>OX451737.1:209027031-210227031 GCA_948472305.1 Vicia faba
AATAAAAAATGTTAATTTTGAAAGAAAAACAATTAATGAAAAAACCTAAAACCTAATTAATTTGATTTTAAAGAAAAGGTTAATTTTGAAAAAAATAAAAAAAACCTAAAACCTAATTAATTTCAATTAATAAAAAAAGGTTTATGTTTAATGATAAATAAAAAAAGATTTAAGTTTACCAAAAAATAGATAGGGGAAGAAGCATAAATGGAAAATAGGGTTAGAAAACAAAAATAGTGCAAATGCCAGGGGTAGATGTTAAACTCATGCCTTTCTAGCATTTGTCATGCATTACTTAGTGTTATAATCTGGCCTCAACGCGTTTTGTAATATATATGCATGGGACCATTACAATGGTCAAAACCTGCAGTGTTGAATCTCATGAACACGTTAAACAAATTAATATACCATGAAATACAAAGAAAACAAATATATGAAATTTTATAATGTTAAAACTGATATGGAATGTATGAATGCTTCTACACCCCTTTGATTGTGAAGATCTAACCATCCTTACCCTACTGAGTTCCTGGAAGTGAATGAGATGGGTTGTTTGTAGTGAGATGGGGGTTTGTAACAAGGATCTCAAGATTTCTAGGGTTCTTGAAAGAACTTGATATTTTTGACAAGGTTGTGGCAATGGTTTTTTTTTGTTTCCTTGTTTGTATGAAAAGAATAAGATTATATAATTGAAGTTAGGGAAAAGATATGGGCTTTGGATGTGTAATTAGGCTTCCAATAACCACAAGCAATAGTGCAGATTTTTATTCACTTGAGTCTTACACGTTCCAGGAAAAATCACAGGGACCTCGGTGCAATTTTCAAAGTTGAAGTGTGAAAACAGAATGTAGTCGACATCAAGAACAAACTCTTGTTCGAAAGTGGCTCAATCAAATAAACGGTGAATTAGTTATGAATTTTTGAAGTTTCGTCTAGACAACTTAATTTCTAGCTTCAGAATTTTCAGTGAGTTACACGCGATTCGGGTCAAAAACAGAAGCCTTCGGTGTACCGTTTGTTTTTGAAAATATAAACCAAAATTTAACTAACTCAATTTGTGAGACAATGCCACCAAATCCAGCTTGATACGATAAAAATTGACCGAGTTATGATTTTTTTTAATACGGAGTAGATAAACATATGTCACAATTTTCCTGTGCGAAAACACTTGATAAATCCATATTTTCGGCGACTTTCTGAATGAAATTGGCTTCCGACCGTGACAGATGAAAACATAGATGATGCCAAGACGGAATTTGGCCACTAGAACGGGTTCAAAGCGAGACACGGGCTTTAAGTTATGAATTTTTTAGTGTGTAAAACTGCACTTTCAGCATACTTTTTCACCACATTTCTTCGAGAAAACTCGCACATTCAGAGACCTTCTTTAAAGAATTGGCTCTTGAGCCAACCCGAATTTTAGAATACGTCACCAGGGATATCTTGGCGAAAGAACACCTAAATATGACGCACCGGGTTGGACTTATGAATCTTTGAACCCTGAATTGTTGCGAAATGGTGAACCGATCTTCAGCACAAAAAATACTCTGAGAACATTCATTGACAAATAAATGTCACCTGTAATCTGACGAGGCTTGCTAGAGATACCTTGATCCCATAACCATAGAACCAATGATATGCATGCATGTAATGATGAAATATAATCCAAAAGGGTCGAAATGGAAGAGAGTAAATTTTGGGGTACAACAGCTTCCCCTGTTCAATCTTCTTAAATCTGAAGAGTTAGATTGGCATGCTTGTCATTTGTGACTTGAAGGTAGAATATGATTGAACACTTAAGTTCCTAGAAATTTCCACTCGCTTGTACTCAAAGTAAACACTTGTTGGTTGATTATAAGGGAATGGGCTTAACGATTCCATTTGGAGAAGTGACGGAGAGTCAATGGAGATTGGCTTATAGATGCCATTTGGAGTGTACATTGGTAGGAATAGCAGAATAAGTCTTTGTTTGATTATATCTGAGAAGTATGATAGGATGAGTCTGTGTACGACTGTATCTAGCAGACATGTTGGGGAGCATCAGAATGAATCTTCATCTTGATTGTATCTGAAAGAGGATCAGAACGAGTCTTCGCCTGACTGTATCCAAGGGGTATCAGAATGAACCTTTATCTGGTTTTATCTGAGGGATATGCTTGTCAGTATTCAGTCCATGAGGAGTATGCTTATCGGAATTCAGCCTCTGATGGAGTATGCTTGTCAGGATTTAGTCTTCGATGGAAAGAATCTTTGTCGTGTAGATAGTCGCCCTATCTGGTTTCAGGAATTGATCCACAATCTGTTTTAGTCACATAGATAGCTTCCCCGTCTGGTTTTGGGCGTTAATCTGTGGCCTAGTCTTGCTTGCTGGTAAATTCGTCTTTGGGATTTAGTACAGGCTAGTCATATAGATAGTTTCTCTGTCTGGTTTCGGGAGTTAATATGTGGCTTGTGCTTTGCTAGTCACATAGATAGTTTTCCCATCAGGTTCCGAGAGTTTAATATGTGGCATGTCTTCGGCTAGTCACATAGATAGTTTCCCCGTCTGGTTTTCAGGTATTAATATGTGGCCTGTTCTTTGGCTAGTCACATAGATAGTTTCCCCATCTGGTTTTGGGAGTTAATATGTGGCTTGTCTTCAGCTAGTCACATAGATAGTTTCCCCGTCTGGTTTCGGGAGTTAGCCCGTGGCATGTTCTTGTTTGACGGTAAACCTGCCTTTGGGATTTAATACCACTTGGTCATGTAGATAGTTTCCCCATCTAGTTTCGGGCATTAATCTTTGACCCACTATGTAAAATTTGATAGTATTTATTTGTCTGTGAACTCAACCTGAAAAGGGTAAAGTCGATTTCATGCGATGTCATGATGTATGCATTGCATGATGCTCTCAAATTAAATGAGAATGTTATATGCATTTTAGTTATGTATATGTTATAATATATCATAAATGATATATGGATGTAATATGTGAGCGTATCAGTTGCTCTTTGTGATGTCGTTGAAGATGGGAAAATAAATCCCTGACTGCTGCTGGAGATGAAGAATGTAACTCCTCACTTTTTGTTGAAGTTAATTTTGATGGGGATTCCTGCTTTCTGTCCGAGATATTACGATGGAGACTTTTGATTTCTGCTTGAGGATAGAAGCCTTCAAGGAGAGTTGATAACCTGTCATGGTTTCTGAAACTGATGAATTACATGCACTGTGACTAGGGATGAAAGAACGAATATTCCTTTGACGCGAGTGGATACTCTTCTAGAGATGGTTATCATGATTAATCCTGATGGAGAAAAGAGTTATGTTGGAAGAATTTACCAATTTGGAGAAATAAACTCTGCTGGGGGTGGAATTTTGTAGCTAGAGAAATAAACTCTACTGAGGAATGAAGCTTCATGGGCTGCTTGGGATTTTATGAAACTCTGTTGGGGAACCCAAGAAATCCATAGACCATGTTAGAGAATTCTCCAAGATGCTAGGGAAATGATTGAACCTCTTTATCTGTTAGGAACTGTTGGAGCAGCTGGAATCATTAGGCTATATGTTGAAGATGTGACGGTGAAATGCGAGAAGATGCCCCTGTTTTCTGTACCTACTGGGAAATGTATCTTTGATGAGGATGAACTGGTGAAGATAGTCCTCTAGAGGTGGTTGCTCTGTGGGGATTTATGGATGACTTTTAACATTGTCTCACCTCTTAGAGCCCTTATTAATTGTCTTTCACGTTTTTTAATGCATACATTTGTAAACAGTAATCACATTCAAATGCATATGTTCATTTAAAATAATCACTAGACGTTTTTGCAAACAAAACAGAAAAATATAAATAAATAGTTTTGAACTTTAAGAGAGAAGTTTTGTATTAATTTGAGAAAGTTTCGCCTATAAACAGGCGCTTTTGTACAAAGAGACGGACATCCTAGTAAGAGGAAGTCGTCGTAAAAATGAGAAATATACAAAGTGGTATACAAAGAAAAACATCTACGTGAAATAATCTCATTGGGTTTCAATTCTGCTATTGCCTTTATATCTTTGAGCGTCTCATCACTTTTCCGTTTGGAAGAAGTTGACTGGATTGATTTGTACTGTTTGAACTTGATAATGAAGTCTGGTTGTAAGGTGATCCAACGGGACATAGTCATACGCTTTTAATCCCTAACTTTTTCCTGGACCGCCCTTTCGGATTTTCAGTCCACCAAGATACCCCTTTTTTGCCCAAGCCACCTTTTCAGGTTTTCGACTTGTCGGGTGTACATATTTTTTTTCCATATATATATCCCTAATTTTTACCCAAACCCTTTTGGTTCACCGGGATGCCCTTATTTTTACCTAGGCCACTCAACCTAGCGGGTCTTTTTTTCATGCGTAGTATCTTTTAACTATGTCCGTGTTTACAGAGTGTGGAAGGTCATCACCGTCCATGGTGGTCAATATCATGGCTCCACCGAAAAATATATTTTGATCACAAATGGTCCTTCGTGTGTAGGATTCCATTTTCCCCTAGGATCACCTTGTGGCAGAATGATGTGTTTTATTACCAAGTTACCATCCCGATATACCTGACATCTGACCTTCTTGTTACAAGCTTTGATGATGCATTTATGGTAAATCTGACCATGACAAACAGCCGAGAGCCTCTTCTCGCCAATCAAGATTAATTGGTCAATTCGAGTCTAAATCCATTTGTCTTCATTTAAGCATGCATCCTTCATAATTCTTAGGTAAGCGATCTGGGCCGCGACGGGTAAGACAACTTTCATACTGTAAATGAGAGAAAATAGGGTTGCCCCTGTTGAAGTGCGTACTGAGGTACGGTAACCGTGAAGAGAAAATTGTAACATCTCATGCCAGTCTTTATATGTTACCGTCATCTTCTATATAATATTCTTTATATTCTTATTGGCGACCTCCTCAGCGCCATTCATCTTCGGCCGATAAGGAGAAGAGTTATGATGTTGGATCTTAAATTGCGTACAGAGCTCGGTGATTATAGTATTATTAAGGTTCGTACCATTATCCGTGATAATTCTTTCTGGAATATCATACCAACTGTTGTACCCCAAAATTTTCCCTCTCATTTTGTCAAGATTTCCCCTCACAAGACTCTTTGGACTCCAGACAGGATTAGGTTTTGCTCTGCTCAAGACATCTCCTTGCACTTTTGACCTGAAATTAGGGTTTGAGTTTGCACATGGATTTTTGGACTTCCAATGCTCAATGTGACTTTCATACTTCATGTTGGATTTATAAGACTGCTCATACCAAGTTTCAAGCCTTGAATCAAATTTTTGCCCAGTCAATTGGACAGTTGACCTAGAAATCAGCTGTATTGGGAAAAAAAGTCAACTGTAGCCAATTTACAGTCAAACCTCATAATTTTTTTATCCATATCAACATTATAAACTCATATGAACCATTTGATCAAGTTTGGACCATAACTCCTCGAGAAATTTGATCAAATCATCAAAAGGGCAAAATGGTCATTTTTAGGGTTTTGACTGCAGAAGGCCAATTTCTAATTTTTAACCTAGCCAATGGCAAATTGGGTTCAAGCATGGATTCAAGGACTCAATGGAATCATCTTGACCTATTCACAAGGTTCAAAAGATCTCAAAAGCATTGGATTGATAGATGATTTTTCCAGTCAACTGATCAAAAATCAATTGTACACTGAAAAGTCAAACTTTGACTTTTTGGTCAAAATCAAGTGCCAAGGGTCATTTTTCATCAAGATGTGTCAAAACATGAAACTTGTTCACCAAGAAACTTAATTTTGCAAATTAGGATTTAAGATTGAAAAATTTCATAACTTAGAAATTTTCTAAGTTATGAAATTTTCTTATTTTTTCCAAACTTTGCCCAACATTTCCATCATGATGCAATTGGATTCAAAGAAAACTTCCAACACGAAAGTTGTATTCCTTCACAAAATCTACAACTTTTATTCATAAAGTTTTCCCAAAAGATGCTTGGATCTCAAGTTATGATTTTGTGAACAAGGGTCCATGAAACTTTTAACTTAGTGAAATTTTGCCCTAGTTTAGGCAGGATTTTGACCTATCTTCATGGCGATTTTTCACCTAGTTCCAATTGGAATCTCAAAATTTATTTCAAATATGGATTGTAGATCATGTTACAAGCTTTCCAAAATGTCCAAGAACTCTCCAAAATCATTTTTGGTTAGGGAGAATCGAAGGTTTGAATTTGGAAAAATATCACTTTGATCCATGGCATTTTTCTTGTTGCTACAAGTTACAAATTCTATCCAGCCTTGCTTGTACTTGTTTACAGGTATCTAAACCCTTCCACACTAAAAAATCGAATGCAAACTCAATGGATTAAGGCATTGTTCTGATCAATGGAAGATTACACAAAGGACTAATCTAAAAATGGCAAAAAGTTAACACTGCCATTTTGACAAAGTTCACTTTATGCATTTTTGTTTCCCTTGAGCCTTGAACCTATCTCTTTGCAGCAAACCAATTCCATAAACTTAGGGCAAAGTACAACAACTTTGTGCAGCTAAGAAGGAGGCCTGTACAGGCCATAGCATTGTCACTTCTCACTTTTGCTTCAAAACCAATAAACCTTGCTAAAGGTCAACAACTTTGAAATCTGATAAAGCCAAGTGTTGTAACCATTTCAAACAAGTTTTGCATATCACATTAAGTCAGAAGCACGAGCTAACCACTTCTCAAGCCTTCCAAAACACCAAAATCACATTTTCTTGCAAAACAGGGCAAGCTCTGCAGTTTCACTTCCATCTTCCAATTGCCTCGTGTGTTTTGCCCCAAACCTGTTCCAACACACTCTATACAACATACCTAAACTATCCTAACCATTCCCAAGTGACTGTAATCCCATTTACCCACTTCACCATTTTTGAATTCTGACTGTGCAGGTTGACTTCTACAAGCTTATTCAAGAAAGTTCAAAGCTAACAAAGCATTGGGAAAGCTCCAAGGAACTTCAAGCAAGCTCACAAGCATCTCAGGCCTCACTGAAAACCCCTGCATTGCCATACTCAAGCATGACTGAAACAGGTAAAGTTCAAACTTCTATCTCTCTATTTAGGAATCATTAAGCTTAGGTTTGTGAATAAAAAATGTAGTACTCATTGCCCTTAAGCTGTACATATGCATAAATTTCATTTAAGTTAACTGAGTTGGGAGAATTTGAATGATGAACTTTCTGAAAAAAACTAGGTTAGAAATTAGGGCCAGAGAAATTCTCTTTGGTATTTGAGAGTTAGATTAAGTTTTTTATATGGTTAGAATCGTATGATCATGCTCTATAACTTTCATGTTGCAAGTTTTTGTTTTTAAGCACAAATGCAGGATTTCAAGTTTTGAATACTAAGTGCCGTATTTTTGTCACAAGGTTGAAGATGATGGAATCTGGGCTGGGCCTTGGCATTTCCTTGCTATTTGCACCCCTAACTTGCTGCTCACACCCCCTTGGCCCATTGTTTTATATTTTCATTTTTTTTTCATTTCTTTTTTACTTTCTGACTTTTATTTATTTTCCTAAATATTAAAAATTACTAAAAATATTTTCATAAATTTTCATATTTTATTTCATTATTTTTATTATTTTTTCTAGCATAAAAATAGTTTCTTAAATAATATACTTAAAATAAAAACTTGTAAATATTATAAAAATATTATATATTTTTATTTTTATTATCTACACACTTAAATAATATTTTCTCACATTATTTTTATTTTTATTTTTTAACATTTGTATATATTTTATTTATTTTCTTGTACATAAATAAATAATATAATTAATATATATATATATATATATATATATATATATATATATATATATATATATATATATATATATATATATATATATATATATATATATATATATATATATATATATATATATATATATATATATATATATATATATATATATATATATATATATATATATATATATATATATATATATATATATATATATATATATATATATATATATATATATATATATATATATATATATATATATATATATATATTTTATTTTTTTTTTTCTTAAACCAAATTAGGGTTTCCACCCTTAATAAAAATAAGCTTTTTATTTTCTTATTTTTGATACATTAAATAAACTTATTTTTACATACATAAAAATAATACAAAAAAACATCTTTGCATATTTATACTTATATTGCACATTTAAATATTTGTCCATTTAAATATTTGCTTATTTATTATTCGAACAAAGAATTCAATATGGTTGTAATAATTTTAGGGTTTTAATTTCTTGCAAATAATCCCCTATTCAAAATTGTATCCCCCTCCCCATATCCATGTTGTAATAGTCGTAGATTTATTTTTACGCACTTTATAGCTTTCAAATATGTCATGATAGAAAGATTAGGGTTTGTATGCAAAAATCCAAAATCAACAAATAGCTAGACCTAATACAAGACAAAATGCATGAAAAAATGACAACACAGTGCACACAAGCACCCCTAGGGTTTCATCCACTCGTTGCCTTTAAAATGGCCATGGTATGCATGCTAGGTGTCTTGGCAAAACAAAATCAAAACAAAAAGATCATAGTCCCTCGACGACGCTATCTTGGTTGCCTATACAAAAATTATCTAGTCCCTCAAACAAAAACTTGCTAAGATACTTAGCACAATTGCTATCATGGTCAATACGATGACCCGCGCCTGTCCCGTTTAACATCCAAACACAAGGTTGTTTACCAAATGCAATGGTAAAACAACAATGTCAAAGGGTTAAAAATATGTAGGAAAGACATTTGAGTAAGTAGGGTAGATGCTCCTAATTACTTGATCAAACTTGCAAACATCCTTGCTAATTTAAAAAAAACACATCACAACACAATTTCAAAACATTTTCCCAAATCAAACTTTCAAACATTGAAACATCTTTTCAAAAGACAAACACCTTTGTATATATTCAAACAAGAATCATTACAAAGGATGCCTATACAAAAGGCCTCTTTTCAAAATATTTTTAAAACCACACACAAAGCACCATTTCAAACAATTGGAAAAGCAAAGCAAGTGATCTAAACAAGTAACTAAGAGCCCATGGAAAACCATGGATGAAAAGGGTGCTAGCACCTTCCCTTTTCATAATCTACCCCCCGAACCCAAGAAAAAATCTCAAAGATCTTTCCTGTGCTTTTTGAACTTTCCTTTGGATAAAATAAAAGTCGGTGGCGACTCTTGCTAAACTGAAACATTTGCGAACACAAACGCAAAACCTCAAGTCAGTTCTCCCACCGCATCACAGAACTGGCGACTCTGCTGGGGAAAAATTCTAAAAGTGGGGTTACCTTAGGGTTTAGATCACCTTTTCATGCTTATCTTGTTTGCTTTGATTGCTTTACATTTGGTTCTATTGTTTGGGTTTGAAATCCTCTACCCGGATTTGGGAAACATTCATAGGTAAATAGAAATACGTTTTGGAAACTGTGCGGGGTATACCGACATGGTTGAAGCAATAACTATATTAGTGCGACATATTTGTGGGTACCGGTAGCCTTTGAGTTAATCAAAGAGAATACGGGGCTGCTGAGTGATGTCATGAAGCACTAATGGACTTTTAGAGTCTTTACTTGACCATCTTGGCCTTATTAGGGGTAGTGAGATGACCGGCTTTGGTGCAGTCCGAAGTTGGTAGATACTCGATACTACACTCATTGAGGGTTGTTTTCTTGGAATATTTCGGTCGCCGGTAAAGTGGCTAAACTGAAACAATGAACACAGAAAATAATCCAGTGATATTGAGCTCCTTAGAACCCGGTTACTATTTATAGGACAGGTTGAGCCAACTAAACTTCAAGAGGGTACTTACCTATGAAACCCCATGCAAGCCTGAAACTAGGATCTTGTGTGATTTGTTTGTACATATACTTGTGCATACATCATAAACATCATGAAGCATCATTTGCATCCACTAACTATTTCAAGGGTTTGGATCTTCATCTTTGTTCCTATTTTATAGGTTATGGAATCACTCCGCAGGAAAACTATTCAGGTCAACCTTGTGAAAATCCCTCCTCAACTCAAGGAGCTTGCTTCCAAGATTCCAGAGAATTCTCTATTCACTGAACGACATGGTAGACTTCTCAACTTGGTCAACTCCAACACTGAAGAAGACATGGTGAAAGTTCTCTTCCAGTTCTTTGACCCCCTACACCACTGCTTCACATTTCCTGATTACCAGCTAGTGCCTACTTTGGAGGAATTTTCTCAACTCCTGAGGATTCCTATTCTCCATCAACTACCCTACAACGGTACGGAAAGAGATCTAAAGCTTGAAGATGTCGCTCAAGCCCTACACTTGCAACCATCTGATGTCAAAGATCATTGGGAAACCAGAAGTGGTATCAAGGGTTTCTTGTCAAAGTTTATGTTTGAGAAAGCTCAAGAATGCTGGAATTTATTGGACTTACAAGCTTTTGTGGAGATTGTAGCTCTTCTCATCTATGGGTTGGTCTTATTCCCAAACCCTGATCAGCTTATAGATGTGAATGCTGTCAAGATCTTCATATCTAGGAATCCAGTACCTACATTGCTCGGGGATATCCTCCACTCATTTCACACACGAACAATGAGGAAAAGAGGTGTTCTCATGTGTTGTACTCCTCTTCTAGCAAGGTGGTTTATTTCTCACCTTCCCCAATCAGTTTTGAAGAATGAGCAAGGCTTGAGGTGGTCACAACGGTTGATGACCCTTACACATTCAGATGTTCATTGGTGTTCTCGGTCCAGAGAAAATGTCATCATCATTGATCATTGTGGGGAATTCCCTAATGTCCCACTACTTGGCATTAGGGGAGGCATTACCTACAACCCCTGTTTGGCTCTGAGACAATTTGGGTATGCCTGAAGGGATGGCCCACATGACATGCTAATTCTAGACTTGGTTTTTGACTTCGACAACGACGCTCAAGGACTTCGAAAAAGGTTTATCCGAGCTTGGAGGATGCCCAGCAAGGTAGACAGTAAGACACTGGGACACAAGAATTCCATCCCCCTTGAACCTTACCTCAAGTGGGTACGAACCCGCGCCCAGAGTCTTATGATGCCTTACCCCTACATTCTCCCTGTGATCAAAGAGCCTGTTAAGGAAGGAGAGGTTCCATACACCCTCCTACATCCTGACATGCCAACATCACTTGAAGATTTACAAAGGAGTTGGATACAGCTCAAGGGAGAACGCAATACTTTTGAAGCCCAATTCTACGCTAGTGAGAAGAAGGTTTTGGAACTTACTCGTCAACTCCATGAAGAGCAGACTCTCAACACCTACATCGCACCAAAGAGGGTGCACAATGTCTTTTTGCATTAGAATTTTGTATTTGTTTTGCGCATGGGGCATCTATGTACTAACAAATTCTATCTTATTAATATGACGTGTGTTCCTTTTTGTTTACAACAAATTTGAATCTCTGAATCCTTGATTGTATTACATGAATACACATCATTCATCATATGCATAAACAGGTCTTCACACCAGGTTTCCTTATCTCTCTGGTGTTTATTTCAGCAAGATGGATATAGAGCAGACAGTCAAAGATTTGTAAGCGCAGAATTCACAGTTCCAGCAACTACTCATGATCTTGGCAAAGGGTCAGGAGGATCTTAAAGCTCTGTTGGAGAAGGAAAAAGAGAAGAAGAAAAAGAAGAGGGTTGGTGTGGCTACTTTGGGTGGAAGATTTGAGAACCAAGCTAGAAGGGTCCTGAATTTCCCCTCAACATCTGATGAAGGGGTAGGAAAAGGGAAAGGAGCTGCCGTGCCATCTGAGTCTGAGGAAGAAGAAGATGAAGAGGATAAAGACTATTCTGAACAGCAGTATCCTCCTGCAGACGACAAATATAAAAATCTGGAAGAACGTATGGCAGCTATGGAGGTGCAGAGGGTGCCTGGGCTGGATTTAGAAGAGTTAGGGTTGGTTTCTGGGATTGTTATTCCCCCCAAGTTTAAAGTGCTTCTTTTTGCTAAATACAATGGGGTGTCTTGCCCAAAGATGCACCTACGGTCTTACGTCAGAAAAATTCAACCTCATTCTTCTGACAAGGACCTGTAGGTCCACTTTTTTCAGGACAGTCTTTCTGGGACGCAATTAGATTGGTTCTATCAGCTTGAGAGGTCTGATGTGCACAATTGGGAGGATTTGGCTGCTGCCTTCTACAGACAATATCAATATAATGCGGACTTAGCACCAACCCGTACTCAATTATAGAGTATGGGCATGGTCTCTAATGAAGGCTTTAAAGAGTATGCCCAGAAATGGAGAGACTTGGCTGGAAGGGTGCACCCACCATTGTCTGAGAGAGAGCTTGTAGATATGTTCTTGGGTACACTATCAGAGCCTTTCTTTAATCACCTGATAGGAAGTTCATCTGCGGGGTTCACCGAGTTAATTCTGACTGGTGAAAGAGTTGAAGCCGGAATCAAGAGCGGTAAAATTCAAAAAGATGCATCTGCTTCCAACGCCATCAAGAAGACTTTTCCAGCAAAGAAATAAGTCTCAGCTATTTACACCCAAAGAAGTCGAGGAAGAGTTGAGCGCCAGCCAGCGGTGGGGGCCGTAATTATTCAGAAGTCTGCAGCTGATCAGCCCAAAAACAATCAACCCAGAACCAACCAACAAAGGGTGGAAAGGCCTGCTTGGAAATTCACCAAAATAAACATGATGCCTGCTCAGGTTCTCCCCCATCTCTTGAAGTTAAACCTTACAACCCTGAGAGAGGCACCACAAAATCCGAATACAACTTCTCCTTTTTACCATGCCAACGCTAAATGTGCTTATCATTCAGACGGCCTGGGGCACGATACCAATAATTGTTGGGCCCTCAAGAATAAAATCCAGGATTTAATAGACGCTAAAGAAGTGGAATTCAACGCCCCCGAAAAGCCGAATGTGATATCTGCTCCAATGCCAAAGCATGGCCACAATGCCCATGCTATTGTAGAAGATCTGTATATTGCTACGGTTGATGATTTGATGACTCTGTTACCGATAATCAAGCTAAATTTGTTGAAGGCTGGGATTTTCCCAGGATGTGAAAAAGATTGTTGCCTTTGTTCATCCTTACCATCCGACTGTCCGTTGTTGAAGTTAGGCATCCAACGCCTAATGGATAATCAAGAAATCCTTTTTGAAAAGACTCTTGTCACTCCGACTCCTGTCAATGATGTTTCGATAATTACCATATCCGCCAATCTTTCCAAGGTCTCCAAAAGACCTGTTAAGATTACATCTGATCCGAAGATTACACCTCTGAATATAACTATGTTGGGGCATATCCCGTACCAGTCCAACAAATCAATACCGTGGAACTATGGGGAGAGATCTTCTACCACGGTATTAAGCAGATTGAATCAAATGAAGAAAGTTATGATGAAGAGACTTCTTACATTGGAAATATTGCTGGAACGAGTAAAATCACCCGCAGAGGAAGAATTTTCTCTTTGGAGATTTCTCCTCCAAGGGAAGTCTTCGGACCCTCAATTGCTCCTAAGATTACTCC
Source organism: Vicia faba (assembly GCA_948472305.1). Classification (NCBI taxonomy): domain Eukaryota; kingdom Viridiplantae; phylum Streptophyta; class Magnoliopsida; order Fabales; family Fabaceae; genus Vicia; species Vicia faba. The sequence continues at coordinate 209,040,569 of OX451737.1, forward strand.
TGTGTCGGTCAACATATCTGCGAGAACTCCAGTTATTTAAGAAATTGTGACTCCTGTGGTTGTACCCTTTGCTGTTGTTGATGATAGAGGGAAAGGGATCCAAGAAGCGCCCGTCAGGACGAGGGCTCAGCCTTTGGTCATCCCTGAGACCACTCAAAAAGAAATGGAAGAGATTTTGAAAATAATTAAGAAAAGCGATTATAATGTTGTGGAGAAATTGGGGCAAACCCCCTAAAAAATCTCTATGCTGGCTTTGCTCCTCTGTTCAGAAGCTCATGCCAAAGCCTTGATCAAATTCTTGAAGACGGCCCACGTGCCTCAGGAAACCTCTGCGGACCAGTTCCAGGAATGTGTAGCTAGTCTAACAGCAGACAATGGTCTTGGGTTCTCCGATGCTGATTTAACATCTAAGGGGAGAAAGTATAATGACGCTCTGCATGTCTCGGTGGAATGCAGAGGGACTACTTTAGCTCACGTTCTGGTTGATACTGGGTCGTCTCTAAATGTCTTGCCTAAGAAAGCATTGGACAGATTAGACTGTGAAGGTTTAACTCTGAAGCCCAGCAATATCATTGTCAGAGCCTTTGATGGTTCTAAAAGGATAGTTCACGGGGAGGTGGACATCCCGATTAAAGTGGGAACTGAAACCTTCAACTCTACATTCTATGTCATGGACATCCGTCCCTCCTATTCTTGCTTGTTAGGAAAACCCTGGATTCATCATGCTAGAGCCGTTACTTCAACTCTGCATCAGAAGCTCAAGTACCCTGTTCAGGGGAAAATTGTGACTGTTCTCGGCGAGGAGAAGTACATGATAATCCATCTTAATTCTTTCCGCTATGTGGAATTGGATGGTGAATTCATTGAAACCCCCTTTCAGCATTCTGAGGAGGTAGCTCAGGAAATTGCAGCAGTGCCAAAGATGAACGGTGTTGTCGAAGCTGCAAACAAAAATATCAAGAAGATCATTCAAAATATGACAGTCACCTACAAGGACTGGCATGAGATGTTACCGTTTGCTCTGCACGGGTACCGTATCACGGCACGCACTTCAACTGGGGAAACACCCTATTCTTTGGTATACGGCATGGAAGTTATCTTACCTATCGAGGTTCAGATTCCCTCCTTGAGAATCATGAAGGATGATGGTTTGAGTGAAGACGATTGGATTCAGACCCGGCTTGATCAGCTTAACTTGATTGATGAAAAGCGACTTACTGTTGTTTGCCATGGTCAGACGTATCAAAAACGAATGATCAAGGCTTTCAACAAGAAAGTCAGACGCCAGGTATATCAAGTCGGCGATCTTGTAATCAAGCGGATCATCTTGCCGCAAAGTGATCCCAGGGGAAAATGGACTCCTACTTACGAAGGACCATTTGTGATCAAAAACATCTTTTCTGGTGGGGCTATGATCTTAACCACCATGGACGGCGACGACCTGCCGCACCCTGCGAACGCAGACATAGTCAAAAGATACTACGCATAAACGACTCGGAAAGTTGAAAACCCGAAAGGGCGACTTGGGCAAAAATGGGCATCCCGGTGAATCGAAAACCCGAAAGGGAGGTTCAGGAAAAAATTAGGGATAAACATAAAAAAATCTGTACACCCGGCAAGTTGAAAACCCGAAAGGGCGACTTGGGCAAAAAAGGGTTTCCCGGTGGATCGAAAACCCGAAAGGGCGGTCCAGGAAAAAGTTAGGGAATTAAAGCGTATGACTATGTCTCGTCGGATCACTTTAAGGACAATCTCTTCACAGACAAGCTCCAGGCTTCTGATCAACTCAATCATCTTCGGACAAAGCAACGAATGGACAAGATATTCAGAGTTACAAAGGCTATAGCAGAATGGGAACCCCATGGAATTTTTTACACATAGCCATTTTTCTTTGTATAAATTTTTCTCATTTTTTATGACAACATTCTCTAACTAGGATGTATGTCTCCTTTGTACAAAATACTTACACAAAGTTAATACAAAGATACTTCAAAGAGCAGAAAACTATTTGCCTTCTCTTTCTTTTTTACACTTGTGTTTTATTTGAAAACGTCCAATGATTTATTAAATGAGCATATGCATTTGAATATAATCACATGTTCACAAATAAACGAAATGGGAAAGAATAATTACTGATAGGTTGAAAGTATAGGAAGACGTCTTTAGGTTATTCCAGGAGAAATCCCCTGCAGCATATCATCTTGACCCCCAGCGAAGCTAAAACCTTGAAATAACATATCCCCAGCGGAGTTAAGTTTCAAAATCCACATCAGAGTTAGTTTTTCAAACTCCCAATCCCTAGCGGAGCAAAACTTTGAACTACAGACCCTCAGCGAAGAGGAAACCTTCTTCCCCAATGGAGTCAAAATTTCCACAATCAAATCAGCATGTCATAAAGATTCCCCAGCGGAGCTGAGATTATCAATCTACAGTGGAAACCATTCAGTTTCTCCAGATTCCCCAGCAAGTTGTCTTAAAGTATGAGAATTAACCAGATAACAGTTAACTTTTATCCCCAACCTAGGGTGATTCCCCAGTAGATTGGCATACAACCCAAGCTCCTGAACTTTTTCCAAACAGGAATAAGCTTTTCCCCAGAGTCTTGAACCTACCCTCCAGCAGGATAGCTTACTCTCCAGCAGTATATTTATTCCCCACAGAGTTTTTACTCCCCCAACAGATGAAGATTCTCATTCTTGATTCCCCAATGAAGTTGCCGAAGTCTTCACCACTCGCCAGTTTGAATTTGTCAGAATTTTTAATCCCCTGCAGATCAAATATTCTCATTCTTAACTTCTCAGCATGAAGTCCCCAAGGATTCAAATTCCCCTAGAAGATTGAAGATTCTCATTCTCGGTTCCCCGCAGAAGCCATCAGAGTCCTCCTTATTCTCCAAAACAGATCAAGGTTTTCCTTTATTCGACCCCCGGTAGAGATCACTAGAGTTTCCTTATTCCCCAGCCGAGTAAGGATTCCCCTTTTGTATAATCCCCAGCCATGGTCATCAGAGTTCTCGGGATTCCCCAAGCAGGATTTTTGTCAATACTACAACTCCGAAGACTTGAAGGATCCCTATGTCCCCAAGAAAGTCGTGAAGGATTCTCACATCCCCATAGAAGTTGTCAAAATTTTTGATAATTCCCGCAAGTTGCCAAGGATTTTCTATCCCCAGCAGTGGTCCAAGAATTTCTCTTCCTTAGCAATCAAAGGTTTTGAATCTCCAGCAGCGGTCAAGGATTTATTTTCCCCGGTAGCAGTCAAAGATTTTATTATCTCCAGCGGTCAAGGATTTATTTTCCTCAACAAGACAGCTAATCAGCTTACATGCACATACCTTACATTCATATATCATAAACATTGATAAAGCACATTTATTGCATCATACATTTCATGCAACATAACTTTGTGTTTCAGCTAACATTTTACCCTTTTCAGGATAAAATTAACAGCTATCTTTAACAAATATTCAAAGCTCAAAAAACAGCTTAGAGATGCTCCAGACACATATGCTATTCTATTTGCTTATTCAAATCAATGTTCAGATTCCTGTTCCAGTTCAAGTTATGAATCTCGGATTCGACCGGATAATATCTTGATTACACCGAAGCCCGAAGATCGACCGGAAAGTAGTTGAATCCCCAACGAGTTTTTGTGAAGCCTGGATTTTGACCAGATAGCAATACAAGAATGTGAAGCCTGGATTTTGACCAGATAACAGTAAGGTACACTGTGAAGCTTGGATTTTGACCAAATAACAGTTTACTCGGCCGATTACTTTGAAGCCCGGATTCAACCGGATATTAGTAGGCCCCAAAATCAAAGGGAAGCCCGGAGGCAACCAGATAACCATTTGATTTCCTTCTGAAGCCTGGATATTGACCAGATAGGAAGTAAGGTATCGTGAAGCCTGGATTTTGACCAGATAGCAATACAAGATTGTGAAGCCTGGATTTTGACCAGATAACAGTAAGGTACACTGTGAAACTTGGATTTTGACCATGTAGCAGTTTACTTGGCTAATTACTAAGAAGCCCGGAATCGACCGGATATTAGTATGCCTTAAATTCAACTTGAAGCCTGAAGGCGACCGAATAACAACTTAATATCTTCTAAAGCCTGGAGTACGACCATATAAGAATTGAGAAATTGTGAGGCCTGGAGAACGACCAGATAGCAAGTTTAATCCCCCAGTAAGATATTGTAAAGCTTGGAGCACGACCAGATAGCAGTTCATTTTCACCTCTTCTACCAAGAGATGATTCCCCAGTAGAATAACGGATGACTGAAGCTCCTAAAATTCTATTTCTACCACGACAGCGACCAGCATTCCCCGGCATAGTCTTCCTCAACAACAGGTACACAGGCTCTCGCAAAGGAATCTCTCATGCGATCAACATTATTGGATGGCATCTTTAAGCCCATCTCCGACAAGATTCTGTTACCTCTCCAAATGGCATCTGTAAGCCCATTTCCTCAATTACATTTTGACGAGTGCAAATTTACGGCCACTCTAGTGTCCAATCATCTTTTACCTTTGAGTCACGAAAGGAAAACTCGCCAATCTAACTCTTCAGGTTCAAGAAGATTGAACAAGGGCAGCTGTTGTACCCCAAAATTTGCCCTCTCATTTTGTCAATATTTCCCCTCACAAGACTCTTTGGACTCCAGACAGGATTAGGCTTTGCTCTGCTCAAGACATCTCCTTGCACTGTTGACCTGAAATTAGGGTTTGAGTTTGCACAGAGATTTTTGGACTTCTGTGATCGGTGGATTTAGAACTGACTGTTTTAACGCTGGTTCGCGAAATGTCGCGGAAGCAAGAGTCGCCACCATCTTTTATTTTCTCCAACATGGACAGGACAAAAGCACAACAAAATTCCTTATGAGAACGTTTCTCGGTTCGGGAGGTAGATTTATAGAAAGGGAAGGTGTTAGCACCCTTTCTATCCATGGTTATCCATGGGCTCTTATATACTTGCTCTTATGTTTTCAAAATGTTTGCTTTTCAAATTGTGAGTGGGTTTTGAAAAAAGTTTCGTTGAAAGATTTCTGAATAACTCTTGTATCTGTCCTCAAGAGTGTTTGAAAAATTGTTTTGAAAGCTTTTTTGAAAGTGTCGGTGTGAAAAGGTTTTTGATTTGTTTTAGAAGAGAGCAAGTATCCATGAGTCATCTACCTACCCTAAGGAATTAGGTTGTGTATAAGTCCTTTAGGTAGTGCCATCCCACCATTGAGAGGTAGGTAGCACCACCGTTGGAGGTGTTCGGGTCAATTCGATTGTTAGGGACGTTGTGGTCACCGAAGCAACAGTAGGACACCCTAGAAGCTACCCTTATGTCCTTGATCCTTTTTTTAATCCGAGGCAACCGTTTCGAGGCAACTATTTCGAGGCAACTGTTTCGAGGCAACTGTTCCGAGGCAACTGTTTCGAGGCAACTGGATCATGGACATAAGGACTTACTAAAACGTTCTATACTTGACGACCACGTTTCGAAGGCAACAGGTGAGGCGTACCCTAGGAGTGGTGTGTGTATTTGTGTGTTGTTTTCAGTTTAACAGTTATCTTTGATCATGGCATTATGAGCTACGCTTGTTTTTAATTAGCATACATTCTTTCATACAAAGTTAGAATTTAAGAGTGCGGAAAATTAAAAGACGGAAAGATAAAAGCTACGCTATTACAAGGCGCGGGTCTATACATCACCAAAGTACAAAGACCCATTTTTGATAAAAGATGCAGAAAGTAAAAGACCTAATTACTATTACATCCAGAAAGCAGTTACATAATAATCCATAAGAAAAATAATACGCAAAATAGAAATTAAAATTGAACATCCGAGGGTTTTGACCCTTTACTTGCTAGAAATTAAATTGAATTAAGACTTAATTATTACTTAATTAAAGAAAATGTTTTTTATGTTTTTTGGTGTTTAATGAAATAAAGAAAAAGAATTAAAGAAAACCCTAGTTGTAAATTATTTTAAATTATTAAAGAAAAAGGTCAAAATTAGGTTAATTAACTAAATTATTTAATTTACATGTTTATTTACAAAAATAATAGTTACTAATAATAATAAATAATGAGGAAAAAATTAATTAAGAAAAAGATAAAATGTCAAAAACCTAATTCTATGCATTTTTTATTTATTAAGAAAAAGTGTTAAAATTAGAACCTAAATTAACTAAGTTAATTGTTGAAATTTATTTACAAAAATATTTGAATGGTGAAATTAATAATAATTAAATATTAAACATTTTTTTGTTTCTGATTTTTTATTATGAAAATTATTTTAGGTGAATTAAATAAAATAATTAAAGCAATAAAAAGAATTAAAAAAAAAAGAAAAGAAAATTTAAAATAGAATACAAACACAGGGGGTATCAGGCCCAGAATGGAGGTGTTTTGGAGCAATCTGGCCCATTAGCATAGAGCCTTGTTTGACTTTCCACACTTGTGTGTGCCTTGGTTGACTGAGGTACATGATGGAATTCACGTTATGGCCTTCAGATTGTTCATCCAGGCCACCTGGCAAGCCAACGCGCTAGGACGTATGGTGGGACGTTGAGTCATTGCTGCATGGGAACGGATTAAGAAAAATAACAACAATTATATGGGGACCTGGGAATCGAACCCAGGTCCCAGCACTCACCAAGTGTATTTCCAACCACTAAACCATTCAAGCGCTTTTGTAAGTATAATAACAAATAAAAATAATGTATGAAAAGTAACCACTACGCTGGAAAACGCGCGCAGATTCAAACCTCCCAACCACACAGAGCCACGTATGCTTCTTCTTCGTTTTCCTGCAATTACATAAAATAAGTAGCGGGGGTTTTAAACCCCCACTAAGTGGCACAGTAAATAATAGCGAATACGCCTACATGTTGAATAAATTGAGCGCGAGGGTTTCGTTGAATCAGGTTTCTTGCAACGAATTCAACCATGTATGTTTGGTGGTCTAATTTTACCATATATGAGAACCCCCAATTTTGAAGTTCTGAAACCCTAGGTTTCATCAATGGTAGATTCTGATTTAGGCAACATTATCACAATTAAGTTGTACCAATCGCTTCAGAAGGTTAATATTAGTATACATCAAACAAGAAAAATGGCTAAAAGTGCATGAATCATGATATGGAATTCAAGGAAACGTGGCAAACCGTATAGCCTGTGTTCTTCAATTCTTTGCACGTTTTGACTCGTTCTTGATTGCAAACGCTTCCTAGATGCTTAGGCAACGTGTTGGAATCCTTCAGAAGCTTTGAATTATGCTCTAACTATGAAATCAGTTTTCAAGTTTTTGGCCAAAAGTTGCAAATTGGTTATGAGCTTCTCAGCAGCTTTTTCGTGTATGTCTCAATAGGGTTAGGTTATTCAGAAGTATGTGAAGCAAATTAGGTCAAGAAAGAGCCCAAAAGTCCATGAATTGATGACTTGAATCTTTGATTGCCAATCATATATTTTCCAATCTTTTTCCATGGAAACTTTGCCAATTATGGAAGATCTTGTCCCCTTGAGATGATGCACGAAATCTTTAGCATATTTGGAGTATATTTTCTGCATAAAAAGATTTGAAAAAGTATTATTTAATATTTTCTCATAATTAAATCTAATTAAATGAATTAATATGAATAAAAATTCAATTAATTAATAAAAAATAAGAAAATAAATCCTTTTAAGCTCAATGGGTCGTGCATAGGCTGTGGGTAATGATTCAAGGAAGAATTTGAGGCCCATTAGCAATTTTGAAGTGTTTTAGGCAAAGTTGACTTTTGCAAATTCCCAAACATTTCCCAACTTCTCCAATACATATCTTGCTCAATTTTGAAGATATGATCATGTGCTTGGACATTTTGGAAAGGTCTTGGAGTCCTCTAACCAATGCCTTTGGTCCCATGTCATTTTGATTTACCAATCTCAAGTTATGGTCTTTGACTTAAAGTGCCTTTTTGTTGACTTTTGAAAATGACCTATAATGTTGAAATTGATAACTTTTTGTGAGAGCATTTCTTGGACTTGGAGTGTGAATATGAGTTGTAGGAAATGCCATCCCCTTCAAATGAGCTTTGGATGGGATTTTTCTGATAAACCATGAGGAAGTTATGCCTTGGTCAATTTGCAGTTGACTTTTCAACTGTCCAAAAATAGAAACTTTTGCATCTTGAGACCTTTTGAGCCATGCTTTGAGAATCATGATCAAGAATTTATCAAATGATGATTGTGGCTTGAAAATAATATGTTGACCAAAATTTTTGACTTTTGACTGTCAAATGACCATTTTGCCCCTGCAGTTGACTGTGGAGCAATTTAGGGTTTTTTGACTATGCAATTTGATGCTGTGAGTCTTGAAACTTGACATGTATATGCTTGAAAATGTATATAGGCATGTGGGACTTGATTGGACGCTTGGAAACCTCAACTTCTTTGCAAGAACCAAAACCCTAATTTTGACTGTGTTAGGGGGGCAATTGGACTGTGCAATCCTTGAGAGATTTTGAAGCTTGATCTTGGCAAATTTTGAAGAATATGGGAGGGAAAATTTTGGGGTACAACAGTTGCCCCTGTTCAATCTTCTTAGACCTGAGGATGTAGATTGGCTGGCGTGCCTTTCGTAATCCGAAGGTGGAAGATGATTGAACACTAGAGTGCCCAGAAATTTGCACTCGCATAGTAGAGTGTCAGCAGTGTGATGGTGGGAATATGCTTATAGATGCCATTTGGAGACTGATGGATAGGGGGATGGGCTTATAGATGCCATCTGGAGACTGTTAGTATGTGGATGTAATTTTTGTGAGTTGAAAGAGGGAACCTGTGTAGGGTTGCCTGATGATGAGCTCGTGTAAAACTGCATCTTTGAAAGAAGGAAACCTGTGTAGGGTTGACTGACGATGAGTCAGTGTAAAGCTGCATCTCTGAAGGAAGGAAACCTGTGTAGGGTTTACTGATAATGAGTCTGTATAAGACTGCATCTGAAAGGGAGAAGGAACCTGTGTAGGGTTACTTTGATGACGAGTCCGTGTAAAACCGCATCTAGAACTGAGAAGGAAATCTGTGTAGGGTTTACTGATGACGAGTCCGTGTAAAACTACGTCTGGAGTTTGAGAAGGGAACCTGTGTGGGGTTACTTTGATGATGAGCCCGTGTAAAACTGCATCCTGGAAGAAGTAAAACCTGGGTAGGGTTTCTGATGACGAGTCTGTGTAAAACTGCATCTTTGGAAAGAGAGAACCTGTGTAAGGTTTCTTTGACGACGAGCCCGTGTAAAACTACGTCCGGAGAGATAGAATCTGTGTAGGGTTTCTTTGGGATAAGTTCGTGTAAAACTTATAGAGGAACCGGGGTAAGGTTACTGCAGGATAAGTTCGTGTAAAACTTTTGGATGAACTGGGGTAAGGTCATCTTGAGATAAGTCCGTGTAAGACTTCTAGAGGAACCGGGGTAAGGTTACTGCAGGATAAGTTCGTGTAAAACTTCTGGATGAACCGGGGTAAGGTCATCTTGAGATAAGTCCGTGTAAGACTTCTTCTGAAAATTGAGAAGGAACCGGTGTAGGGTTGCCTGTTGATGAGCCCGTGTAAGACTTCTTTTGAAAGAAAAGGAACCGGTGTAGGGTTGCCCGAGGATGATCAAGTAGATAATTGTCCTGTTTGGTTTGGGATATTAACCCATGATCAGTCGTCTACAGAATTTTCCTGGCTTGTTACCGGTGTTGATCTGGAACTGTAAAGGTAGATGGTAATCATCTTTTGATTGACTTTTTCCTGAAAAGGCACAGCATTAGTTGTATGCGATTTCATGATGCGTGAACTGCATGATTTTAAGATGTTCTCAAAATAAACGAGATTTGTGTTGTATGATGCGTATATGCATGCTATAATGTATGAAGACGCGATGTTCATGAATGTATTTTTTTGTCTAGGAAAATAAATCCTTGACGAATGTCGGGGGCTTGCTGAATCCTGGGCTGATGTTGCAAGAATACCGGTAGGAGAAGATGACTCTGTTGGGGAATAAACTTGGCGAATAGATTACTCTACAGGGAGTGAACTCTGTGGGGAAAGAGAGGTACTTTGCTGAGGTTGATGATAACTCCGCTGGGGATAGGAAGACTTCGCCGGGGACGATCTTTCTGTGGTTATTGGCTGAGGATAACCCAGTTATATCCTGGTGGAGGAGTAACCTTTGAATAAAGCTAGGGGAGAGCGTTCGTACTCTATGAGTGATAAGCTTCCAGAATCTACTGGGGATAAGCTTGCTACTGGGGAGATTGATTGAGTTCTCCTGGGGAGACTTTTGAGATTGCACTGGGGAAGTGGCTCCACTTGATGTTAGGTATTCTGCCGAGGAACAATCTTAGATCAAGATTGCCAGGGATGCTTGTTAGGAATGTCTATATATTCCGTTGGGGAATGTTGAGATCTGCTGGGGGATAATCCAACTTCCTTGAGGCCGACTGCAGGCTAACTCTGCTTGGGAAGAGTGTTGCTGACTTGCTGGAGAATATTGTGCCTTGTTAGGGTTGATGGGAGACTAACTGCTTGGGGGAGAATTGTTGAATCTTGGCTCACTCTCTGGGGAATTAAGATATCTTGGTTACATTCTTCAGCCGAACTTACCTTGGTACCTTGGGGACAGAGCAACTAGATCGTTCAGACAACTCATTATTGCCCCTGTTTCTGTGGGAGAAGATATCTGTGAAGGCGCTTGATGACTGCCGATTTGACAAATCTTCTTCTGGTAGGCAAGTGACGAGATGACGGGACATAGTCGTATGCGTTGATCCCTGATTTTTTCCTGGACCGCCCTTTCGGGTTTTCAGTCCACCGGGATACCCATTTTTGCCCAAGCCGCCTTTTCAGGTTTTCGACTTGTCGGGTGTACAGATTTTTTTCATTTCATCCCTTATTTTTGCCCGAACCCTTTTGGTTCGCCAGGAAGCCCTTATTTTTGCCTAGGTGTGTCAACCTAGCGGGTCTTTTATTTTGCGTAGTATTTTTTCGACTATGTCCACATTCTCAGGATGCAGGGAGTTGTCACTGTCAGTAGTATTGTGTTGCCATACCACCAGAAGATCTTCGTTTGATCGTCCAATGCCCCAAGTGATCCAGATGGAGATTTGCCCCAAGTTGGTTGGCCTTTTGAGATATTCTCCGAATCTTGACTGGACTTCCCTATATGATGGATAATGATCAGGCCACGCCCCTTGATTGAAAGTGTTTTTGTTCACTAGATATTCTTCGTGCGAACTTCTATGTTGTTCAAATAAATAGTCATATGCAAGCAATGTTATATTAAAAATGCAAAGCTTATGTCTGTCTTGGAGTTTTTGTGAAAATGCATTTTTCATAAAAACAAGTGAATTTTTTTCTTGTAGACTGTGATGTCAACTCGTCATTTTACCGCAAGCCTTAAGGAGTCAGGATACCTTTCGTAACAGTATGCTTTCGAACTAACCCATGCTTCAGCTAGGACTTTTAAGGGTTGTAGCGTGGCCTGGTATAAAGGCTCAAATTATTTGTACCCACCCGCTCTTCGTGATGTTCTTCAAACCTAAACTCAGCTGATCGTGCGTTAGACCTTGTTTGAGTCTTTGTCCTGATATTCTGGTGATGGTTCGGATATTGACAGTTTATTTTGAATAGGCAGTCATTTCTTTTTTCTTGTTGAGGGTTTGTAGGACCTCTTTCTCTTTCTTGATTTTGTTATCCCTAAAATTTTTTTTTGCCTGAACTGTTCTTTTGTGATTACAGTCAGCGGGATGCCCCAGTTTTTGTAAGTCTCCTTCGTAGGTTTTGACTTATTGGGCTTTTAGTTTGAGAGATAATCACTGCCTGTCTTTATGATTATTCAGAACCATCATCGTCTTTGTTTTGGAAGGACTCCTTGGATGTTGTTCATTGTGCACCTGGATCAACTGAGAGAACTACCCTGCCCCAGGTTATGATTAAGGGTTTTAATTTTTGAAAAGAAAAACTCCTACTTCTTTGGCTTAAAGGGGTTGACGAGGGATTATCTTCCTTATAACTCCAGTGTTTAGGAATTGAAACAATGCCTGTACCTCATCAGCGGGGTCTGTTCAAAAGCATACTGTAGATCGTGGTATCGTTTTTGTCATCCTCCCTCAAGAGGCTTAGAATTTTAAAAGCGAGCGTTGAACATCAAAAATAAAAGCATTTTTGAATATAATGAACACAATTACTTCAAAACAGACACGTAGAATGCATTAATGAAATAACCAAGTTTGACATGAAATAAAATGTTTGAACAATCAAAAGAAAACTACAACTTGATCATTCGAATGAACAAAGTTTTTTTTCAATCCTAGCCATGCTTGGGCAAGGGAGTAGTGATCACATTGGGAGTCTCAGCAGGATCGAATTCGATCTCTTTAGCGTCGATCATATTCTGGATCTTGTACTTCAGCGCCCAACAATCCTCAGTATCGTGCCCCGGGCTATTAGAATGATAAGCACACCTTGCTTCTGGGTTGTAGTTTGGAGAGGAGGTCTTGGGATTTGCAGGTGGGTTGATCACCGCAATCAGATTCATTTTCAACATGTGTTGCAATGCTTGTGACAACGGCATGTTGATGTTGGTGAATTGTCTTTTAGGCTCGTCCGGCCTTCGCTGATTTCCCTTTTGTGGTTGTCGGCGTGGTGCAGAACCAGAGATCATAACTGCCCCTGCATGTTGGTCACGACGACTCTTTTGGCTGTATGCAGCATTAGATTCTTTCTTCCCCATGTAAGGCTTTTTGTGAGTATCAGAAGGTGCGGCCTCTTGAATCTTCCCAGCCTTGATACCAGCTTCAATTCTTTCCCCAGTCAAGATCAGATCTGTAAACCCGGCAGAAGAATTCCCAATCAGATGGTTGAAGAAAGGTCCAGACAGGGTCCCCAAGAACATGTCCACAAGCTCACGGTCAGTTAGAGGTGCCTGCACCCTCCCAGCAAGGTCTCTACACTTTTGCGCATATTCTTTAAAGCCTTCGCCTGCACCCATAGACATTCCCTGAAGCTGAGTGCGCGTGGGAGCAAGGTCGGCATTGTACTGGTACTGCTTGTAGGATGCAGTGGCCAAGTTCTCCCAGTTGCGGATGTTAGCTCCATTCAGTTGATAGAACCAGTCGAGTTGGGTTCCTGACAGACTATCCTGAAAGAAGTGAATCCATAAATTCTTGTCAGCCGTGTAGGGCTGGATCCTCCTTATATACGACCTGGGATGCAGCTTAGGACATGAAGCCCCGTCATATTTTGCAAAAGCAGGTGCCTTGAATTTGTGCGGGATTACTACCCCAGAAGACAGACCTAGATCTTTGAAGTCCAGGCCGGACACTTTTTGTATCTCCATAGCACTTAGCCGGTCTTCTAACTGTTTATACCTGTCCTCAGCTGGAGGGTACTGTTCATCATTGAACTCTGTCTCGTTGTCGGAGACCACTAGACTAGGAACCTCTCTCTCATGGGGGCTGTCCTTTCCAACAGATGGGGTAGTCTGCTCAACTTCATTTAGTGATCCGTTCCCAGATTTGCGTCTCGGGTTGAACAACACCGTTCTCTTCTTCTTCTTCTTCGAGAGCAGAGTCTTCAAATCCTGTTGGCCCTGGGCTATAATCTTAATCAACTCCTGGAACTGGGCGTTCTGAGCCTGGAGGGCCTTGATGGATTGCTCAGTAGATGATTCAGGATTCATAATGAGACTGCTGAAATAAACAGCAAAGAAGGTAAGTGACCTGTAAACAGTGGTACCTGTAATGCAATGATATGTATGATATGCATGCAATGTTTTCAAGGATCTCGCGGGGTAAACAGAGAAATTGGTTAGAATTTTGTAGCTTGATTGAAGGAACTTCATGTTGTTGAGAGTCCTTCTTCAAGAGTCAAGGCTCACCATATCGAGTGAGTCATAGCCCCTGACAACCTTGGTTAGAGGAAAATAAACCCTCTTTTCCCCTTGCTGGACAGCTGGTTCATCATGACCTGCATCACAAGCCCTTGAGATCCTTGAAATGGATTAGTCTTTATGTAGAATGTATGCAATGGTATGATGGCATGATGTTATGCTATGCGTAATGTAGGTAACCCTGTTATGAGTCTAAATTAGGGACTGTAAACAAAACCTGCAAGAAACTCGTGTTGTCAGATAACAGGAATGTGCAAGTAGTTCAAGTTTGAAAGCACACAAGTCACACATGTAGCCCTTAGAGTTTAGGCCAACATGAAGTTTTAGGTACTACCCTCTTGAAGTTGGTGGGCTCAAAACCTGTCCTATCAAAAGTAACCGGGTTCTTAGGGTCCCAATATCATTGGATTGTTTTCTGTGTTCATCGTTTCGATTTAGCCACTGAACTGGCGACCGAAATATTCCAAGAAAACAACCCTCAACTGAGTGTAGTATCGAGTATCAACCAACCTCGGACTGCACCAAAGTCAGTTATCTCACTACCCTAAAGAGGCCAAGATGGTTCAATTAAGGTTCCTAAGGTCAGTTGATGCTTCACGACACCACGCGGCGGCCCCGTACTCTCCTTGACTGGACACAAGGGTTACCGGTACTCACCAAAGTGCCACATCAACGTAGCAGACTGCTTCAACCATGTCGGTATACCCCGCACAATTCCCTCACAGTCTTGTTGCTACTTTCTAAGAAGGTATCCCCCAGATCTGGGTTAGGATCTATAGAACTCCCAAGACAGTACCCACAATAATAAAGCAAACAACTCAGACAATTGAAAACACAAGTGATCTTAGTCCTAAGGTACACCTCACTTTTATAATATCCCCAGCAGAGTCGCCAGTTCTGTGATCGGTGGATTTAGAACTGATTGTTTTAATGCTGGTTCGCGAAATATCGCGGAAGCAAGAGTCGCCACCGTCTTTTATTTTCTCCAACATGGACAGGACAAAAGCACAGCAAAATTCCTTATGAGAATGTTTCTCGGTTCGAGAGGTAGATTTATAGAAAGGGAAGGTGTTAGCACCCTTTCTATCCATGGTTATCCATGGGCTCTTAGATACTTGCTCTTATGTTTTCAAAATGTTTGCTTTTCAAATTGTGAGTGGGTTTTGAAAAAAGTTTCGTTGAAAGATTTCTGAATAACTCTTGTATCTGTCCTCAAGAGTGTTTGAAAAATTGTTTTGAAAGCTTTTTTGAAAGTGTCGGTGTGAAAAGGTTTTTGATTTGTTTTAGAAGAGAGCAAGTATCCATGAGTCATCTACCTACCCTAAGGAATTAGGCTGTGTATAAGTCCTTTAGGTAGTGCCATCCCACCATTGAGAGGTAGGTAGCACCACCGTTGGAGGTGTTCGGGTCAATTCGATTGTTAGGGACGTTGTGGTCACCGAAGCAACAGTAGGACACCCTAGAAGCTACCCTTATGTCCTTGATCCTTTTTTTAATCCGAGGCAACCGTTTCGAGGCAACTATTTCGAGGCAACTATTTCGAGGCAACTGTTCCGAGGCAACTGTTTTGAGGCAACTGGATCATGGACATAAGGACTTACTAAAACGTCCTATACTTGACGGCCACGTTTCGAAGGCAACAGGTGAGGCGTACCTTAGGAGTGGTGTGTGTATTTGTGTGTTGTTTTCAGTCTAACAGTTATCTTTGATCATGGCATTATGAGCTACGCTTGTTTTTAATTAGCATACATTCTTTCATACAAAGAGAATTTAAGAGTGCGGAAAATTAAAAGACGGAAAGATAAAAGCTTCGCTATTACAAGGCGCGGGTCTATACATCGCCAAAGTACAAAGACCCATTTTTGATAAAAGATGCGGAAAGTAAAAGACCTAATTACTATTACATCCGGAAAGCAGTTACATAATAATCCATAAGAAAAATAATGCGCAAAATAGAAATTAAAATTGAACGTCCGAGGGTTTTGACCCTTTACTTGCTTGAAATTAAATTGAATTAAGACTTAATTATTACTTAATTAAAGAAAATGTTTTTTATGTTTTTTGGTGTTTAATGAAATAAAGAAAAAGAATTAAAGAAAACCCTAGTTCTAAATTATTTTAAATTATTAAAGAAAAAGGTCAAAATTAGGTTAATTAACTAAATTATTTAATTTACATGTTTATTTACAAAAATAATAGTTAATAATAATAATAAATAATGAGGAAAAAATTAATTAAGAAAAAGATAAAATGTCAAAAACCTAATTCTATGCATTTTTTATTTATTAAGAAAAAGTGTTAAAATTAGAACCTAAATTAACTAAGTTAATTGTTGAAATTTATTTACAAAAATATTTTAATGGTGAAATTAATAATAATTAAATATTAAACATTTTTTTGTTTCTGATTTTTTGTTATGAAAATTATTTTAGGTGAATTAAATAAAATAATTAAAGCAATAAAAAGAAAAGAAAAGAAAATTAAAAATAGAATACAAACACAGGGGGTATCAGGCCCAGAATGGAGGTGTTTTGGAGCAATCTGGCCCATTAGCATAGAGCCTTGTTTGACTTTCCACACTTGTGTGTGCCTTGGTTGACTGAGGTACATGATGGAATTCACGTTATGGCCTTGAGATTGTTCATCCAGGCCACCTGGCAAGCCAACGCGCTAGGACGTATGGTGGGACGTTGAGTCATTGCTGCATGGGAACGGATTAAGAAAAATAACAACAATTATATGGGGACCTGGGAATCGAACCCAGGTCCCAGCACTCACCAAGCGTATTTCCAACCACTAAACCATTCAAGCGCTTTTGTAAGTATAATAACAAATAAAAATAATGTATGAAAAGTAACCACTACGCTGGAAAACGCGCGCAGATTCAAACCTCCCAACCACACAGAGCCACGTATGCTTCTTCTTCGTTTTCCTGCAATTACATAAAACAAGTAGCGGGGGTTTTAAACCCCCACTAAGTGGCACAGTAAATAATAGCGAATACGCCTACAGGTTGAATAAATTGAGCGCGAGGGTTTCGTTGAATCAGGTTTCTTGCAACGAATTCAACCATGTATGTTTGGTGGTCTAATTTTACCATATATGAGAACCCCCAATTTTGAAGTTCTGAAACCCTAGGTTTCATCAATGGTAGATTCTGATTTAGGTAACATTATCACAATTAAGTTGTACTAATCACTTCATAAGGTTAATATTAGTATACATCAAACAAGAAAAATGGCTAAAAGTGCATGAATCATGATATGGAATTCAAGGAAACGTGGCAAACCGTATAGCCAGTGTTCTTCAATTCTTTGCACATTTTGACTCGTTCTTGATTGCAAACGCTTCCTGGATGCTTAGGCAACGTGTTGGAATCCTTCAGAAGCTTTAAATTATGCTCTAACTATGAAATCAGTTTTCTAGTTTTTGGCCAAAAGTTGCAAATTGGTTATGAGCTTCTCAGCAGCTTTTTCGTGTATGTCTCAATAGGGTTAGGTTATGCATAAGTATGTGAAGCAAATTAGGTCAAGAAAGAGCCCAAAAGTCCATGAATTGATGACTTGAATCTTTGATTGCCAATCATATATTTTCCAATCTTTTTCCATGGAAACTTTGCCAATTATGGAAGATCTTGTCCCATTGAGGTGATGCACAAAATCTTTAGCATATTTGGAGTATATTTGCTGCATAAAAAGATTTGAAAAAGTATTATTTGATATTTTCTCATAATTAAATCTAATTAAATGAATTAATATGAATAAAAATTCAATTAATTAATAAAAAATAAGAAAATAAATCCTTTTAAGCTCAATGGGTCGTGCATAGGCTTTGGGTAATGATTCAAGGAAGAATTTGAGGCCCATTAGCAATTTTGAAGTGTTTTAGGCAAAGTTGACTTTTGAAAATTCCCAAAAATTTCCCAAATTCTCCAATGCATATCTTGCTCAATTTTGAAGTTATGATCATGTTCTTGGACATTTTGGAAATGTCTTGAAGTCCTCTAACCAATGCCTTTGGTCCCATGTCATTTTGATTTACCAATCTCAAGTTATGGTCTTTGACTTAAAGTGCCTTTTTGTTGACTTTTGAAAATGACCTATAATGTTGAAATTGATAACTTTTTGTGAGAGCATTTCTTGGACTTGGAGTGTGAAGATGAGTTGTAGGAAATGTCATCCCCTTCAAAGTGAGCTTTGGATGGGATTTTTCTGATAAACCATGAGGAAGTTATGCCTTGGTCAATTTGCAGTTGACTTTTCAACTGTCCAAAAATAGAAACTTTTGCATCTTGAGACCTTTTTAGCCATGCTTTGAGAATCATGATCAAGAATTTATCAAATGATGATTGTGGCTTCAAAATAAGATGTGTCAAAACTTGAAAATTTTTCACCAAGAAACTTAATTTTGCAAATTAGGGTTTAAGATTGAAAAATTTATAACTTAGAAATTTTCTAAGTTATGAAATTTTCTTATTTTTTTCCCAACTTTGCCCAACATTTCCACCATGATGAAATTGGATTCAAAGAAACCTGCCAACATGAAAGTTGTAGTCCTCCACAAAATCTACAACTTTTATTCACAAAGTTTTCAAAAAAGATGCTTGGATCTCAAGTTATGATTTTGTGAACAAGGGTCCATGAAACTTTTAACTTAGTGAAATTTTGCCCTAGTTTAGGCAGGATTTTGACCTATCTTCATGGAAATTTTTCACCTAGTTCCAATTGGAATCTCAAAATAAATTTCAAGGATGGATTGTAGAGCATGTTACAAGCTTTCCAAAATGTCCAAGAACTCTCCAAAATAATTTGTGGTTAGGGAGAATCGAAGGTTTGAATTTTGCAAAATATCACTTTGATCCATGGCATTTTTCATGTTGCTACAAGTTGCAAATTCTATCCAGCCTTGCTTGTACTTGTTTACAGGTATCTAACCCCTTCCACACTCAAACTTTGAATGCAAGCTCAATGGATTAAGGCATTGTTCTGATCAATGGAAGATTACACAAAGGATTAATCTAAAAATGGCAAAAAGTTAACAATGCCATTTTGATAAAGTTCACTTTATGCATTTTTGTTTCCCTTGAGCCTTGAACCCATCTCTTTGAAGCAAACCAATTCCATAAACTTAGGTCAAAGTACAACAACTTTATGCAGCTAAGAAGGAGGCCTGTACAGGCCATAGCATGGTCACTTCTCACTTTTGCTTCAAAACCAAGAAACCTTGCAAAAGTTCAACAACTTTGAAATCTGATAAAGCCAAGTGTTGTAACCATTTCAAACAAGTTTTGCATATCACATTAAGTCAGAAGCACGAGCTAACCACTTCTCAAGCCTTCCAAAACACCAAAATCACATTTTCTTGCAAAACAGGGCAAGCTCTACAGTTTCACTTCCATCTTCCAATTGCCTCGTGCATTTTGCCCCAAACCTCTTCCAACACACTCCATACAACCTACCTAAAATATCCCAACCATTCCCAAGTGAGTGTAATCCCATTTACCCACTTCACCATTTTTGAATTCTGACTGTGCAAGTTGACTTCTACAAACTTGTTCAAGCAAGTTCAAAGCTAACAAAGCATTGGGAAAGCTCCAAGGAACTTCAAGCAAGCTCACAAGCATCTCAGGCCTCACTGAAAACCCCTGCATTGCCATACTCGAGCTTGACTGAAACAGGTAAAATTCAAACTTCTATCTCTCTATTTAGGAATCATTAGGCTTAGGTTTGTGAATAAAAAATGTAGTACTCATTGCCCTTAAGCTGTACATATGCATAGATTTCATTTAAGTTAACTGAGTTGGGAGAATTTGAATGATGAACTTTATGGAAAAAAAACTAGGTTAGAAATTAGGGCCAGATAAATTCTCTCTGGTCTTTGAGAGTTAGATTAAGTTTTTTATATGGTTAGAATCGTCTGATCATGCTCTA
This sequence comes from Vicia faba, assembly GCA_948472305.1. Classification (NCBI taxonomy): domain Eukaryota; kingdom Viridiplantae; phylum Streptophyta; class Magnoliopsida; order Fabales; family Fabaceae; genus Vicia; species Vicia faba. Next base: position 209,060,402 of record OX451737.1, read on the forward strand.
TAACTTTCATGTTGCAAGTTTTTATTTTTAAGCACAAATGCAGGATTTCCAGTTTTGAATACTAGGCGCGCGTATTTTTGTCACAAGGTTGAAGATGATGGAATATGGGCTGGTCCTTGGCATTTCCTTGCTATTTGTACCCCTAACTTGCTGCTCACACCCCCTTGGCCCATTGTTTTATATTTTCATATTTTTTTCATTTCTTTTTTAGTTTCTGACTTTTATTTATTTTCCTAAATATTAAAAATTACTAAAAATATTTTCATAAATTTTCATATTTTATTTCATTATTTTTATTATTTTTTCTAGCATAAAAATAGTTTCTTAAATAATATACTTAAAATAAAAACTTGTAAATATTATAAAAATATTATATATTTTTATTTTTATTATCTACACACTTAAATAATATTTTCTCATATTATTTTTATTTTTATTTTTTAACATTTGTATATATTTTATTTATTTTCTTGTACATAAATAAATAATATAATTAATATATATATTTCCTTAAACCAAATTAGGGTTTCCACCCTTAATAAAAATAAGCTTTTTATTTTCTTATTTTTGATACATTAAATAAACTTATTTTTACATACATAAAAATAATACAAAAAAACATCTTTGCATATTTATACTTATATTGCACATTTAAATATTTGTCCATTTAAATATTTGCTTATTTATTATTTGAACAAAGAATTCAATATGGTTGTAATAATTTTAGGGTTTTAATTTCTTGCAAATAATCGCCTATTCAAAATTGTATCCCCCTCCCCATATCCATGTTGTAATAGTCGTAGATTTATTTTTACGCACTTTATAGCTTTCAAATATGCCATGATAGAAAGATTAGGGTTTGTATGCAAAAATCCAAAATCAACAAATAACTAGACCTAATACAAGACAAAATGCATGAAAAAATGATAACACAATGCATACAAGCACCCCTAGGGTTTCATCCACTCGTTGCCTTTAAAATGGCCATGGTATGCATGCTAGGTGTCTTGGCAAAACAAAATCAAAACAAAAAGATCATAGTCCCTCGACGACGCTATCTTGGTTGCCTATACAAAAATTATCTAGTCCCTCAAACAAAAACTTGCTAAGATACTTAGCACAATTGCTATCATGGTCAATACGATGACCCGCGCCTGTCCCGTTTAACATCCAAACACAAGGTTGTTTACCAAATGCAATGGTAAAACAACAATGTCAAAGGGTTAAAAATGTGTAGGAAAGACATTTGAGTAAGTAGGGTAGATGCTCCTAATTACTTGATCAAACTTGCAAACATCCTTGCTAATTTAAAAAAAACACATCACAACACAATTTCAAAACATTTTCCCAAATCAAACTTTCAAACATTGAAACATCTTTTCAAAAGACAAACACCTTTGTATATATTCAAACAAGAATCATTACAAAGGTTGCCTATACAAAAGGCCTCTTTTCAAAATATTTTCAAAACCACACACAAAGCACCATTTCAAACAATTGGAAAAGCACAGCAAGTGATCTAAACAAGTAACTAAGAGCCCATGGAAAACTATGGATGAAAAGGGTGCTAGCACCTTCCCTTTTCATAATCTACCCCCCGAACCCAAGAAAACATCTCAAAGGTCTTTCCTGTGCTTTTTGACCTTTCCTTTGGATAAAATAAAAGTGGGTGGCGACTCTTGCTAAACTGAAACATTTGCAAACACAAACTCAAAACCTCAAGTCAGTTCTCCCACCGTATCACACCAACAGATAAGGTTATGTCTGATGAACCGAGCCACAACGTTCTTGGTAATAGAAGCGAATGAGGCTACCTCGACCCACTTTGTGAAGTAATCAATGGCAACAAGGATGAAGCAATGTCCATTGGAAGCGGTAGGTATAATATCTACAATCATATCAATGCCCCACATTGCAAACAACCAAGGAGCAGTCAAGACGTTTAAAGGAACCGGAGGCACATGTACTTTGTCAGCATAGATTTGGCATTTGTGACAAGTCCAGGAGTGGTGATGGAAATTTGTTTCCATAGTGGACCAATAGTAACCTTCCCTCAGAATCTTCTTAGCCATTGTGTGCCCTCTAGAATGAGTACCAAAGATACCTTCGTGCATATCCTCCATGATCATCTCAGCTTCTTTCTTATCCATACAACGAAGCAAAGTTGAATCATGATTGCGCTTAAATAAGATTCTGTAACTCAGGAATAACTTGGCAGTGAACCTTTTTAGAAACTTCTTGTCATTTATAAATGCCCCCTCAGGGTATTCTTGAGCTTCAAGGTACCTTTTCACCTCATGGAACCAAGGCTTTTCCTCTACTCCCTCAGTGTCAACCTCACAACAGTATTTCAGTTTGTCTAATCTTTCAATAGTGATCTGAGGGGCTTCGTTATCCCATCCAACCTTGAACATGGATGACATGGTAGCTAGTGCGTCTGCTAACTGATTTTCTTCTCGTGGAACATGTTCAAAGGTAATCTCTTCAAAATACTGGATTAATGTCAACACATGCTCTCGGTAAGGGATGAGATTAGGATGCTTCATATCCCAATCTCCCTTAATCTGGATGATTACCAAGGCGATGTCTCTGTATACTTGTAAGAACTTGATTCTCGTGTCCACAACAGCCTTGATACCCATAATGCATGCTTCATATTCGGCCATATTGTTGGTACAATCAAAACATAACCTGAAGGTGGAGGCTGTATAGACTGGTAGTCGTCTACAGCCTGATGAGCCAAATTATCTTCTAGTAAACTTCCTTTGATTTCCTTTTGAGTGGTGTACTGAATGTCGTATTCTACCAGTACCATTTTCCATCTTGCTATTCTTCCGGAGAGAGTGGGCTTCTCGAATATGTATTCGATAGGATCCATTTTAGAGATCAATAAGGTAGTATGAGTCAACATATACTGTCTTAGTCGGTGATCAGCCTATGCCAAAGTGTAGCAATTTTTCTCGAGCAGTGAGTATCTTGTTTCACAGTCGGTAAATTTTTTGCTAAGGTAGTATATTGCATGCTCTTTTCGACCATACTCATTGTGATACGGTGGGAGAACTGACTTGAGGGTTTGCGTTTTATCACAAATGTTGCGGTTAGCAAGAGTCGCCACCGACTTTTCTTTTATCCAAAAGGAAAGGTGAAAAAGCACAGGAAAGACCTTTGAGATTGTTTCTTGAGTTCGGGGGGTAGATTATGAAAAGGGAAGGTATTAGCACCCTTTTCATCCATGGTTTTCCATAGGCTCTTAGTTATTTGCTAGATCACTTGCTTTTTGTTTTGAAATTATGCTTTATGTGGTTTTGAAAGTATTTTTGTAAAAGAGGCCATTGTTTAGGCAATCTTTGTAATGATTTTCGTTCGTAAGAATGTATACAAAGATGTTTGTCTTTTTGAAAATGTTTTCATTGTTTGTAGGATGTTTTGAAATGTGTGTGTTTGTTTTTGAAAATAGCAAGGATAGTTGTTTTGAAAGGGAGCAAGTAACTAGAACTAATCTACCTACTCAAATGTCTTTCTTATTCATTTTATTTTCCTTTGATATTGTTGTCTTACCATTAATTTGATAAGCAACCCTATATTTGGATGTAAACGGGACGGGCGTGGGTCATCGTATAACCATGATTAACAATGTTGCAAAGTGTCTTAGCATTTTTGAGGGACCAAGATCATTTTGTAAGGCAATTTTGAATAGCGTCATCGTGGGACTATGATCTTATACTTGTTTGTTTTGCGAAGATACTTCACATGCGTAATATGGCCATTTATAAGGCAACCAAGTGGATAAAACCCTAATGATGCTTGTGTGCAAGTGTGTTATTTTGCATGCATTTTGTCTTATATTTGAAAGTTATCTATTTATTGATTTTATCTTGCCATACATCCTATTTACTAGCAATATATGAAAAGCAAGTAAAAATGCAGAAAATAAAATCTAAGTTATTACATCACTTTAGGGGGATGGGGGTACAATTTAACAATAGGGATGAAATGGAGACTAAAATATTACAACCATATCGAATAATAATGAAACAATGTAAAAGCAGTGCAAAACCAAGGGAAAATGTATTTTGAACTGCTATGTGTCGACCCATGCTGTTATGCATCGACACATAGCTTTTCCCTGCTCTTGTAAAACAAAATCAGTTCAGTATAGGTCGACACATAATGGGATGTATTGACTCATGTACCTTCTTGTATCGATGCGAAACGCGTATGTATCGACTCATAGGCTCTTCCAGCTTCTGTTTTACAATCTGAACTCAGTATGGGTCGACACATGGGGGTTATGTGTCGATACATTCTATATTTTCCTGCCTTAAACATTGTTTTTCTTGTTTATACAGGTTAGCTTACAACATATGATGGATAGATGTAAATAACAAATGAGTGAATAAGCCTAAATCATAAGCAAACGACTAGTTCAAAGGGATAATAAAATACTACATCTTATCTTCAAGAACAACAAATTGTTAATGATTTATAAAGAGATATCAAGTTAAGAGGATTTACCTTTGGGCTGCACTGTTTTTTTTTTTATATCTGAATGCTTTTCCAAATGCTGTGATGACTTTGTGAGTCTTCAGAAAGCTGCTCCGGACCGCTGGAACTGAGTTGGATTGTACTGTAATATTTTTGGTATTTTTGATGGTGACGATGAATAGCACTACAAGGACTGTTTTTATGTTTGGACAAACTTTGTATGTGATGAAGTGTTTGGCTTACGGAGAGTTTGTATGGTGGAATGATGGGTTGGGGTTCTCTTTTGAATAAGAACATAACTGGTTTTTTGAATGAATGAGATTTTGAGGGTTTACCAATATAACTTCTGGCTTTTCTCCTTGTCTTTTCTCTCTATTTTCTAACTTCTCTCTCTCTTGTGACTGGCCTCTCTATTTATATAGAAGGTTTGAGACTTGAACAAACTCAGATTTTTGGATCACATGTTGTGGCTAGGTTAGATTCTACATGAAGAAAACTTGAAGAACATGTTCCCAATGCTCGTACCAAGCTAACAAAAGTGGTTGATCACTTTAAACATGTTTGTTATGACTTGTAGAAGTTGAGTGTGATTAGAACAACAAGTTAGAGGCTCAAGAAATTGACTTTATGATTAAAGCTACTTTGCAAGAATGGCAATGTCAACTTTGTACCAAAAATGGAAAGATCACTTGGGCAATGCTTAAACCAAATGGACCATAGCTCAAAAGTTTGTGTAAGCATTAAATTATGGTAATATTTGAAAGTCACAAGTCCTGCAAAGTAAGATTATGCAGCATGGCTAAGATTTTGGTTCCTTGTTCATCACAAATCTGCCTTGTAAATCAAGAATGAATGTCCAACTTCAGATCCTTGAATCTCCTAGCTCAAATATGATAAATTCATGCTCTTGAATGTTTTGGAAAGCTTGAAACACCCTCTATAACTTTCATGTTGGCCATTTTGACAAAATCATCTTAGAACTATGTGAAAAAATGCCAAGAAGTTGGGATAAAATCCTGAACAAAATTTGTTGAAAATTTCTCTAAGTGTTAAATGAAAATGTCATGACTTCATGAATTTATAACTTGAGATCTAAGCATATTTAGGAGAGGTTGTGTGAAGCAAAATTGTAGATTTCATGGAGATTTACAACTTTCATGTTGGGAACTTCCTTTGAATCATCTTTTATCATGGTCATAAGTTAGAATTTTTTTCAACTTTTCAAATCCAAATCTTAAAACTTTGGTTTCTTGATGAACAAGTTTCACATTTTTACATGATTTGATGAATTATGATCCTTGGCACCTGAATTTGACCAAAAAGTCAAAGTTTGACTTTTCAGTGCACATTTGACTTTTGATCAGTTGACTGAAAAATTCATCTGTCGATCCAATGGATTTGCAATGTTTTGAACCATATAATTAGGTCAAGATGATGCAATTGAACTCTTGATATTATGCTTTAAACCAATTGACCATTTTCTAGGTCAAAAATCAGAAATCGCCCCTTCTGAGTCAAAACCCTAATTTTGACCATTTTGCCCTTTTGATAATTTGATCAAATTTCTTGGGGAATTATGGTCCAAACTTGATCAAGTGATACATATGAGTTTAAAATGTTTATGTGGATCAAAAATTATGAAGTTTGACTGTAAATTGGCCATGGTTGACGTTTTCCCCAATACAACATATTTTTAGGTCAACTATCCAATTGATTGATAAAAAATTTGGTTCAAGGCATGAAACTTGTCATGAGTAATCTTAGGGGTCCATAATGATGTTTGAAAGTCATATGAAGTATTGATAGTCCAAAAATCCTTGTGCAAACTTAAACCATAATTTTGGGTCATCGGTGCATGATGAGATGTCCTAAGCTGATCAAACCCTAATCCAGTCTTGAGTCAAAGAGATCTTATGAGAATAATATTGATAAACGAGAGGGAAAATTTTGGGGTACAACACTCATCATGTTTCCCTAACACACACCCCCATTGAATTCTCCAACACTATTAGGTACATGATTAGAGGTCTTCCTTTAACTGGTGGCATCAAAATTAGAGGTTCTTGAAGATATTCTTTGATTCTGTCAAAGGCTATCTGACAATCGTCGCTCTATTTCACTACTTGATCTTTCTTCAATAGCTTAAAGATTAGTTCACAAGTAGCGTTTAGGTGGGAAATGAATCTGGAAATGTATTTTAGACGTCCAAAGAAACCTCTAACTTCCTTATCAGTGCGGGGAGTTGGCGTCTCATGAATAGCTTTAACTTTTGCAGGATCTGCCTCAATACCTTTGCCACTGACGAAGAAATCTAGGAGCTTACCCGATCTTACTCCAAATGTGCACTTGTTCGGGTTCAGTCTTAACTTGTACTTCTTCAGCCTTTCAAACAGTTTTTACAAGTGATCAAGGTGCTCTTCTTCAGTATGGGACCTGGCTATCATGTCGTCAACATAAACCTCTATCTCGTGATGGATCATATCATGAAACAACGCTACCATAACACGCTGATAGGTTTCCCCGGGTTCTTCAACCCAAATGGCATAAATTTGTAATAGAAGGTGCCCCACTGTGTAATGAAGGTAGTCTTCTCCATGTCCTCAGGTGCCATTTTGATTTAATTATAACCGGAGAAGCCATCCATGAAGGAGAATATCTTATGCCGAGTGGTGTTGTCAACCAGAACATTAATATGAGGAAGTGGAAAGTCATCTTTGGAGCTCGCCCTATTCAAATCCATGTAGTCCACACACATGCGTACCTTACCGTCCTTCTTAGGTACTGGCACCACGTTTGTAACCCATTATGGGTAGGAAGTAACAGCTAAAAACCTGGCATTAAACTGTTTTATGACTTCAGCCTTGATCTTTTCTGACATTTCAGGATGCATACGATGAACCTTTTTCTTCATTAGAGGGCAGTCTTCTTTTGTTGGTAGACGATGAACCACAATATCAGTATTAAGCCCCGACATGTCTTCGTATGACCAAGAAAAGATCTCAACATAGTCACATAACATTTGGATTAACCGTTCTTTGACACCGTTCTCCAAGTTTGCATCTATCTTGACTTCCTTTTTACTCTCCTCAGTACCTAAGTTTACCTCCTCGACCGGCTCTTCATGAGGCTGTATTTCTCTTTCCTCTTGCTATAATAGTCTAGCAAGCTCTCCCGGTACTTCAAAATCTTCCTCACCTTCGTCCTCGCCTTGGTAGATCGGATTTTCAAAGCCATAACTGACAATAGAAGAACTATTATCAATGGGATCCATGGTGGATGTGGATCTTTAATTTGATATGTGGGTGTGTGTAAGGGCACATAGCTATTTTGAAAAATAAAGCAAAAATTAAGACAAAGAGTGCAAAATTTGAATGCAAAACGTCTAATGATTTATTAAAATTACATATGAAAATGAAGTATGATAACCCTCATAAATAGACCATTATGCATCAGGTAAGACACAATGCTTAGAGTTTAATTTGTTCAAAATTACATATCCCAAAAACATAAAAGAACAATTACTCCTGGATAAAAGAGATTGGCACAAATTCTCTAGCCATCTAATTATTGAGTCCACCATTGGTATTAGGGAAGATCCAACTATCCAGGTCACAGTCATTGTCAGCGTCCTCCACAGCATTGACTCCATGGTTGCTGATGCATAGTGGTGGTCTTCCGGTGCGAGCACGACGAACAGCCCTTTGAGCTCCTTCTTCTTCTTCTCTTTAGTGATGAGAGCTTTCAGATCTTCCTTTCCTTTAGCCAGAGTCAGGAACATATGTTGGAATTGAGCGTTCTGTGTTTGAAGGTCCTTAACGGTTTGTTCAAGAGCCATTTCTTTTTGCTGAAATAAACAACGAAAAGATAAGAAACCTTCCTTGAAGTACCTGTTATGCAATGATATGCATGATATGTTTATGCAATATTTTCAAGGACCTCATGGGATTTAAACTCTTTAATCAAAAGGAAACAAATATTTTTATTACTAAGTTTAAGTGAAAGACAAAAGATTACAAAGAAACAAATTAAAGATTTCTAAAACTCTTAAGTTTCCCATGGACGCTTCCTCTTTGTGTTGACATATGCATTAAAGTTCTGCTCCTCGTGAAGTTGCCTCGTCAGTTCCAACACTTTCTTCTCACTTGCATAGAATTGAGTCTCAAAGGTGTCTCGTTCTTCCTTGAGTTGAATCCAAGACTGAATCTACCGGCAAAAAACACAGAGCCGCCACCGAACTTTATTTATCCCGAAGGAAGGGGAAATATCGAGAAAACCACAAGAGGATCGATAAGATGGTCTTGTGACCAAGATAAAGGGCGAGGAAGTTAATTATGAAAGGGGGAGGTATTATCACCCCTCACATCCATTTTACTTAATGGGATCCATTTTTTTTTTGCTTTTAAGGGTGTGTATATCTATAACTATACTTGCTTAAGGGGAAAGAAAAATGGTTTTTTATTATTGCGTTTGTGAAGGTCTCTCCACCCTTTGCATACGTATCCAGTGAAGGAATCAGAACACCATAGTTCTTCTAGAAAATGTTGGTTTATTGGTGTTTTTTAGTGGGTGACATTAACGCATGCATTCTAGCAATAGGCACGGCCTGTATCGCGGTAGAACGGAGATAACATGCCCCTTTGGGGAGGTTTGGATTGGTTGAGTGTTTTGCGAGTTTTAAAATGAATTTGAATAATGATTAAATGTTTTTGGATTTTTGATTTGTGGATGGAAAGTTTTAATTACAAAAGAAGAAAAAAGTTAGGGAGACTAAAAAACCTAATGTTGTCATGCATGGGTTCTAACCTAAAGTCGAATTAGTTCGCATCTTAAAGAAGAGGAAACTATCATCCTAAGGGAGCATATTATAAGCATAAAGTAAAAGGAGACAATGTTTGTGAAGAGTGATCATGCATGATGATCATAGCAGAAGTGACGACACAACAAGTAGTATCATGAAAGGCGTAAATGGAATGCTTGGCATATGGGAATTGAATCAGGTTATGATTAACCAAGGGGTGCACATGATTAATCTCGTGAGAGTATATGCTCCTACCCTCAACCATGAGACCTTTTGTGCATAGAAACACTTAGTATATGGACCAAAGTGGTTGATTCGGTTTATGGTTAACCAAGGGCAAGACTTGATTAACCTCGTGAGAATGGCCATGCCCAAACTCAACTATGAGACCCTTTACGAAGATGCTTGGTATGTAAACCAAAGAGAGAGAAGAGAGTTGCCTCAATGCATAAGATAAAAATCAAAAGCCCATACAAGGTGGCTATATACATGCTCCTAGAAAGTAGGACTAGCGTGACACTAGTATTTTAAACGATCCATTGGAACAATTGATCGAGTATTTGTCGCTGTGGAAAAGCCCTGGACCAAACTATAAAATGTGTGCAAGTGTGCATTTGCAAGTGGATACATTTTCATTGATGATGAGCCCAAGAGAACGTCAAGTGTTCTAATTAGATAAAATATGCATAATTAGAAATTTAAACATATAAAGAAATATCAAAGAAACTAAAATTCTAAGCTATTACAAACCATATGGGGATGGGGGTACAAGCTTATGAATGAGGATGAATCGAACCGAAAGTTCGATTAAAAATCTAGTTAAACAAACAATACAATCAAATTGAAAATTAACAAATAAACTAATTAAACTATCTATTTAATAATAAAATTAACTATTCTTAATAATTAATAATATTAAATAATGTTTTTAGTTTAATAGTTTGTTAAAAAAAATGAGTAATTATATTTGTTGTATTTTTATATTGAAGAAAATATTAAAAGAAAATTAACAAACTAATTCTAAATATATACTTTTTGTGATTTTTAATTAAAGAAAATATTAAGAGAAAACTAAAAATATAATTCTAAATATATCTTTTTGTGATTTTTAATTAAAGAAAATTATAAGAGAAAACTAAAATTCTAATTCTAAATATATCTTTTTTGTGATTTTTAATTATATACTAAAATAAAAAATTATAAATAATAAAAGGAAAAATATATATTCAAGAGTTTAGAATTGGGCTTGAATGTAAAATATGGGGGTGCTGAAAGTAAAATGTCGAAGCCCAAATAAAGGGTTGCCCAACGTTAGCAGAAAAATCAGGTGCAGTTGGATCATGTGGGTGCATTGTGGAACACGCATATAGGATTAAGGGTGGTGACATTTGCCACCACCTGATCAGCCAGAACCAAACACTTGAATCACTAACTAAAACAAATTAACAAAAAGAAAAAAAACATTAACCCTTATCTCTCTCACTCCCCATACGTTTTGTCTTCTTCCTTTGATGGGGTCCCTCGTCGGAGACGACAATACGGTCGCGCTGGAAATCGCCTCATGACAGTGAAAGTGGAGGCGCGACATTAAAACCCTTTTTTTACATTTTTATACTTGCCTATTCTTCCTAATCATGAATTTGTGGTCTGATTTCGCAGTGAACACATGGTTGGCTCTAGATCTAGAAAGGGGTTTCAAAACCCTAAGTCGAAAATGATGAAGATAATAATTAATGAGGGTAGAGGAAGTGATCAAGGTACCCTGTGTACCCAGATTACAACCTTCAAACGCAAAGGGGACCAAGACGACAGGGAAATAAGCTTAGAGGTGGATGATGAGGGCGATACCTCTAAATTTGTCTCAGTGAGATCTTTCTGAAACTATTTTTATTTCTCTGTTTGCGATTTCAGATCATTTCCTCTTCTTTTTCGCAATTTTATGAAGGGTTTGTGCGTGAGAGGAAAGTGATGATGCTTAGGGTTTACGCTTGAAAGCTTGTTGGTTTTTTTTTATATGTGTTGTGATACGGTGGGAGAACTGACTTGATTGTTTTGCGTTTGTGTTTGCAAATGTTGCGGTTTAGCAAGAGTCGTAACCAACTTTTCTTTTATCCAATAAGGAAAGGTGAAAAAGCACAGGAAAGACCTTTAGAGATGTTTTCTTGAGTTCGGGGGGTAGATTATGAAAAGGGAAGTCATTAGCACCCTTTTCATCCATGGTTTTCCATGGGCTCTTAGTTACTCACTAGATCACTTGCTTTTGTTTGAATGTGTGCTTATGATGTGGGTTTTGAAAGTATTTTGAAAATGTAACTTTGTAATGATTCTTGTTTCTATAAGAACGCATACAAAGTGTTTGTTTCGAAAATAGTTCAAAGATATGTTTGTGAGGTGTGTAAAGTGTTTTTGTTGTGAGCAAGCGAGTAACTGAGAGCGAACCTACCTACTCAAAAGGTCTTATATGTTCTTTTCCTCTTCCTTTAGATGTTGCTATCTTACCATTGATTTGGTAAGAAGCCCCATCGTTGGATGTGAAGGGACAGGCGCGGGACGTTTGTATAGTCATAGAAGGCAACCCATGGAACATTTTAGCAATGTCGTGTTAGGAACTAGATCGTTTACCGAACGCAACATCGAGGGTCATCGAGGGACTACGATCTTTTATCGAGGGTCTTTTGCTAAAACGCCCATGTTCGAGGGACATGACTATTTTTCCGATAGGCAACAAAGTGAGATTACCCTAAGGGTGCTAGTGTGCAAGTGTGTTTGATTGCATGCATTTAGTATTGATTAGGGTGATCTATTTGTTGATTTACGTATCTTGTCATACACACCCTAATTACTAGCATTTACATTTGAAAGCGATAAGTTGCAGAAATGTAAAGTGGTACGTTATTACAATATTGTAGGGAACGGGGGCACATATTTATAAATGGGGGTTGCAAATAAAATTAAATCCTAAATTACTATTACAACCATATTGAAATGTACAGTATAAGAAAGAAAAAGGATTTATTTAGAAAAATGTTTTTGTCTCAATGAAAAAGAAATAAATTAATAAAAGAAAGAAAATATTTTTATGTCTTTTTATGTTAATAAAATAAGAGTTAATATTAAAAATGATAAAAAGAAAAATAAACGAAAGATAGGAGTAGCGTGCTGCTGCAATTAAAACAACAAGGATCAGAAATTCTGAAGTCAGACGCGTGGTGACTCAGAAGGAAGCGTCAGGGGGTATCAGAAGTTCTGAGTTGGTAAACTCCGAGGTCCTGCAAGACACGTTAGAGGAAAAACACAGAAGTTCTGGATTGCTATGTGCTGAACTTCTGAATGTTAGAACAGTGAGAAAACCTTAGAAGCTCTGTGCGTGTCAAAACAGTAGGAAGAACTTAGAAGTTCTGTATGGTGCTAAGACAGTGAACGCACAATCATCCGTTCAGCATGTTATCAGCGCATGAAAATCAGAAGTTCAGTGTATTTGACATGTAAGGAGAACTCAGAAGTTTTGTGCTATGTTAGAACAGTGAGTGAATCATAGAAGTTTTGTGTGTGTTAACAGCGTATGAAAATCAGAAGTTCTAAGTGTTAAAACAGTGAGTGAACATCAGAAGTTCAGTGTGCATTAGCAGTGAGTGAATATCAGAAGTTTAGTGTGTTTAAACAGTGAGGAGAACTCATAAGTTCTATGTTGTGTTTAAAGTTATGAGTGAACATCAGAAGTTCTATATTTCAACTCTTAATCAGCGCATCAGCAATTTATTCAATTCTTAATAAACAACAAATCAGAAGGATAATAACACAAAAGTTTATAGAGGTTCTAATCCTGAATTTGAGTCTATCCCTATTCAAGAAGTTCTGATCCACAGTTTTTCTACTTAAACAATGATATGTACAACATTAATATTATGATATTTACATCTTAATGATTTTCAAAATGAAAAACAAGCTAATCCAGAAAGACTTACCTTGAACCTGGAGTATGGGCTTGGAGCTTTGAGCTACTACCTTTGGATGTTCTGGAATCCGCAAGAGCCACCCTCTCCCTTTTTTACCAATCTCTTCTTCCAAAGCCACCCTCTACCTCAAAGCTCAGCTGTTGTACCCCAAAATTTTCCCTCCCATATTCTTCAAAATTTGCCAAGTCAAAGCTTCAAAAATCTCCCCAAGGGTTGCACAGTTCAAGGGCCTCCTAACAGTCAAAATTAGGGTTTTGGTTCTGACGAAGTAAATGAAGTTTCCAAGGGTCCAATCAAATCCCACATGCTTACAAACATGGTCAAGCATCCTCATGCTAGGTTTCAAGACTTTCAGCACAAAATTGCACAGTCAAAAACCCTAGTTGCACTACAGTCAACTGTAGGGGAAAAATGGTCATTTGACAGTCAAAAGTCCAAATTTTTGGTCAACATCTCATTTTGAAGTCACAAATATCATTTTATCAATGCTTGATCATGATTCTCAAAGCTTGGCTCAAAAAGTCTCAAGATGCAAAAGTTTCCATATTTAGACAGTTGAAAAAGTCAACTGTAACTTGACCAAGGCATAACTTTCACATGGATTACCAGAAAAATTCCATCCTAAGCTCATTTTGAAGATAAAGACATTTCCTACAACTCCTCTTCACACTTCAAGTCCAAGAAATGCTCTCACAAAAAGTTATCAATTTCAACATTATAGGTCATTTTCAAAAGTCAACAAAAAGGGACTTTAAGTCAAAGGCCATAACTTGAGATTGGTAAATCAAAATGACATGGGACCAAAGAAATTGGTTATAGGACTCAAAGACCTTTCCAAAATGTCCAAGAACATGAGAAAAGCTTAAAAATTGAGCAAGTTATGCCATGTGGAAGTTGGGAAATTTTTGGATATTTTGAAAAGTCAACATTGCTTCAAATGTCTTAAAAATGCCAATGGGCCTCTTTTTCTTCCACAATTCATCATCCAAGGCATGTGCACGACCATTTGGCCCAAAGGGGAGTTTTTTTATCATTTTTATTTATTTATTTGGATTTTTAATTATTAATAATTCATTTAATTAAATTAAATATGTGGAAAATACTAAACTTAGGTTTTTAAATCTTTTTGTGCATGGAATAGGCTTAAGATTTCGTGCATGATCAGATTTAGAAAGAATCATGGTGATTGGACACAATTTGAATGAAATTTGCATGAAAAGATTGAAAAAATATATGCATGGAAAATCAAATATTTTCTCATCAATTCCTTGATTCCTTGGACCAATTTCTCGACCCTAATCATTCACATGTATATATTGATGCAAACCCTAATGCATATAACCTCCCAGCTGCGCTAGAAATCCATAACCAAACTTGAATTTTTGACAAAAATTCCAAATACTGAAAACTGTCTTCCAGTACGATTCAAGCCAAAATAATCATCTCATCACCTTCCTGAGACATCAAGAAACGTGTGTGAATAGTTTTCCACGTCCCTAACGCCCAGAATTGGTGAATAGAACTCAAGCTTTTTCACTTTTTTGCATAAATCGTATTTTATCATTCATGGCATGATTTTAAATTCTAATACTTGTTTTGTGTTGCTCTCATGATTCTGAAGCTAACCCTATAATTTAATTGAGTTTTTATGTTCTATACGCGATTTCACCATTAAAGACAGTTAGGGTTCTTCAAATTTCAATTTGGGTGTTTCTGAATACTATAAAATTGAGACACTTCAGGGCCATGAATGAACTCAGCATGCTTGGACGAAAACAACACACCCCTCGCGCCTAATTTATATAGCCCCATGGCCTAGTCGCTATTCTTGGATAAAGCATATTTTGGGGGGGTTCAAAACCCCCGCTAACCTTTTCATGTTTCAGGGAAAAATAAAACGAGGAGGAAGATGATGAAATGTCAAGGCATGATTGGTTGATTTGAAAATTCGCGCTAAAAAGTCCATTAACTGTTAATTGTTAGTTATATTATAAACAAAAAGCGCAAGTGGAGCAGTTGGCAAGGCATATCGTTGGTAATCTCTAGGACCTGGGTTCGAACCCCAGGTCCCCATCCCTTTCCAATATTATTTTTCTACTCACGCTTCTGTGCAGTTTCATTACAAGGGAACACCATACATCCACAATCTCAAGCTTGCCACGCGTATAGAAAGATCAATTTAAAGGCGCTGATTGGAAGAACACCCTGGGTCTCAGTCAACACACATGCATGCCAGCGCAGAAGTCAACCAGTCCAAAGACAAATGGGCCTGAATTACTGGACTTTACCTCCCAATTTAGGGACATAACCCCATAGAGTTTGCTTCTTTTATTCATTTTTTTTATATTTTTCTTTTCTTTGTTTTTATTAATTTCCTTTAATTCTTTGATTTAATATTTTCATAAAAAATATAAAAATAATACAAAAATCAGAAAAGTCACAAAAATCAAAATATATTTATTTAACGATTATTTTTGTAAATAAACCTCACTAATTAATTAGATTTAAACTTAGGGTTAATTTTAATATCTTTTCTTAATAAATTTAAAATTGGTAGAATTAGGGTTTTAAAGTATTTTTATCCTTTTTTTCTTTTCTTTCGCAATAATTAATTATTAAATATTATTTTTATAATTAAATTACCATGTAAATAATTAGATTAATTTTAGGTTTAAATTTTAACATGTTTTTCTTAATAAATAAAAAATTAGAATTAGGGTTAATTTCTCAATCTCATTTAATTCTCTTATTAAAGATTCATGAATACAAAAAATCTCAAAAAAATAATTTCTTTTCAATTTTAATTTAATTAACTTAATAATTTAATTTGATTTCATTAAAAAGGGTCCAACGCCCTCGCTTCCAATTTTAATTTGTTTCGCGCATTTTATTTTGTTTCTTTTAATTATTTATGTAATTCTCCCAAAGCCATGTAAACATTTATTTCTCGCACTTTATTTACTTTTTGTCAAATCGGGTCCTGGATTTTAATTTGGCGATGTGGACCCGCGCCTTTGTAATAGTTTAGAACTTTATATTTCCGCAACTTTTTTAACTGTTAATAATGGCATGCAAGAATGAATGATAAAATAAAAACAAACGCATAGATCACTTTGACATGAACAAGATAAATGCAAATGAACATGACACACGAATCACACACCACCCCTAGGGTACGCCTCACTGTTGCCTTGCCTCGAAAGGTGATCGTCTAGTAGAGGATGTCTTAGTAAGTCCTCATGATCCGGGAACCTGGCATGAGGGTAGCTTCTAAGGTGTCTTCCTATTGCTCCGGTGATCACCATGTCCCGAACCTCGAATTGACCTGAACACCTCCAACGGTGGTGCTACCTACCTCTCAATGGTGGGATGGCACTACTTTAAAGGACATTTACACAGACGAATTCCTTAGGGTAGGTAGGTTCCCGTAGATACTTGCTCTAATTTCAAAACAAATTCAAAAATACTTTTCACACCGACACATTTTCAAAAAGCTTTCGAAAGCATTTTTTTCAAACACTCTTGAGGACCGATACAAGAGTCAAACTGAAATTTTCAAAGAAACTTTTTAAAACCCACAGTTGAAAAGCAAACAAACCATTTTTGAAAACACAAGTGAGCAAGTATCTAAGATCCCATGGATAACCATGGATAGAAAGGGTGCTAACACCTTCCCTTTCTATAACCTACCTCCCGAACCGAGAGCAATCTCTTTAAGGAATTTTTCTGTGCTTTTGTCCTTTCCATTTGGAGAAAATAAAAGACGGTGGCGACTCTTGCTTCCGCGACATTTTGCGAACCAGCGTTAAACAGTCAGTTCCAGATCCACCGATCACAGAACTGGCGACTCTGCTGGGGAATCTTTATAAAGTAAGGTGTACCTTAGGGTTAGTTCATAACTGTGTTTTCAATTGTATTGACTTGTCTGCTCTAAATTTGTGGGTTGCATGGAGTTACATAGATCCTAACCCGGATCTGGGGATACCCTGTTTAGGTAGCATAAGCTGTGAGGGACATGTCCGGCGTATACCGACATGGGTGAAGCAGTGGCTACGTTGGTGTGGCGCCTTGGTCTGTACCGATATCCCTCGTGTTGAAACGGGGAGAATATGGGTCTTCCAAGGAGTCATTAAGCACCAACAGACCTTAGAACCTTAAATGACACAACTTGGCCATTAGAACAGTAGCAGTATGCTACGCCCATTGAGGCTAAACTCTCGTGATGGTTCTGGCTGCAAGAAAAGATTGTGATGCTGGAGTTATGACCGATTGAGGGTAGTCAATGATATTGGGATCCTCTAAGAACCCGGTTACTTTGATAGGGCAGGTATGAACCAACAAACTGAAAGAGGGTAACACCTAGACCTCATGCTGGCCTAAACTCTAAGGGTTTCTCTTGTGTGACTTGTGTGCTTTCGTACTTGACTAATTGCATGCGTGTTATCTGACACATAAGCTACTTGCAGGTTTTGTTTATAGTCCTTAACTGGGACTCATAACAGGGTTTACTAGGTCTCTTGCAGGTTTTGTTTATAGTCCTTAATTGGGACTCATAACAAAGTATACTGAATTTCTTGCAGGGTTTGTTTATAGTCCTTAATAAGGGCTCATAACAGGGTTTATCCATATTACCCCATGCATCATGACATCATACCATTGCATACGTCCTAACCCATTTCAAGGATCTCAAGGGCTTGTGATGCAGGTCATGATAAATCAAACATCTAGCAAGGGGCAAAGAGGATTTATTTTCCTCTAGCTAAGGTTGTCAGGGGCTATGACCCACTGGATATGGTGAGCCTTTGACCCTTGATGAAGGACTCTCAACAAATATGAAGTTCTTTCAATCAAGCTACCGGATCCAGATGCTAACCAATTTTCTTGTTTACCCCGCGAGGTCCTTGAAAACATTGCATGCATGTCATACACATCATTACATAACAGGTATCCCTTTTGACAGGTCTCTTACCTTCTTCGCTGTTTATTTCAGCCGATCGTCATGAATCTTGAATCGTCTACTGAGCAATCCATCAAGGCTCTCCAGGCCCAAAATGCCCAGTTCTAGGAGTTAATTGTGGGCCTAGCTCAGGGTCAAAAGGAATTGAAGACTCTGATTCAGAAGAAGAAGAAGAGGACTGTTTTGTTCAGCCCTAGACGCAGATTTGGGAATACACTGCAGGATGAAGCTGAGAGGACAACTCCATCTGTGGGGAAAGGCAGTCCCCATGAGAGAGAGGTGCCTAGTCCAGTGGTCTCCGACAACGAGACAGATTTCAACGACGAACAATACCCTCCTGCTGAAGACAAGTACAAGCAGTTGGAAGACCGTCTGAATGCAATGGAAATTCAACAAGTGCCTGGTTTGGATTTCGGAGACTTGGGTCTAACTTCTGGTGTGGTGATCCCACACAAATTCAAAGCACCCTCTTTTGCTAAGTACGATGGGGCATCCTGTCCCAGGCTGCATCTCAGGTCTTATGTGCGGAAGATTCAACTGTATACTGTGGACAAGAGCTTGTGGATCCACTCCTTCCAGGAAAGTCTTTCAGGGACTCATCTCGAATGGTTCTATCAGCTGGATGGAACCAAGGTTCGTAACTGGGAGGAGTTGGCTACTGCTTTTTACAAGCAGTATCAGTACAATGCCGACCTCGCTCCTACGCGTACCCAACTCCAGGGTATGTCGCTAGGATCGGGAGAAGGTTTTAAAGAGTATGCGCAGAAATGGAGAGACCTGGCCGGTAGGGTACAACCACCGCTGACTGATCGCGAACTTGTGGACATGTTCTTGGGGACCCTGTCTGGTCCATTCTACAACCACCTGATTGGGAATTCGTCTGCTGGATTCACAGATTTTATCTTGACTGGAGAGCGAATAGAAGCTGGCATCAGGTCTGGGAAGATTCAAGAGGCTGCACCTTCTGACAAAAAGCCTCATCATGGAAAGAAGGAGTCCAATGCTGTGCACGGTAAAAAGAGCCGTCATGAGGTAGGGGCAACCCAGATCTCCAATCCTAGACCTGCTCAACAAGGACAGGGGCAGCAGCGCAAGGAGGCCGCACCCAAACGACAGTTCACCAAGATCAACATGTCGCTGGATCAAGCACTACAACAAATGTTGAAGGCAGGGATGATCACATTAAGGGCTCCTCTCCGGAATCCAAACACTTCTGCCCCTAACTATCATCCCAACGATAGGTGTGCCTACCACTCTGATAGCCCGGGGCATACTACGGACAACTGCTGGCCTCTCAAGAACAAGATCCAAGACATGATCGACGCTGGGGAGATTCAGTTTGAAGTACCCGAGACTCCGAACATAATCACTGCTGCGTTACCCAATCATTGAAGACTTTTGTTTATTTGGATTTCCGAGTTGTATTTTTCTTTGCTTATACAAACAATTAATGTCATAGCAAACTATTTTATTCTATTAAAGCATCACATGTGTCTTTTTTGGAATTAATACAATTGTTTTCATTATATTCAAAATTGCTTTCATTTTTCTGTGATGATCAACTCTCGGTTAATAATTTCTAAGCCTCTTGAGGGAGGATGACGAAAACGATACCACGATATACAGTATGCTTTTGAACATACCCCGCTGATGAGGTACAGGCATTGTTTCAATTCCTAAACACTGGAGTTATAAGGAAGATAATCCCTCGTCAACCCCTCTGAGCCAAAGAAGTAGGAGTTTTTCTTTTCGAAATTTAAAACCCTTAATCATAACCTGGGGCAGGGTAGTCTCTCAGTTGATCCAAGTGCATAACGAATGGCACCAAAGGGGTCCTTACAAAATGAAAGACAGTGATGGTTCCGAACAATCAATAAAGAAAGGCAGTCATTATCTCAAAAATAAAAAACCCATTAAAACCTACGAAGGAGACTTACAAAACTGGGGCATCCCGCTGACTGTAACCACAAAAGAAACAGTTCAGGAAAAAATAGGGATCATAAAGTCAAAAAGAAAGAGGTCCTACAAACCCTCAACAAAAAAGGAAATTACTGCCCATTCAAAATAAACTGTCAATATCCGAACCATCATTGGAATATCAAAGCAAAGACTCGAACAAGGTCTAACGCACGATCAACTGAGTTTAGGTTTGGAGGACATCACGAAGAGCGGGTGGGTACAAATAATTTGAGCATTTATCCTTTGTTTCTTAAACCGTGAACCGAGCCACATTATAACCCTCAAAAGTCCTAGCTGAAGCATGGGTTAGTTCGAAAGCATACTGTTACGAAAGGTATCCTGACTCCTTAAGGCTCACGGTAAATACGGAGTTGACATCACGTTTTACAAACATTCATTTGTTTTATGAAAAAGAATGCATTTTCAAAATCTTCAACACAGACATAAGCTTTGCATTTTTGATATAACTTTGTTTGCATATGACTTTTTGTTTGAACAGCATAGAAGTTCGCACGACGAATGCCTAATGAACGAAAGTACCTCCAATCAAGGGGCATGACATGATCATGGTCTATCATCTGGGGCAGTCCAATCAAGATTTGGAGAATCTCTCAAAGGCCAAATAGCCTGGGGAAAATCTCCGCCTGAGTCACTGGGGGCATTTCAACAATAAATCTTGCTTGATCAAACATCTTCTGGGGGTAGGACAAAACACTTATAACAGGGGAAACTCCCTACATTCTGAGAGCGTGGACATAGTCGAAAAAATACTACGCAAAATCAAAGACCCGCTAGGTTGACATACCTAGGCAAAAATAAGGGCTTCCCGACGAACCAAAAGGGTTCGGGCAAAATGAAGGGATGAAATGAAAAATCTGTACACCCGGCAAGTCGAAAACCTGAAAACGCGGCTTGGGCAAAAATGGGTATCCCGGTGGACTGAAAACCCGAAAGGGCGGTCCAGGCAAAAGTTAGGGATCAGAGCGTACGACTATGTCCTGTCATCTCGTCACCTGCCTACCAGAAGTAGGTCTGTCCATCAACAAGCTATCAGCACCTCACAGGTCCTCCTCTCCCACCTCAGAAACAGGGGAAATAAAGAGTTGTTTAAGCAATCTGATTGTTCTGTCCTCCAAGGTATCAAGGTAGGTTCCGTTGAATAACATAACCAATACAGTTCAATACTTCCCCAGGAGAGTCCAATCCAGCTTCCCCAGGAAAGTTGAAATCATCTCCCCAATCAGTAAGCTTATCCCCAGTAGATTCTGGAAGCTTACCCTCGCAGAGCATGAACACGCGTCTCCCGGCTTTATTCAAAGAGTCATTTCCCTACCAGGATATAACTGGGTTATCCTCAGCCAAAAGCCACGGAAAGAGCGTCCTCGACGAAGTCTTCTTACCCCCAGCGGAGTCTATTAGCACTTCCAACATAACACTGGTATCCCCAGCGGATTTATCATCAACCTCAGCGAAGTATTCCTCTCCCCACAGAGTATTCCCCGCAGAGTAATCTATTCGCCAAGCTTGTTCCCCAATGGAGTCATCTTCTCCTGCCGGTATTCTTGCAACTATCATCCCCAGCGGAAACAACAAAGCATTGTTCTCCAACATCAGCCCAGGATAAGCTCCTGGAATTCGTCAAGGATTTATTTTCCCAAAACGGAAATGCATTCATAAACATCACATCTTCATACATTATAGCATGCATATGCATCATACTACACGAATCTCATCAATTTTGAGGACATCCTGAAATCATGCAGTTCATGCATCATGATCTTACATACAACTAATGCTTTACCGTTTCAGGAAAGGTCAATACAAAGATGATTAATATCAACTATCGCAACTCTTTCTAGATATAGTTCAGATGTGACCCAGGCATGGCGACGTTCTGATACTTCTTCCAGATTTCCTTCTAGATATAGTTCAGATGTGAACCAGATATGGCGATGTTCTGATACTTCTTCCAGATTTCCTTCTAGATATAGTTCAGATGTGAACCAGATATGGCGACGTTCTGATACTTCTTCCAGATTTCCTTCTAGATATAGTTCAGATGTGAACCAGATATGGCGACGTTCTGATACTTCTTCCAGACTTTTTCTAGATATAGTTCAGATGTGAACCAGATATGGCAACGTTCTGATACTTCTTCCAGATTTCCTTCTAGATATAGTTCAGATGTGAACCAGATATGGCAACGTTCTGATACTTCTTCCAGATTTCCTTCTAGATATAGTTCAGATGTGAACCGGGCATGGCGACGTTCTGATACTTCTTCCAGATTTCCTTCTAGATATAGTTCAGATGTGAACCAGATATGGCGACGTTCTGATACTTCTTCCAGATTTCCTTTTAGAGATAGCTTAGAAATGCTCCAGATATGGATGTTGTTCTGTTGCTTATTCAACACTCCTTCTAGATATGGTTCGGATGTGACCCAGGCATGGCGACGTTCTGACACTTATTCCAGATCCCCTTCAGATAACTTAGAGATGCTCCGGACACAGAAGCTGTTCTATTGTTTATTCAGAAATCACCTTTCTAGAGATGGTTCAGATGTGACCCGGATATGGCTACCTTCTGATACTTATTGGAAATGCTCCAGATATGGATGTTGTTCTTCGGCTTGTTCAAGTTTCTTCTCAAAGATGGCTCAGATATACTCCAGAACCGGGTGCTATTCTATCACTTATTCACAGTTTCTTCTCAAACAACTTAGAGATGCTCCAGACCCGGAGACTATTCTATTGTTTAGTCCAGATTCATTCGAAAGACTATTCCAGATTCGATTCCTGCATCCAGTCAAAAGCCTTCTCTAGTCCAGCTAAATCGACCCCTAACAGATTTTTCTGATAAAGACTCAATAGAAGATATCCAAGATTCTATCAATGATTGCTGTTGAGGTTGTAGTCGCCTACGGTTCTCTCCCCGTTACCGTGGAGGTAGTAATCGCCCCAAGATTCTCTCAGCGTTACTGTTGAAGTTGAAGTCGTCCAAGATTCTCTCAATGATTGCTGTTGAGGTTCTAGTCGCCTACGGTTCTCTCCCCATTACCGCGGAGGTAGTAATCGCCCCAAGATTCTCTCAGCGTTACTGTTGAAGTAGAAGTCGTCCAAGGTTCTCTCAGCGTTCCTGTTGAGGTAGTAACCATCCCTGGTTCATTCATCACCTTTTGAAGCTCCAGATCCAGCTCCTGTAACCAGTCAGGACACATCTACACAGAGAATTTGAAGACCAGCTCCTGTAACAGGTCAGGTACTCATTTTTCTTTTGCAGGTACGCAAGTTCTCGCTAAGGAATCTCTTACGCGACCAGCATCCAGATGGCATCTATAAGCCCATCATCACCTCTTAGCATGGCATCTATAATCCCATCATCCTATTCATCAACCTCCAAATGGCATCTGTAAGCCCATTCCCACCATCACACTACTATGTTAGTGCAAATTTCTGGGCACTCTAGTGTTCAATCATCTTCCACCTTCGGATTACGAAAGGCACGTCAGCCAATCTGCACCCTCAGGTCTAAGAAGATTGAACAGGGGAAACTGTTGTACCCCAAAATTTTCCCTCCCATATTCTTCAAAATTTGCCAACTCAAAGCTTCAAAAATCTCCCCAAGGGTTGCACAGTTCAAGGGCCTCCTAACAGTCAAAATTAGGGTTTTGGTTCTGACAAAGTAAATGAAGTTTCCAAGGGTCCAATCAAATCCCACATGCTTACAAACATGGTCAAGCATCCTCATGCTAGGTTTCAAGACTTTCAGCACAAAATTGCACAGTCAAAAACCCTAGTTGCACTACAGTCAACTGTAGGGGCAAAATGGTCATTTGACAGTCAAAAGTCCAAATTTTTGGTCAACATCTCATTTTGAAGTCACAAACATCATTTGATCAATGCTTGATCATGATTCTCAAAGCTTGGCTCAAAAAGTCTCAAGATGCAAAAGTTTCCATATTTGGACAGTTGAAAAAGTCAACTGTAACTTGACCAAGGCATAACTTTCACATGGATTATCAGAAAAATTCCATCCTAAGATCATTTTGAAGATAAAGACATTTCCTACAACTCCTCTTCACACTTCAAGTCCAAGAAATGCTCTCACAAAAAGTTATCAATTTCAACATTATAGGTCATTTTCAAAAGTCAACAAAAAGGGACTTTAAGTCAAAGGCCATAACTTTAGATTGGTAAATCAAAATGACATGGGACCAAAGCAATTGGTTAGAGGACTCAAAGACCTTTCCAAAATGTCCAAGAACATGAGAAAAGCTTAAAAATTGAGCAAGTTATGCCATGTGGAAGTTGGGAAATTTTTGGATATTTTGAAAAGTCAACATTGTTTCAAATGTCTTAAAAATGCCAATGGGCCTCTTTTTCTTCCACAATTCATCATCCAAGGCATGTGCACGACCATTTGGCCCAAAGGGGAGTTTTTTTATCATTTTTATTTATTTATTTGGATTTTTAATTATTAATAATTCATTTAATTAAATTAAATATGTGGAAAATACTAAACTTAGGTTTTTAAATCTTTTTGTGCATGGAATAGGCTTAAGATTTCGTGCATGATCAGATTTAGAAAGAATCATGGTGATTGGACACAATTTGAATGAAATTTGCATGAAAAGATTGAAAAAATATATGCATGGAAAATCAAATATTTTCTCATCAATTCCTTGATTCCTTGGACCAATTTCTCGACCCTAATCATTCACATGTATATATTGATGCAAACCCTAATGCATATAACCTCCCAGCTGCGCTAGAAATCCATAACCAAACTTGAATTTTTGACAAAAATTCCAAATACTGAAAACTGTCTTCCAGTACGATTCAAGCCAAAATAATCATCTCATCACCTTCCTGAGACATCAAGAAACGTGTGTGAATAGTTTTCCACGTCCCTAACGCCCAGAATTGGTGAATAGAACTCAAGCTTTTTCACTTTTTTGCATAAATCGTATTTTATCATTCATGGCATGATTTTAAATTCTAATACTTGTTTTGTGTTGCTCTCATGATTCTGAAGCTAACCCTATAATTTAATTGAGTTTTTATGTTCTATACGCGATTTCACCATTAAAGACAGTTAGGGTTCTTCAAATTTCAATTTGGGTGTTTCTGAATACTATAAAATTGAGACACTTCAGGGCCATGAATGAACTCAGCATGCTTGGACGAAAACAACACACCCCTCGCGCCTAATTTATATAGCCCCATGGCCTAGTCGCTATTCTTGGATAAAGCATATTTTGGGGGGGTTCAAAACCCCCGCTAACCTTTTCATGTTTCATGGAAAAATAAAACGAGGAGGAAGATGATGAAATGTCAAGGCATGCTTGGTTGATTTGAAAATTCGCGCTAAAAAGTCCATTAACTCTTATTTTCTCTTATGTTAATTGTTAGTTATATTATAAACAAAAAGCGCAAGTGGAGCAGTTAGCAAGGCATAGCGTTGGTAATCTCTAGGACCTGGGTTCGAACCCCAGGTCCCCATCCCTTTCCAATATTATTTTTCTACTCACGCTTCTGTGCAGTTTCATTACAAGGGAACACCATACATCCACAATCTCAAGCTTGCCACGCGTATAGAAAGATCAATTTAAAGGCGCTGATTGGAAGAACACCCTGGGTCTCAGTCAACACACATGCATGCCAGCGCAGAAGTCAACCAGTCCAAAGACAAATGGGCCTGAATTACTGGACTTTACCTCCCAATTTAGGGACAGAACCCCCTAGAGTTTGCTTCTTTTATTCATTTTTTTATATTTTTCTTTTCTTTGTTTTTATTAATTTCCTTTAATTCTTTGATTTAATATTTTCATAAAAAATATAAAAATAATACAAAAATCAGAAAAGTCACAAAAATCAAAATATATTTATTTAAGTATTATTTTTGTAAATAAACCTCACTAATTAATTAGATTTAAACTTAGGGTTAATTTTAATATCTTTTCTTAATAAATTTAAAATTGGTAGAATTAGGGTTTTTAAGTATTTTTATCCTTTTTTCTTTTCTTTCGCAATAATTAATTATTAAATATTA
The DNA here is from genome assembly GCA_948472305.1 of Vicia faba. Classification (NCBI taxonomy): domain Eukaryota; kingdom Viridiplantae; phylum Streptophyta; class Magnoliopsida; order Fabales; family Fabaceae; genus Vicia; species Vicia faba. The sequence continues at coordinate 209,086,611 of OX451737.1, forward strand.
TTTTTATAATTAAATTACCATGTAAATAATTAGATTAATTTTAGGTTTAAATTTTAACATGTTTTTCTTAATAAATAAAAAATTAGAATTAGGGTTAATTTCTCAATCTCATTTAATTCTCTTATTAAAGATTCATGAATACAAAAAATCTCAAAAAAATAATTTCTTTTCAATTTTAATTTAATTAACTTAATAATTTAATTTGATTTCATTAAAAAGGGTCCAACGCCCTCGCTTCCAATTTTAATTTGTTTCGCGCATTTTATTTTGTTTCTTTTAATTATTTATGTAATTCTCCCAAAGCCATGTAAACATTTATTTCTCGCACTTTATTTACTTTCTGTCAAATCGGGTCCTGGATTTTAATTTGGCGATATGGACCCGCGCCTTTGTAATAGTTTAGAACTTTATATTTCCGCAACTTTTTTAACTGTTAATAATGGCATGCAAGAATGAATGATAAAATAAAAACAAACGCATAGATCACTTTGACATGAACAAGATAAATGCAAATGAACATGACACACGAATCACACACCACCCCTAGGGTACGCCTCACTGTTGCCTTGCCTCGAAAGGTGATCGTCGAGTAGAGGATGTCTTAGTAAGTCCTCATGATCCGGGAACCTGGCATGAGGGTAGCTTCTAAGGTGTCTTCCTATTACTCCAGTGATCACCATGTCCCGAACCTCGAATTGACCTGAACACCTCCAACGGTGGTGCTACCTACCTCTCAATGGTGGGATGGCACTACTTTAAAGGACATTTACACAGACGAATTCCTTAGGGTAGGTAGGTTCCCGTAGATACTTGCTCTAATTTCAAAACAAATTCAAAAATACTTTTCACACCGACACATTTTCAAAAAGCTTTCGAAAGCATTTTTTTCAAACACTCTTGAGGACCGATACAAGAGTCGAACTGAAATTTTCAAAGAAACTTTTTAAAACCCATAGTTGAAAAGCAAACAAACCATTTTTGAAAACACAAGTGAGCAAGTATCTAAGAGCCCATGGATAACCATGGATAGAAAGGGTTCTAACACCTTCCCTTTCTATAACCTACCTCCCGAACCGAGAGCAATCTCTTTAAGGAATTTTTCTGTGCTTTTGTCCTTTCCATTTGGAGAAAATAAAAGACGGTGGCGACTCTTGCTTCCACGACATTTCGCGAACCAGCGTTAAACAGTCAGTTCTAGATCCACCGATCACACCAGCCCCTTGAACGTGTGATAGAGCAAAGTATTTATAGGTGAATTTGTTGTGATTTTGGGGCGAAATACAAATGGGATTTTAACCTTTTGGCACCCTATTCCCTTGATTTTTCATCACTGTTTTAGTATGCTAGTTTGTTGCAATTATGGGATGCAGGCGTAGGCTGAACTAGTCGTTGGTTATAGGTCTGCAGCAGGTTGTATAAACAAGGTTTTGGGATTTGGTCATCTTCTGACCAAAGCGTTGAATATAACCTTCATATGCTAAATTGCTTCCTTGTTCTTGAAGCAAGCATGGTGGTTGTCAGCAGGAATTAAGGAAAATCAAAAAGAAAAGCATGGGCCTAGTACCAAAGTTTGCTATCCCAAGACAGTAGGGGTACACGTGGTGAAAATCCTTTGGATAAAGACTCAGAAAGTGGTTGTGAGCATTAAATGATGATGAGACTTATCACAACCAGAAATCCTGCAACGTGAGATTCTACACCAAGGCTTAGTTCTGGATCAGAAGTTCTGAGCTTGCATAGCATCCAATCTTCTAACCCTTTTATCTTCTGGTGCCAACATGTTCTGAAGGAGTTTCCAGGCTCTCCAGAAGTTTGTAACACGCTTTATAAACCTTCTTTGAACTGCTCTTGCAAGCTCTGACTGAGCCTTTGTGAAAACTAGTCCAAAAGTTCTGACCAAACTCTGTTTTGAGAATATCCAGAATTTGCTGAGTGTTATGGTGATAATCTTGGTCAGAAGTTCTAAAATTCTCATAATTCTTAAACACTTAGAAAAAATTTCTAAGTATTTAGAATTTGACTTTTCCAAAGTAAAATTTGACTTTTGGATTCCCTGATGAAACAAACTTCATATTCCAACATGTCTTGATGAAATTTGATTTTTGAAATTTGATTTTGATCCAAAAGTCAAAGTTTGACTTTTCAGTGTGCAAATGACCATTTTTCCCTTGTGAGTGATTTTCTTGGAAAATTGCAATTCAAGGCTTGGAATTGGATGGAAGCAAACTTGAGGATCTAGGGTGATTCCTTGAGAAATGAGAGGGCAAAATTTGGGGTACAACATGTGTGAACCGTGATTATTTCTGTTTTCTTGTGTTGAGCTCTGAAGGGTTTGTATGAAACATGATGAATAAATTGGGGTTTGTGAATCTGTTTGACAGCTTCGCGGTTGCTACGTTGTGGTTGCTGCGGTTTTTTGTTGTTGTTGTTTTTCTTTTGTTACTGTCGTTTTTCTTTTGTTGCTGCTAACAGTGGTTGCTATTGTTTTTCTTTTGTTGCTGCTAATAGTTTTTTGGTTTTACAGTGTTTTCTCTTCTTCTTTTCTTCACTAATTTTTTTCCCAATTATATTGAAAAGAAGGAGGCTTTTGGGGTGAAATTTAACATGACTTTTGAACTGTTTTGGTATGTTGTTTGAATGCCTTTTCTAATGCAGCTTGCATCTTCCTAGTTCTGTGCAATCTTTGGACAAGTTTTTGACAGTTTGGACAGGTTTTTTGGCCTGTTTTGTTTGGACAGTTTGGATAGGTTTTGGGCAGAAAGTATGCAGGGCAACAATCTCATTTTTTGGACTAGTTTGAACTGTATTTTTGGCAAGTTTGGCACAGTATAGAAATTTTGAGTTTTGGGACTGTTTTGGCTGACTTTGTTTTTTCTGTAAAGAAGATTGTTGGCAATATTTTTATTGACTTTGTTATCGCAGTAAACTTGTTTGTGAATCTCTTTTCTTTTTGTGAACCAAAATCTACTTTTGTGATTTGCAATTGGAACATGGCCCATGATTTAAAATTTAGAAATCTTATTTGTATGAGGCCTTGGATTAGGCTTAGCACATGATTGAAAGCACCCTCTAAATTTTTGATTTCAAACACAAACCCTCATAATGATTTTAGAAGAAAAATTGCTTGGCACTTCTTGTTTAAATTTCAATGAAATAACCAATTTTCTTGTTTGTTTTTCTTTTCATGTGAGGGTTGATGGAAGGTGAAAAAGGCAAGGCAAGGTTGAAGAAGGGATGGTGGCTAGAATGAAGCTTGGAATTCTCTTGAAGAAGATGGAGATCTTGTAGAATATCCTTAGGAATTGGAATGTAACCTGTTATTTTCTTGAATGTATCTTTAGAATACTTTGTAAGAAAAACTTGTGTATGAATTTCTTGTATGAATATGACTATGTTTTGTAATCCAACAACCTTGAATTCAAATAAAGCTTCCTTTAATTCTAATTCAAACTTGAGATCTTCCTCTTTGAATGTTCCCTCTCAAGAATTCAGTCGTGAACAATCTTTCCCATCTTGTATAAAATTTTGACAAACCTTTGATAACTTTGTATGCTGCTTAAAGTAAGTCTTGACGAACGGATCAAGAACATGCCTTGAAATCCTTGTAAGGTGAATCATGAATGGAATCAAAGGATGAATTATTTTGCAACAAGCTTGAAATGGAATGACGATACTTTCAAAAATCAATAATTCCATGTTTCTTTTAAATTCCAATTAGCTCTCCAAGATTTGAATTCAACATTTATATATCATCTCATGATTTAATAGGAACTTGTACTCAAAAGAAAACTTGTACGCCGCACCCGACTCAAATGAACATTAACTGCCAAACTTGAATTCAAACTCTTGCATGAAGCATAACTTGTACCATAAGCAATTGTTCTCAAATCCTTGCATATCAAACCTCGGTTGATTGGGAGAGTATCCATGAATTCACGTCTCTTATCTTGACCAAAGTTTTAAACTCAAGAAACTAGAAGTACACTCTTATCACAAAACCTCAACTATGATGTATGCTAGGCAATGATCTTGGTCGAAGCCCAAATAAATAGTGATGAACGCGAGCATGAGAAACTGTATCTTGACCCATGAACCATAAAAAACTCTCCTATTCTTCGCTCCAACCCTTGAAAAGAATTCCAATTAAATAACTTATAGTGCAAGTAGTTGATGGAGGATCATAAGCGAACTCAAACCCTAATTCAAACAATCTCAGCCGAAATATCTTGTTGAAACCCTCCAAACCCTACTTCCAAGTCCAAATGCTAAGAAGGGACATAGAATCAGCTTTTACTTGATGGAGAAACCCAAACCAAAGTGAAACCCTGATTGGTACAATCAACTGATCTCCTTGAACCAAAGTTCTTTATTCAATGAAACACATGATATGCAAATGAACTAGTGAAGATGATGTACATGAAATGTGAAGTCTAAGCCAGACAAAAGTAAAGGTAGGACAAATTTGGGGTATGAAAGTTTCTCCTATTTAATCGTCTTAAACTTGAAAGTGAGATTGGCGTTAACCTTTCAAATATTCAAGGTAGAAGGAGATTAAATACTAAGACCTGAAATTTGTCCTGGAGAGGTGGTGTAAGTATTATTATTTATGATGTCTGATGGGGATAAAAAATGAAGTTTCAGGTGAGCTGGTCATGATGGATAAATATGGTCGAATAATGATAGCTTGTATTGGGGTATCGGTGCCAATACAAGGTTCTCGGGGAAGTGGGCGTTAAAGTGACTGAAAAGATATGGTTGATGATGTCGTGGTGACTGAAAGTAGGATTAATGACAACATGATAACTTAAAGGCAATGGGTATAACTCGACGATAGTGGAGAATCTATCGTGTGGGATTCACGACCCAAAAAGAAAGGTAAAGACAACGGGTAAAGATCGACATATGATTTATGACCCAAGAGAAAGGTAAAGAAGACGGGTAAAATCTAGGGGCGACCTACAATCCAGGAAAAGATAACATGAGGTAAGATCTACGAACCAAGAAAATACAACATGAGGGTAAGATCTACAGATGACCTACGACCCAAGAAAAGATAACGTGAGGGTAAGATCTAAGGATGACATATGACCCTGGAAAAGATAACGGGAGGATAAGATCAACAGACGACCTATGACCCTAAAAAGTTAATGTGAGGGTAAGGTCTACGAGCGACCTACGACCCAAGAGAAGATAACGTGAAGGTAAGATCTACGGACGACCTACGACCCTAGAAAAGATAACGGGAGGGTAAGACCTGTGAGTGACCTACGATCCAATGAAAGATAACGGGAGGGTAAGATCTACGGATGACCTACGACCCTAGAAAAGATAACATGAGGGTAAGATCTATGGACGACCTACGACCCTGGAAAAGATAAAGCGAGGTTAAGATCTACGGACGGCCTACAATCCAAAAAAAATATAACATGAGGGTAAGATCTACGGTCGACCTACGACCCTAGAAATGATAACATGAGGGTAAGATCTGTGAGCAACCTACGACCCTAGAAAAGATAACGTGAGGGTAAGAACTATGAGCGACCTACGACCCTAGAAAAGATAATGTGAGGGTAAGATCTACGGGTGACCTATGACCCTAGAAATGATAACGTGAGGGTAAGATCTATGGATGACCTACGACTCGGGAAAAGATAATGTGAGGGTAAAGTCTACGGATGATCTACGACCCTGGAAAAGATAACGTTAGGTATTGAGAGTTGGGGAGTACAATGTACTGGTACCATGGCTTATTTTTGGTTGGTAGTGTAATAACAGATGTCAACTGGGAATTATGAGGATGATATTCGTTGTAGGGATGTTTTATTGATTTGGAGCTTTCGTGCAAGGTACCAAATCTGGCTCATGCTTCATATGCATTTTGAAGTGTGGCATGATGATCCATTTAGATGGATATGCTATGCATTTGAGGATGCAATGTAATATGCAATGATGATTATTATACACAAAGTGCAAAATATTAGGCTCATTGGGATCCATTGTCCGTTGTCTTTAGAGGTCAATACAGATTGGTGCTTGAAAACATCGAGAATTGAGTTATAGCCTTGTCGACTTCACTGGGGATTAAATCTGCTGAGGAGGAGTGGCTTGACCTGACTTTCCTTACATGTTGGACTCCTTGTGGATGACTGAGTAGATACATGGATCTCATCAAATGCCCCAAGTTTCTCGGTGTTGGAAAATCGGATGCTCAAACGTCTGTAAGGAGGTAACGAGGATGAAAGCTTGGTCGAGGTGACTGTTACGACTTGCTACCTGCATAGAAAAATAACACTCGAACACCACGACATTCCCTTGGGATGCCTTCATATCCATGTAACATCGTGTTTCATATCTTAGCTTGTGATTATTATTTCCTTATTGTTTTCAATGCAATGCTTAACAAAGAATTTAAATCACAGTTCGCATACGAAAAATAAAGTAGAAAGGACATAACAAAGACTTTTTGGTAGAAGGGCAAATTTTATTAATGAGTTTGGCCTGTGAATAGGTGTTCGTACATGGAAACAACTCCTAAATGAGGAAGTTGCGAAGAAAAGACAAAATATAATAGGTAAAATGGCAATAAGAAAATCTCGAACTTCCATTAAAACCGATATTGCTATAGTTCCCATATCCTGGATCGACCTAGTGTTGTGCTTTCGAAGGATAATAGTTGAATTGATCCATCCAGTGTTGGGAGGGTGTACTTATTATTCGTGAAGAGTTTTCGGACTGTAGTCTCTCGCTTTTTGTCCTTAATTTTTTCCTGGACCGCCCTTTCGGGTTTTCAATCCATCGGGATACCCATTTTTTCCTAAGCCTCCCTTTTGGGTTTTCGACTTAGCGGGTTATTCTCTTTTCTATTTTTTCCTTTTTTTATCCCTAACTTTTATCTAAGCCTCCCTTTCGGGTTTTCGACTTAGCGGGTCTTTTTATGCGTAGTATTTTTTAATTAAGTCTGAATTGACTGGAAGTGGAATGTCTTCCCCATCCATGTCTGTTAGGATTAGAGCACCTCCTGAGAAATCTTTCTTCATGATGTATGGCCCCTCATAGTTGGAAGTCCATTTTCCTCTTGGATCAGAGTGAATTGGGAAAATCTTCCTCAAGACAAAGTCACCTGTGTGGAACTCTCGAGGTCGAACCTTCTTGTCAAATTCTCTCTTGAGACGCTATTGATATAACTGGCCATGACAAATGGCTGCTAGGCGCTTCTCTTCGATAAGGTTGAGTTGATCGAGCCTTGTTTGAATCCATTCAGCTTCATCAAGTTTAGTATCCATCAGAACCCTTAATGAAGGAATCTCCACTTTGATGGGGAGCACCGCATCCATAGACTAGTGAAAAAGGAGTTACCCTAGTGGAATTATGCACCGAAGTTTGATAGCCATGCAGAGAAAAGGGAAACATCTCATGCCAATCTCTATATGTTCTCACCATTTTATGGACGATCTTCTTTATGTTCTTGTTAGCTGCTTCGACTTCCCCATTCATCTTTGGCCGATAGGGTGATGAATTATGGTGCTCAATATTGAATTCTTCGCACATTTCCTTCATCATTTTGTTGTTATCATTCGACCCGCTATCAATGATGATCTTGTTAGGAGTTCCATAATTGAATCTGATTTCTTTATTGATGAAGCGGGTGACGACTTGCTTGGTCACATTCTTGTACGAAGCCGCTTCCACCCATTTGGTGAAGTAGTCAATAGAAACGAGAATAAACTTGTGTCCATTTGAAGCGCTCGGCTCGATCTGTCCAATCATATCAATTCCCCACATTGCAAAGGGCCATGGTGAAGTCATCACATTCAACGGAGTAGGAGGAATATGTATCTTGTCTGTGTAAACTTGAAATTTGTGGCACATATTTGCATACACATAACAGTCACTTTCCATTATCATCAAAAAATAACCGGCTCATAGGATTTTCTTGGCCATGGCGTGTTCACTGGCATGAGTCCCAAAAGAACCCTCGTGAATTTCTCATATAATGGATTCTGGTTCGTGTCTGTCCACACATATGATCAAAACTGAGTCTTAGTTCCTTTTGTATAGAACGTCTCCGCTTATCACAAATTGTAGCACCCTCGGGGTACTCTTGCTTCTCTAGTTATCTTTTGATGTCGAAATACCATGGCTTTTCATCTGACATGTCTTCAGTTGTGAGACAATGAGCAGGGAAAATGTGTGTTGGCTCCTTGTAATGAATGATTCTTATATTGGGTGCATGTCGAAATACCACAACTTTTCATCTTACACATCTTCAGTTGTGAGACAATGAGCAGGGAAAATGTGTGCTGGCTCCTTGTAAGGAAGGATTCTTATATTGGGTGCATGATTTGGATAACTGAATTTGAACATTACTTCTAAAGTTTCCAGAGCATCTGCCAGTTGATTTACTTCTCTAGGAATATGCTCAAAGGTGATCTCATCAAAAGAAGGAAACAACTCTAATATGTAGTCCCGGTATGGAACTAAATTAGGGTGTCGTGTATCCCAATCACCTCGTACTTGATATATTACTAAGGCAGAATCCCAATAAACTTCAAGAATCTTAATCTTCAAATCAATGGTTGCTTCAAGGCCTATTACACAAGCTTCATATTCTGTGACATTATTCGTACAATTGAAACATATCCTGGCTGTGAAAGGTATGTTAGTATTGCGTGGAGAAGTCAGAACTGCCCCAATACCATGGTCTATGGCATTTGATGCACCATCGAACATGAGAGTCCATCGCTCCCCTTGTTTAGGTCCTTCTTTATCATTAAGTTTCATAACATCCTCGTCTGGAAAATCGAACTTCATTGACTGATACTCTTCCAATGGCTGGTGGACGAGATGAACATGCAAGAACGCTACCTTTGATAGCCGTTTATGTGACGTACTAGATGTCATACTGAGACAAAATCATTTTCCAATGAGCCAATCTTTAGGTTAGTGTTGGTTTCTAGAAGATGTACTTTATCATATCCATCTTAGATATCAGAAGTGTAGAATGCGTCAACATGTACTGCCTCAAACGTCGAGCTGCCCACGTAAGAGCGCAACAAGTCTTCTTAAGTAATGAATCCCTTGATTCACAATCAGTAAACTTCTTACTCAAGTAATAAATGGTATGCTCTTTCTGTCCCATACCATCATGTTGTACGAGCACACAACCCATGGATCCTTCAAGCACAATTAAATACATAATGAGAGGTCTCCCTGGAACTGGAGGTATGAGTATTGGTGGTTCCTGAAGGTACTGCTTAATCTTTTCAAAGGCCTCTTGACAACTTTCATCCCAATGGACATCTTGATTCTTGCGCAACAATTTAAAGATCGGTTCATAGGTATCCGTAAGATGAGAAATGAACCTGGCTATGTAATTCAACCTTCCAAGGAACCCACATACTTCCTTTTCATTTTTCGGTGCTGGCATATCTTGTATTTCTCTTACTTTGTCAGGATCTATTTCAATTCCTCGCTGACTTATGATTAAATCAAGTAACTTGCCCGATCGAACCCCAAAGGTGCACTTATTGGGATTAAGCCTTAACCTAAACTTTCGTAGACGATTAAACAACTTCTACAAATGGACCATATGTTCTTCCTCAATTTGCGATTTTGCAATCATATCGTCCGCATACACCTCGATCTCTTTATGAATCATGTCGTGAAAGAGAGTCACCATAACACCCTGACATGTTGCACCAGCATTTTTGAGAGCAAAAGGCATGACCTTATAGCAAAAGGTACCCCCAAGGAGTTGTGAAATCTGTTTTATCCATCTCTTCAGGAGCCATCTTTATCTTATTGTAACCCGAGAACCCATCCATGAAGGAGAACACTGAAGACTGAGCAGTATTATCAACCAATACATCAATATGAGGCAACAGGAAATCATCCTTTGGGCTTGCTCTATTCAAGTCTCGGTAGTCAAAACACATACTTTCCTTACCAACTTTCTTAGGTATAGGCACAATATTAGCAATCCAAGGTGGATAATTTAACACAGATAAGAAACCCGCATCAAGTTGTTTCTGAACTTCTTCTTTGATCTTCAAAGCCATATCGGGTCTGGTCCTTCACGGCTTCTGCTTTACAGGAGGACATTCTGGCTTGAGCGGAAATATGTGCATCATTATATCATTATCTAAACCTGGCATATCTTCATACGACCAGACGAAGATGTCAGCATACTCTCGAAGCAACTCAATCAACCCCTTCTTTTCTTTACTTTCCAAGGCAGCACCTATCTTGACTTCTCTCTTTACCTCTTCAGTACCAAGATTGATAACTTTTGTTTCTTCTTGATATGGCAGTATGACCTTCTCTTCTTGTCTCAAGAGTCTTGCTAGTTCTTCAGGGACTTCACAATCTTCCCCATTGTCCTCGTTAGCATGGTCAACTGAATTCTCAAGGATATTAGGAACCATAGCACTATCACTTTCGATGGAATTCGATACAGATCTGCATGATTGATGATTTTATGTATTATTTTAGAAAGTGCAAGAAAATTTTTAGAATATGAAAAGAAAAGAATTTCCATTTTTATTTTGAAAATTAAAAGTAAAAGAAAAGACAGGGAACAAAATTGTATGTGAAAGTGCGATTTTCATTCAATTTTAAATGAATATTGAAACATAAGGGCCCCATTCTACAAGCTATCTCTATACCTTGGGCAGGGCATATGACTTAATGGAAATAGAAAATTACACATCAAGGAAAACAACTTCGGGGATGTCCACGGCAGTCCAATTGCTGAGCTCTTGGTCTGGCGCAACCTGATAGATAAATATGGAAACATCTTCATTGTCACCTTCATCATATGTTGCGAGAACTTGTCCTTTTTTGCTTGTACCAGCACTGATGAACACTTCAGAAATTGGGAGAACCTGCTTCCCTTTGAGAGAAACCAAACTAGCTTGCACGGAGGATGGTGGCTAATACCCAAGATCACAACGATCTTTCTTCTCATGTACTTCAATCAATTTTCCCCAACCATCATGGGGAGATATAGCTTCCATGAGGGATTTGGCATCATTCAAAGAGGCCATGGGTGCTTCAGACTTCTTACCTTCTATGACGGGGAACCTGTCAACAAAAATAATCTCCAGAGCTTGAAAGGGCAACTCCTGCACCTCACCTTCCACTTCCACATAACGGTAGGTTGTCAGGTTGTTAATCACTACATCTTTTTCCCCATAAACGAAAACAACTTTGTCATTTACAATGAATTTCAAGTGTTGATGAAAAGTAGATGTCACAGCTCCTGCTACATGGATCCACGGGCGACCCAAAAGGCAAGTATATGATGGACGAATATCCATAACATAGAATTACAGATAGAAAGTGTATGACCAATTTTGACAGGAAAGTCCACTTCTCCCTCCACAGATCTCCTTGAACCATTAAACGCTCGAATACTTGGGGTGGAAGGCCTCATCATTACCCTATCCATATTCAGCTTAAACAAAGTAGCCTTGGGTATCACATTGAGCGAAGAACCTGTATCTACCAAAACTCGAGATAAAACCATATCTAAACACTTCATGGAAACGTGCAGCACTTTGTTGTGGGCTCTTCCTTCAACTGGAAGCTCATCATCATAGAAACCTAAACAATTACCGACAACAATATTGGTTATGATCCCTTCAAACTGGGCCATATAAATGTCTTCTGTAACATGGGCGGAACACAAAATCTTTAGTAAAGCATTGTGGTAGGTCTCCGAGCACAAGAGAAAAGACAATATGAAGATCTTGGATGGCGTCTGATTGAGTTGATCCACCACTTTGTAATCACTTTGCTTAAGAATCCTCAAAAGCTTCTTTGCTTCTTGTCTTACAGAAGGTTCAGGCTGGTTATCAATCACTTACTTGCCCCTAGCCTTGGCTAGAGCATCACCATGAGTTTCTTTGGGAGGCGGTGGTGAGGGAGAAAAGATCCTGCCACTACGAGTCATATTATTGGTTCCTGCAATGTTGATAATATTCTTGTCAGCTACCGGGGGACACTCATATTTCTTCCCAAGAATATAAACCACATTATACTCCCACGGAACTGCCTTTGAGTTGTTACATAGAGAAGGAATATGAGCTTTAGTTGTCGTGGGGGTAACTAGAGCTTGAATCATTAATGTGGTAGCAGGAGCCTGAATTGTCAACGGGGTGCCTAGTGTTACTGATATGCTTCTCGGATAATAAGGAATTTCCAAGACATCAATCTCTTCTTCTCAAAATATCTTCTCTACCTGTAGGACACCTTCATCCATTAGTTGTTAGATAGTCGTCTTAAAACTAGTACACTCTTCAGGTTTAGAGGACCATGTTAAGCAAAAATCATGGAGTTCCTGCAGCACCTCATGCTCTAAAAAATGTTCTCTAACAGTTCCTAATGACATCTTGATCTCGTTAACCTTGGTTACCAGACTCTACTCACTACTTTCTTCAATAGCATTGACGGCTGCCCCCGGGTGAGGAGGCATGGGATTATTCTGAGTATTTGGACCACCAGGGTTGAAATTTATGGCCTTTGCATCGAGGGGGTCTTGAAATTTACATTTATATCCTCTATAATTCTAAATTGTGTGGCCTGGGGCTCCAGAATGAAATTCACAATGAGCATTAATGTCATACCCCCCGGGGAGAGGATTTGGCGGTGGACCAAGTTCACACAGTTGAACCAACTGATTGTCAAGTAACTGAGGCAGAAGCTGAGCATATCACATATGAATGAGATCAAATCTTCTTTCGGGCTCTCTTTGTCCTTGTGGAGCTCTCGGACCTTGAGGTTGTTGATTCTATTGTTGATAATTTGGAGGTGGTGCAAATTGTTGTTGTGGAAGATACTGTGGTTGAGGAGTGAAAGGTCGTTGTTGGGCCATCCAGGGTGCTGGAGTTGTAGCAACATACACTTGAGGAACATATTGATTAGGAACATCATCAAGTGTTGGAAATAAGGAAATAGAACTTGAGGATATGCGGGAGCTTTTCCATGGTTGATTGTGACAACACTAGTCTCACCCTCTTTCTTGACGAAACCAGAAAACGGCTTCCTACCAATGCAAGTATTGTTGTTCGTATTGTTGGGGATACCTTGGATCGTTCCAACCTTAATACAAGTTTCAACATGTTCTCCAATAATGACCATATCAGGGAAAGAAGTTGAGGTACTACTGAGCATGTGTTGGAGATAAGGACCTCGTAAAGTACCCATGAACAAATTAATCAATTCATGATCCAAGAGAGGAGGTTGGACCCTTACAGCCAATTAACGCCACCTTTGGGTGTACTCTTTAAACGACTCTTCATATTTTGTATCATCCCTTGAAGTTAAGTGAGGCTAGGAGCCGTGGCAGTATTATAATGGTAATGTTTCAAAAAGGCGTCAACAAGCTCTCCCCAAGTACTGACATGAGTTCTTTCTAGTTGCATATACCAGTCCAATGGTGCCCTTGTCAAGCTATCTTGGAAGAAGTGCATGAGTAACGGTTCATTTTCAGCATTGGCTTCCATCTTGCGACAATAGGAACGAAGATGAGTCTCTGGGCAGGAGTTTCCTTTGTATTTGTCAAAATCAGGAACCTAGAACTTGGGATGGATAATTACCCCAGGCACGAGACACATTGTAGCAGTATTGAATATCAAAGTCTTGATACCCTCCATGGCTTTGAGACGCTCTTTAATAGCATGGTATATTTTTGCAGTTTCAGCAACTTCATCAGTGAGATTTGTGTGGGGCTCATCAAGATCAATGATGTTGTGATAATCATCAACATCATTCCGAGAAACTCCAGTAGGGGTCTCAACATTTGCATTATTATTCCCCCCATTTTCAGGATTGGAGGGGGAAACCGTGGCAATCTTGGCAACACTTTGATGTAACTCTTCTTGACCCTTGATGACAGCATGAAGGGTTTCCATAAGTTGATCCATGCGAGTGCCCATGGTTTCCATATCTCGACGGAGAGCATTCTGATTTTCTTCGAAAAGATCCATAAGTCTTCGCTGGTTGCTTCTTGTATGGTATGGATGTAGAGAAGTGGTCTTTGATGTTCATTGAAGTATTCTGCTGGAAAAGGGATCCCAATAAGTTTTTGTCGTGAATAATGAATGCATGATAGTATGAATGAATATTTATCTTCATTTCTGAGGAAATCTAAAGACTCGTCTATCTTTTTAAAAAAAATTGTTTTAATTTTTGGAGAGCCCGAGAAACGAGACTTGTCTTTAGAATTCCTTAGATATGATATGTATATACATGATGGTATGATGTCATGGTATGCTATAGCATGAGATTTTAGCTCCACGTATTCTGGATAACCATTGTGTAGTCCTCGACATAAGCTGAAAGTAACAGGATCAAAAGTCCGACGTCACAGGCATGGAGTCAAAGTAACCATCCATAAGGTATGTACTAGGGGTTTATCACCTACCGAACAAGGTTCTAGGGAAACCTCATAGTCTACGCTCTTCCTTTGGATATTACTGTAATACGGTTGGAGAACTGACTTGGGTGTTTTGTGTTTTATCGCAATTGTTGTTGATAGCAAGAATCGCCATCAACTTTTCTTTTATCCAATAAGGAAAGGGTGAAAAGAACAGGAAAGACCTTTTGAGAATTTTCTTGAGTTCGGGGGGTAGGTTATGAAAAGGGAAGGTGTTAGCACCCTTTTCATCTATAGTTATATACGGGCTCTTAGTTTCTAGCTCACTTTGAAATTCTTTGTTTGAAATGTGTTTGTGATGTTTTTGAAAGTATTTTTGAAAAGTGCCTTCGTTTAGGCGAACTTTGTAATGATTCTCGTCTCTATAAGAATGCATACAAAGCATTGACTTTTGAAAATATTTCATTTGAAAGTGTTGGTGTGTTTGAAATATGTTTTTGAAAATGATTGTGAGCAAGCAACTACGGACGTTCTACCAACTCAAAAAGTCTTTTTTCATTTCCTCCTCCTTTAGATATTCCTATCTTACCATTGATTGATAAGAAGCCCTACCATTGGATGTGAAGGGATAGGCGTGGGTCTTCGTATAGTCATAGAAGGCAACATTGTAGGATACCTTATCAATTTGTCATAAGAGTCTAATATTGTTTTACTGAATTACTAGCATTTGTATTTGAAAGCAATAAATTGCGGAATTTAAAGATTCTACGCTATTACATCATTTATGGATGGGGGTACAAATTTACAAATGGGGAGATGACAAGTAATTAAACCCTAAGTCACTATTACAACCATATTTAATAATGAATAACAATAAAAATATAAATAAATATAAAGATAATGTAAAAAAAATTGTTTTAAGAAAACTTTTATGTATTGACACATGCACTTACGCATTGATACAAAAAAAATTTATGCATTGACACATGCACTTATGCATTGGCTCATATCTATTTTGTATCAACACGTATCATTCCTTGCTCTTGGAAATAAAAACCAACTCAATATGAGTCGATACATCAAGGTTTGCATCGGCTCATAACCTGTTTTGCATCGACATATGTACTTATGTATCGATACATATCATTTCTTTTCTCCCGGAAGTCAAAACCAACTCAGTATGAGTCGACACATAATGGTTTGCATCGACTCATTTCTGTTATGTGTCGACTCATTCGTGTTTTGTATCAACTCATAACTTGTTTTGTACTTAATATGTGTTGACTCATAGAGATATGTATCGACTCATACTACTGTTTTTTACTTCTAACATTTTTCTGCTGCATATATGAGTTAGTTCTCAAGACATGGTTAATGAAAATGAAAAGTAAACATATGGTTAGCTTCAAGGACATAATATTTACATTTTATCTTCATAAATGAACCACTAATGATGCTTGTATCAAGAGTTCAAAGTCAAGAAAACTTACCTTGAAGTTGAAATTTGTGTTTTGATTTAGAGTTGTTGTATTATCGTAGAGAAGTCAAGTGGCTGTTTTTGAGTTTGGAGAATGGTGATAGTGAATTTACAGAAGTTGCTCTTGTATTTTAATAACTTCTATATGATGTATATGAAGTATGTGTATGGTTTGTTTGGACATAAATGCAAGGTTTGAGAGATTTGAAGATTTTGGTTTCTAAGCTCAAGAGTGGAGGTTTTATGCACAGTTATAGTTTTTTTGAGAGTATGAGGGGTTTTGAGAAACTTGTCTATGTTAGAACAAAGTTTGGTTCTAATCATATCTTAGAGTTTCGATGATAACAATGAAATAAATTTTGTGATATTTATTTTATACTCTGACTTGTATGCTCTCTAAGTTCAGATGATGTTCTGACTCACGCATCTTAGAAAGAAACAGGATTCTACACAAGTACAAAGCAAACTCAGAATGAAGAGAAAATCCTCAATAACTTCTGATAGAAGCATGCTGAATACAATATCTGATAAATATAAGATTAAAACAAACTCTGATGAACTCATATTGAAGAATACTCTGATAGAAGAAAAGATCAAGTAAACTCTGAAATGGAAACGCTGCAAGCAAACACTTCAACTTCTAGAGACAAGCTCTGACAGTACCATTGGTTATTAAATGCTAAGACGGCTAACGCACTCAAGTGTACTACGCGCACGAGCATTAGAGACATAAATACCAAACCTACTCGCTACATGCAACACACATCATTGCAAACACGCTTCATTAAATGCATGCACTATCATCAACGCATTAATGGTCAAGAATTGGAAGCTATATATAGAAGACCTTTTATATCAAAGAAAGGTTACTGACTAACGTCAAATATACTTACGCTCACTGTTTTCATACTTGTAAACTAATATTGTATAATGGGTAGATCTTAAGTATTGGGAAACAATCTTAGTGATAAATCACAGTTGTGATAAAGCTTTTTAGAAGCAAATCTATTTCACTACTATTAAGAGAAAATTTTGTAAGTGTTCCTTGAGAGACTAGTTGGGTCAGATTTCTCAAGAGGGCTAGGACTAGTTGAGTCTTAGAGGCTTTAGTCACTTGCAGTTGGCTTGTGCATTGTATTGTTAGTCACACCAGTTTGGTTGTGCGTTTGTAATCAGTTTGGTTATAGTGGATTAAGTCCTTGTTGAGAGAGTCGAAATCACCTTGGTGGGTGGACTGGAGTAGTTTGAGTTTCAAACGAACCGGGATAAAAATACCAGTGTCCTTCCATTAGTGTTGCGCTAGAAAAAAGAAAAACTTATTCAACCCCCCCCCCTCTAAGTGTTTTCTGAACCTTCAATTGGCATCAGAGTGCTAGTTCTGGGTGCAAACACCTAACAGTGTCAGAAAAAGATCCAGAAGGAAAACACTATGGCATCTGAACAAAACAACAACAACTGCACCAAACCTCCTATGTTTGATGGAGAAGACTTTAAATACTGGAAGGATAGACTAGAAAGTTTATTTCTACGTCATGATGTTGATCTATGGGATTTGGTCCTTGACGGGTACACTCAACCAGAAGTTAAAGACTGAAACAAAATTGACAGAAGGAACATGGATAAACAACAAAAGTTAGATTTCAAGAATCACCACAGAGCCAGAAACATCTTTCTGAATGCTATCTCTAAAAATGAATATGAGAAAATCACCAACAGAGATACAGCACATGACATGTTTGAATCCCTCAAGATGACTCATGAAGGAAATGCTCAAGTAAAAGAGACAAAAGCTCTGGCTCTCGTTCAGAAGTATGAAGAATTCAAAATGGAAGAAAATGAGTCTATTGAAGCTATGTTCTCGAGATTCCAAACTCTGATTGTTGGCCTAAGAGTTCTGAACAAAGGATACACCAAAGCAGACCATGTTAAGAAAATTATCAGAAGTTTACTCAGAAGATAGGCACCTATGGTCACTGCATTCAAAGTATCAAAAGATCTGAATGATGTTTCCCTTGAAGAACTTATCAGTCCTTTAAGGAGTCACGAGATAGAACTTGATAAACATGAGCCTCAGAAGAAAGGTAAGTCTGTAGCTCCTAAATCCATTAAAAAAATTTGAAACTAACGCTTTTCAGGCAGAAGAAGGAAACTCTGAAGATTCTGCATCAGAAGAAGACGAGTTATCTCTGCTCTCCAGAAGGATCAATCAGATGTGGAAGCATAGACAAAAGAAGTTCAGGAACTACAAGAGGTCAGAAGATAAACCAGAATCTTCTGGACATAAGAAGTCAAGCAGAAGAGTTGTAGTCTGCTATGAATGCAAAGAACCTGGACACTGCAGAAGTGACTGTCCTAAGCTACAAAGAGAAAGACCAAAGAAAAAGTTTGGTAGAAAGAAAGGCATGATGGCCATCTGGGATGATTCAGAATCATCTGAAGCTGAATCTGACTCAGAAGATGAACACATTAATCTAGCATTTATGGCTACCACAACAGATGACTCAGACTCTGACTCAGAACCAAAAGAGGTATTCTCTGAATTTCTAGAACTGAACTTGCTGAAAGCTTATCTGAACTGCTTGAAAACTACAGTAAACTCAAAATCAAATACAAGAAACTCAAAAGGAATCTTGCATCTGATCTTGAGAAACTTGAAACAGAAAACTCTGAACTTAAAGAAAACATTGTTAAACTCAAAGAGGATGTTCAAAAATTTGAAAATAATTCTATTTCAGATTCTGCTTCAAGTTCAAAAGATATTCTAAAAGAATATGACTCTAGTTTTCAAACGTTTCTTGCTAAAAGCATAGATAGAAGCAAAATGGCTTCAATGATCTATGGTGTTAGTGGAAATGACAGAAGAGGTATTGGATATAAAGCTCCCAGAGGGAAAGAAATATATAAACCTAAGCCCGTTGAAGAAATGGTTATATCATATAAACCACTACACAAACAATTTAATTTTGGGCACACACATGATATCAAATACACTTCTCACTCTGAAAATTCCTATGCAAAAATCAAAGTTCAATCTGAACTATAGAAACTCTAACCAAAAAGAACCCAAAAAGAAATGGGTACCTAAGGAGAAAATAATCTATGTTGCAGATGTCCTCAACAGCTCAGTTAAAACACCAGTCATGGTACCTAGACTCTGGATGCTCGCGTCATATGACGGGAAGAAAGTCTATGTTCCAAAGTATGGAACTTAAATCTGGAGGTGATGTCAAATTTGGAGGAAATCAAAAAGGAAAGATTATTGGTTCTGGAACCATTGGAAACGGTAACCTTCCCTCTATAATAATGTTTTGACAACGGTTATGACATTAAGTGACAACGGTTATGACATTATCTTTAATAAAAAATCTTGTAGAGTTGTTAGTCAAAAAGATGGAACAATCCTTTTTACTGGCAAGAGAAAGAACAACATCTATAAAATTAATCTTCTGATCTTAAATCTCAAAATGTAAAATGCCTTATGTCTGTTAGCGACGAGCAATGGGTCTGGCACAGAAGATTGGGACATGTTAGCATGAGAAGAATATCTCAAATTAACAAACTCAATCTGGTCAGAGGACTTCCTAATCTGAAATTTAACTCAGAAGCTCTCTGCGAAGCTTGTCAGAAAGTAAAAATTTCAAAACCTACTTTTAAGTCAAAAAATGTTGTTTCTTCCTCTAGGCCATTGGAACTTCTTCATATTGATTTGTTTGGACCAGTTAAAACCGCATCCACCAGAGGAAAGAAGTATGGAATGGTTATTGTTGATGACTACAACAGGTGGACATGGGTTAAATTTTTAAAACACAAGGATGAGTCACATTCTGTGTTCTTTGACTTCTGCATCCAAGTTCAAAATAAAAAATATTTTAGAATCAGAAAAGTTAGAAGTGATCATGGAGGAGAATTTAAAATCATTATTTTGAAAAGTTTTTTAAAGAAAATGGCATTTCTCATGATTTCACTTATCCTAGAACTCCCCAACAAAATGGAGTTGTAGAATGAAAGAATAGAACTTTGCAAGAAATAGTCAGAACCATGATCAATGAACCTAATATGGCTAAACACTTTTGGGAAGAAGCAGTGAACACAACGTGTTACATTCAAAATAGAGTCTCTATAAGACCTATTCTTGAAAAGACTCCTTATGAATTGTGGAAAAACAGAAAACCCAACATTTCATATTTCCATCCTTTTGGATGCACTTGCTATATTCTGAATACTAAAGATAATCTGAACAAGTTTGATTCTAAGGCACAAAAGTGTTTTCTGCTTGGATATTCTGAAAGCTCAAAAGGCTATAGGGTATACAACACAGAAACTCTGATTGTTGAAGAATCAATCAAAGTCAGATTTGATGATAAGCTTGGCCAGCAAAAGCCAAAGCAAAATGAAAATTCTGCAGGTACAAAATATCACCTTACAAACTCTGAAGAGTCAGAAGCAAAAGACATCTCAGAATATCCTCCTATTGAAAATGCTCTGGAAAATATAAGAGCTTCTGAACAATCCTCATAAAATAAATTCCCCAGAATCACATCCGCAAACCCAGAAAATGTGATTATAGGAAAGAAAGAAGATCCCATCAGAACAAGATCCTCCTTCAGAAACAATGAAGAATCACTGTTTTGATTGGTCTCTCTGATTGAGCCAACTTCAATAGATGAAGCTCTGCAGGATAATGATTGGATCCTAGCTATGCAAGAAGATTTAAATCAATTTTCAAGAAATGATGTGTGAGATCTTGTTACAAAACCAAAAGGATTTAATACCATTGGAACTAAGTGGGTCTTTAGAAACAAGCTAAATGAGCAAGGAGAGGTTGTCATAAACAAAGCACGACTGGTGGCTCAGGGTTATAGTCAACAAGAAGGAATTGATTATAATGAAACCTTTGCCCCATTTGCCAGGTTAGAATCAATTAGATTGTTAATTTCTTTTGTTGTTCAACACAACATCTCATTATATCAAGTGGATGTTAAAAGTGCCTTTTAAAATGGTTACATAGAAGAAGAAGTTTATGTCCAACAACCTCCGGGTTTTGAGGAAGCAAAATTTCCAGAACATGTTTTCAAAATGAAAAAGTCTCTGTACGGTCTGAAACAAGCTCCCAGAGCTTGTTATGAACATCTGAGTAACTTTCTTTTAGAAAAGAATTTTACCAGAGGCAAAGTGGACACAACTTTATTCAGAAAAACATTTAAAAATGACATTTTAATCTATCAAATATATGTTGATGATATTATTTTTAGAACTTCTAATGTCTCTCTTGGAAGACAATTTGTTGAATCTATGCAGGCTGAATTTGAGATGAGCATGATGGGAGAACTAAAATTCTTTCTGGGAATTCAAATAAATCAAACGCTAGAAGGTACCTACATACATCAGATAAAGTATGTCAAAGAACTTCTGAAGAAATTCCAGCTATCAGAAAGTAAAGAAGCAAAGACCCCAATGCATCCCACATGCACTCTGGGAAAAGACGAGGTAAGTAAGAAGGTAGATCAGAAACTCTACAGAGGTATGATTGGATATCTTCTCTATCTGACTGCATCTAGACAAGATATTCTATTCAGTGTATGTTTATGATCTAGATTCTAATCAGGTCCTAGAGAATCTCACTTAACTGATGTTAAGCGAATTCTAAGGTATCTGAAAGGTACTACTAACCTTGGACTGTGTTATAGAAGATCCAAATATTTTAAACTAGTAGGTTACTGTGATGCTGACTTTGATGGAGATAGAATAGAATGCAAAAGCACCTCTGGAAGCTATCAGTTTATGGGTGATAACGTCATCTCATGGTACAGCAAGAAACAAGCCACTATTGCACTATCAACCACTAAAGCTGAATATATTTCTGCTGCTGGATGTAGCACTCAGATAATCTGGATGAAGAGCCAGTTGGAAGATTATCATCTATATGAATGTAAGATTACTATCTTCTGTGATAATACCTCTGATATCTGTCTTTCAAAAAATCCCATCTTACATTCTAAGGCAAAACATATAGAAATTAAACATCATTTCATAAGGGACTACATTCAGAAGGGAATTTTAAACTTAAATTTTGTAGACACAGACCATCAATGGGCTGAAATTTGTACTAAACCCCTTACTGAAGATAGATTCAAATTCATTCTGAAAAACATCAGCATGGAATTTTGTCCTGAATGAAAACATTTTTTCTTCTATATGTGTCTCCAGAATGTTCTGAAATGAATGTTCTGATTGACTGCTCTTCAGAAGTTAGAAGAGGAGTTACATCAGAAGCCATTCATCATGTTCTGAAATGTTTCTAATGTTTCATTACTAGAATGGTCAGAAGTTCATTATATTAAACCAGTTGTCTCACGCTACCCTCAGAAGTTGAATGCGTGTTTCAATTCTGAAAGGTCACGCATGCGTGCACTGCTATTGAGATGCTGTTCCTAGGTAACTGTTCAGATTTGATCAAAATCGCGCACCCCCTTAAATGTCAAATCTCATTAATTGTTTATAATTATTATGTTTTTAAATCGTTTAAAATTATTAAATAGCTCATTAATTTAAAGATTCTTTTTAGCTATATATACCCTTGCAAAATCCCTGTTCTATTTTTTACTCTCTTTCTCAAACATCAAACTCCTCTACGTCTTTGTGCAAACTCTCTCAACTCCCTTATCATATTATAAACCTAAACATTCAAATGGCTTCATCTTCATCTCCTTCCTCAAGCATTCCTATGTCCTCAAGAAGCGCTCAACAAGCAGAAAAGTATGTTACTCCTGAGAGAACGATGTTGATTCCAGTGGATAGCTTCGAAGTGGTGGCTGAACTCATGGTAGAATTTGATAATCTGAAGGAAAATAGGTTTGACTTGCTCCCAGTTGTGGAGTTCCAAGGTTGGAAAAACTTCTTTGATCGTCTTGTAGGACCAGTATTCCCTCATCTAGTTAAGGAATTATGGATTCACGCTATTGCTTCCCCAAAGGTCATCCTTTCGTTTGTCATGGGCAAAGAGATTTCTATAACTGAGAATCTCATCAGGAAGCTTCTAGGTTTTGAAGGACATTGCGTTACTGGAATCTCTAGTGGATGAACGGATATGTCCAAGTTTTATGCTGAAATCTTTATTTCTGGGCAAGCTTCAAACAAGGTCAGAGACTTGAAGAACTATTATAAAATCTGGGCAAGAATCATTCATGGCTGCATTCATCACCGGAAGGAAACTAGTTCTCCTGATTACATTAATGTTGATCAACAGTACCTTTTATTCTGTCTTGGAACAAATGTAAAGATTGATCTTCCATACCTTCTGTTCAACCATCTGTGGACGCATGTGAAGGAAACTAGGGAAGCTAAAAGGGTCAGAAACCCTAAATCAAAGAGAAATTGGATCCCTATGGGAAGACTAATTTCAGACATTTTGACTGAGAATGGTCTGATAACCCACTTAGAAGATGCAAACTTACTTGGAGAGTTGGAGCCTACGTGTGGAAAAGCTCTGACCGGGAAGAACCTGCTGAAGAGGAAGCTAATTGAGAAACTTCTGGTGGAACCTACACCATACGTCTCAACAATAGTGTCCAGCAGGAGAATCCCCATTGAAGATTTTCCCCTGTTCAACTCTGGTGATCATTCGGAGATTATTCTGCACTTCATTGAAGCATGCAAAGAAAGTGGTATCCCCATTGACCCTTCTTGGCTTCAAGGAAGAAATATCCCTCCACCATATATTGTCCTCCAGAAGAGGAAAAGGCAAGCTGAAGAAGGCCCCTCTGCTCGACCTCAGAAGAAGAAGAAGAAATATGTAGGTACAACCTCTAAAACCATTTATGTTAATGATTCTGTGCACATGGAAACATTTACTGATCCTCAAACCCTAGAAAATATAGAAGTTGACATACACCTAACACAATCCTCTAAGCCCCTAGATAACAACCTTGAAATTGACCAAGTATTATCTGACATAGATAATTTTGTTGTTGAAGTACCTCAACAAACTCAACCTTAAACTCAAATACCTCGTTCTGCTCCCCACCATCAGAATCCAAATATCCCTGCTCACAACCCTCTACCAACATCCCCCATCAGACCTTTATCACCAAGACCCTCTGAGTGGTATGATGGTTCTTGGAGACTACCCGACATAAATGTTCCTCTGGCTACACAACCACCATCCTTCATCCTACCCTCTGAAAACATTGTTGTCCTGAATGTATCACCAGCACCTTCTCCTCCTTCCTCACCTCAAACCAAAATCATCATCTCTCCTGATGTCACACCACCTTTCTCATCAGAAATTCCCTTACCTTCATCACCTGAACCCTCTTCAGCTCTCTCTCTAGAACCAATCCTTAGGCCATCCTCATCAGAACCTCCTGAACCTTATGTCCCTTCTGACTTTCTTAGAACTGTAGTTAATCTTGAATCACTATGTTATCTACAAATAAAATCTACCAAAAAGGCCACTCCTAAACCAACCCCAAAACCTGATCAATCAGATGTTCCTGTATGTTGTCAGAATTTCGTAACAGAAATACATGCGTGGATTGACCTGCTGAAAGATGACAATGCCAGCAGCCTGAATCCAGCAGCGTGTGATTTTATGTGGGACGCTTTCAGAAGAAAACTCAATGATGAAATCCTCAATTTGCAAGAATTGTGCTATGCTCAGGTTCTTGAGAATTTCACCAAGTATCTGAATACTTTCTTGACAGAAGTGGTAAACATCTGGGATCAAAGGTCTCCACTACAAATTACTGGTGCTCTGTTACCACCTGCTGACTCCATGGAGATATCAGAGGATGAATCAGAAGATGACGTTGAGTCTGAACCAAATCCTTTAGCCATGACTCTGTATCACCAACCTTCTGCTGAAGCTGCCTCTGAGAAAGTGCCTACTCTGTTGATTGATCCCGACACATTTCTCACAAATGTTGTGTACTCAAGCTCTGCTACTTCTGCTCCTAAGGTTGTCTCATCTGAAGCTGGTTCAACTTCTGCTTCACCTTCGCTGTTGCTGGACACTCTGAATGAACTGAAGAAGGACAATGAGGCCATCCATGAACGTTTGGATAAACAAGATGAAACCAACAAGTAAATCAGATCTTGGATGCAGAAACAAGAGGATTCCTCAAATGAAATTAAGAATCTTCTGCTTTCCCTTGTTTCTCGTCGCTCTTAGATTTTATTTCTAATTTTTTTATTGTTTTTTTTTGTTTTTGTAACTCTGTTTTCTCTTGAATCTTCAATATATGACTATTTTTGAATTTCTTTATTTTTTTACTTTTTGATTATGACAAAAAGGGGGAGAAAATAAGATTTTGATCTGATCCATGAAATAGTTATGGGACTAAGTCTCAAACATTTCTAACAATATACAAAGTTCTTTTCTGTTTAAGAGATATGTAGGAACTCAAGAAACTCTGAAAGACTAAGCTCTGAACATCATTAGGAAAAGAATTGCTAAAGCAAACTCTGAAAGAAAAAGTCTAAAAGTTCTGAAGAACAAATCTCAGGAAGTTTCCCTTATGCTTTTAAACTCTTTAATCATTCTTTATGTCAAAAGAAGAAATATCAATCTCAGGGGGAGATGATCTATCTCAGGGGGAGATCCTCATACTTGCAAAAAAAATTTTAAAAATCTGAATTGCTTTCAAAAAGGGGGAGATTGTTAGAACAAAGTTTGGTTCTAATCATATCTTAGAGTTTTGATGATAATAATGAAATAAATTTTTTGATATTTATTTTATAATCTAACTTGTATGCTCTCTAAGTTCATATGATGTTCTGACTCACGCATCTTAGAAAGAAATAGGATTCTACGCAAGTACAAAGCAAACTCAGAATGAAGAGCAAATCCTCAGAAACCTCTGATAGAAGCACGCTGAATACAACATCTGATAAATATAAGATTAAAGAAAAATCTGATGAACTCATATTGAAGAATACTCTGATAGAAGAAAAGATCAAGTAAACTCTGAAATGGAAACGCTGCAAGCAAACACTTCAACTTCCAGAGACAAGCTCTGACAGTACCGTTGGTTATTAAATGCTAAGACGCCTAACGCACTCAGGTGTACTAGGCGCACGAGCACTGGAAACATAAAGACCAAACCTACTCGCTACATGCAACACGCATCATTGAAAACACGCTTCATTAAATGCATGCACTATAATCAAGGCATTAACTGTAAATAATTGGGCGCTATATATAGAAGACCTTTTGTATCAAAGAAAGGTTACTGACTAACGTGAAATATACTTACGCTCACTATTTTCATACTTGTAAACTAATACTGTATAGTGGGTAGATCTCATGTATTGGGCAACAATCTTAGTGATAAATCACAATTGTGATAAAGCTTTTTAGAAGCAAATCTGTTTCACTACTATTAAGAGACAATTTTGTAAGTGTTCCTTGAGAGACCAGTTGGTTCATATTTCTCAAGAGGGCTAGGACTAGTTGAGTCTTAGAGGCTTTAGTCACTTGCAGTTGGCTTGTGCATTATATTTTTAGTCACACCAGCTTGATTGTGTGTTTGTAATCAGTTTGATTATAGTGGATTAAGTCCTTGTTGAGAGAGGCGAAATCACCTTGGCGGGTGGACTGGAGTAGTTTGAGTTTCAAACGAACCAGGATAAAAATACCAGTATCCTTCCATTAGTATTACGCTAGAAAGAGAAAAACTTATTGAACCCCCCCCCCCCTTCTAAGTGTTTTCTCAACCTTCAGTCTACACAACAAAAACTTCTGGCTCTTTAGCCTGCAAATGGCCTCTCTATTTATAGAGGAGGTTTGAGAGGATGAGAGAGTTTGTTTGACAAGCTGTCAAAATTCTTGTTTGGTTTAGATGAAACAACCAAGTTATGTGAAATTTGATGTCCCAACGTGTAATACGGTGGGAGAACTGACTGTTATACTGGTTTTTCATTTGTATTCTCAAATATTGTGGTAAACAAGAGTCGCCACCGAATTTTCTTTTATCCAACAAAGGAAAGGGTGAAAAGAACAGAAAAATACTTTTCGAGATTATTTTTGAGTAATGGGGTAGATTATGGAAAGGGAAGGTGTTAGCACCCTTTCCATCCGTAGTTATCTTTGGGCTCTTAGATGCTAGCTCATTTTAAAATACCTTGTGCTTGTGTGTTTGAAAAAAAAACATTTTGAAAAGACGTCTTAGTGCGGCGAACTTTGTAATGTTTCTCGTTTCGGCAAGAACGTATACAAAGTGTTTTTTGTCTTTGAAAATATTTAGAAAAGAGTTTGTGTATGTGTGAAAAAATTACTTTTGATTATTTTTTTGGTTTAATCTTTTCCTCGAAAAGGTTTATTCTTTTCCTCATTTCCTTTAGACATTGCTATCCTACTATTAGTGAGTAGGTTGCCCCATCGTTGGATGTTTGAGGGACAATCGAGGGTCATCGTACAGTCACAAAGCGTCTAGTAAGAAACTTTAGTAATTACCCTAAGATTTTAAGATCGATTTACCAAGGTAACAGCGAAAGGGTCATCGAGGGACTTATGATCTTATAACCAAAGGGT
This sequence comes from Vicia faba, assembly GCA_948472305.1. Taxonomy (NCBI): domain Eukaryota; kingdom Viridiplantae; phylum Streptophyta; class Magnoliopsida; order Fabales; family Fabaceae; genus Vicia; species Vicia faba. The sequence goes on from OX451737.1 coordinate 209,113,995, forward strand.
CACTGCTAAAGTCTCTTACGTTCGAGAGACATGATTATTTGTTTTTCCGAAGGCAACAAGTGGAGATACCTTAGAGGTGCGCGTGTGCGAGTGTATTGTGTTTCAGTTATGTTTATCTTGAGTGTTAGGTTTGCTACCATTTGCTTCTAGTATTTTCATACAAGCCTATTAGCATTCATCTAACAATTAACATATGTACAGATCCAGAAAATTTAAAGTGCGAGAATTTAAGCTACGCTATTACAAGGCTTCGGGGTGGGGGATTTACAAACCAAAATGGGGAAATAAAAAGTAAACGGTCCTAGTTAAACTATTACATCCTTTTGCAGTTATATAATTATGAAAGAGTAAAAAAATGCTCAATTAAATAAGCACGCGGGGGGGAAGAAAGAAAGAAAAAATGGAAAAATGGAGAGGTAAAAAACCTTAAAAAAATTCTAAGTGATAAAAGAAAATGTATTTTTGTTGTTTTTTATGATTTTAGGAAAATATTTAAATTAAATTAAGAAAAAAAAACCTAATTCTAATTGATTAATTAATTTTTAAAAAAAAGTGATTATTAATAACTAATTAAAAATTAATTCTAATTAATGAGAAAAAAAAACTAATCCTAATATTTTTTATTTTTTATTTTATGAGGTTTTTTATGATTTTTTATGAAATTAAAAAAAAAAAGAAGAATTAAATTAAAGAAACAAAAATAGGAAAAGGAAAAGGGCCTTGCTGTAAAGAGAACTGGAGGGTGAGAATCAGTAAAGTTTAGGCCCAAACGTCCTGGGCCCATGCACTACAACAAAAGCAATTGGGAGGTGCAAGGAGACAAATGGTCCAGCCTAACTCGATAAGCCCGGATCTGCAAAAAAAATGTTGACACAAAATGGAAAAACATGAGATTCGAACCCAGGCTCTAGGAGAGGAAGGCCTTAAACGTTCGCTTGCTATCCCTGCGTCAAAACTCAAAAATAATGCATCAAATATGTTCTAAACATCATTATGAATATGTATGAATGCATCACATTGATTAATGTTGCATGAATTGAAAGTTTAATATCACGAAAGTTTACCAAATCGGAGCAATATGGCTAGCGCGTTATAGGCTGTTTCAGGAGTGGAAGAAGGACTAGGATGAGTCCTGGGACTCTCAGGAGCGTGAATATGTGATTGGTTTTGATGGAGGAAGGCTGTAAGTTGATTTTTGAGTTTTGTTAACTTTGGTATATATTTTTTTAAAATTTTGTAGAGTTTCTCTAGCAATTCTTTTGTGTCTTTTGCTTGCCATCTTGTCTTGTATTTATAGAGGAATGTAGAGGTACACAAACATGGCGAGAAATCACACCATTAAAGCCACAAACATGGCAAGGAATCACACCATTAAACCATGGTTTCATGACAAAAAATCATATTTGAAAAATTGCCAAAATTATACGATTCTTGCCGTTTCTACCTCTTGTATGAACCTGGTCATGTTTTATGTAACTTGCATGAAATTTGGCTCCCTTAATGGGTCAAGTCAAGCCCAAATGCCACGGCCCATTATTTCTTGCATTTTTATCTTAATTTATTTGATTTTAAATTGAATAAAATCAAGATAAATACAAATAAAATCAAGGCCATGCAAAAATAGACTTATATGTCTTCATAGATATTAGGAACATGTTTGAACCTCCAAAACTAGGCTCATTGGTCTAGAAATGCAATTTTGCTCGATTTGTACTTCTTGAATTTCTTCAAAATTCCCCAACTTGTGCAAACCATAACTTGCTCAATTTTTATCTTTTGAATATGATAATTGACTTTTTGGAAATCCCAAGATGTCCTCTACAATCTCTATGTTGACCATGTTTTATTTTGAAGACATTATCTTGATGTAAGTTGTCTTGACAAAAAGTGTCTTTTGTTGACTTTTTAAAAATGACCTGTAATGTATGAGATCGTATCTTTCAAATGAAGCATTTTTTGGACTTGAGGATAAAAGGAAAGATGTAGAGAATTGAATTTTCTTCAAAATGAGATTTTGTTGTGAAAAAGTTGATGAAGTTTGTGAAAGTTATGCCTGGTCAAAGTTCAATTGACTTCTCTTAAGGAAACCCTAATTTGACAAATCTTAACTTTTGATGATCTGAGGACTTTCCATGTGGAATCATTATCAACCCTTGATAAAATGATGAATATCACTTCAAAATGTTGATGTTGACCAAAAACCTTGAAGTTTGACTGTATGTTGGCCATAGTTGACTTTTGGACCAATATAGTTGATTTTCAAGCATTTAAACCATTGATTGAGCAAAATTGTGATGTAGGGATTGAAACTTGACATGAACGTTATTGAGGAGCTATGAAGAAATATTGAAGCCACTTGAGACATTTTCAAGCCAAATTTCCTTGAGAAACTCCAAACCCTATTTGTAGACCCCTTGCTTAGGAGGAGAATTTGTCTGGTCAATTCTTAGTCAACCTTAAGCATTTGGGGACCTCTATGAGTATGTATTGAATAAAATGAGAGGGAAAATTTTGGGGTACAACACAATGCATGGTACAGAAGGGATCTGAAGTGTCTAGGAGTTTTTAGGCATGTTGCTTCTTGTTTTGACATTGTGTGTGCAGAAAAAATAGTTGACAATCTCACGGAGAGCTGACTTTGTATAAAGCATGCTTTATGTGAATGGCAATGGTGCCTTTATGCCATAAATGGAATGATGAAATGGATAATACTTGAATCACTTGGATAATGGTTTAATAACTTGTGTAAACATATCATTATGGATAGATTTGCAAGTCAAAAGGCCTGCAAAGTAAGATTATGCAGCACGACATAATGATTTTGTTATATGTTCTTCAACAAAATGACTTGCAATTTAAGAATGGATGTCCAACTTCAGGCCCTTGAATCTCCTAGCTCAAGTATGATAAATTCATGCTCTTGGACATTTCGGAAAGCTTGAAACATCCTCTACAACTTTCATGTTTTCCACTTTTGTTAAATAAAACTGGAACTTGATGAAAATTGGCCAAGAAGTTGAGATAAAAACTGACCAAAATCTGTTGGAAATTTCTGTAAGTGTTTTATGAAAAATGTCAGGACTTTAGGAATTTATAACTCAAAATACAAGTACTTATAGGACTTTATCAGCAAATCAAAGTTGTAGATCTCATCAAGATATATAACTTTCATGTTGAAAGTTTTCTTTGAATCATCTTGCATATTGGTGAAAGATTGGCATGAAGTAATGAAACTATCATGTATAAAAACACTTAGAAAAAATTTCCAAGTCTTGAAAAGTTTGACTTTTAACATTGACTTTTGAATTTCATGATTTCTTGATGATCAAGCTTCATATTTTTGAATATCTTGATGAATTATGATCTTTGAAATTGAATTTTGACCAAAAAGTCAAAGTTTGACTTTTTGTGTATCAGTTGACTTTTCATCAGTTGATCAAATTTCAACTATCAATCCATTGATCTTGAGGAATGTTTTTAACCATGAAATTATGTCAACATGTTGTACTTGAATCCTTTACAATATGCTTGAATCCATTAGATCGTGTATTAGGTAAAAAGTCACTGATCAGTCAATTATAGTGAAAATCCTAATTTTGACCATTTTGCCCTTTTGGTAAATTGAGTGCTTTTCTTGAGGGATTGTGATAAATACTTAATCAAATGATAAATAGGACATTAAAATGTTGATGTTGGCCAAAAATCATGAAGTTTGACTGTAGGTTGATCACAGTTGACTTTTTACCCAATACAGTTGATTTTCAATCATCTGGTTAATTGATTGAGCAAAATTGTGATTCAAGATTTGAAACTTGACATGAGTATTATTGAAGGTCTATAATTATCCATGAAAGTAATTTGAGGCATTAGAAGTCCAATTGTCCTTGTGAAAATCAAAACCCTAATTTGAAGCATCAGTGTTGAGGAGAAGTGTTTGACCTAGTCAACACTTGTGTAAGCTTGAGCTATTGAAGATCTTTGTGAGAAATGTCTTGAGAAATGAGAGGGAAAATTTTGGGTTACAAAAATTATTGGCTCCCCAATTAGTCGGTAGTCAGTAATATTCGCAAGAAAAACTCGTCCAAGTGCAGCATCGCGTGACAACTACTTCCAGATTACTCCGTTATAGTCTCTGCACTACACCTAAAAAGGCCAAGATAGGTTAATGGTTCTATAGCTCTCAGCTTCTCTGGTTCCCAGGTCGAAGGCAACAATGTCTTCCTGATTACTCAGTAAACAAAGCTACATTCAAGGGGACCTCCACTGAGTAGGGGATCTCATGCCTCCTTCTTCGGGATTACTCCCTCAAAGTTAGCATGACTATATCTCCCGTCCTAATCCTAAGTGTAACCCAAGTCCGAGCATAGGACTTATCAAATGTAATCACCCAACCTAACATCAAAAAAGATACAACATATCCAAAATATGTGAGTAGCAACAGTATAATGCAATATATACAAAAGAAAATAAAGCAATAAATAAAGTGGCAAAGGAAATAAAGTAAATAAATGAACATCTAAAGAAATGAATAAAAAAAACTAGGATAGACTTGCAAAGGGTAGTCCCCAACAGGGTCACTAGCTGAAGCTACCGGCAAAAAAACACAGAGCAGCCATCAAACTTTATTTATCCCGAAGGAAGGGGAAATATCGAGAAAACCACAAGAGGATAGATAAGATGGTCTTGCGACCAAGATAAAGGGAAAGAAAGTTGATTATGCAAGGGGAAGGTATTAGCACCCCTCACATCCGTTGTACTCAACGTGATCCATTTTGTTTGTTTGCTTCTAAGGGTGTTTTTATCTATAACTATACTTGTTTATGGGGAAATAAAATGGTTTTTTATTAGTGCGTACGTGAGGGTCTCGCCACCCTTTTCCTATGTATCTAGTGAAGGAATCAGAACACCATAGTTCTTCTATAAAATGTTGGTTTGTTGGTGTTTTTTTAGTGGGTAACATTAACACACACATTCTAGCAATAGGCACGACTTGTATCACGGTAGAACGGAGATAACATGCCCCTTTGGGGAGGTTTTGATTGGTTGAGTGTTTTGCGAGTTTTAAAATGAATTTGAATAATGATTAAATGTTTTTGGATTTTTGATTTGTGGATGGAAATATTTAATTACAAAAGAAGAAAAAAGTTAGGGACACTAAAAAACCTAATGTTGTCATGCATGGGTTCTAACCTAAATTCTAATTAGTACGCATCTTAAAGAAGAGGAAACTATCATCCTAAGGAAGCATGTTATAAGCATAAAGTAAAAGGAGACAGTGTTTGTGAAGAGTGATCATGCATGGTGATCATAGCAGAAGTGACGACACAACTAGTAGTATCATGAAAGGCGTAAATGGAATGCTTGGTGTATGGGAATTGAATCGGGTTATGATTAACCAAGGGGTGCACTTGATTAATATCGTGAGAGTAGGTGCTCCTACCCTCAACCATCAGGCCCTTTGTGCATGGAAACACTTGGTATATGGACCAAAGTGGTTTATTCGATGTATGGTTAACCAAGGGCATGACTTGATTAACCTCATGAGAATGGCCATGCTCAAACTCAACTATGAGACCCTTTATGAAGATACTTGGTATGTAAACCAAATAGAGAGAAGAGAGTTTCCTTAATGCATAAGATAAAAAATCAAAAGCCCATACAAGGTGGCTATATGCATGCTCCTAGAAAGTGGGACTAGCGTGATACTAGTATTCTAAACGACCCATTGGAACAATTGATCGAGTAGTTGTCATTGTAGAAAAACCCAGGACCAAACTATGAAATGTGTGCAAGTGTGCATTTGTAAGTGGATACTTTTTCATTGATGATGAGCCCAAGAGGAGGCCAAGTGTTCTAATTGGATAAAATGTGCATAATTAGCAATTTAAACATATAAAGAAATATCAAAGAAACTAAAATTCTAAGTTATTACAAACCATATGGGGATGGGGGTACAAGTTTATGAATGAGGATGAATCAAATCGAAAGTTCAATTAAAAATCTAGTTAAACAAACAATAGAACCAAATTGAAAATTAACAAATAAACTAATTAAACTATCTATTTCATAATAAAATTAGTTATTCTAAATGATTAATAATAATGTTTTTATCTTAATAGTTTGTTAAAAAAAATGAGTAATTATATTTTTTGTATTTTTACATTAAAGAAAATATTAAAAGAAAATTAACAAACTAATTCTAAATATATATTTAATGTGATTTTTAATTAAAGAAAATATTAAGATAAAACTAAAAATCTAATTCTAAATATATCTTTTTGTGATTTTTAATTAAAGAAAAATATTAAGAGAAAACTAAAAATCTAATTCTAAATATATCTTTTTTGTGATTTTTAATTATATACTAAAATAACAAATTATAAATAATAAAAGGAAAAAAATATATTGAAGAGTTTAGAATTGGGCCTGAATGTAAAATCTGGGGGTGCTGAAAGTAAAATCTCAAAGCCCAAATAAAGGGTAGCCCAACGTTAGTAGAAAAATCAGGTGCAGTTGGATCATGTGGCTGTATTGTGGAACGCGCAAATAGGATTAATGGTGATGACATTTGTCACCATCTGATCAGCCAGAACCAAACACTTGAATCACTAACTAAAACAAATTAACAAAAAGAAAAAAAACATTAACCCTTATCTCTCTCACTCCCCATACGTTCTTTCTTCCACTTCTGATGGGGTCCCTCGCCGGAGACGACAATACAGTCGCGCCAGAAATCGCCTCATGGCGGTGACGGCGGAAGTGCGACATTAAAACTCATTTTTGTTTTACATTTTTATACTCTCCTATTCTTTCTAATCATGAATTTGTGGTCTGATTTCATAGGGAACACGTGGTTGGCTCTATATCTAGAAAGGGGTTTCAAAACCCTAAGTCGAAAATGATGAAGATAATGATGAATGAGGGTAGAGGAAGTGATCAAGGCGACTTGTGCACGCGGATTACAACCTTCAAACGCAAAGGGGGACAAGACGGTGGTGAAATAAGCTTAGCAGCGAATGATGAGGGCGACACCTCTGAATCTGTCTCGGTGAGATCCTTCTGAAAATCTTTTTCTTTCTCTATTTGCGATTTCGGATCTTTCCCTCTTCTTTTTCACAATTTTCTGAAGAGTTTGTGTGTGAGAGGAAAGTGACGATGCTTAGGGTTTACGCTTGAAAGCTTGCTGGTTTTTTGTGATATGTGTGAACTGCGATTTTTTCTGTTTGCTTGTGTTGATATCTGAAGGGTTTGTATGGAACATGATGAATGAATTGGGGTTTGTGAATCTGTTTAACAACTTTGCGGTTGCTGCCTTATGGTTGCTGCGGTTTTTTGTTGTTGTTGTTTTTCTTTTGTTGCTGTTGTTTTTATTTTGTTGTTGCTAACAGTGGTTGCTGCTATTTTTCTTTTGTTGTTGCTAACAGTTTTCTGGTTTTATAGTGTTTTCTCTTCTTCTTTTCTTCACTAATTTATGTCCCTGTTATATTGAAAAGATGGAGGCTTTTGGGGGGAAAGATAACATGACTTTTTAATTGTTTTGGTATGCTGTTTGAATGCCTTTTTTAATGCAGCTTGCGTTTTCCTAGTTTTGTGCACTCTTTGGACAGGTTTTTGATAGTTTAGACAGGTTTTTGGCCTGTTATGTTTGGACAGGTTTTGGGCAAAAAATGTGCAGGGCAACAGTCTCATTTTTGGGACTGGTTTGAACTATATTTTTAGCAGGTTTGGCACAGTATAACAATTCTAACTTTTGGGACTATTTTGGCTTACTTTGTTTTTTTCTATAAAGCAGATTGTTGGCAATATATTTGTTGACTTTGTTACTGCAGTAAACTTGTTTGTGAATCTCTTTTCTTTTTGTGAACCAAAATCTACTTTTGTGATTTGCAATTGGAACATAGCCCATGATTTAAAATTTAGAAATCTGATTTGTATGAGGCCTTGAATTGGGCTTAGCACATGATTGAAAACATCCTCTAAATTTGTGATTCCAAACACAAACCCTCATGATGATTGAAAACACCCTTTAAATTTGTGATTTCAATGAACTAACTAATTTTCTTGTTTGGTTTTACTTTCATGGGAGGGTTGATGGAATGTGAAAAAGGAAAGGCAAGGTTGAAGAAGGGATGGTGGCTAGCATGAAGCTTGGAATTCTCTTGAAGAAGATGAAGATCTTGTAGAATAGCCTTAGGAATTGGAATGTAACTTTTAATTTTCTTGAATGTAACGTTCGAATACTTTGTAAGAAAAAATTGTGTATGACTTTCTTGTATGAATATGACTATGTCTTATAATCTAACAACCTTGAATTCAAATAAAGCTTCCTTTAATTTTAATTCAAACTTGAGATCTTCCTCTTTGAATGTTCCCTCTCAAGAATTCAGTCATGAACAATCTTTCCCATCTTGTATAAACTTTTGACAAACATTTGATAACTTTGTATGATGCTTAAAGTAAGTCTTGACGAACGGGTCATGAACATACCTTAAAATACTTGTAAGGTGAATCATGAATGGAATCAAAGGATGAATTATTTTGCAACAAGCTTGAAATGGAATGATGATACTTTTGAAATTCAATAATTCCATGTTTCTTTTAAATTCCAATTAGCTCTCCAAGATTTGAATTCAACATTTATATATCATCTCATGATTTCATAGGAACTTGTACTCAAAAAGCAAACTTGTAAACTGCACCCGACTCAAATGAACATTAACTGCCAAACTTGAATTCAAAATCTTGCGTGAAGCATAACTTGTAACATAAGAAATTGTTCTCAAATCCTTTCATCTCAAACCTCAGTTGATTGGGAGAGTATCCATGAATTCATGTCTCTTATCTTGACTAAAGTTTTAAACTCAAGAAACTAGAAGTAAGCTCTTATCACAAAACCTCAACCATGATGCGTGCTAGGCAGTGATCTTGGTCGAGGCCCAAATCAAAAGTGATGAACGTGAGCATGAGAAAGTGTATCTTGACCCATGAACCATAGAAAAATATCGTCTTCTCCACTCCAACCATGACAAGAATTCCAGTTGAATAACTTATAGTGCGAGTAGTTGACGGAAGATCATAAGCAAACTCAAACCCTAATTCAAACTGTTGTACCCCAAAATTTGCCCTCCCATATTCTTCAAAGTTTTTGGCAAGCATTTGCTCAAGTTTACTCAAGGGTTGCACAGTCAAACCATCCTCCTAAGCCAGTCAAATTAGGGTTTTGGTTCTTGCAAAGAAGTTGAGGTTTTCAAGGGCTCAATCAAGTCCCATATGCCCATGTACATTGTCAAGCATCTCCATGTCAAGTTTCAAGGCTCACAAGGTCAAGTTGCACAGTCAAAAAACCCTAATTGCCTCACAATCAACTGTAGGGGCAAAATGGTCATTTGGTAGTCAAAAGTCAAACTTTTTGGTCAACATCTTATTTTGAAGCCACAATCATCATTTGGTCAAATCTTGACCATGATTTCACAAGAATGGCTCAAAAATCATCAAGATGCAAAAGTTTCTATTTTTGGACAGTTGAAAAGTCAACTGTAACTTGACCAAGGCATAACTTTTTCATGGTTCATCATAAAAATCCCATCCAATGCTCATTTTGAAGGGGATGACATTTCCTACAACTCATCTTCACATTCCAAGTCCAAGAAATGCTCTCACAAAAAGTTATCAATTTCAACATTATAGGTCATTTTCAAAAGTCAACAAAAAGGCATTTTAAGTCAAAGACCATAACTTGAGATTGGTAAATCAAAATGACATGGTACCATAGGCATTGGTTAGAGGACTTCAAGAACTTTCCAAAATGTCCAAGAACATGTTCATATGATCAAAATTGAGCAAGATATGCATTGGAGAAGTTGGGAAATTTTTGTGAAATGGCCAAAGTCAACTATCCATGAAACTTCATTTTTTGACAAAAAGGGCCCACTTTTTCCACTTGATTCAGCTATGCCATGCCACCCACGTGTCCCATGTTTTATTTCAAGATTTAAAATTAAATTTTCTATTTTTATTTAATTTTATTTGATTTAATTCATTTTAAATCTTTAAAGTTCAAATAAAAATCAAAGAAATTAATTAAGGGATATCTTGTGTTTTGAGTAGCCTTGATGCATCATGAAACACATACCAATTTCGTGTACATCCTATTTCAAGCATGAAATTCAAAATTGAACAAAAATGGCAAGTTCTTTAAATGGTGTTTATGCAAAATCTCAAACTTCATTGCAAGGGTTAAAGGTGCATTATAGTTACTGATTCTCATTGATAACCATATATGCAAGCCTCTCCAATAGAATTCACGACCTAGAACTCTCCAAAACGGCCAAACTACATTCCAAAAACTTGAGAAAAATTTGCAAACTGAAAACCACTTTCCAGCATAATTCAAACCTCTCTTTTGATCCAAACACATTCCCAGCATTGCCAGGAACCTTTTGCAAGCACAAACAAGCCCTCACACTCAAGAACTCGTGCTACACAGTCACACGGTTCATCATTTTTTTTTATAATCTAAATTCATTTTGCACGCATCATTAACATATTTTGAACATTGCTTTGTCTTTCTAACATTGTACGGAAGCTTTTGACATGATTTAATTCGAGTATGGTGCCTTAAAATGAAAACCACCATGGACGGATGCTAGGGTTCTGAAGCTCTTAATTTGGGGCTTTTCTTATACTGTAAAATTAAGCCTCAAGACATACATGGTCAAACCCAGCAGGATGAGACGAATCCAAAGCATACCTCACGCCCTTTTTATGTTCACTATATAGCTAATCGCTATTTTTGACATTGGTATTTTGTGGGGGTTTAAAACCCCCGTTATTTGTCTGTGTTTTTGTTTCAGGAACGAAGAAGATGAGGCGTGGAAGCAGGCTATTGGAGGATTCAAATTACGCGCGCTACTTTTTTCTTTTTTCAGCATATAGTGCGTTTATCCTATATTATATTGTTTTCTTATTTTACTAACAGATGCGCATGAGTGGTGTAGTGGTTGGCCAGGTGCTTTGCAAGCATTGGGACCTGGGTTCGAATCCTAGGTCCCCCATCATTTCCATAATATTTTGCTTCATGTAATTGTATGCAGCACTCATCAAATATTCCACCATAGACTCACACATCCAACGTGCCATGTGTCCTCAGACAGCCATCCAAAGGCCATGAGAGGGAGGAATACCATGTTCCAAGTCAAACGCACTCTGGACAATCAAGGAAAGTCAAACGTGGCTTCTTAATGGGCCCGAATTCAATAATACACCTCCTATTTGGCCCAAACCCCCCCTTGGGTTTGCAATTTTTCTTTTTTTATTTGTCTTATTTTATTTTTCCCTTTTATTAACTATTAACTTAATTAATATTTTCATAAAAAAATCAAAAACAGAACTAACATTATTATTATTATTAATTTCATTTTATTTTTGTAAATAAAATATTAACAACTAAAATAGTTTAATTAGGTCAACTTTAATTTCTTTTTCTTTACAATCAATAAAAATAATTTAGAATTAGGTTAACTTGAATTTTAATTTTTTTATTTTATTTCATTAAAAAAACATAAAAATACAAAAAAACCTTTATTTTTTTAATTAATTAATTAATTAGTTTAACAATTAGTTTTAATCTCATTTGATCACAAAAAAGACAAAAATTCATTTCTTTTCTTAAAAGGGTCAAAACCCTTAAGGCATTCCCGATTAACTTTTATTCGCGCGCATTTTATTTTGATTATTATGTATTTGCTTCCAAGAATGTAATAGTAAATAGGTTTACCGCTTTATTTAATTTCTCGTACTTATTTACCAAAACGGGTCTTTGTATTTTTGGCGATGTATAGACTCGCGCCTTGTAATAGCGTAGAATTTATCTTTCTGCAATTTACTTTCCGCACCCCTAACTGTTAAATGCATGAAAGAATGTATGTAAATAAAAATAATCCGTAGCTCACAAATAACATGTACAAAAAACAATTAACTGGAAAACAACACACAAAACACATGCCACTTCTAGGGTACGCTTCACTCGTTGCCTCGAAACGTGGTCATCAAGTATAGGACGTATTAGAGGTCACCCTTTGTATAAAGATCCAGTTGCCTCGAAACGGTTGCCTCGGATAAAAGGATCTAGGACATTAGGGTTACTTCTAAGGTGCCCTACCATTGCTTCGGTGACCACACTGTCCCGATAATCGAATTGACCCGAACACCTCCAACGATGGTGCTACCTACCTCTTAATAGTGGGATAGCATTATCTAAAGGACTCTTACACAGCCTAATTCCTTAGGGTAGGTATATGACTCATGGGTACTTGCTCTTTTCAAAACAAACAAAATACTTTTCACACCTTACACTTTTAAAAAGTTTTTTTTCAAACAATACTTCATACACTCTTGAGGACTGATACAAGAGTTACCTAGAAGTTTTCAAACGAACTTTTTCAAAACCCACACACATTTGAAAAGAAAACAAATTTTGAAAACATAAGAGCAAGTACCTAAGAGCCCGTGGATAACCACGGATAGAAAGGGTGCTAACACCTTCCCTTTCTATAAATCTACCTCCCGAACCGAGAAACATTCTCGAATAAGGAATTTTGCTGTGCTTTTGTCCTTTCCATATTGGAGAAACATAAAAGACGGTGGCGACTCTTGCTTACCGCGACATTTTGCGAAACCAGCTAAAAAACAGTCAGTTCTATTTCCACCGATCACAGAACTGGCGACTCTGCTGGGGACAATAATAAGTGGGTGTACCTTAGGATTAGATCATACTTATGTTTTCAATTGCTTTGCTTTGATTGCTTTATATTTGTGGGCTTTGCATCAGAGTTTCATAGATCCTAACCCGGATCTGGGGATACCCTTTTAGGTAGCATAAGCTGTGAGGGACCTGTCCGGCATAGACCGACACGGGTGAAGCAGTGGCTACATTGGTGTGGCGCCTTGGTCTGTACCGATATCCCTTGTGTTGCAACGAGGAGAATATGGGTCTTCTGAGGAGTCATTAGGCACCAACCGACCTTAGAACCCTAATGTGACCCAACTTGGCCATAGAACAGTAGCAGTATGCTACACCCATTGAGGCTAAACTCTCGCGATGGTTCTGGCCGCAAGAAAAGATTGCGACGCTGGAGTTATGACCGATTGAGGGTAGTCAGTGATATTGGGATCCTCTAGAACCCGATTACTTTTGATAGGACAGGTCTTAACCAACGAAACTGAAAGAGGGTAGTACCTGAACTTCATGCTGGCCTAAACCCTAAGGGCTGTCTTGTGTGACTTGTGTGCCTTATCATGTTTGCCTTTGTGAATATTTGTGGTGTGCTTTATCATAACATCATGCCATCATACAATTACATACATCCTGCATAAGGACTAACCCATTTCAAGTATCTCTAGGGTCTGTGATGCAGGTCATGATGAATCAAAATGTCTAGCAAGGGGCAAAGGGGATTTATTTTCCTCTAGCCAAAGTTAATGACTAGAGTCAGGGGCTAGGACCCACTCGATATGGTGAGCCTTGACTCTTGAAGAAGAACTCTCATCAACATGAAGTTCCTTCAATCAAGCTACCCAAATTCAAATTCTAACAAGTTTCGCTGTTTACCCCGCGAGATCCTTGAAAACATCGCATGCATACATACATATCATTGCATTACATGTACTCTTTTCTACGGGTTGCTTAATCTTCTTCGCTGTTTATTTCAGCCATCATCATGAATCCTGAATCATCCAATGAACAAGCTATCAAGGCCCTCCAGGCCCAGAACGCCCAGTTCCAGGAGCTGGTCATGAGCTTAGCCCAAGGACAACAGGAATTGAAGACTCTGCTTTTGAAGAAAAAGAAGAGGACTGTTTTATTCAACCCTAGACGCAGATCTGGGAATACACTGCAGAATAAAGCTGAGCGGACTACTCCATCTGTTGGGGAAGGCAGTCATCAAGAGGGAAGGGTTCCTAGTCCTGTAGTCTCTGACACCGAGACGGATTTCAATGATGAACAGTACCCTCCTGCTGAGGACAGGTACAAGCAACTAGAGGACCGTCTAAATGCCATGGAGATTCAACAGGTTCCCGGGTTGGACTTTGGAGACCTAGGCTTATCTTCTGGGGTGGTGATCCCTCACAAGTTCAAAGCACCTGCCTTTGCAAAATACGACGGGGCTTCCTGTCCTAAGTTGCACCTTCGTTCATACGCAAGGAAGATCCAGCCTTACACGGCAGACAAGAACCTATGGATCCATTTCTTCCAGGAAAGTCTTTCAGGGACTCAGCTCGAATGGTTCTATCAGCTGGATGGAACCATTATTCGTAACTGGGAGGACTTGGCAACTGCTTTTTATAAGCAGTATCAATATAATGCCGACCTCGCTCCTACGCGTACCCAACTCCAGGGTATGTCACAGGGGACGGGTGAAGGTTTTAAGGAGTACGCGCAAAAGTAGAGAAACCTGGCGGGCAGGGTGCAGCCATCGTTGACTGACCGTGAGCTTGTGGATATGTTCTTGGGGACCCTATCTGGTCCATTCTTCAACCATCTGATTGGAAATTCTTCTGCTGGGTTTATAGACCTAATCTTGACTGGGGAAAGAATTGAAGCCGGTATCAAGTCGGGGAAGATACAGAATAGTGATTCCTCGAACACTGAGAAGAAACCGTCCAAGAAAGAATCTAGTGCTGTCAACGCAGTAGTTATCTCAAAACCGGCTGGTGCTCCTCAACATCGCAACCAACAAAGGGAAGAGAGACCTAAAAGGCAATTCACTCCCCTCAGCATGACCTTGTCCCAGATATTACCACAGCTGCTGGAGACCAAGTTGGTAACTCTAAGGGACCCTCCTAAGAATCCCAACAGGACACCTTCAAGGTATAACCCCAACGTTCGTTGCGCTTATCATTCTGACAGCCCGGGGCATGCTACAGATGATTGTTGGACTTTGAGAAACAAGGTTCAGGATCTGATCGATGCAAAGGAAGTCCAGTTCGACTCTCCAGAGACTCCCAATGTGATCACTGCTCCCTTGCCAAAACGTGGCTAGGATTAGAAATTTTTTGTTCATTCGAATGTTCAAGTTGTATTTTTTTCTTTGATTGTTCAAACATTGTATTCATGTCAAACGTTGTTATTTCATTAATGCATTACACATGTCTGTTTTGAAGTAATTATTTCGTATTCACTATACGCAAACTGTTTTCATATTTTTGTGATGATCAACTCTTGATTGAAAAATTCTAAGCCTCTTGAGGGAGGATGACGAAAACGATACCACAATTTACCGTATGCTTTTGAACAGACCCCGCTGATGAGGTACAAACATTGTTTCAATTCCTAAACACTGGAGTTATAAGGAAGATAATCCCTCGTCAACCCCTCTGAGCCAAAGAAGTAGGAGTTTTTCTTTTCGAAAATTAAAACCCTTAATCATAACCTGGGGCAGGGTAGTTCTCTCAGTTGATCCAAGTGCATAATCAACAGCATCAAAGGAGTCCTTACAAAACAAAAGGCAGTGATGGTTCCGAATAATCATAAAGATAGGCAGTCGTTATCTTTCAGAAATAAAAACCCAATAAGTCAAAACCTATGAAGGAGACTTGCAAAACTGGGGCATGTCGCTGACTGTAATTACAAAAAGAAACAGTTCAGGCAAAAAATAGGGATAACGAAATCAAAAAGAAAGAGGTCCTACAAACCCTCAACCAAAAAAGGAATGACTGCCTATTCAAAATAAATTGTCGACGTCCTAACCATCACCGGTATATCAGGACGAAGATTCAAACAAGGTCTAACGCACGATCAGCTGAGTTTAGGTTTGAAGAACATCACGAAGAGCGGGTGGGTACAAATAAAATTTGAGCCTTTATCCTTTGTTTCTTAAACAGTGAACCAGGCCACGCTACAACCCTTAAAAGTCCTAGCTGAAGCATGGGTTAGTTCGAAAGCATACTGTTACCAAAGGTATCCTGACTCCTTAAGGCTTGCGGTAAAATAACGAGTTGACATCACAGTTCAAAAAAAATTCACTTGTTTTTATGAAAAAAATGCATTTTCAAAAAAGACATAAGCTTTGCATTCTTGATATAACATTGTTTGCAGATGATTATTTGTTTGAACAGCAGAGAACTTTGCACGACGAGCATCTATTGAACAAAAGCCTTCTCAACAAAAGGTCACCTCAAATGGAAAAACACTTCCAACCAAGGGGGCAGACACGATCATTGTCCATCATCTGGGGCAGTTAGGTCAAGATTCGAAGAATCTCTCAAAAGGCCAACCAGCTTGGGGCAAATCTCCATTTGGATCACTTGGGGCATTGGACGATCAAACGAAGATCTTCTGGTGGTATGGTAACACTGCACTACCAACAGGGGCACCTCCCTACATCCTGAGAGCATGGACATAGTCGAAAAAAATACTGCGCATAATCAAAGACCCACTAGGTTGACACACCTAGGCAAAAATAAGGGCTTCCCGGTGAACCAAAAGGGTTCGGGAAAAAATAAGGGATGAAATGAAAAAAATCTGTACACCCGGCAAGTCGAAAACCTGAAAAGGCGGCTTGGGCAAAAATGGGTATCCCGGTGGACTGAAAACCCGAAAGGGAGGTCCAGGAAAAAGTTAGGGATCAAAAGCGTACGACTATGTTCCGTCATCTCGTCACTTGCCTACCAGAAGAAGATTTGTCAACCGGAAGTCATCAAGCGCCTCCACAGGTATCTTCTCCCACAGAAACAGGGGCAATATGAGTTGTCTAAGCGATCTAGTTGCTCTGTCCACCAAGGTACTAAGGGAGGTTCAGCTGAAGAACGTGACCAAGATACCTTCACTCCCCGCAGAGTAAGATAAGATTCAGCAATACTCTCCCTCGAGCAGAGTTGGTCTCCCGTCAGCCCTGACAAGGTACAGTATCTCCAGCAAGTCAACAACATTCTCCCCAAGCAGAGTTAGTCTACTGTCAGCCTTAAGGAAGTTGGATATCCCCAGAAAATCTCAATATTCCCCAACAGAGTATACAGATTATTCCTCAGCAAGCATCCCCGGCAGTCTTAATATAAGATTGTTCCCCGGCGGAATACAGACATCCAGTGGGGTCATTCCCTAGTACAGTCCAAAAGTCTCCCCAGGAAAGTTGAATCAATCTCCCCAGTAGATTCTGGAAGCTTATCCCCAGTAGACTCTGGAAGATAATCCCCTGCAGAGCGCAAAAGCATCTCCCCGGCTTTATTCAAAGTTCATTCTCCACCAGAGCCTATAACTGGGTTATCCTCAACTAATTACCACGGAAAGATCGTCCTCGACGAAGTTCTTCCTATCCCCAGCGGAGTTCATCAAATTCCTCAACATAACTTCTCAATGGAATCCCCAGCGAAGTTATCACCAAACCTCAGCGAAGTATCTCTTCCCACAGAGTATTTCCCCGCAGAGTAATCTCTCTAACAAGTTTATTCCCGAACGGAGTCATCTTCTCCTACCGGTTTATTCTTGCAACCATCATCCCCAGCGGAAACAAAGAACGCTACTCCCCAACATCAGCCCAAGATTCAACTTCCCGGCATGCGTCAAGGATTTACTTTCCTGGATGAAAATACATTCATAAACATATCACATTTCATACATTCTGCTTACATACATGACAAAATACAAACAACACAATCTCATTTCTCCCTGAGAACATCATGACATCATGTTTTTCATACATCATGACATTGCATACAACTAATGTTTCGCCTTTTCAGGAAAAGGTCAATCCAAAGATGATTACTATCAACTGTCGCAATTCCAGATTCGATACCTGTATCTAGCCAGGGCATATCTGTGAGCGATCAATTCCAGATTCGATTCCTGTATCCAGCCAGGGCACGTCTGAAGAGTTTGAAGATTCGATTCTCGTATCCAGCCAGGGCATATCTGTTGATGACTATTTCCAGATTCGATTCCTGTATCCAGCCAGGGCACGTCTGAAGAGTTTGAAGATTCGATTCCTGTATCCAGCCAAGGCATATCTATTGACGACTAATTCCAGATTCGATTCCTATATCCAGCCAGGGCACGTCTGAAGAGTTTGAAGATTTGATTCCTGTATCCAGCCAGGGCATATTTGTTGACGACTAATTCCAGATTCGATTCCTGTATCCAGCCAGGGCACGTCTGAAGAGTTTCCAGATTCGATTCCTGTATCCAGCCAGGGCACGTCTGAAGAGTTTGAAGATTCGATTCCTGTATCCAGCCAGGGCATATCTGTTGACGACTATTTCCAGATTCGATTCCTGTATCCATCCAGGGCACGTCTGAAGAGTTTGAAGATTCGATTCCTGTATCCAGCCAGGGAATATCTGTTGACGACTATTTCCAGATTCGATTCCTGTATCCAGCCAGGGCACGTCTGAAGAGTTTGAAGATTCGATTCCTGTATCCAGCCAGGGCATATCTGTTGACGACTAATTCCAGATTCGATTCCTGTATCCAGCCAGGGCATGTCTGAAGAGTTTGAAGATTCGATTCCTGTATCCAGCCAGGGCATATCTGTTGACGCCTAATTCCAGATTCGATTCCTGTATCCAGCCAGGGCATGTCTGAAGAGTTTTAAGATTCTATTCCTGTATCCAGCCAGGGCATATCTGTTGACGACTAATTCCAGATTCGACTCCTGTACCCAGCCAGGGCACGTCTGAAGAGTTTTAAGATTCGGTTCCTGTATCCAGCCAGGGCATATCTGTTGACGACTATTTCCAGATTCGATTCCTGTATCCAGCCAGGGCACGTCTGAAGAGTTTGAAGATTCGATTCATGTATCCAGCCAGGGCATATCTGTCGACAACTAATTCCAGATTCGATTCCTGTATCTAGCCAGGGCACATCTGTGAGCAACCAATTGTAGATTCGATACCTGTATCCAGCCAGGGCATGTCTGCATGAAGAGTTTGAAGATCAACCCCTGTAACAGGCCAGGTAATTATCTTTCTTTCTCAGGTACGCAAGTTCTCGCTAAGGAATCTCTTACGCGATCGACACATAGATGGCATCTATAAGCCCATCCTCCCATTACAGTTCCAAATGGCATCTATAAGCCCATTCCCGACAAGGTTCTGTCACGCCTCCAGATGGCATCTATAAGCCCATCCTCCTATCCACCATCTCTCCAAATGGCATCTGTAAGCCCATTCCCGCTATCACATTGCTGATACTCTACTATGTGAGTGCAAATTTCTGGGCACTCTAGTGTTCAATCATCTTCCACCTTCGGATCACGAAAGGCACACAAGCCAATCTACATCCTCGGGTCTAAGAAGATTGAACAGGGGCAACTGTTGTACCCCAAAATTTTCCCTCCCATATTCTTCAAAGTTTTTGGCAAGCATTTGCTCAAGTTTACTCAAGGGTTGCACAGTCAAACCATCCTCCTAAGCCAGTCAAATTAGGGTTTTGGTTCTTGCAAAGAAGTTGAGGTTTTCAAGGGCTCAATCAAGTCCCATATGCCCATGTACATTGTCAAGCATCTCCATGTCAAGTTTCAAGGCTCACAAGGTCAAGTTGCACAGTCAAAAAACCCTAATTGCCTCACAATCAACTGTAGGGGCAAAATGGTCATTTGGCAGTCAAAAGTCAAAAATTTTGGTCAACATCTTACTTTGAAGCCACAATCATCATTTGGTCAAATCTTGACCATGATTTCACAAGAATGGCTCAAAAATCATCAAGATGCAAAAGTTTCTATTTTTGGACAGCTGAAAAGTCAACTGTAACTTGACCAAGGCATAACTTTTTCATGGTTCATCAGAAAAATCCCATCCAATGCTCATTTTGAAGGGGATGACATTTCCTACAACTCATATTCACATTCCAAGTCCAAGAAATGCTCTCACAAAAAGTTATCAATTTCAACATTATAGGTCATTTTCAAAAGTCAACAAAAAGGCATTTTAAGTCAAAGACCATAACTTGAGATTGGTAAATCAAAATGACATGGGACCAAAGGTATTGGTTAGAGGACTTCAAGACCTTTCCAAAATGTCCAAGAACATGTTCATATGATCAAAATTGAGCAAGATATGCATTGGAGAAGTTGGGAAATTTTTGTGAAATGGCCAAAGTCAACTATCCATGAAACTTCATTTTTTGACAAAAAGGGCCCACTTTTTCCACTTGATTCAGCTATTCCATGCCACACACGTGTCCCATGTTTTATTTCAAGATTTAAAATTAATTTTTCTATTTTTATTTAATTTTATTTAATTTAATTCATTTTAAATCTTTAAAATTCAAATAAAAATCAAAGAAATTAATTAAGGGATATCTTGTGTTTTGAATAGCCTTGATGCATCATGAAACACATACCAATTTCGTGTACATCCTATTTCAAGCATGAAATTCAAAATTGAACAAAAATGGCAAGTTCTTTAAATGGTGTTTATGCAAAATCTCAAACTTCATTGCAAGGGTTAAAGGTGCATTATAGTGACTGATTCTCATTGATAACCATATATGCAAGCCTCTCCAATAGAATTCACGACCTAGAACTCTCCAAAACGGCCAAACTACATTCCAAAAACATGAGAAAAATTTGCAAACTGAAAACCACTTTCCAGCATAATTCAAACCTCTCTTTTGATTCAAACACATTCCCAGCATTGCCAGGAACCTTTTACAAGCACAAACAAGCCCTCACACTCAAGAACTCGTGCTACACAGTCACACGGTTCATCATTTTTTTTTATAATCTAAATTCATTTTGCACGCATCATTAACATATTTTGAACATTGCTTTGTCTTTCTAACATTGTACTGAAGCTTTTGACATGATTTAATTCGAGTATGGTGCCTTAAAATGAAAACCACCATGGACGGATGCTAAGGTTCCGAAGCTCTTAATTTGGGGCTTTTCTTATACTGTAAAATTAAGCCTCAAGACATACATGGTCAAACCCAGCAGGATGAGACGAATCCAAAGCATACCTCGCGCCCTTTTTATGTTCACTATATAGCTAATCGTTATTTTTGACATTGGTATTTTGTGGGGGTTTAAAACCCCCGTTATTTGTCTGTGTTTTTGTTTCAGGAACGAAGAAGATGAGGCGTGCAAGCAGGCTATTGGAGGATTCAAATCACGCGCGCTACTTTTTTCTTTTTTCAGCATATAGTGTGTTTATCCTATATTATATTGTTTTCTTATTTTACTAACAGATGCGCATGAGTGGTGTAGTGGTTGGCCAGGTTCTTTACAAGCGTTGGGACCTGGGTTCGAATCCCAGGTCCCCCATCATTTCCATAATATTTTGCTTCATGTAATTGTATGCAGCACTCATCAAATATTCCACCATAGACTCACACATCCAACGTGCCATGTGTCCTCAGACAGCCATCCAAAGGCCAGGAGAGGGAGGAATACCATGTTCCAAGTCAAACGCGCTCTGGACAATCAAGGAAAGTCAAACATGGCTTCTTAATGGGCCAGAATTCAACAATACACCTCCTATTTGGCCCAACCCCCCCCCCCCTTGGGTTTGCAATTTTTCTTTTTTTATTTGTCTTATTTTATTTTTCCCTTTTATTAACTATTAACTTAATTAATATTTTCATAAAAAAATCAAAAAAAGAACTAACATTATTATTATTATTAATTTCATTTTATTTTTGTAAAGCAAACATATTTGAAAAGCAAACATTTTTTGAAAACATAAGAGCAAGTACCTAAGAGCACGTGGATAACCACGGATAGAAAGGGTGCTAACACCTTCCCTTTCTATAAATCTACCTCCCGAACCGAGAAACATTCTCATAATGAATTTTGCTGTGCTTTTGTCCTTTCCATGTTGGAGAACATAAAAGACGGTGGCGACTCTTGCTTACCGCGACATTTTGCGAAACCAGCTAAAAAACAGTCAGTTCTATTTCCACCGATCACACAAACAATCCCAGCTGAAATATCTCGTTGAAACCCTCCAAACCCTAATTCCAAGTCCAAATGCTCAGAAGGGACAGAGAATCAGCTTTTACTTGATGGAGAAACCCAAACCAAAGTGAAACTCTGATTGGCACAATCAACTGATCCCCTTGAACCAAAGTGCTTTATTCAATGAAACGCATGATATGCAAATGAACTAGTGAAGATGATGTAGATGAAATGCGAAGTCTAAGCCAGACAAAAGTTTAGGTAGGAAAAATTTGGGGTACGACAAATACCTTTCCGACTCTTCAAAATTTGTTGGCATATCAGAATGAAGAATAACGCAAGACTCGTCCCCTTCAACAATGGCTCTAAGATCACCGATAGGATGGCGGGATATGGCATCATAAGATTTTGAGCACGAGTTCTCACCCATTTGAGGTAGGGTTCCTAAGGGATGGAATTTTTATGCCCCAAAACCTTACTATCTATCTTCTTTACAATGCCCCAAGCGCGTATAAACCTCTAGCGGTAATCTTGCAGATTATTGTCGTAGTCGAACATAATACCCTGGATTAGCATATCATGAGGACTGTCCCTTCGTGCATAATCAAACTGACATAAAGCTAGAGAAGGGTTGTAAGTGATGCCTCCCCTAATGCCAAGGAGTGGCACATTAGGAAATTCTCCACAGCGTTCAATGATAGAGACGTCTTCTTGAGAGCGAGAACACTAATAGATATCAGCATGAGAGAGAGACATAAACCTTTGAGACAATCTTAAGCCTAACTCATTCTTCATTACTGATTGAGGAAAGTGAGAAATAAACCACCTATAGAGAAAAGGTATGCAACACATAAGAGTCCCTCGTTTCTTCATAGTACAGGTGTGGAGAGAATGCAGAATATCCCCGAGCAATGTAGGCACTGGATTGTGAGTAAGGAAAATATTGATGGTGTTTACATCTATAAGTTAGTCCGAATTAGGGAACAATACTAAACCATAGATCAGGAGGGCCAAGATATCCTCAAAAGAATTGAAACTCATGGCGTCCAGGAATAACTGAGCTTTCTCTATCAGAAACATTGCAAGAAGACCTTTAACCCCACTTCTCCTTTCTCAAATAGATTCAATGTCAGGTGGTTTTTGGTGTAAAGTTGTGACAACATCTTCAGGCTTTGGATCTTGTTCTAAACCGGTGAAAGGTATATGCTCCAATATAGGCACTCCAAGTAGCTTAGAGAATTCTTCCAACATGGGCACCAACTGATAATCGGGGAAAGTGAAGTAATGATGTTTAGGATCGAAAAATTGGAACAAGACGCTCATCATATCTTCTTCAAAATCGAAAGTAACCAAACTGAGAAAGTGACCATGCCTTCTATTGAATTGGGAACTTTCAGGAACCCTTGACCAATTCTCTAAGCTTGGAAGGTATTTCTATGAAGTTGATTCGGGTGGTATTTCGGCGAGGGGAAGCCATAACCTACAAAACAGAGAAGAGAGAAATCCCTAGGTCCTTGAAATGGTTAGTGCAAATGCTATGTTATGATGTTTATGATGTTATGTTCATGCTTAAAACAAAATAGCAAACACAAACAACTCACACAAAGACCTTAGGTTTAAAGGCTTGCATGAGGTCTATAGGTAAGTACCCATTTGAAGTTTAGTTGGCTCAACCTGTCCTAGCAATAGTGACCAGGTTCTAGGGATCTCATATCATTGATCTTTCTCTCAGGCATTATTTCAGCTCAAGCATCTGAATTACGATCGAAATATCCCGAAAGTCTAATCTCAATGAGTGTAGCATTGAGTATCAACCATCTTCAGTCTACACCAAAGCCGACCATCTCACTACTTTGTAATGGCCAAGATAAGTCAATTTAAGGTTCTAAAGGTCAGTTAGTGCTTAATGACACTATGTGGACACCTAATGTTATCCTTGACTGACTCAAGGAACATTAGTACAAGCCAGAGTATCATACTAACATATCTATCATATCATCCATATCGGTCTACATCGTACATCCTCCATGATTTATTGCTACTTACCTAATGGTGTTCCCTGGTCTGGGTGTAGGATCTTTGCAAGAAAATACCCGAACAAAACCCTCAAATGTAAAGTGATCAAAGTAGACATTTTAAAGCAAGTAAATGTGACCGAAGCTCTTAAGGTAACACCTCTTTTTTAGGTATTCTTGTCCCCAGCAGATTCACCAGTTTTATAATACGGTGGGAGAACTGACTTGGTTTGTTTTGCGTCTTATCGTAAATGTTACTGATAGCAAGAGTCACCACCAACTTTTTTATACAATAAGGAAAGGGTGAAAATAACAGGAAAGACCTTCGAGAATTTCTGAGTTCGAGGGGGTAAGTTATGAAAAGGGAAGGTGTTAGCACCCTTTTCATCCGTAGTTACCTACGGGCTCTTAATCGCTTGCTCACTTGATTTGTTTTGTGTGTGTGCTTTTGAAAAGTTTTGAAATGCAAAATAGCAAGGCAGTTTGTTGTATGATAACTCTTGTATCGGTCCTCAAGAGTGTTGATAAAGCATTTTTTTGAAATTTTTTTTGAAAGTGTGAGGTGTGAAAAAGTGTTTTAAGTTGTGAGCAAGCAATTAACAGTAACTACCCACTCAAGGTCTTTTTTATATTTTTCCTCCTCCTTTGGATAGTGCTATCCATACCATTACTTAGCAGGAAGCTTTATATTTGGATGTTCGAGGGACAGGCACAGGGTCGTCGTTATAGTCATTAAAGGTAACATGTAGGGATACCTTTAGCAATTTGAAGGGACTGTCATCATATACATTCGTAGGCAACATCGAGGGACAAGATCATATATTATAGGAAACTTCGAGGGACATCGAGGGACTATGATCTTTATGATGATTTATAAATGAGGGTCTTTGTTAATGGTATCCCTACATTCGAGGGACATGACCATTATTTTTCTGAGGCAACGAGAGAGGTTACCCTAGAGGTGAAGTGTGCAAAGTGTGCTTGATTCAATTATATTATCTTGAATTAGGGTTAGCTATGATTGCTTTTAGATCTTGTCATACAATCCTATTACTAACAATTGCATAAAATATAGTAGTTGAAGGTAAAGGCGGAAATGTAAACCTACAACTATTACATACCACGAGAAGTTACATAGTAGAAAAATGCAGAACAATAAAGCTACGCTATTACAGTTGAACGCGCCCCATACACTTTATCTAGGAAAATAAAAATAAGATGAAAATAAAAAAGAAAATGTTTTGGTGATTTTTTATGAAAAAAAATGATTTATGATAATTAATTAAATAAACCTAAAAAAAACATAATTAATTTTAATTAATAAAAAAGGTTAATTTTGAAAGAAAAAAAAAGTTAATTAAAAACCTAAAACCTAATTAATTTTAATTAACAAAAAAAAAGGTTTATGTTTAATGATAAATAAAAAAAGAATTAAGTTTGCCAAAAAATAGATAGGGGAAGAAGCATCAATGGAAAATAGGGTTAGAAAACAAAAATAATGCAAATGGCAGGGGTGGATGTTGAACCCACGCCTTTCTAGCCTTTGTCATGCATTGGTTGGTGTAATGATCTGGCCTCAGCGTATTTTGTAATAAACCTGCATGGAATCATTACAATGGTCCAAACCTGCAGTGTTAAATCTCATGAACACATTAAACAAATTACTATACCATGAAATACAAAGAAAACAAATATATGAAATTTTGTAATGTTAAAACCGATATGGTATGTATGAATGCTTCTACACCCTTTTGATCATGGAGATCCAACCAGCCTTACCCTACTGAGTTCCTGGAAGTGAATGAGATGGCTTGTTTGTAGTGAGATGGGGTTTGTAACAAGGATCTCAAGATTTCTAGGGTTCTTGAAAGAACTTGATATTTTGACAAGGTTGTGGTAAGGTTTTTTTTGTGTCATTGTTTGTATGAAAACAATGAGATTATATAATGGAAATCAGGGAAAATATATGGGCTTTGGATGTACAATTGGGCCTCCAATAACCACAAGCAATACTGTAGATTTTTATTCACTTGAGCCTGACACGTTCCAGGAAAAATCGCAGGGACCTCAGTGCGATTTTTAAAGTTAAAGCATGAAAACAGAATGTAGTCGACATCGAGGACAAACTCCTGTCCAAAAATGGGTTCAATCGAATAAATGGTGAATTAGTTATGAATTTTTGAAGTTTCGTCTCAAACAACTTAATTTCCAGCTTCAGAATTTTCAGTGAGTTGCATGTGAATCGGGTCAAAAACGAAAGCCTTCGGGGTACCGTTTGCTTTTGAAAGTATAAATAAAAATTTAACTAATTCAATTTGTGAGACAATGCCACAGGAACCAGCTTGATACGATAAAAATCGACTAAGTTATGATTTTTTGAATACGGAGGTGATAAACATATGTCACAATTTTCCTGTGCGTAAACACTTGATAAATTCATATTTTCAGAGACTTTATGAACGAAATTGGCTTCCGCCCGTGAGAGATGAAAACATAGATGACATCAATTCGAAATTTTGGCCACCGGAACTGGTTCAAAACGAGCCACGGGCTTTAAGTTATGAATTTTTTAGTGCGTAAAAATTGCATTTTCAGCATACTTTTTCACCACATTTCTTCGAGAAAACTCGCACATTCAGAGACCTTCTTTAAAGAATTGGCTCTCAATCCAAATATGAATTTGAGAATATGTCACCAGGGATATCATGGCGAAAGAACACCTGAATATGACGCGTTGGGTTGGACTTATGAATCTTTGAACCCTGAATCATTACGAAACGGCGAACCGATCTTCAGCACGGTAAATACTCTAAGAACATCCATTGTCGAAATAAATGTCACATGTAATCTAACGAAGCTTGCTAGAGATACCTTGATCCCATAACCATAGAACCAATGATATGCATGTATGTAATGATGAAATATAATCCAAAAGGGTCGAAATGAAGAGGGTAAATTTTGGGGTACAAAAATAGGCAAGAGGTTTTTGAGGTTCAAACAACCAGATTTGTAAGATGACAAGTTGTAGTTTTGAAACTTAGTTTTGAAGCAACTTGAAATACATTGTTCCAATGCATAGTACAAGCATGGTCTGAAATGGATAGAGGCTTTAAATATGTTGCTTCTGGATTTGACATTGTGTATGTTCAGAAGAAACAAGTGCAAGGCTCAAGGAGAGTGGACTTTGTAATTAAAGTCACTTTTCCAAAATGGAAGTGTGAACTTTGTTCCATTAATGGAAAAATAGTTTGGTCAATGGCTCAATAACTTAGATAATGGCTCAATCAGTTGTGTAAACATTTAATTATGGAGTTATTTTCAAGTTAGAAGCCTGTAAAGCAAGATTTATGCAACATGGCTTGATATTAGATCATGTGTTCTTCATGAAAATGCCTTGTAATTCAAGAATGAATGCTCAAATTCATCTCTTATAATCTCTTAGCTCAAAAATGATCTCTTCAAGTTCTTGGACATTTTGGAAAGCTCGAAACATTATCTACAACCTTCATGTTGACCACTTTGGCTAAATCAACTTGGAACTTGGTGAAAAATTTCCAAGAAGTTGGGTTAAAAATCTGACCAAACTTGTTGAAAATTTCACTAAGTGTTTTGTTAAAAATGTCATAACTTCATGGGCCTATATCTCCTAATCCAAGCATTTTTTGGACGTCAACCGTCAAGGACAAAGTTATAAAATTAATCATGATCTACAACTTTCATGTTGAAAGTTTTCCTTGAATCGTCTTGCATCATAGTGAAAAATAGTCATGAAGAAGTGAAATTATCAAGGTAAAAAACACTTAGAATTTTTCCAAGTATTGGAAATCTTGACTTTTGTTGACTTTTATTGACTTTATTGATTCTTGATGATCAAGTTTGATATTTTTGAATGTCTTGATGAATCTTGATCTTTGAAATTCAATGTTGACCAGAAAGTCAAAGTTTGACTTTTGTGTGTCAGTTGACTTTTCGTCAGTTGATCCAAACTTCAACTATCAATCACTTGATCTTTGAGGATGCTTTAAACCATGAAATTAGGTCAAGATATTATGTTTGAGTCCTTAAGATCATGCTTCAAGTCATTAGGTCATGTATTAGGTCAAAAGTAAATGATCAATCATTCTCAGTCAAAACCCTAATTTGGTTATTTTTTCCCCTTTGATGATTTGAATGCTTTCCTTGAGGAATTATGATCACCCCTTGATCAAATAATGAAAATGACTTAAAATTGTTGATGTTGGCCAAAAATATTGAAGTTTGACTGTATATTGATCACAATTGACTTTTTACCCAATAAAGCTGATTTTCAGTCATCTGAGCAATTGACTGGGCAATTTTGAGATGCAAGACTTGAAACTTGGCATGAGCATTCTTGGAGGTCTATGATGAACCAATAAAGTCATTTTAGGCATTAGAAGTCCAATTTTCCTTATGAAAACCAAAACCCTAATTTGTGGTCTCAGTGCTTAGGAGGTGAGCTTGTCTGATCAACTCTTTGAGAATCCTTGAGCATTTGAGATCTTTTGTGAGAAATGTTTTGAAGAAAAGGGAGGGAAAATTTTGGGGTACAATAGCTTCCCCTGTTCAATCTTCTTAAACCTGAAGATTTATATTGACATGTTCGCCATTCGCGACTTGAAGGTGGAAGATGATTGAACACTTAAGTTCCCAGAAATTTGCACTTGCCTGTGCATGAAGTAAAAATGTTTGTTGATTATATCGGGAATGGGCTTAGAGATGCCATTTGGAGAGGTGACAGAGATGGGCATAAATACTCCATCCAGAGGTAATTGTTGATAGAAGTATTATAATGAGTCTACGCTTGACTGTATCTGAAGAGTGCTTTCCAGAATGAACCTATGGGAAAGGTGTTTGAGTAGATGCTTATCATATAGATAGTCTTTCCGTCCTGTTTCAGGAATTGATCTATAATCATTTTGTTGGTAAACCCGTCCTATTTCAGGAGTTCATACCATTGGTGATAAAGATATTTGCCCCGTCCTGTTTCGGGAATTGATCTTTATCTGACCATAAAGAAAGAAATATAGTTTCTCGTCCTATTTCGGGAGTTAATATTCAATCTATTCATGTAGATACTCACCCCATCCTATTTCGGGAATTAATCTACAATCAGTTTGTCACAGATAGTTTCCATGTCTTATTTCAAGAGTTAATATGCGATCTGTTTATGTAGATAGTCGCCCCATCCTATTTCGGGAATTGATCTACAATCAGTTTTTTCACAAATAGTTGCCCTGTCTTGTTTTAGGAATTAATCTGTTGGTGATAAAGATAGTGCCCCGTCTTGTTTCAGGAATTGATCTTTATCTGTTTTTCATAGATAGTCTCCCTGTCTTGTTTCAGGAATTAATATGTGGCTGTTCATTCAGATAGTTTCCCCGTCTTGTCTCGAGAATTCATATGGAACCTGCTTTTTGTTGGCTGTTGAGATAGTTTCCCTGTCTTGTTTCGGGAATTAATCTCTAACCTGGTATTGTAGATGGTTGCCCCATGTTGTTTTTGGAATTAATCTTGGACCTATTTGTGAATTCTTGGTGATATTCGTCCGTTGATTGATCTTTCCTAAAAAGGTAAAGAGTTAGTTGTATGCAATGTCATGATGTATGAAATGCATCGCGTGATGATGTTCTCAAAATAAATGAGATTGCGCTATATGTGTTTCGTATGTGTTTACCCCAAAATTTTCCCTCTCTTTTTTAAGACATTCCTCACGAAGGATCTCCAATTCTCAAGGATTCTCAAGGAATTGATCAGACAAAATCATCTCCGAAGCACTGAGACTCCAAATTATGGTTTTGACTAAGAACGACTGATCATTGACTTTTTGACCTAATAAAGAACCTAATGGCTTGAAGCATAATCTCAAAGACTCAAACATAACATGTTGACCCAATTCCATGGCTTAAATAATTTCTCAAGATCAGTGGATTGATAGTTGAAATTTGGTCAATTGATGAAAAAGTCAACTGTACACTGAAAAGTCAAACTTTGAACTTTTGATTAAATTTTAGTTTCGAAGATCACATTTCATCAAGACATTCGAAAATATGAAATTTGATCATCAAGAAATCAAGAAAATCAAAAATCAAACTTTGCAAGACTTAGAAATTATTTTCTAAATTGATTTTATACATGTTAATTTCATGACATCTTTTCACCACAATTCAAGATAATTCAAGTTGTTACAAGCTTTCAAGTAAACAACAAGGCTGCATTTTTAAGTTAAAAATTGCAAGTTACAAATGCTAAACTTGTCTTGTTTGAACTTTTCCCTTTGACTCAATCTTCAAACTTTGCCACTATGGTATCCACAAATATGCCTTGTCTTTGTTACAGGCTGCATAAATCTGTCCACAAAACCAGACTTGTATCATGCTACAAATGTTGTTGTCCAGGAAAGTCCCAAAAACAGATATGCTGTCAAGTCCAAGCCTGCTGCTACTAACCCAAAACCATGTCAAAAAATAGTCTGCTGCCCTGTACAAAGCTAGCTCTGCACCAACCTGCCACTCCACTCCAAAACTGCTACAAAACAGTCTTGTTATGTTACCTCTAATCTTGTCTAAGCTTACACTATATCAGTCCCATATTTGCATAAAATTAGCACATAAGATCTGCATCTAAAAAGCAATGAAACTGTATACCCAAAAATTTCAAAAAATTCATCTATTTCCCTCCCAAATTTCAGTCCATTTCATTTATAAATAAGTTGTTTCACAACACACAAGGAGAGGTTTTTAGAGAGGATTTTTTGGAGGAAAAGAGAGGTTTTTGTTGAAAGAGAAAGAGAAAGAAATTTGAGAAATCTAACAGAACTTTTTGTAACCTCTGCTCATATTCAGCTCTATCTTCATTCATAAAAGTAAAACCTCAACCCATTGTTCCACCTTGCAAGCTTTCCCATAAACCAACTATCCAAACATTTCACATCACATAGAGATTGTTCAAACACAAGAATAGTTTATGTAGTGCCATTATCATGACCTTCCAAACAAAAACAAAAAACAGTATTGTATAACTTAACTGATTCAGCAACTTTCAATACAAAGTAAGGGTTGAAGCAGATTTCTGGAGGTTCACTGAAGCCATTCTGATCATCACAACATCTTGAAAGATATCCAAATTCAAAATACAAATTGCAGTCTCAAGGTAAGTCTTCTTGACTTCAAAAAATTTTCATACACGCATCATCATTGGATCATTTGTGAAGATAGAATATAGTAACCATTGCCCTTGAAGCTAACTATTTTATTGCTTTTCATTTTTGTCGATCATATGTTGAAAACAGACCTGTACAAACAATAGAACAATGTTAAAGGCAAAAAAATGCAGCATGAGTCGATGCATACTCACATCAGTCGACTCATTTTAGTATAAAACAGGTTATGGGTCGACACAAAACACGCATGAGTCGACTCATATTAGTTGCAGAATAGGGAATGAGTTGACACAAATCCTTATGCATCGATGCATACTGCTATCCATGCACAATACAAAGAGATAAAAGAAGCAAGTAGTGGCATATATCGATGCATGAAGATATGTGTCAATACATAAAGTTTGGCTTTCTTTCTTTGTACACTATTTTCCTTTTTATATTTTTTTATTGTTATTCATTTATTAAATATGGTTGTAATAATTTATTTAGGCTTGTATTTCATCCCCATTTGTAAATTGTACCCCCATCCCCCAAGTGATGTAATAGCATAGGATTTTAATTTCCACAATTTATCGCTTTAATATAATTGTTAGGAATTAGGGTATGTATGGAAAGATAAAATCAACCATTAGAAAACCCTAATCTTAAAGACAAGCATGCAATCCAACACACTTTTCACACGCGCACCTCTAGGGTAACCTTGCTTGTTGCCTCGGAAAAATAGTCATGTCCCTCGAATATATGATGCTTTAGCAAACACCCTCGATAAAAAAGATCGTAGTCCCACGATGACCCTTCGACGTTGCCTTCGGTAAAATAATCTCAGTCCCTCATGAAAATTACTAAAGCATCTCATAGGTTGCCTTCTATGACTATACGACAACTTGCGCCCGTCCCTTTACATCCAATGATGGAGCTTCTTACCAATCAATGGTAAGATAGTAAAATCTAAAGGAGGAGGAAAAGAACTAAGACCCTTTTGAGTAGGTAGAATGTTCATAGTTGCTTGCTCGCAACAGTCTCAAAACAACATCTTTCAAAACACACCAACACTTTCAAAACGAAATATTTTCAAAAGTCAAGACTTTGTATACATTCTTATAGAGACGAGAATCATTACAAAGTTTCTCCTAAATGATGGCGCTTTTCAGAAATACTTTCAAAAACCATCACAAACACATTTCAAACAAAGCGTTTTCAAAGTGAGTTAGCAACTAAGAGCCCGTATATAACTACAGATGAAAAGGTTGCTAACACCTTCCCTTTTCATAACATACCCCCCGAACTCAAGAAAATATCTCAAAAGGTATTTCCTGTTCTTTTCACCTTTTCCTTTATTAGATAAAAGAAAATTCGGTGGCGACTCTTGCTATCTGCAACAATTGCGATAAAACGCAAAACATCTAAGTTAGTTCTCTCGCCTTATTACAAAACTGGTGACTCTGCTGGGGATTACTTAAAAGTGGGGTTACCTTAGAGTTAGATCACTTTTAAATGCTTTTATTGTTTGATTTGTTTACTTTACATTTATGGGTCCTTGTTTTGGTTTTTGTTGATCCTCCACCCGGATCGGGGAACATTATTAGGTAAGTAGCAATAGACTGTGGAAACTGTATGGCATAGACCGATATGGTTGAAGCAATGGCTACGTTAGTGTGACACATTTGTTGGTATCAGTATCCCTTATGTTGAATCGATGAGAATACGGGGCCGCTGAGCGGTGTCATGAAACACTAACTAATCGTAGAACGTTTAATTGAACAACTTGGCCATTAGGAAGTAGTGAGATATCCGACTTTGGTGCAAAGATGAAGATTGGTTGATACTAGATATTACACTCATTGAGATTGGACTTTTGGGATATTTCGGTCACAAGAAAAGATTGATTGTGCTAATACAATGCCCAATAAAGAAAGATCAATGATATTGAGATTCCCTAGAACCTGATTACTTTGTAGGACAGGTTGAAACCACTAAACTTAAAGAGGGTACTTACCTATGAAACCCATGCAAGCCTAAACCTAAGGTCTTTTTGTGCTTTGTTTGTGATTATTATTCATGACATCATAAACATCATAACATCATAAGCATTCTCAATAACCATTTCAAGGATTTAGAAATTTATCTTTGTTCTGTTTTGCAGGTCATGACTTCCACTCGCAGGAATACCATCCGAGTCAACTTCGTGAAAGTGCATCCTCAACTTCAAGAGTTATCATCAAGAGTGCCTGGAGATTCTCCCTTCACCAAGAAATATGGTCGACTTCTCAACTTGGCTACCTCAAACTTCCAAGAAGAAATGATGTGTGTGCTTTTCCAATTCTTTGATCCTATGCATCATTGCTTCACCTTTCTCGGCTACCAATTGGTGCATACATTAGAAGAATTCTCTCAATTGTTAGGAGTGCATGTGCTTGATCAAATACCATTCACCGGTTTAGAGGAGACTCCAAAGCCTGGAGTTATTGCCAAAGCCTTGTGTGATACGGTGGGAGAACTGACTTGGTTGTTTTGCATTTTATCGCAAATGTTGCCGTTAGCAAGAGTCGCCACTGGCTTTTCTTTCATCCAAAAGGAAAGGCTGAAAAGAACAGGAAAGACCTTTGAGATGTTTTCTTGAGTTCGGGGGGTAGATTATGAAAAGGAAAGGTATTAGCACCCTTTTCATCCGTAGTTATCTACGGGCTCTTAGTTGCTTGCTAGATTACTTGCTCTTTTTTTGAAAATGTGTTTTGTGTGGTTTTTTAAAGTATTTTGAAAAGGCGCCATCGTTTAGGCAAACCTTGTAATAGTTCTTGTTCGTAAGAGCGTATACAAAGTGTTGATATTTTGAAAAATGTTTCAAGTTTGAGAGATGTTTTGAAAGTGTTGGGGTTTGTTTTGAAAATAGAAAGGATGTTTTGGTTTGAAAAATGAGCAAGCAACTAGGAACATTCTACCTACTCAAAAGTCTTTCTTGTTAATTTCCTCTTTCCTTTGATATTGTTATCTTACCATTGATTTGGTAAGAAACCTTATCTTTGGATGTAAAAGGGATGGGTATGGGTCATCGTATAGCCATGATTAGCAATATTGTAAGATATCTTAGCAGTTTTCTTTAAGGGACTAAGATTAATTTTGAAAGGCAACTTTGATAGCGTCATTGAGGGACTATGATCTTGTATTTTGGATTGCTTTTGCTAAGATACCCCACATGCATAATATGGTCATTTTCATAAGGCAACAAAGTGGATTTACCCTAAGGGTGTAAGTGTACAAGTGTATTGATTTACATGCATTGTTTTGCCTTTGAATCAGGGTTTTCTAAGCATTGATTTTATCTTTCCATACAAACCCTAATTTACTAGAATTTATATATAAAACATTAAATTGCGGAAAATAAAAAGATTAAGCTATTACATCAATAGGGGAGGGGGTGTACAAATTTACAAATGGGGATTGTAAGAAAATTAAATCTAATTAACTATTACAACCATATTGAATAAATGCATAAGAATTGAATAAAAGTGTACAAATGCAAATGAAAAAGAAATATGATTTTTGTTTGGTTTTCATGAAAAGGTTTTAACCTAAACCTAATTAAGAAAAATGATTAATGAAAATTTAATAAAATTAACTTAAACTAAATAAGAAAAGAAATTAACTAAAAAAAGATTTTTTTAGGGTTTTATTTATGAAAAGGTTTTTAATTAATAAAAATAATATGAATATTAATTAATTAAAAGAAACCTAAGTTCTAAATTAATTTAAATTACAAGAAAATAATATAATAGTTAAACCTAAACCTAAATATTAATTATTAAGAAAGAAATTAATTTATTAAGAAAATGTTTTTGTTCTTTTAGTTTTATAAAACAAATAAACTAAATAAGTGTAAAAGTAACAAATAAAATATTTTTGGATTTTTATTAATAATAATAAAAATAATATTAATAATAATAATAATAAAGGAAAAAGAAATAAAATAAAATAAGAAAAAGAAAATAATAATGAAAATTGGGCTAGGGGGTGATGAAGTAAGGCATGGAGTTAGAATCCAGCAAAAAGAAACAAGGCCCAGTGTGGAGGCCCAAGCGTGCTGTGTGACAAAAAAAAAGAGAAAATGTGAGAAATGAAAAAACGGTAGTGCGCTGGGTGTTGAACCCACGCCCTCTTGGTTACCAGCGTGCTGCCTTACCACTGGGGTGGCTATACATCTGTTTACTTATATCAAACCATAAATATATATATTACAAATCAAGTCCATGGCATGAACTTCATCTTCAACCTCACGCCCAGCCAGACAACCTGCAACTTATTCATCTCTCAACAAAAATGGAAAGTACAAACATGAAAGTTGTGGCATTTCTTCCCACGAATCCAACCATATAAATAACTAAAGCTATAAATCTAAGATGAGTGAGAATTTTTCTAGCCCTAATTTAAAACCTAAAAAAATCAGAAACTTCAACTTCAAAATTCTCTAAGCTCAGGTATTATAAATGAAAACTATGGATATGTACAGCTTCGTGGCAATGAGGTCTATATTTTATCTTTGAAAATGAAAGCTTAACGATACCTATATGAGGAGTTCAAAAATCGAAAACTCACCTTGCAAGAGGGTATCGTGTTTTGAGTTGGAGCAGCTTTCAATGAGTTCTAGTGATTGGGTTAGTTTCCTCAAGTTCCCAGGAAGCCAATGCGATGCTTGGCTTGTGCTGAAAATGGCTGAAGAGTTCTGGAGAAGTCAAGTTGCAGACCCCTGTTTTTGAAAAATGGAACTTGATGATGGAGGTGTTACAGTTAGGAAAAAAGACTTTGGATGGTTTGTATTTGCTGTTTAGAAGCTTTAGGAACCAAAAGGCTTGGAAATGCACGAGGGAGATGTGAGTTTCAAGTTTTTGGTCATATTATGCAACAATGGAGTTTTTGTGTGTGATTCTGAGTTCTATGGAGTTTGAGGGCTTAAGCATGCGTGCCTTATATTGCAAATAGTGTATGTATTTATAGGAAAGAGGTTTTATGTTCTACAACAAGTCGGAATTTGAAATCTCAAGTTGTAGCATCTTTCTTATTTTTGAAGCAAAGTTGAAACATCTTGTTCCAAGACAAGGTACAGGGCTGCATAGAGTGGTTAGTACCTTAGAAATGCTTGCTTTTGGTTTATAGGGTTTGTGTGTGCAGAAAGAACAAGTTCAATGCTCAAGGAGAGTGTACTTTGTGATTAAAGCCACTTTTCAAGAATAGCAATGGTGCCTTTCTTCCAAAAATGGAAATACAACTTGGATAATGGTTCAAATGCTTGGACAATGGCTCCATATGTTGTGTAAACATTTAATTAAGGAGTGAGTTGCAAGTTAGAAGCCTGCAAAGTGAGATTATGCAGCATGGCTATGTGATTTGGTCCATTGTGCATCACAAATTCTGCCTTGTAAAACAACTTGAAACCCTAACTTCTGACCTTCGATTCTCCTTGCTCAAAAATGATCTCAAGGAGTTCTTAGACATTTTGGAAAGCTTGTAATGTTATATACAATCCCTATTTTAGTCACTTTTTCAAAATCCAAATGGAACTATGTGAAACTTGGCCCAGAAGTTAGGTCAAAATCCTCACCAAAATGCTCAAAATTTCACTAAGTGTTTTAGTTTCATGACCATGATTTCATGGATTAATAAATTGAAATCCAAGAATTTATAGGAGGAGTTATGTAAATAAATGTTTTATATATCATTGAGATCTACAAATTTCATGTTTAAAGTTTCCTTTGAATCATCTTGCATCATGGTGGAAAATTGTCTCAAAGTTGTGAAAAAATATGAAGTTTTCAACACTTAGACAAATTTCTAAGTTTGGAAACTTTGACTTTTCAAATTGAAATATTGACTTTTTGATTTCTTGATGAACA
The DNA here is from genome assembly GCA_948472305.1 of Vicia faba. Classification (NCBI taxonomy): domain Eukaryota; kingdom Viridiplantae; phylum Streptophyta; class Magnoliopsida; order Fabales; family Fabaceae; genus Vicia; species Vicia faba. The sequence continues at coordinate 209,150,965 of OX451737.1, forward strand.
AGTTTCATATTTTGACATGTTTTGATGAATTGTGATCTTTGACACTTGATTTTGACCAAAAAGTCAAAGTTTGACTTTTCAGTGTACAGTTGACTTTTGATCAGTTGACTGAAAATCAACTATCAATCAATTGATCTTGAGGGATGTTTTGAGTCATACCATTAGTTTAAAATGATGAATTTGAAACCTTGATATCATCTCTCAAACCAAATAACCATTTTCTAGGTCAAAAATCAGAAATTGCCCTTTCTCAGTCAAAATCCTAATTTTGACCATTTTGCCCTTTTGATGATCTGATCAAATTTCTTGAGGAATTGTAGTCCAAACTTGATAAAATTACATATATGAGTTAAAAATGTTGATATGGATCAAAAATTATGAAGTTTGACTGTAAATTGGCCATAGTTGACTTTTTCCCCAATACAACTGATTTTTAGGTCAACTGATCAATTGACTGAGCAAAAATGTGATCCAAGACTTGAAACTTGACATGAGCAATCTTGAGGGTCCATAATTATCCATGAAAGTCATATGAGGAATTAAAAGTTCAACTATCCTTGTGCAATCTCAAACCCTAATTTCAGTCATCAATGCTTAAGGAGGTGTCTTGAGCTGATCAACCCTAGTGCAGTCTTGAACCAAAGGAGATCTTGTGAGAAAATACTTGATAAATGAGAGGGAAAATTTTGGGGTACATCACATTGAATTTTAAGAGATCTGAAATTGTGACAAATTGGGAGACAAGAAGTGGATTTAAGGGTTTCTTAGCTAAATTTCGGTTGGAGAAGGCTCGTTTGTTCTGGGAAGATATGGATTTTCAAGCTTTTGAGGATGTCTTGGCCCTTCTAATCTATGGTTTGGTTTTATTTCCCAATCCGGACCAACTCATAGATGTGAATGTCGTCAAGGTTTTTCTCTCTCGTAATCTCGTACCTACCTTTCTTGGAGACATTCTACATTGTTTCCACACTCGCACCATGAAGAAAAGGGGTACTCTTTTGTGTTGCATTCCATTACTGTCTAAGTGGTTTATTTTGCACCTACCTAAATCAACTTTGAAGAATGAGCAAGGCTTGACATGGTCTCAAAGGATGATGTCACTCTCGCACTCGGATATCCATTGGTGTTCTCGATCTTTGGAAGATATTACCATCATTGACTGTTATGGGGAATTCCCTAATGTCCCACTCTTAGGAATTAGGGGAGGTATCACCTATAACCTTTCTCTTTCATTACGGAAGTTTGGGTATGCACGAAGATATGGTCCCCATGATGCGCTCATCCAAGGTTTGGTATTCGACTACGAGGGTGACGACCAAGGCTATCATCAAAGGTTCATACGAGCTTGGAGAATGGTAAACAAAGTGGATAATGAGACATTGGGGCATAAAAATTCCATCCCCCTTGAGCCTTACCTTAAGTGGGTACGAACTCGTGCTCAAAGTCTCATAATGCCTTACCCCGCCATCCTACCTGTGATTATGGAGCCCGTTGCTAAGGGAGACACCCCTTACACTCTTCTTCATCCTAACATGCCAACTACTCTCGAAGAATTGCAAAGATCATGGATTCAACTCAAAGAAGAGCGAGACACCTTTGAAACCCAATTCTACACAAGCGAGAAGAAGGTTTTGGAGCTTACAAGACAGCTTCGTGAAGAGTGAAGTTTGAATGGCTACATTGCACCAAAGAGGATGCGCTCATGGGAAGCCTAATTCTTTTTTTGTTTTTAGGAGTTTATTTTGTATTATTTTTGCTTCCTTGATTGTAAGCCCGAGAGGCATTTGTAATTCCTGTCTTTATTAATGAAGTTCATGTTTGTTCTTTTCTCTTTGTTTAGAAAATTTAAATTTCCTTAAAACCTTGAAAACATTTGCATTTGCATTACATGCACCATAACATAAGCAAGTTTTACGACACATGTTTCCTCATATTTCTGTTATTCATTTCAGTAAGATGGATCTCAAGCAGACTGTGAAAGACTTGAAGACATAAAATTCTCAATTTCAAGAAACCTTGCTCACCTTGGCCAAAGAGAAGCAAGAACTGATGTTACTTCTGGTTGCAAAGAAGAAGACCAAGAAGAAAGCTGTAATCAACATGGGGAAGAGATTCAAGGGCCCCATCCGACATGTTCAAGTGGAAGAAGACTCCTCCGAGGAGGATGAGAATCAAAATGAAGACACAAGGAGAACCCATGTTGGGATTGCAAACAATCAAGCATCTGAGGATGAATATTACTTTGATGAACAATATCCATCAGCTGAGGATAAGTACAAGCAACTGGAAGATAGGTTGAAAGCTGTGGAAATTCAAGTTGTGCCTGGCTTGTATTTTGGTGATTTGGGATTAGTTCTTGGGGTTGTTATCCCCCATAAGTTCAAAATTCCAAACTTTTCTAAGTACGATGGAGTTTCATGCTCAAAGCTTCATTTGAGGTCCTATGTCCACAAATTACAACTGCATACCACTGGAAAGAAGCTTTGGGTACACTTCTTTCAAGAGAGCATGTATTGGACTCAGTTAGAATGGTTTTACCAGTTGGAAGGTTCCAACATTCATACTTGGGAAGATCTGGCCACCGCTTTCTACCGCTATTAACAGTACAACGCTGATTTGGCACCGACTAGGGTTCAATTACAAGGAATGACAATGGGTTCCAATGATGGTTTTAAATAATATGAGCAAAAATAGAGAGACCTTGCTGGTAGAGTGCAACCACCACTGACGGATATGGAGTTGGTGGATATGTTCATGGGAACATTAACTGGTCTATTTTTCAACTTGTTAATTAGGAGCTCATCATCCGGTTTCACTGAATTAATCCTGATTGGTGAAAGGGTCGAGAGCGGTATCAAGAGTGGAAAAATTCCCATGGCATCTGCTTCTACATAAAACACGGTAAAGAAGCCCTTTACTGGAAAGAAATAAGCCAATGTTGTATATGTGTCAAGGTCCCATACCAAGAAGGATCATTGTCCATCTGTTAATGCTGTTTCGATCTCCAATCCTGCATCTGCTAAAAGACAACCACAACAAGCCAACCGTCAAAAGTCTGAGGTTCCAAGAAGAAAATTCACGAGGATTAACATGTCATTGTCCCAAGCCTTGAAAAATTTGTTGAAGGCCAACTTGGTAACATTGCATGATCCACCATCAAATCCCAATATTTCGTCTCTAAAATACAATCCTAACGCCAAATGCGCCTATCAGTCCAATAGCTCTGGGCATGATACTGATCAATGTTGGGCTCTAAAAAACAATATTCATGATCTTATAGACGACCAAACTATTGAGTTTGATCCACCTAAAACTCCAAATTTTATAACTACACCAATGCCAAGTCATGGTAATGGTGTCAATGCAATTGAAGACACTATTTTTGTTTCCTCTGTTGAAGATTTGACTACTCCGCTGACAGTTTTTAAAAAGAACCTGCTGAGAGTTGGGGTTTTCCCTGGCTGTTTGAAAGACAGTAATTGTTGCGCCGAACAAGTTAATGGATGCAAATGGATGAAACAAGTAGTTCAATGCATGATAAATAGTCATGAGATCCTGTTTGAAAGAACTTCGTCCATCAAAAGTTTGACCGATAAAGCTGAAGACATATCCATCATAACAATTTCCAACAAGCCTCTTATGATCTCTTCAGAGGGTCCTATTAGGATTTCCAATGAACCAACGATTTCTCCCTTGATAGTTACTGCTTCTGGGCCGATTCCTTACTCCTCCGACAAAGCAGGCCCTTGGAATTACGGTGTTGAAGTTTACTATCATGGAATTAAGCAAGACTCCTAGATCAATAAATACAAAGCTGATAATGTTACCAATATTTCTGGTTCGAGCAAGGTGACAAGAACGGAGAGGATTTACTCTCCTAACATTTCACCTCCAACTACTACAATGACACCTGCCCGCATTACCATTGATAAGCCTAGTACTGACACTAGGGGTAAAGAGAAAGTAATTAAGCCTGCTGGGATAGAGGCGCCTGCCAAAGATATTGCTACCGAAGAACCCTTCACCCAAGAAATGGAGGAGATTTTAAAGATCATAAAGAAGAGTGATTTTAAGATAGTAGAGCAACTGGGGAAAACCCCCTCCAAAATCTCTATGTTGTCTTTGCTGCTTTGTTCTGATTCTTATGCCCAAGCTTTAATCAAATTTTTAAAGAAAGTGCATGTTCCTCAAGAGACCACAACCGGTAAATTTGAAACTTGTGTGGCAAGTCTGATTGCCGACAATGGATTGGGGTTCTCTGGTGCTGACTTGACACCAGTTGGAAGGATGCATAACAAGGCTTTGCATGTCTCTATTGAATGCAAAGGAACAACACTGGCCCATGTCCTGGTTGATATTGGTTCGTCTCTAAATGTTCTACTCAAAGGTGCATTGGGTCGGTTAGATTGCGAAGTTCTGGTGTTAAAGCCAAGTGACATAGTTGTGAGGGCTTTTGGTGGATCCAAGAGGATGGTACTTGGAGAAGTGGATCTCCCCCATTAAAGTTGGTTCACAAGTTTTCAATTCTACTTTCTACGTGATGGACATCCTTCCCGCTTACTCTTGTTTACTTGGATGCCCTTGGATACATGGGGCAGGAGCAATGACATCCACCCTTCACCAGAAATTGAAATATCCAGTCAAGAAAAAGATTGTTATTGTTTGTGGTGAAGAGGAGTTCATGGTTAGCCACCTCAATTCATTCAAGTATGTGGAGATGGATGGTGAGTTTATATAAACTCCATGTCAAGCCTTCGAAGTAGTCTCTCCCATGGTCACTGTCGCCAAAGTTTCTTCTAACGTTCCAAAAGCTATTCAAGATGTGCCAAGGATGGCTTCCCTCAAAGACGATCATGTTGTGATTGAAGATAGAAGTAGTACAAATTGGGGACAACTTCTCGACATTCCTTTCAAAGCAGACAAGTTTGGGTTGGGTTTCACTGCCAAAGCTCAAAAAGAGGTCAGACGCGCTCGCATAGGAAAACCACCTCTTCGCATTGGTAATCATGAAGTGAATGCTATTGAAGACTCTGAGGATGACTGTGAATTTGATGAATGGATTTACCCGACTTCCAGTGAAGGACTCAACACCTAGCGTGCAAAGGATTTCATTCTCATCTCCTTTAACAAGGAGTAATTACCATTTACTGTTTTGTCAATTCAAGAACTTTTGTCTATAATTTTAATTCCAAACAATGACTTTAAGCCATGTGCCTTGCCCGGGGCACCATGGTTCATTTGTTAAGGGTTTGTTCATTTTCATATGCCATATGAACATTTAATGAAAAACATTGGACCTTTTGCATTCAAATTTTGTGCTCATTGACTTTCTTTTTCTTATTTGCATTTTCAAAATAGCCATGTACCTTACATACACACACACACTTGCAGATCCTCATCCACTCCGAATCTCATTGCCAAAAACTCTGTTATTGACATCTATGACTTTGAACATCCAATCTACCAAGCCGAAGACGAAGGCGAAGAAGATTGTAAAATACCAAGGGAAGTAGCCAGACTTCTGATGCAAGAGGAGAAAGATATTCAACCTCATGAAGAGCTAGTTGAAGTGATCAACCTAGGTATTGAGGAAGACAAGAAAGAGGTCAAGATCGGCACTAACTTAGAAGACAATATCAAAGGAAGATTGGTCCAGATGCTACATGACTATGTTTAAGTGTTTGCTTGGTCATATGAAGATATGCCAGGTTTGGATACTGACATAGTGGTTCATCGTCTATCAACAAAAGAAGATTACCCTCCAGTCAAGCAAAAAGTGCATCGTATGCGGCCAGACATGTCTGAGAAAATAAAAGCTGAGTTAATGAAGCAATTCAATGCAAGTTTTTTGGTAGTAACATCTTATCCCCAATGGGTGGAAAATGTGATCCCCGTACCAAAGAAGTATGGAAAGGTCCGTATGTGCGTAGACTATAGAGATTTGAATAAGGAAAGCACCAAAGATGATTTCCCACTACCGTATATTGACGTCTTGGTCAATAACACGGCTCAACATAAAGTTTTCTCCTTCATGGATAGTTTCTCCGGCTACAATCAAATCAAAATGGCTCCCGAGGACATGGAGAAGTCCACCGTTGTCACACAGTGGGGCACTTTTTGTTACAAAGTCATGCCTTTCAGTTTGAAGAATGTGGGGCCAACCTATCAATGAGCTATGGTAGTCCTATTCCATGACATGATCCATCATGAGATAGAAGTCTACGTTGATGATATAATTTCAAGGTTGCAAATTGAGGAACAACACCTTGATCATCTTCATAAGTTATTTGAGAGGTTAAAGAAATACAAGTTGAGGCTGAATCTTAACAAATGCACCTTCGGGGTAAGATCTGGAAAACTCTAAGGTTTTGTCGTCAGTGTAAAAGGTATTGAGGTCGACCCTGCAAAAGTAAAATCCATATAAGAAATGTCAACTCCCTATACTGAGAAGGAGGTCAGGGGTTTCTTAGGCAAACTTAACTATATTGCTAGATTCATATCTCACCTAATTGCTACTTGTGAACCACTCTTCAAGCTGCTGAAGAAGGATCAAGTAATCAGATGGAATGACGAATGCCAAGTAGCCTTTGACAAGATCAAGGAATACTTAAAAGAACCTCCAATCTTGTGGCCTCCGGTTGGGGAAACTCCTTTTTCTTTAGTCTATGACATGGAGGTTGTTCTGGCTGTTGAGGTTTAGATACCTTCCCTAAGGATTATGAAAGAGGCAGATCTAGGCGAGGATGAATGGATCTATACTAGGTTGGATCAGTTGAACTTGATTGATGAGAAGAGACTGGTTGCTGTTTGTCATGGTCAAATATATCAAAAGCGTATGATCAAAGATCTCAGCAAGATGATCAAGCCTCGAGTATATCAGATTGGCGACTTGGTAATAAAGTGCATCATTCTTCCACAAGGCGATCCTAGGGGAAATGGACTCTCACTTACGAAGGACCATTTTTTGTCAAGAAAGTATTCTCTGGCGGTGCCATGATGCTAACAAATATGGACGACGAAGATTTCCCATATCCTGTGAACACGGACATAGTCAAAAAATACTACGCATAAAGAATGACCCGCTAGTTTGACATACCTAGGCAAAATAAAGGCATCCCGGTGAACCAAAAGGGTTCGGGAAAATGTTAGGGATATATATAAAAGATTGTACACTCGGCAAGTCGAAAACCCGAAAGGGCGGCTTGGGAAAAATGGGTATCCCGGTGGACTAAAAACTCGAAAGGGCGGTCCATACAAAAGTTAGGGATTAAAGCGTACGACTATGTTCCATTGGATCTCTGGAGCCAGCTTTATTACCAAGGTCAAAAGTTCATAAGGTCCAAGATCAATTCAAACAATTTCTTTCAACAGCAAGGGATGATGTTCGAAGACATATGGGCAATAGCGGAGTTAGAACCCATTGAGATCACTTCCACATGACTATTATTTGTGTTTTCAATTTATATTCCCTTCATTCTTTTGACGATTTCCTCTTACTAGGATCTCTGTCTCCTTGTATAAAAATGTCTGTTATAGGCAAACATCAATACAAATATACTTTGAAGTGCAAACCTTTTGTTTTTCTGTTTTGAGTGAAAAAGTGTCTAATGACTAAAATTGAATGAACATATGCATATGAACATGATTAAACTATTAACAATTGTATACATAAAAAACAGTAGTAAGCATCTTCTTAAGGATTTGGGATATCCCCACAGAGATACTTCAATAAAATTATCCCCACAGAGACAGATCCATGTAATCCCCATCCAGAGTTCCAATCTCTCGAAAAACCATCTCCCCAGCTAAGTTGGTCTTAGAAAGAAGCCTTGTGGATTTCTACCTAAAGAAGTTACTTCCCCAGAAGGTCTTCAAAATATTTCCCCAACAAACTATAAATTCCCTAGCTTGAGTTGGATTTTCAGACTATCACAAATCAATAGGCAAAACCCCTTAATCCTTGGTAGAGTCATTGCATTCCCCAACAGAATCCTCACTACTCAAGCAAGTAACTGCAAAGCCTGGAAACCGACCAGATAACAGTTTTACTTCATCAATTACTGCGAAGCCTAGAATCCGACCAGATAACAGTTAATTATAGTAAGTGATTGCGAAGCCTAGAATCTGACCAGATAGCAATTAACTTCATTTATCTCAAAAAGTTACTACAAAGACTGAAATCTGACCAGATAACTGTTAACTTCAGTAAGTGGTTACGAAGCCTAGAATCTGACCAGATAGCAATCAACTCCATCCTTTCAAGCAAGTTATTATAGAGCCTGGAATCTGACCAGATAACAGTTAACTTTTTCCCTTCAAACAAGCTATTGTGAAGCCTGGAATTCGACCAGATAGCAATTAACTTCATCTATCTCAGAAAGTTACTACAAAGCCTGGAATCCGACCAAATAACAGTTAACTTCAGTAAGTGGTTGTGAAGCCTGGAATCTGACCAGATAGCAATTAACTTCATCTACTTCACTAAGTGGTTGAGAAGCCTGGAATCCGACCAGATAACAATTAACTTCATTCTCTCAGAAATTTGATGTGAAGCCTGGAATCCGACTAGATAATAGCAAGTTACTGCAAAGCCTGGAATCCGACCACATAACAATTAACTTCATCCTTTCAAGCAAGTTACTGTGAAGCCTGGGATCCGGCCAAATAACAGTTTAACTTCAATTTGTTGCGAACCCTGGAACCCGACCAGATAACAGTTTAATTTCATCTAAGTTACTGCGAAGCCTAGAAACCGACCAAATAACAGTTAAATTCATACTCCCGAGCAAGTTGCTGCTAAGCGTGGAATTCGACCAGATAACAGCTAAACTTCATTCTTCCAAGTAATTTTCTGCGAAGCCTGGAACCCGACTAGATAATAGTTAATTTCACCTTCCCCAGTAAGTTGCTGCGAAGCCTGGAATATGAACAGATAACAATTAACTTTATTACTCCCAACAAGTCGAAAGTTACTACGAAGCCTGGATTTTGACTAGATAACAACTAACTTTCACTCTCCCCAATCAAATATAATTCCCCAGTAGAGTAATGGACGACTCCTGAACTCTATTCCCCAAGCAGAAATAAACACTCCTCGCAGAGTTTCCTCAAGCGAAGAGCCAAAATCAATGATCCCCAGCGAATTTCTCCTCAAACATAAAAATAGGAATAGCCAACAGAATCATTCTAAACATGGTTTGAAGATGTACACACTCTACATCCCCAACAGTAGTCCTGGATTTAACTTCCCAAAGCTCCCTAGCATTTGTCAAGGATTTATTTTCCAAGACAAAGATACACTTCAACAACATTTCACATTCATACATCATATTATATACATGACAAATGCATACAGAACGATCTCATTTATTTTGAGAACATCATTACGCCATGCATACGTCTGCATGCAACTAACCCTTTTCTTCGCAAGAAAAGTCAACTAACAAAACAAAGACCTCTTCTGGTTAGAATTCGTTTTAACCAATTAATGACATGCAATCTATAATCCTCTTATGAGTAGATTTACTTCTTCTAGTTAATGACGTGAAATCAACAAACCTCTTCTGGTTAAGGTTATTTCCCAAGTGAAGTCGTCAAACAACATACCTCTTTTGTCACTCTGGATGGCATCTGTAAGCCCATCTCTGGAAAACTCTTCATCACCTCTCCAAATGGAATATTTAAGCTTATTCCGGACACAATCAACTAATACATCATCAAGTGCAAATTTCTGTGCACTCTAGTGTTCAATCATCTTCCACCTTCAAGTCACGAATGGCGGACCATCCAATCTAAATCTTCAGATTTAAGAAGATTGAACAGGGGCAGCTGCTGTGACCCAAAATTTTCCCTCTCTTTTTTAAGACATTCCTCACAAAGGATCTCCAAATCTCAAGGATTCTCAAGGAATTGATTAGACAAAATCATCTCTGAAGCACTGAGACTCCAAATTAGGGTTTTCACTAAGAACGATTGATCATTGACTTTTTGACCTAATACAGAACCTAATGTCTTGAAGCGTAATCTCAAAGACTCAAACATAACATGTTGACCCAATTCCATAACTTAAATAATTTCTCAAGATCAATGGACTGATAGTTGAAATTTGGTCAATTGATGAAATAGTCAATTGTACACTGAAAAGTCAAATTTTGACCTTTTGATCAAATTTTAGTTTCGAAGATCACATTTCATCAAGACATTCGAATATATGAAATTTGATCATCAAGAAATCAATAAAATAAAAAATCAAACTTTGCAAGACTTAGAAATTTTTTCCTAAGTTGTTTTTATACATGTTAATTTCATGACATCTTTTCACCACAATTCAAGATAATTTAAGTTGTTATAAGCTTTCAAGTAAACAACAAGGCTGTATTTTTAAGTTAAAAATTGCAAGTTACAAATCCTAAACTTTGTCTTGTTTTAAATTTTCCATTTTACTCAATCTTCAAACTTTGCCACTATTCTATCCACGAATATGACTTGTCTTTGTTACAAGCTGCATAAATCTGTCCAGAAAACCAGACTTGTATCATGCTACAAATGTTGTTGTCCAGGAAAGTCCCAAAACATATATGCTGCCAAGTCCAAGCCTGCTGCTAGTAGCCAAAAACCATGTCAAATAATAGTTTGTTGCCCTGTACAAAGCCAGCTTTGCACAAACCTACCACTCCACTCCAAAACTACTATGAAACAGTCTTGTTATGCTGCCTCTAATCCTATCCAAGCTTGCACTATATCAGTCCCATATTTGCACAAAATTAGCACATAAGAGATGCATCTAAAAAGCAATCAAATAGTATACCTGTTGTACCCCAAAATCTTCCCTCCCATATTTCTCAATACATGTCAAGTGAGGTCCTCAAATTGCTCAAGGAAGTCCAAGAGTTGACCAGACAAACTCTCTCCTAAGGCAGTCTACCTCAAATTAGGGTTTCATTTTTCATCAAGATGCTTGAATCCAAAGGATATCAAATGCTCATTATTATCCTAATATGTTCTCAAGATCATCCATGTCAAGTTTCAAGCCTTACAGAAGAAGTTTGCTCAGTCAATTGCTCAAAGGCCTGAAAATCGACTATGCTAGGTCAAAAGTCAACTATTACCAATATACAGTCAAACTGCAAGATTTTTGGTCAACATCCTAATTTTGAAGTATCATTCATCATTTTATCAAGGGTTGATCATAATTCATCAAGGATTGCTCACAACTCATCAAAACCCAAAAGTTGCTAAATTAGGGTTTTGTAGGAAAAGTCAACTTAACTTTGACCAAGCATAACTTTCTCATACTTTATCATAAATGACCCATCCAAAGCTCATTTTTAAGAGGATGCAATTACCTACAATTCATCTTCAGCTTGCAAGTTCAAAATATGCACTCACAAAAAGATATGAATTTTGACATTATAGGTCATTTTGAAAAGTCAACAAAAACACCTTTTGGGTCAAAGCTTCATACATGAACATGGAAGACTCATTTGAGATGAGACAAAAAGGGTTTCTTATAGGACATCCTAATATTTCTAAAAAGTCCAAGAACACCCTCCTAGGATCAAAATTGAGAGAGATATGTATTGTCAAAGTTGGCAATTTTGGGGAAATTGTCAAAAGTCAACATTGATCAAAATTGCATTTTTTCCACATGGGCTCATCTTTTTAAGATTGAAACTCATTCCTAGCATAGTTCACGACCTATGGGACCCTCCATGCTTTATTTATTTATTTATTTAATTTATTTTGATTTTTATTCACTTAACATTCAAATAAAATCAAATAAATCTAAATAAATCATATAATGTGTTTTAAGGATGATTTTTGCATTGAAGGAAGATCTTATGTGCTGGAAATTGAGAATCAATTCATGCAAGGCTAATTTGGGTGGAAAAAGATTGAATTGAAGCAAGTTTGGAAATATATCATATTCCATGAAAGACCAAATCAAATCTTCATAATGGACAAGATTGAATTCGTTTTTGTTAACCTAATATGTTGCATTACATATAAAGAAGAGATCCAAGGCAAGAAAGAAGTTGGAATAGTCATGTAGAGCAAGAACAAAGCTCCAAATTTTCCAAGAAAAGTGCTGATTGGATCTTGCTCTAGAGGCCATTTCAAACTTTTCCAAGGATCAATTCACATTCCCAAGCACGCACTGAACCTGTAGCAAGCATTCACACGACCTGAAACCTCAAGAATCATGTTCTACATCTCCCATGGTTTGTCCAAAAATTTGATTTTGATTTCACTAATTTACGCATCTTTAATGCTTTTGATTACCATACTCATGTTTATCAATGTGTTTTCAAGCTAATCATTTTATTCAATTGTATTTTTGATGACTGTATGTGAATCTGCCATGGCTAGGGTTTTGTATTCTTGTTTAGGGCTTTTTTGTGCAGGTAAAATTGAGCGTTAACTCTGGTACCATGACACTCGTGAGGATGATACGAGTTGATTGGTACCAGCCATAGTCATTTATCTGGAACCTATGCAATTTTGGAGATGGACAAGGTTATACCTACAACAAGCGTCTGTAGGTAAAAGCTTGATATGCTAAGGCGACGGAGAGAGGAAGAAGAAGCTGGCGTGGCAACGTGTGATTCATTTATTTGAATTTTGCGCATTGGTTGGCTTCACTAACTTGTTTTCACATATTATATTATGTTTTCATATCACTTACAAGTTAACACCATGGCTCAGATGGCTGGGGCGAAGGCCTTTGATGCACACGTCTTGGGTTCGATCCCAGGCGTGTGCATTTTATTATTTTCTTACTTATTTCAGGCAGATCTCCTGCATTGCAGTAGCGCACGCCTATCATACACCTTTGAGTTCCACCATCAGATCCATCAGCCAGGTCAATCCAACGTCATGTAGCAAGGGGCCTACCACGCTCCTCAAAGGCAGCGCGCATACTGGATTGAACGAAGTCAAACGGGCCTTGGAGTTTTGGGCTAAGAAAATCAACTTCATACCCCCCCTAATTGCAAAAACACTGGCCCATTATTCCTTTCTTTTTTCTTTTAGTTTATTTAAATATTTCAATATTAATATTTATTTTCTTTAATTCACAAATTGATCTTTTTTTTCATAAAAAAAATCATAAAATCAATAATTCACTAAAAAAATTAGGATTAGTTTTTTTTATTATTATCAAAATTAATTTAATTTAGTTTAACTTAGAAAATTGTAATTTGTTTTCATAAATAAAATCAAATAGAAAATTAGGTTATCTCTTGATTTAATTTTATTTTTCTCTTTTTCTCAAATAAATAAAAATACAAAAAAAATAGGTTTTAGAAAAAATTAATTTATTTTTCTTAACTTAAAATCAATTAGAATTATGATTTTCTTTTTAATGATTTCTTTATTTTCTTTAAATAACAAAACAAAACAAAAACTTTTTTTCAATCGCAATTAGGTTTAAGAAAGGGTCAAAACCCTAGTTGTCTCGTATTCGATTCATCGTCGCGCGCATATTATTTATTTTGTCAATATTTTGTAACTGTTCACTGGTTTGTAATAGTTTAATCTAGGTTTTTTTTTACTTATCGCTTTTTCCCGTGTTTTTGGCTATGTAATTAATCCCCTTCCCCGAAGCCTTGTAATAGCGTAGATTTACTTTCTCGCATTTTAATTCCCGCAAATATTTGACTGTTTAGATGAATGCTAATAGGATTGTACGACAAGAATGCATGACAAATTTAATACAGTTAGAAAACCCTAATGTGCAAAGACAAATAAATGAAAGCAGATCACTCACACATATCACTCTTAGGGTATACTCACACTTAGGTTGCCTTCTGTAAACGATCATTAAGTATAGGGTGTCTTATTGGTTACCCTCCTGTCTAACAAAGATCAAATGTCCCATTTGAATATTGCCTCGGAAATGTTATCTCGAAAATGTTGCCTCGAAAATGTTGCCTCGAATATGATCTTAAGACTTTAGGGTTATTACTAAGATGTCCTAGTATTACTTTAGTGATCGTACATCCCTTTCGAATTGACCCTTACAACTCCAACGGCAGTGCTATCTATTTCTCAATAGTAGGATAGTGTTGTCTAAACGAAACGAGAATAGAAACGATCTTTTTTTCGAGTAGGTAGATGCTAGTAGGTACTTGCTCAAATCAAAAATTTTCACACTTACACATTTCAAAACAAATTTCAAAACAACTTCGTCACACCTTTGAGGACTGATACAAGGGTTATCACGAAGTCAAACTTTTCAAAAACAAAGTACATACACAAGAAATTAAAAAAAAAAAGTTGAGAAAGTACCTAAGAGCCCATGGAAAACCATGGATAGAAAGGGTGCTAACACCTTCCCTTTCTATAATCTACCCCCCGTACTCAGAAACATCTCAAAAAAGGATTTTTTCTATACTTTTTCCTTTCCGGTTGGATGAAATAAAAGTCGGTGGCGACTCTTGCTTACCGCGACATTTTGCAAACACAAAATGCAAAATGCAAACCAGCGTCAAACAGTCGGTTCTGCCACCATATCACAGAACTGGCGACTCTGCTGGGGACTTATAAGTGGGGTATACCTTAGGATCTAGTTCATCATAATTGCTTCTCTTGATTGCTTTGTTTTCTTTACTTTTAAGGGTTTTGTTTAGGGTTACTATATATTCTAACCCGGATCTGGGGATACCTTTTAGGTAAGTAGCAATAGACTGTGAAGGAACTGTACGGCGTAGACCGATACGATTGAAGTAGTAGCTACGTTCATGTGGCACATTGGTTGGTACCGATATCCCTTGTGGAGAAACGAGGAGAAGACGGGGCCGCTGCGTGGTGTCGTTAAGCATCAACTGACCTTAGAACCTTTAATCGCCCAACTTGGCCATTAGAAAGTAGTGAGATAGCCGACCTTGGTGTAAAGCTGGGAACTGGTTAATACTCGATGCTACACTCATTGAGACCTTACTCTCGAGATAGTTCCGGCCGCAAGAAAAGATTGCATGAGCTGAAACCATGACCGATGGAGGATGGTCAATGATATTGAGATCCTCTAGAACCCGGTTACTTTTTCTAGGACAGGTTCGAACCAACTTAACTTCAAGAGGGTATTACCTTTGACCTCGTGCAAGCCTTAAACCTAAGGGTTTTTGTGTGATTTGACTGTGTTTGCAATACCTGTTGTTTTCTATACCTGTGGTTTATCATGATATCATGCGTCATAACATGGCATTCATGCTTCATTACACAAACCATTTCAAAGACCAAGGGAATTTATCTTTGTTGTGTTTTGCAGATCATGGCTTTCGTGTGCAGAAATACCATCTGAGTCAACTTTGTGCAAATACCTGCCCAACTTAAAGAGCTAGCCTCAAGAGTTTCTGAGACTTCTATGTTCATTAAGAGACACGGTCAACTTCTCAGCCTGGTTACTTTAAATCTTGATGAGAAGATGATGAGCGTACTATTTCAGTTCTTTGATCCCGTGCATCATTGCTTCACCTTTCCAGATTACCAGCTGTTACCCACCTTAGAAGAGTACTCTCACCTATTGGGCATATTCATCCTTGAACAGGTACCCTTCACAGGCATGGAAGAAGTTCCTAGACTAGAAGACATTGCCTCAGCTCTGCATTAGAAATGGGCTGATGTAGTATCCAATTGGGAAACACGAAGCGGGGTCGAAGGCTTTCTAGCCAAATTTCTGATAGACCAGGCTCAACTATTCTGGGATGATTTGGATTTTCAATCTTTTGAAGATGTCTTGGCTCTTCTTATCTATGGTTTGGTTCTCTTCCCTAATCCGGACTCCTTTGTAGATGTGAATGGTGTCAAGATTTTCCTTTCTCGCAACGCTGTGCCTACCTTGCTGGGAGATATCTTGCATGCTCTCCACACTGTACTATGAGGAGAAGAGGAACTCTTATGTGTTGCATGTCGTTACTGTCAAGGTGGTTTATTTCTCACCTCCATAAGTCTGTGCTGAAGAACGAAGAAGGTTTCGGTTGGTCCTACAGAATAATGTCACTTGCTCATACATATATTCTTTGGTGTTCCCGGGCTATGGAAGACACTGCTGTTATTGACCGTTATGGGGGGATACCCTAATGTCCCATTGCTTGGAATCAGAGGAGGTATAACTTACAATCCTTGTCTGGCTTTGCGACAATTTGGTCGTGCTCGAAGAGATGGTCCCCATGAGTTACTTCTTGAGGACATTGTATTTGACTATAAGGAGGATGTTAAGTAGCATCGCCGGATGTTTATACGAGCTTGGGGCATTGTGAACAGATCTGACCCCCAAGAGTTAGGACCAAAGACTTCCCTTCCTATGTAGCCTTACCTCCAATGGGTCCGAGCTCGTGCCCAGAACCTTGGGATGCCTTACGAGGCCGTATTACCAGTGATTGTGGAGCCCACTAACGAAGAAGGCATTTCTTACATGGTTCTCTATCCTTACATGTCCACTGATCCTAGAGAGTTGCAGAGGTCTTGGATTCGGATGAAGAATGAGCGGGATACTTACCGGGAACAGTACCAAGAGCAAGAAAGGAAGATTTTGAAGCTCACCAGGCAGCTCGAGGAAGAAAAAGTGATCAATGACTACATCAGCACAAAGAGGAAGCGACCATGGGACTTTTGATTTTGCTTTTTCTAGTTTTAGATTATGTTTTATTTACTTCTTTGTAACGCCTTAAAGGCATTGTTGAACCTTTCAAAGTTTAAGCTAATAAAGTTTTGTTTATTTTTTGGTTTACAAATTTAAATTTCCCAATGTCTTTGAAATCATTACACGCGCATCCCATTATCATGCACACCATTACAGGTACAATTACAGGTTTCTCATCTTCTTCGCTGTTTATTTCAGCAGGAATGTCTTCCGATTAAGCCATCAAAGATCTTCAGGCACAGAACGCCCAATTCCAATAGATGTTCATAAGTCTGGCTAAAGGGCAAGAGGATCTGAAGACCCTTATTTTGTAAGAGAAGAAGAAGAAGAAAAAGGTTGGAATTCTGAACATGGGTAGAAGATTTGGAGAAAGGTTGAGACAACCAGTTGATCTGACCTCCTCATCCAAGGACGAAGAGAACCAAGAAAGGGAAAAGGACCCTAGTCCTGCAGTTTCTGATAACGATATGAATTACGATGATGAGCAATATCCTCCTATTGAGGATAGGTATAAGCAGTTAGAAGACCGTCTAAGTGCTATGGAGATTCAGAAAATACCTGGTTTGGACTTAGGAGAATTGGGACTGGTATCAGGAGTGGTCATCCCTCATAAGTTCAAAGCTCCGGTTTTTGCCAAGTACGATGGAGTATCCTGTCCAAAACTCCATCTCCACTCGTATGTCAGGAAAATCCAACCCCACACTGCTGATAAAAATTTATGGGTGCATTTATTTCAAGATAGTCTGTCAGGGACTCAGCTTGAATGGTTCTATCAGTTGGAGGGGGCCAGTGTCCGAAACTGCGAAGATCTTGCTGCTGCTTTCTACATGCAGTATCAGTATAATGCCGACCTTGCTCCCACTCGTACTCAGCTCTATGGTATGTCCATGGGTGCAGGTGAAGGTTTTAAGGACTATGCTCGGAAATGGAGAGACTTAGCTGGGAGAGTTCAACCCTCGTTGTCTGATAGGGAGTTGGTTGACATGTTTCTGGGGACGCTATCTGGTCCATTTTTCAATCACTTGATTGGCAACTCATCATCTGGTTTCACTGAGTTGATTTTGACTGGAGAAAGAGTAGAAGTTGGCATTCGAAGTGGTAAAATACAGAAGGATTCCTCCTCGAGTTCAACAAAGAAGCCTTTTACTGGTAAGAAGGAAGCCAATGCAGTCTATAGCCCGAGGGGCCAAAGGAGATATGAACACCGTCAAGCGGTAAATGTTGTAGGGATATCAAGACACGCAGTTGCTCCATAACGCAACAGTCAACAAAGAGCAGAAAGACCACAGAGGCAGTTCACCCGGCTCAATATGACTCTGTCTCAAATTTTACCATAATTGTTGAAGATTGTGATACGGAGGAAGAACCGACTGTTTTAAGAAAATGTTGGTTCGCGTTTTGCGTTTGTGTTCGCAAAATGTCGCGGTAAGCAAGAGTCACCACCGACTTTTATATTATGCAACTGGAAAGGAAAAACCAACAGAAAAATTCCTTTTTTGAGATTTTAAGTACGGGGGGTAGATTATAGAAAGGGAAGGTATTAGCACCCTTTCTATCAGTAGTTTTCTACGGGCTCATAGGTACTTTGCTCATCATTTAAAATAAAATTGCGTCAGTGTTTGTGTGTTTTGAAATTTTTTTGTTTTACTCTGTTTTAACCCTTGTGTCAGTCCTCAAGAGTGTTACGAAGTGTTTTTGAAAACTTTGTTTGGAAAAGTGTAAGTGTGAAAAAGTTTATTTTGAGCAAGTACCTACTAGCATCTACCTACTCGAAAAAGGATTGTTTCTGTTCTTGTTTCCTTTAGACAGCGCTATCCTACTATTAAAGAGTAGGTAGCACCGTCGTTGGAGTTGTAAGGGTCAATTCGAGAGGGACGTACGATCACTAAAGTAATGTTAGGATGTTTTAGTAATAACCCTAATGTCTTAAGATCATATTTGAGGCAACATTTTCGAGGCAACCTTTCTGAGGCAATATTTTCGAGACAACATTTTCGAACGGGACATTTGATCTTTGTTTAGACAAGAGGGAAACCACTAAAACACCCTATACTTAATGATCGTTTACCGAAGGCAACCTAAGTGAGAGCATACCCTAGGAGTGCGCATGTGCGAGTGATTTGATTTCAGTTATTATCTTTGCACATTTAGGGTTTTCTAGCCATTTTAAATTATAGAGTCTTGTCATGCAATCCTATTATCATACATCTAATAGTTAATATTTGCGAAAATTAAAATGCGAGAAATAAAACTATGCTATTACAAGGCTTCGGGGAGGGGGATTAATTACATAGCCAAAACCCCGTAAAATGATAAATAAAAGAAAATCCTAATTAAACTATTACATACCATAAGCAGTTACATTAATATCGTAAAAATAATAAATGCGCGCGATGAATCGAGAACGAGAGAAATTAGGGTTTTGACCCCGTCTAAACCTAATTGAAAGAAAAATCATTTTTTGTGGTTTTTGTGTTATTTTTGAGAAAAATAGAGTTTAATTGAATAAATAAAGAAACCTAATTACTAATTAATTTAAATTAAGAAAAATAATTAATTTGACCTATTTTTATATTTTTGTTTTATGGAGAAAAGAAATGAAGATTAAATTAAATGATAACCCTAATTTTTTTCTAATTTGATTTTACTTATTTACAAAAGAGTTAGAATTAAACCTAAATTAAAACTAATATAAAAATAAATTTGATAAACTAAAATAAAACCTAAATTCTAAATTGGTGAAATTGATTTTATGATTTTTTTGTAAAAAAGAAATTAATTTTGTGTTAGAAAAATTAAATAAAATTAAATTAAACAAAAGAAAATAAAAGAGGAACAAGAATGGGCTTGGTGGTATCATAGGAAAAAGGAGGTGTTGATGGAAAATATGAGCCCAAAGGCGCCTGGCCCGTTTGACTTTCCTCAATCCCATATGCTTGCTTGACTGATGCGTATGATAGGCCCTCATGTGAGAAGCCTTGGATCTGGCATGCTGGAGATCTGGTGGTTGAAGGCTGATGGTGCATGGTGGTCATATAGGACGCCTGGACACCTGATTATACAAAGGAAAAATATAGAAAGCAAAGTTGGGGACCTGTGGATCGAACCCAGGCCCTTTGGCATTTTCACAACACACGCTGACCATCTGAGTTGGCTTGTTCTTTTGTATGAATAATAATAAACAAGCATTATATGATAAAGACAAAAAGTGGATTCTGAAAATGCGGAAAATTTGAATGGGCCAATCAGGGAAGGCCACGTTATCATCTTCTTCCTCCCTCTGTTGCTAAAAGTCTTTTGGACTTATACCTACAGTCATCTAGGCGTAGGTACAAACCTATACATCTCCAAAATCTTATCCATGCATGATAAATCAATACCAGTGGTACCAATCAACTCGTTGCAACCTCACGAGCATCATGGTACCACTATCCATGGCTAATTGTTCCTGCACGCAAAACCCCTAAAAACGAAACTAAAACCCTAAACATGGCAACTTGTTGTATAGCAAATAAAAATGCAATTGGATATTACCATTAGCTTGCAAACACCATAAGGATTAAGAATATGTCCCTAAAACATGCTAACAATGCCAGAATTATGATATACGATTTCAAAAAAACATGGAAGTCATGGGGTACTTACAACACGTTTTTGGGCTTGAGGGAGCTTGCTAAAGGTTGCAATGTGATCCTTGGATGTCCAGCAAACGAATGGTGTGTCTGGAATGGCTTGAGGAAGTCTGGAACTAGGAAATTAGATTGCAACTTTTCTTTGAAATTTTGAGATTTGTTCTCCTCTTTTCACGCCTCCAATTCTCCTTCTTTTGATCTGCCAATGTTCTATATGTACCCTAGAACGAATTAGGGTTACAAACTTGTTTCAAATCTTTCTCAATTAATATCATTGATTCAAGATTTGATCCTTATGCAAATATTTCCAAATCAAGCCAAATCCAATATTTTTGTGTCCAAATGAAGCTTGCAAGATTTGATTCTCTTTCCAGTTGTATAAGAGGCCTAAACATTCACAAAATCTCAAGCTTTAATTAGTTTTGATATTTTCATGATTTTATTTGATTTAATTGTAATAAAATCAAAATAAATGAAAAAAATAAAATAAATACAAGTGGGAGAGATCATGGGTCGTGGGTCATGTTACAAACTCATTGCAAGCATAAAAGGTTGGGCCCATTTGATAAAAATTGCAATTTTGGCCACATTTGACTTTTGGCAATTTTGCAAAAAGGGTCAACTTTGCCAATGCATAACTCCTTCAATTTTGACCCTGGAGATGTGTTCCTTGACTTTTTAGAAAGCTTAAGATGTCCTCTAAGCAACTCTTTTGGTCTCATCTCAATTTAGTCTTCCATGTTCATGTATGAAGCTTTGACAAAAAAGGTGTTTTTGTTGACTTTCCAAAATGACATATAATGTCCAAATTTATATCTTCTTGTGAGTGCATATTTTGAACTTGGGAGCTGAAGATGGATTGTAGGAAATTAAATCCTCTTAAAAATGAGCTTTGGATGGGTCATTTTTGATAAAGTATGAGAAAGTTATGCTTGGTCAAAATTGAGTTGACTTTTCCTACAAAACCCTAATTTAGCAACTTTTGGGTTTTGATTAATTGTGAGCAATACTTTAGGAATCATGATAAACCCTTGATAAAATGATGAATAATACTTCAAAATGAGGATGTTGACCAAAAATCTTGAAGTTTGACTGTATGTAGGATACAATTGTATTTTGCCCTAGCATAATCGATTTTCAAGCCTTTTGAGCAATTGACTGAGCAAACTTCCTCTGCAAGGATTGAAACTTGGCATGGATGATCTTGAGAACATATTAGGACAATGGTGAGCATTTGGGGTCTTTTGGACTCAAACACCTTGGTGCAAAATGAAACCCTAATTTGGGGTAGACTACTTTAGGAGAGAGTTTGTCTGGTCAACCCTTGGACTTCCTTGAGCAATTTGAGGACCTCACTTGAAATGTATTGAGAAATATGGGAGGGAAAATTTTGGGGTACAACATCTGCCCCTGTTCAATCTTCTTAAACCTGAGGATATAGATTGGCTTGTTTGCCTTTCGTGATCCGAAGGTGGAAGATGATTAAACACTAGAGTGCCCAGAACTTTGCACTCGGATGAAGTGGTATTTGTATTGTGATGTCGGGAATAGGCTTATAGATGCCATTTGGAATTTAATGTTGGAACATGGGCTTAAAGATGCCATCAAAAGAAGTGTCGATCACATAAGAGATTCCTTTGCGAGAGCCCGTATACTTGTTGTCGAGGAGGACTACGCTGGGGAATGATGGTCTCTGTCTTGAGAGAGATAGAGTTTTAGGAACTTCAGTTGTCCGTTACTCTACTAGGGAATCATCTCTTAGTCGAGTAGGTGAAAATGAACTGCTATATGGTCGTGTTCCAGGCTTCACAGTGATTTGCTGAGAAGAATAAGTCTGACTGCTATCTGGTCGTGCTCCAGGCTTCACAGCGACTTATTTGCGGATGAGATTAAACTTGCTATCTGGTCGTTATCCAGGTTTTGCAATTTCTCACTTCTTATCTGGTTGTTCTCCAAGCTTCAGAAGGAATTAAGTTGTTATCCGGCCGCATTCGGGCTTCAACTTGAATTTAAGGCAATACTAATATCCGGTCGATTTCGGGCTTCTTAGTAATTGGTCGGGTAAACTGCTATTCGGTCGAATTCCGAGCTTCGCAGTACCTTATATTGTTATCTGGTCGTGTCCCAGGCTTTAGTATCCTTTGCTTCTATCTGGTCGTGATCCAGGCTTCACGGTGTTTTATACCATTATCTGGTCGAGTCCGGGCTTCATGGTATCTTGTATTGCTATCTGGTCGATTTCCAGGTTTCACAATACATTGTTGAGGGGTTAAGCTATTTTCCGGTCGATTTCCGGGCTTCACAGCTTGTGTTTATGACATGCCACTATCTTGTTCATTCCAGCCTTCATGGTGTCTTGGACTGCTATCTGGTCGATTTCCAAGCTTCACAGTAACTTGCTGGGGATTCAACTATTTTCTGGTCGATTTCCGGGCTTCATAGCTTTGAATTTGGGGTATACCACTATCTGGTCGATTCCAGGATTCATAGTATTTTGGTACTATTATCCGGTCATTCTCCTGGCTTCACAGTATGATGGAGAAATCAAGATATTATCCGGTTGGATCCGGGCTTCATAGCTTGAACTGGAATAGAAATCTTAACACTGATTTGACTGAATCAGAGAAAACTTTTGAGAATTTGATTGTATCTTTCCCTGAAAGGTAAAGAGTTAGTCGTATGTAATGTCATGATGTATGACATGTATCGAGTAATGATGCTCTCAAAATAAATGAGATTGTGTTGTATGATGCGTATGCGCATGCCATGATGTATAGATATGCAATGTTCTTGTGATATTCTCTAGCTGGGGAAAATAAATCTCGGACTGCTGCTGGAGAATACAAGGAGTTGAGTTCTTCGTTCTCGTTGGGGGTAACGACCGAAGATGATTTGAGAATGAATTGGCGAGAGAATGACTCTGTGGGGAAGAGAGATACTCTACTAGAAGATATGTTGATTTGGAGAAATATCCTTAGCTGGGGATGAATTACTGTTGCTGGTGATAATGAACCCTTCAGGGGATTGAATTTCTGCCTGTGGAAGAAATAAACTCCGTTGATGATGAACTTATATTGTTGGTGATAGATAAACTATGCTTGGGGAGTTTTTTTTTTGCTGACTCATCCGCGATTATGAACCTCGGTTGGGGGAGTTAACACCACTGTCTTTGGGTACTTCCTGCTATGCGGGGAGTGTATGTACCTTTAGTCGTATTCTCAAACTGGCTCTATCCCTGTACCTGGTGGGTAGAGCAATTGTAAGGTTTGGACATT
This sequence comes from Vicia faba, assembly GCA_948472305.1. NCBI lineage: Eukaryota > Viridiplantae > Streptophyta > Magnoliopsida > Fabales > Fabaceae > Vicia > Vicia faba. Next base: position 209,174,514 of record OX451737.1, read on the forward strand.
TCTTGTTTGCCCCTGTTCCTGGAATTACGAGTAATTGTCTTTTTTTTCTCATGTAAATATTTATGAGCAGCGATTATTTTCAAATGCATATACCAAAAATGAATTATTGGACGTTCTTGCAAAACAAAACAGAAAAAGAAAACACAAGTTGAAATTTATTTGTGCAATTGAATTGTATTGATTTTTGAAGTTATCCTGTAATAGGCGTTTTGTACAAGAGGCTGACGTCCTAGTAAGAGAACATCGTCGGAAGAACAGAATTTATACACTTTATGTAAAAGAAAGAAAAACAGCTATGTGAAACAATCCCACTGGGTTCCAACTTTGTTATTGCCTTTATATCTTCGAGCGTCTCATCACTTTGCTACTTGGTCGAAGGTAGATCAGATTGATTGGCGTCGTCCGAGCTTGATAGTCGATACCGAAGTCTGGTTGCAAGATGATCCAATGAGACATAGTGTTATGCTTTGATCCCTAATTTTTTCCTGGACCGCCCTTTCGGGTTTTCAGTCCACCGGGATACCCTTTTTTGCCCAAGCCGCCTTTTCAGGTTTTCGACTTTCTGGGTATAATACGGTGGGAGAACTGACTTGAGGTTTTGCGTTTGTGTTCGCAAATGTCGCGGTTTAGCAAGAGTCGCCACCGACTTTTATTTTATCCAAAAGGAAAGGTAAAAAAGAACAGGAAAGACCTTTGAGATGTTTTCTTGAGTTCAGGGGGTAGATTATGAAAAGGGAAGGTGCTAGCACCCTTTTCATCCATGGTTTTCCATGGGCTCTTAGTTACTTGCTTAGATCACTTGCTTTGCTTTTGAAATTGTTTGAAATGGTGCTTTGTGTGGTTTTGAAAGTATTTTGAAAAGAGGCCATTGTTTAGGAAATCTTTGTAATGATTCTCGTTCGTAAGAATGTATACAAAGATGTTTGTCTTTTGAAAAATGTTTCAATGTTTTGAAAGTTGTTTTGAAATGTTTTGAAATGTGTGTGTTTGTTTTTGAAAATAGCAAGGATTGTTTTAAAGTTGATCAAGTAACTAGAAGCTATCTACCTACTCAAATGTCTTTCCTATACATTTTTATTCCTTTGACATTGTTGACTTACCATTGATTTAGTAAGCAACCCTATCTTTGGATGTTAAACGGGACGGTCGTGGGTCATTGTATGACCATGATAGCAATGTTTCCTAGTATCTTTAGAATTTTGAGGGACCAAGATCATTTGTTTAGGCAACCTTTTGATAGCGTCATCGAGGGACTATGATCTTATTTGTTTGTTTTGCTTTGCCAAGATACTTTGCATGCATACCATGGTCATTTATTTTAAGGCAACCAAGTGGGTGAAACCCGAGAGGTGCTTGTGTGCAATGTGTGTCATTTTACATGCATTTTGTCTTGTGTTAGGTCTTGTCTATTTGTTTGATTTTTGTCTTATCATGCAAAACCCTAGTTTTACTAAACATGGTATAATGCGATAAATTGCGTAAAATAAAACTAAGCTATTACAACAATTATTAAGGGAGGGGGGATACAATTTTTTGAATGGGGATATTGCACAAAAAATAAACCCTAATATACTATTACAACCCAATTGAATTATGGTGCAAAATAAATAAATAAACAAGTATTTAAATATGCAATAAAATGTATTTGTGCAAAAGTGTTTTGTGTTTTGTTTTATGTATGAGAAAATAAAATTATTTAAGTCTAAAAAGAGAAAAAATAAATATTGTTATTTTTAAAAGGGGAAACCCTAATTTTTTATTAAAAGAAAATATATATTCTATATTTATTTTATTTTGTCTATTTTTGTACAAGAAATAATAAATAATATTATTAACAAATATTAAAAATTAAAATATCTATGAAAATAATATTTTATGTGTATCAATAATAAAAATAAAAATGTATGATATTTTTAAATGTGTTTACTATTTATTTTAAGAAAATAGATTCTATTTATTCTAATAAATCAATATTTTATGCAAAAAAATAAGATAAAAAATAAAATAAAATGCAAAAAACAAAGAAAATTTTTTTCATGATTTTTTTGATGTTCAGAAAAAATATTAAAATTAATAAACATAAAAAAATATGAAAATATATGCAAAATATGCAAAGGGGGTGCAAATAGTAGTCAGGGGGTGTGGAACAAAACAAGCAGGCCCAAGGCGCGCCAGGCCCAGGACACTTCATCCCTGTCCTCCAGCTTCCATTTGCGCGCATATCTGCCTTAAACCTGTAACTTGTTGTAGCTTGCATAAAAATGAAAACTCATAACATAAAAAATGTAGCTTGTAATCTCACGATTCCAATGATATAAAATTCATGACCTAACTCTCAAAGATCAGGAAGAATTTTAATGGCCCTAAATCGTGACCTAGTTTTTTCAGCATGTTCAACATTCAAATTCTCTTAGCTCAATTAATATAAATGACAACTATGCATATGTACAGCTTCACCATGCTAGAGACTACATTTTTGCTTCACAAATCGTGGCTTGAAGATGCCTAAATAGAGAGATAAAGTTTTGAAAAATACCTCCTTCAGTTGGATTTGGATATGGCAATATGGGGACTTTGAGTGAGGCCTGAGGATCATGTGAGCTTCCTTGAAGTTCCCTCAAGCTTTTCCAATGCTTAGCTGGCTTTGTGGATGGCTGAAACTCCCTGTAGAAGTCAAGTTGCAACCTCCAAGTTTGAAAATGGTGATGTCTGAAACAGAGCTCACAGTTGCAGTGCAAAGGCTTGGATAGTTTGGATGTGATGTATGGAAGGTGTTTCAAGTGTTAATGGGAGAAACGCAGGAGCCAATATTGAGCTTGCAAGAGTTTTGCAGAAACTGCAAGTTTGGGCAGAAAAATCGTGTTTTTGTGATTGGGAGAGTTTTAGAAGTTATGCACTCGTGTTCTAGCTTGAGATAAGTTTGTGAAGTTGTTTTTGAATGAGGCCAAGTCCACTCTTTAACAGATGTGCAAGTTCTCTACCTTTTGGTCACTTTTCTTATTTTTGAAGAAAAGTGACAAGACTTATGCCAACATGCTTGTCCTTGTTTGCTTGTTAGCTGCAGAGGGTTGGTATACTTTTCCGGATATCTATGGACATTGCTTGTGACAAAAGAACAGGTCCAAGGCTCAAGGATAGCAAATTTGCAAAAAGCTTGCTTTATGAAAATGGCAATGTGCCCTTTATGCCATTTATGGATTTATTTCTTGTACAATACTCTAAAGGTCAAAATAAATCCATTAACCACTGAGCTAGCATTTAATTACGGAGTGTAGAAGGGATTTAGGACCTGTAATGCAAGGTACAAGCATGCTTGATCAGATTTGCAACTTGGTGCATTGTGAAAATGGCTTGAACAAAAGTGACAAAATGCCATTTTCTCTTCTTCGATTCTCCCTAACCACAAATGATCTTGGAGAGTTCTTGGACATTTTGGAAAGCTTGCAACATGATCTACAATCCATATTTGAAATGAAGTTTGAGATACCTCTTGTAACTATGGGAAAAATGTCCATGAAGTTGGGTCAAAAACCTGCCTAAATTAGGGCAATTTTTCACTAAGTCTTTTAGTTTATGGACCCTTATTCAAAAATTCATAACTTGAGATCCAAGCATCTTTTGGGAAAACTTTGTGAAGAAAAGTTGTATATGTCATGGAGGACTACAACTTTCATGTTTGAAGTTTTCTTTGAATCCAATTGCATCATGGTGAAAAAGTTATGGAAATTTGGGAAAAAATAAGAAATTTTCCATACTTAGAAAAATTCTAAGTTAAGAAAAAATTTCAAATTAAAACCCTAATTTGCAAATTTAGGTTTCTTGGTTAACAAGTTTCACATTTTGACATATCTTGATGAATTATGACCCTTGGCACTTGATTTTGACCAAAAAGTCAATGTTTGACTTTTCAGTGCACAGTTGACTTTTGATCAGTTAACTGCAAAATTCATCTGTCAATCCTATGTACTTGGGATCTTTTGAACCATGTGATTAGGTAAAGATGATGCCATTGAGTCCTTGAAATCATGTTTGAACCCAATTGGTCATTGGTTAGGTTAAAAATAAAAATTTCCCTTTCTCAGTCAAAACCCTAATTTTGACCATTTTGCCCTTTTGATGATTTGATCAAATTTCTTGAGGAATTATGATCCAAACTTGATCAAATGGTACATATGAGTCTAAAATGTTGTTGTGGATCAATAATTATGAAGTTTGACTGTAAATTGGCCATGGTTGACTTTTTCCCCAATACAGTTGATTTCTAGGTCAACTGTCCAATTGACTGGGCAAAAATGTGATTCAAGGCTTGAAACTTGGTATGAGCTATCTTAGGGGTTCAAGATGGTACATGAAAGTCACATGAAGCATTGATGATCCAAAAATCCTTGTGCAAACTCAAACCCTAATTTCAGGTTATCAGTGCAAGGGGATGTCTTGAGCTGACCAAACCCTAATCTTGTCTTGAGTCCAAGAAGTCTTGTAAGGAAAATCTTGATAAATAAGAGGGCAAATTTTGGGGTACAACACTGGGTGTACAGTTTTTTCATTTTCATCCCTTACTTTTGCCCGAACCCTTTTGGTTCACCGGGAAGCCCTTATTTTTTCCTAGGCCAGTCAACCTAGTGGGTCTTTGACTATGCGTAGTATTTTTTCACTATGTCTGCATTGAGAGGGTGAGGAAGGTCGTCACCATCCATGGTGGTTAGAATCATAGCTCCTCCCGAGAAAATGTTCTTAACCACAAATGGCCCTTCGTATGTGGGGGTCCATTTGTCCCTAGGATCACCTTGCGGTAGTATGATGCGTTTGATCACTAGATCCCCGACTTGATATTCTTGATGTCTGACTTTCTTGTTAAAATCCTTGATCATTCGCTTTTGATACGTCTGACCATGAAAAATAGCAGTATGTCTCTTCTTGTCGATTAGGTTCAGCTGGTCAAGTCGGGTCTGGATCCAATCATCTTCGCTCAAACCTGCATCCTTCATAATCCGGAGAGAAGGTATCTAGACCTCAATGGGTAGGACTGCCTCCATGCCATACACCAGACAGTAGGGTGTTGCCCCTTTCGACGTCCTTGCTGAGGTACGGTACCCAAGAAGAGCGAATGGTAACATCTCGTGCCAGTCTTTGTATGTCACTATCATCTTCTGCACAATCTTCTTGATGTTCTTATTAGCCGCTTCAACATCCCCATTCATCTTCGGCCGGTAAGGAGAAGAGTTGTGATGCTGAATCTTGAATTATTTGGCGAGCTCGGTGATCATTGTATTATTGATATTTGTACCGTTGTCTGTAATGATCCTCTCTGGTACACCATATCGACAGATCAGATTGTGTCGAATAAACCGAGCCACAATGTTCTTGGTTACCGTAGCAAAGGAAGCTTCCTCAACCCACTTCGTGAAATAATCAATGGCTACCATAATGAAACGATGCCCGTTAGACGCAGTAGGTATGATCTCACCAATCATGTCAATGCCCCACATTGTGAAAGGCCAAGGAGTTGTCAAAACATTCAGAGGAACTGGAGGTATATGTACCTTATTAGCATAGACTTGGCACTTATGATAGGTTCGAGAATGCTGATAACAATCGGCTTCCATAGTGGACCAATAATATCCTGCCCGTAGGATTTTCTTTACCATGGTATGTCCACTGGAATGAGTTCCAAAGGCACCTTCATGTAACTCTGCCATAATCCTTTCTGCCTCGCTTTTGTCCACACATTGCAGTAAGGCTGAATCATGATTACGCTTATAGAGAATCCCGTTACTGATGAAGAACTTCGCAGCGAACCTTCTCAGGAACTTCTTATCATTAACAGATGCACCCTCGGGGTATTCTTGAGCCTCAAGGTACCTCTTTACTTCGTGGAACCAGGGTTTATCTGCTACCTCTTCAGTCTCAATGTCACAACAATGTGCAGGTTCGTCCAACCTCTCGATGGTAATCTGGGGGGCTTCATTGTCCTACCTGACCATGAACATAAAAGACATGGTAGCTAGCACGCCCGCTAACTGGTTCTCCTCTCTTGGGAAGTGTTCAAAGGTTATCTCCTCAAAGTGCGGGAGCAATGTCAATACATACTCCTTATAAGGAATATGATTTGGGTGTTTCGTATCCCACTCGCCTTTGATCTGACTGATCACCAGAGCAGAATCTTCGAATACACTCAAGAACTTAATCCTCAGGTCAATAGCAGCTCGAAGACCCAGGATACACGCCTCATACTCTGCCATATTATTGGTGCAGTTAAAACATAATCGGGTTATGAATGGAGTATGACAACCCTCAGGAGATATAATTACAGCGCCAATGCCATTACCCAACACGTTCGATGCTCCATCAAAATACATAGACCATTGGGATCCTTCCTCAGGTCCTTCATTCGGTCCAGGTGTTTCACAGTCAGTCACCAACATGATGTTCTCATCCGGGAACTCGAAATTCATGGATTGGTAGTCATCCACTGCCTGATGCGCCAAATGATCCGCTAATACACTCCCCTTGATTTCTTTTTGGGTTGTGTATTGGATGTCATACTCAGTTAAGATCATCTGCTATCTTGCTATTCTTCTGGACAAGGCAGGCTTTTCGAAGATATACTTAATTGGATCCATTTTTTATATCAATAAGGTGGTGTGAGTAAGCATATATTGTCTCAGCCGGTGAGCAGCCCATGCCAAAATGCAGCAAGTTTTCTCGAGCAGTGAGTATCGGGTCTCACAATCGGTAAACTTTTTGCTAAGGTAGTAAATAGCGTGCTCTTTTCGGCCAGACTCATCATGCTGCCCCAGCACACACCCCATTGAATTATCCAACACTGTTAAGTATAAGATCAAAGGTATTCCTTCAACTAGAGGCATCAGAGTTGGCGGTTCTTGGAGATATTCGTTGATCCTTTCGAAAGCGGTCTGGCACTCGTCATTCCATTTTAACACTTGATCTTTCTTTAGCAGCTTGAAGATTGGCTCACAAGTAGCAGTCAGATGTGAAATCAATCGGGAGATGTAGTTCAGACGTCCCAAAAAGCCTCTAACTTCCTTTTCTGTGCAGGGAGTCGGCATTTCCTGTATAGCCTTCACCTTTGCAGGATTCATCTGAATACCTTTATCACTAACGACGAAACCAGCAGCTTACTAGACCTTACCCCGAAGGTGCACTTGTTCTGATTTAACCTCAGCTTGTACATATTTAACCTGTCAAATATCTTTTGGAGATGGTCAAGGTGTTCTTCCTCAGTCTGGGACCTTGCGATCATGTCATCAACGTAAACCTCAATCTCATGGTGAATCATGTCGTGGAACAAAGTGACCATGGCGCGCTGATAAGTTGCCCCAGCATTCTTCAAACCGAAAGGCATTACCTTGTAACAGAAGGTGCCCCACTGTGTAATGAAGGTTGTCTTCTCCATGTCCTCAGGAGCCATCTTAATCTGATTGTAACCAAAAAAACCATCCATAAAGGAGAAGATCTTATACTGCGTGGTGTTGTCAACCTGAACATCGATGTGAGGAAGCGGAAAATCATCCTTGGGACTCGCCCTGTTCAGATCTCTATAGTCCACACACATCCGTACCTTACCATCTTTCTTAGGCACCAGAACAACGTTGGCAACCCACTGCGGGAAAGAAGTAACAGCTAGAAACTTGGCGTCAAACTGTTTCATGACCTCAACTTTGATTTTCTCAGACATCTCAGGGTGCATACGGCGAACCTTATGCTTTACCGGAGGGCAGTCTTCTTTGGTTGGAAGGCGGTGTGCCACAATGTCTGTGTCCAAACCAGGCATATCTTCATAAGACCAAGCAAAGATATCAACATAGTCACGTAGCATCTGTATCAACCGTTGCTTGACACTAGGCTCCAGATTCGCACCTATGTTGACCTCTTTCTTGTCTTCCTATGTACCCAAATTCACTGATTCCACTGGCTCTTCATGAGGCTGTATGGCTCTTTCTACCTGCTGTAACAGTCTAGCAAATTCCCCAGGCACCTCACAATCATCCTCACCTTCGTCCTCGGCTTGGTTGACCAGATTTTCGAAGTCATAACTGGCAATAGCAGAGTCGTTATCAATGGGATCCATAGTGGATATGGATCTGCATTATGATACGTGGGTGTGTGTAAGACAATAACTGTTTTGATAAAGTGCGAGATAGAAAAGAAAAACAAGGAGCGCAAAATTTGTAATGCAAGAAAACATCCAATGCTTTATTGATGATATATGAAAATGACAAATAATAAGCCCTCACAAGCAAAGCCAAGGTGCCTCGGGCAAGGCACGGGGCCATAAAGTTTCAAACTGTTTATTACAACTCTCAAAACAAAAGTCAATTACTGTGTAATAAAAGAAACAGGTATGAAGTCTTTCGTCGTCCATTTGTTCAAGCCACCAGTGGTTGTAGGGTAGATCCAATTGTCGATATCTGAATCTTCTTCACTGTCCTCAATTGCATTCACTCCCTGATTACTGATGTGCAGAGGAGGTCTTCTGATCCGTGCGCACCTAACAGCCCTTTGAGCCCCTGTAGTAAAGCCCAAACCAAACTTGTCAGTTTTGTGTGTGAAATCAAGGAGCTGACCCCAATTTGCACGCCCACCTTTTTCAATTACAGCCCTGGAATCCTTGAGGGAAGTCATCTTCATCATAGGTTTGTCAATAGCAACTTCAGTCGATGCCAAAGTATGGGGGGCCTCTTCAAAGTTCTGACAAGGGGTTTCGATGAATTCCCCATCCATCTCCACATAGCGAAAGGAATTAAGATGACTCACCATGTACTCCTCTTCACCTTGTACCATGACGATCTTCCCATTTACGGATATTTCAACATTTGGTGGAGCGTGGAAGTCACTGCCCCAGCCTTATGAATCCAAGGGCGACCCAACAAGCAAGAATATGATGGCCTGATATCCATCACATAGAACGTAGATGCAATAGTCTGAGAGCCAACTTTAACAGGGATTTCCACTTCCCCGTGCACCATCCTTTTTGACCCGTCGAAAGCCCTGGCCACAATATTGCTCGGCTTCATAATCAAACCTTCATAGTCCAGACGATCTAATGCTTTCTTTGGCAAAACATTCAATGAGGACCCGGTATCCAACAGTACATGGGCCATGGTAGTGCCCATGCACTCAATCGAGACATGCATAGCGTTATTGTGATTCCTTCCTTTAGCAGTCATATCTGCGTCTGAGAAACCCAACCTGTTGTCGGCAGTCAAACTAGCTACGAAGTCTTTGAATTGATCGGCAGAAGTTTCTTGCGGCACATGCGCAGTTTTGAGGAAAGCAATTAAATCCTTTTCATGGGCTTTAGAACATAATAACAAGGACAACATGGAGATTTTTGATGGGTCTTCTGCAGCTGCTCGACTACATTGTAGTCGCTTTTCTTGATAATCTTCAGGATTTCCTCTATCTCCTACTTAGAGGTTTCTACAATGATCTTCTTAGGTGCCTCTGTCCGGGCAGGCTCACCTGTGATTTCTTTGCCCCGAGTCCCAGATAACTCGGCGACAGGGGTGATAACTGGAACAGGAACTGGGACAGTAACTGATGTACTAGCAGATGGAATAACAACAGGTTTGTGAACAGTCGGAGGGGAAATATTGGGAGAAAAGAGTCTTCCACTTCTGGTGACCTTGCTAGCCCCGACAATATTGCTGACATCAACATCGACTTCTTCACTCTTCAAGTCTTTTTTTAACTCCATGGTAATACACATCAGCACCATAGTGCCAAGGGAAAGCTTTATCCGAAGTGTATGGGATAGGACCAGGGACAGTAATTATTAACGGAGCGATAATTGGGACGGATGTAATCCTAACAGGCTTTCTCGAGGAAGCCTTGGAAGGATTAGCGGAAATGGTTATGATGGCAACATCTTCAACTGGAACTAACTGAATCATAGTCTTCTCGAACAGGATCTCTTTGTTATCCATCAGGCGTTGAACACTTGATTTCAATAAGTGACAACGAGCAGGCAGAATTGAACACATGTGGCAACCTTCGCCACAACCCGGAAATAAACCAGCCAACAATAGATTCTTCTTAACTGTCATCAAAGGAGTAGAAATTTCTTCCACAGAGGTCACAAATAAATTATCGTCCACAACATTTACTCCATGACCATGTTTGGGCATAGGAGCAGTTATGACGTTGGGTTTCTCTGGAGCATCAAACTCAATCTCTTTAGCTCCGATCAAGTCTTGCACCTTATTTTTCAAGGCCCAACAGTTTTTTGTATCATGACCTGGGCCATCAGAGTGATAGGCGCAACGGGCATTTAGGTTATATAGCAGAGATGTGGTGTTGGGATTCTTCGGGGCTTCCCTCAGAGTTACCAGGTTGGTCTTCAATAACTGTGGTAGAATTTGAGACAAGGTCTGTGATACGGTGGGAGAACTGACTTGAGGTTTTGTGTTTATGCTCACAAATATTGCGGTTTAGCAAGAGTCGCCACCGACTTTTATTTTATCCAAAAGGAAAGGTAAAAAAGCACAGGAAAGACCTTTGAAATGGGCTCTTAGTTACTTGTTTTAAAAAAGCACAGGAAAGACCTTTGAAATGGGCTCTTAGTTACTGGTTTTAGATCACTTGCTTTGCTTTTTCAATTGTTTGAAATGGTGCTTTGTGTGGTTTTGAAAGTATTTTGAAAAAGAGGCCTTTATTTAGGCAATCTTTGTAATGATTCTCGTTCGTAAGAATGTATACAGAGATGTTTGTCTTTTTGAAAAATGTTTCAATGTTTTGAAAGTTGTTTGGAAAATGTTTTGAAATGTGTGTGTTTGTTTAAAAATAACAAGGATTGTTTTTGAAATGATCAAGTAACTAGAAGCTATCTACCTACTCAAAAGTCTTTCCTATACATTTTTATTCCTTTGACATTGTTAACCTACCATTGTTTTGGTAGATAACCCTATCTTTGGATGTTAAACCGGACGGGCGTGGGTCATCGTATGAACATGATAGCAATATTACCGAGTATCTTTAGCAAGTTTTGAGGGACTAAGATCATCTTTGTTTAGGCAACCAAGATAGCGTCATCGAGGGACTATGATCTTTTGTTTTGTTTTGTTTTGCCAAGATACCTAGCATGCATACCATGTCCATTTTTAAGGCAACCAAGTGGATGAAACCCTAGGGGTATTGTGTGCAAGGTGTTGTCATTTTTCATGCATTTTTGTCTTGTATTAGGTCATGCGATTTGTTTTGATTTTTGTCTTATCATACAAACCCTAATTTACTAAACATGCATATAATGCGATAAATTGCGTAAAGTAAATCTAAACTATTACAACAATATTATGGGAAGGGGGATACAAGTTTTGAATGGGGATATTTGCACAAAATAAAACCCTAATTCACTATTACAACCCAATTGAATTTATTATACAATAAATAAATAAACAAATATTTAAATATGCAATAAAATGTAAATATGCTAAAATGTTTTTGTAATTGTTTTATGTATGAGAAAAATAAATTATTTAAGTCCTAAAAATAAGAAAAAATAATATTATTATTTTTGAAAGGGGAAACCTTAAATTTTTTTAAAAGAAAATATGTTTTATATTATTCATTTTATCCATTTTTGTTCAAGAAAAATAATAATAAAATTATGTACAAATATGAAAAAAATTAAATATCTATGAAAAATAAATATTTAATGTATGAAATAAAAAATAAAAATGTTTAAGTATTTTTATTATTTACAAGTTTATTTAAGAGAATAAAACCTAATAAACTATTTTTATGCCAAAAAATAATAAAAATAATAAAATAAAAATACAAAAAATTAAGAAAATATTTTTGGATTTTTTTAATGTTCAGAAAAAAAATAATAAAGTCAAAAATATAAAATATGCAAGAAAATACAAAAAAATATAAAAATATGCAAAGGGGGTGCAGAAGTAAAATGGAGGGTGCAAAAAGTAGAGACAGCAAGCCCAAGCCCAAGCTAACTTCGTCCCTGACCTCCAGACAACAAACGCGCGTGTTTCCTCTTCAACCTGTATCTTGCTATTCTTTGCATAAAATCAAAAACTTGTAACATGAAAAACGTAGCTCATGAACTCACGATTCCAATGATATAAAGAACATGACCTAACTCTAAAAGACCAAGGAGAATTTTAATGGCCCTAATTTCTGACCTAGTTTTTTCATGAACTTCAACAATCAAATACTCTTAGCTCAGTTAATATAAATGGAAACTACGCATATGTACAGCTCAAGCAAGTTAAGGACTACATTTTTGCTTCACAAATCGTGACCTAAGGATGCCTAAATAGAGAGATAGAAACTTGACAAATACCTTGTTCAGTTGAGTTTGGATATGGAAATGTGGGAAATTTGAGTGAGGCCTGAAGTTCTTGTGAGCTTCCTTGAAGTTCTCTCAAACTTTTCCAATGCTCAGCTTGCCTTGTAGATGCCTGAATCTCCTTGTAGAAGTCAACCTTCAAATCTCAAAAATGAAAATGGTGAAGCTTGAAACAGGGCACACAGTTGCAAGACAAGGGCCTGGACAGTTTAGGTGTGATGTAGGGAAGATGTTTCAAGGGTTGAAAGGCAAAACGCACGAGCCAAATTTGAAATGGCTTGAGTTCTGCAGATGATGCCCTGTTTGGGCAGGAACTTGGGTTTTTTGTGTTTGAGAGTGTTTTGAATGTTGTGAATTCGTGTCTTAGGCTTGTTAAAAGGTTCTGAGGTTGTTTGAAATGAAGCCAAGGCTTGCCTTTATCAGATGGATCAGTTCTATTGACTTTTGCAAGTTTCTTGCTTTTGAAGAAAAGTTTGAAGTGACAATACCAAAGCTTGTACTTGTTAGCTCATGGACTGCATAGAGTTGGTAAACTTTGCCTGATAATTGTGGATCTTGTTTGCAAAAAGATATTAGGTCCATGGCTCAAGAAATGCAAAGTTGTAAAAGTCTTGCTTTATGAAAATGGTATTGAGAACTTTATACCATAAATGGATTAATTCTTTGTGCAAAGCTCCATAGGTCAGAATAAAGCCAATATCCAATGTTTTAGCATTCAATTTTGGAGTGTAGAAGGGATTAAGACATGTAATACCAGGTACAAGCATGTTTGAAACTGATTTGCAACTTGTAACATTGTGAAAATGCCTTGCACAAAAGTGTTAAATTGCCAGTTTCATTTCTTCGATTCTCCCTAACCATAAATGATCTTGGAGAGTTCTTGGACATTTTGGAAAGCTTGTAACATGATATATAATCCATATTTGAAATTAATTTTGAGATTCCTCTTGTAACTAGATGAAAAATTGCCATGAAGTTAGGTCAAAAATCTGCCTAAACTAGGGCAAAATTTCACTAAGTTAAAAAGTTTATGGACCCTTATTCACAAAATCATAACTTGAGATCCAAGCATCTTTTGAGAAAACTTTGTGAATCAAAGTTGTAGATTTCATGGAGGACTACAACTTTCATGAAGTAAGTTTTCTTTGAATCCAATTTCATCATGGTGAAAAAGTTGTGGAAAGTTGGGAAAAAATAAGAAATTTCCATAACTTAGAAAAATTCTAAGTTATGGAAATTTTCAAATTAAAACCCTAATTTTCAAAATTAGGTTTCTTGGTCAACAAGTTTCACATTTTGACATTTCTTGATGAATTATGACTCTTGGCACTTGATTTTGACCAAAAAGTCAAAGTTTGACTTTTTTGTGTACAGTTGATTTTTGATCAGTTGACTGCAAAATTCAATTGTCAATCCTATACATTTGAGATCTTTTGAACCATGTGATTAGGTCAAGATGATTCTATTGAGTCCTTGAAATCATGCTTGAACCCAATTGGTCATTGGCTAGGTTAAAAATCATAAATTGCCCTTTCTCAGTCAAAACCCTAATTTTGACCATTTCGCCCTTTTGATGATCTGATCAAATTTCTTGAGGAGTTGTGGTCCAAACTTGATCAAATGGTACATAGGAGCCTAAAATGTTGTTGTGGATCAAAAATTATGAAGTTTGACTGTAAATTGGCCATGGTTGACTTTTTCCCCAATACAACTGATTTTTAGGTCAATTGTCCAATTGACTAGGCAAAAATGTGATTCAAGGCTTGAAACTTGGTATAAGCAATCTTAGGGGTCCAAGATGGTGTATGAAAGTCACATGGAGCATTGATGGTCCAAAAATCCTTGTGAAAACTCAAACCCTAATTTCAGGTCATTGGTGCAAGGAGATGTCTTGAGCTGACCAAACCCTAATCCTGTCTGGAGTCCAAAGAGTCTTGTGAGGAAAATATTGATAAAATGAGAGGGAAAATTTTGGGGTACAACAATTGCCCCTGTTCAATCTTCTTGAACCTGAAGAGTTAGATTGGCGAGTTTTCCATTCGTGACTCGAAGGTAAAAGATGACTGGACACTAGAGTGCCTGTAAATTTGCACTTGTCAAAGTGTAGTTGAGGAAATGGGCTTAAAGATGCCATTTGGAGATGTGATAAAATCTTGTTGGAGATGGGCTTAAATATACCATCCAAGAATGTTTGTTGAGTCGTAAGTTGTAAGTCAAAAGAATGAGTATCAGAATGGTGTCCGTATTTAGAACGTATTTGTACTGTATCTGGGGACTGAATCTGAATGGACAATGGAATGGCGTCCGTATCTGGAGCGTATCCAAGTTGTATCTGAATGTTGAATCTGAATAAGCACTAGAATAACATCCGTTTCTAGAGCGTCTCTGAGCTGTATGAGCAATAGAATAGCATCCGTGTCTGGAGCGTCTCTGAGCTGGGGAGAATCAGAATAAGTGACAGAATGGCAACCGTGTCTGGAGCACCTCCGTACTGTATCTGAATCTGAAACTGAATAAGGGCCAAAATGGCATCCGTGTCTGGAGCGTATCTGAACTAGAATCTGAATAAGTGACAGAATGACTTCCGTGTCTAGAGTGTATCTGAACTTGAAATTGATAGTTGAATCTGAATGAGAAATAGAATAGCTTCTGTGTCTGGAGCGTATCTAATCTGTATCTGAATGAGTAACAGAATGACTTCCGCGTCTGGAGTGTATCTGAAATGTATCTAAAATTTGAACCTGAATGAGTAAGAGAATGACTTCCACATCTGGAGTGTATCTGTACTGTATCATGATTGTATACTGTTAATGATAGCTTGTTAATCTTATCCTAAAAAGGGTAAAATGTTAGCTGAAACACAAAGTTATGTTGCATGAAATGTATGATGCAATAAATGTGTTTTATCAATGTTTAGGATACATGTATTTAATGTATGTGCATGTAAGCTGGTTTGCTGTCTTGCTGAGGAAAATAAATCCTTGATAGTTAGGGATAATAAAATCCTTGACTGCTGCCGGGGAAAATAAATCCTTGACCGTTGCTGGAGATTCAAAATCTTTGATTGCTGAGGATGAGAAATCATGGGCGACTGTTGGGGATAGAAAAAATCTTGACAACTTCTGTGGGGATGTGAGGATCCTTCATGTCTTGAAGTTGGAGTAATGACAAAATTTGTTGTGATAGTAATGCCAAACTGCTAGAGAAATCTGTTTGGGAAATCCAGAGAATTTTGACGACTTCTACTGGGGATTACACAATAGGAATCCTTACTTGGCTGGGGAATAGGGAAAACTCTGATGATTTCTGAGGGGAACTAAGAATGAGAATCTTCATTCTGTTGAGGAGTAATGAAAACTTTGGTGAATTCACTGGGGAAAATGAGAATCTTCATTATGTTGGGGATCCATGAAAACTTTGGTGACTTCATGCTGGGGAGTAATGATGACTCTATGGGGAAGAGTTTACTGCTGGGAGTAGGTTCAAGAGTTTCGGTCGTCTGTCACTCTACGGGGGAATTTCCTAGGTTGGGGTGAGACAAAAGTTAACTGTTATCTGGTTGACTTCTAGGCTTTAAGATAACTTGCTGAGGAAATTGGGTGGTTTCTGTTGGGGATTAGAAGTCTTGACTCGATTGGGGATGAAGGTTTCAGCTCTGCTGGGGATCTGTAACTCAAAGTTTTTGCTCCGATGTGGATTGGGAGTTCGAAAACTTAACTCTGATGGGAATTAAGGGTTTGAAATTAGCTCCGCTGGGGATATGTATTTCAAGGTTTTAGCTCCGCTGGGGACCTAGATGATGTACGGTAAGGATTACTTCTGGAATAGCCTAAAGATGTTTTCCTATCCTTTCAGTCTGTCAACAATTGTTCTTTTCCATCCTGTTTATTTGTAAACAATAATTATGTTTAAATACATATGTTTATCAATGAATCACTGGACGTTTTTGCAAATAAAAACACAAGTGTAAAAAGGAAATGAAGGAAAATGGTTTTCTGTACTTTGAAAGAGACATCTTTGTATTTACTTTGAATAAGTGTTTTGTACAAAGGAGACAGGCATCCTAGTAAGAGGATGGTGTCATAAAAGTAAGAAAAATTTATACAAAGAATAGATAGCTATGTGTGAAAAATAAAATCCCATGGGGTTCCCATTCTACTATAGCCTTCGTAACTCCGAACATCTTGTCCATCCGTTGCTTCGTCCGAGGATGATTGGATTGGTCAGAAGCTCAGAGTTTGTCTGTGAAGAGATTGTCCTTAAAGTGATCCGACGAGACATAGTCGTACGCTTTAATTCCCTAACTTTTTCCTGGACCGCCCTTTCAGGTTTTCGGTCCACCGGGAAACCCTTTTTTGCCCAAGTCGCCCTTTCAGGTTTTCAACTTGCCGGGTGTACAGATTTTTTTATTTATCCCTAATTTTTGCCTGAACCGCCCTTTCGGGTTTTCGATTCACCGGGATGCCCTTTTTTTGCCTAGGTGTGTCAACCTAGTGGGTTATTTATGCGTAGTATCTTTTGATTATGTCTGCATTCGCAGGGTGCGGCAGATCGTCGCTGTCCATGGTGGTTAAGATCATTGCCCCACCAGAAAAGATGTTCTTGATCACAAATGGTCCTTCGTAAGTAGGAGTTCATTTTCCCCTGAGATTACTTTGCGGCAAGATAATGCGCTTGATTACAAGATCCCCGACTTGATATGTCTGGCATCTGACTTTCTTGTTGAAAGCTTTGATCATCTGTTTTTGATACGTCTGACTGTGGCAAACAGCAGTAAGTCGCTTTTCATCAATCAAGTTAAGTTGATTAAGTCGGGTCTGAATCCAATCGTCTTCACTCAAACCAGCATCCTTCATGATTCTCAAGGAGGGAATCTGAACCTCGATAGGTAAAACAGCCTCCATGCCATATACCAAGGAATAGGGTGTTGCCCCAGTTGAGGTGTGTGTCATGGTACGATACCCGTGAAGAGCAAACGGTAACATCTCATGCCAGTCCTTGTAGGTGACTGTCATCTTTTGTATGATCTTCTTGATATTTTTGTTCGCGACTTCGACAACATCATTCATCTTTGGCCGGTAGGGAGATGAATTGTGATGTTGAATCTTGAACTGCTTGCACAAGGCAGTGATCATAGTATTGTAAAGGTTTGTGCCGTTATCGGTGATGATCCTTTCGGGGATACCGTATCGGCAAATAAGGTTCTGTTTGATGAAGCGGGCAACCACATTCTTAGTAACGGATGCGAAGGAAGCTGCTTCGACCCACTTGGTGAAATAGTCAATGGCCACCAGAATGAAGCGATGTCCATTGGAAGCTGTAGGCTTGATCTCTCCAATCATGTCGATTCCCCACATTGCGAATGGCCAAGTAGATGTTAAGACATTTAGAGGAACAGGAGGCACGTGCACCTTGTCTGCATAGATTTGACATTTGTGACAACTGCGGGATTGTTGATAACAGTCAGCTTCCATGGTAGACCAGTAGTAGCCTGCCCGTAGAATCTTCTTAGCCATCGTATTCCCGCTAGAGTGAATGCCGAAGGTACCTTCATGCAATTCAGCCATGATCTTTTCAGCTTCAGCTTTGTCCAAACAACGGAGTAGAATAGATTCATGATTGCGCTTGTACAAGATGCCATTGCTTAGGAAGAACTTTGTCGAGAACCTGCTTAAGAACTTTTTGTCATTGGCTGAAGCTCCTTCAGGGTATTCTTGCGCCTCGAGATACCTTTTGACTTCATGAAACCATGGCCGGTCCACTACTTCTTCGGTATTAATCTCGTGACAGTGTGCAGGTTCGCTCATCCGTTCAATGGTGATTTGGGGAGCCTCGTTATCCCAGTTAAGTTTAAACATGGAGGACATTGTAGCTAGAGCATCTGCTAGCTGATTTTCTTCTCGCGGGAAGTGCTCGAAGGTAATCTGCTCGAAATGTGATAACAATGTCAAGACATGTTCTTTGTAAGGGATGAGGTTTGGATGTTTAGTATCCCACTCTCCTTTGATCTGACTGATGACCAAAGCTGAGTCCCCAAATACAATCAAAGATTTGACTCCCAAGTCTATGGCAGCCTTGAGTCAAAAGATGCAAGCTTCATACTCTGCCATGTTGTTCGTACAGTTGAAGCAGAGTCTGGCGGTGAAAGGAGTATGGCAACCTTATGGGGAGATGAGTACTGCGCTGATACCATTTCTAAGTGCATTGGAGGCCCCATCAAAGTACAGGATCCATCGGGATCCTTGTTCAGGTCCTTCATATGGTCTGAAACCTTCAACGTTGTCCAATGTCATGATATCCTCGTCAGGGAAGTCAAACCTCATGGATTGGTAATCTTCGACAGCTTGATGAGCCAGATGGTCAACTAGCACACTCCTCTTTATAGCTTTTTGGGTCATGTACTATATATCGTATTCCGTCAGGATCATCTGCCATCTAGCAATCCTTCCAGATAGAGCAGGCTTCTCAAAGATGTACTTGATCAGATCCATCTTAGATATCAGCAAAGTGGTATGAGTTAACATATACTGCCTTAGCCGGCGAGCAGCCCATACCAAAGCGCAACAAGTTTTCTCTAGCAGTGAGTATCGGGTCTCACAGTCGGTAAACTTTTTGCTAAGGTAATTAATGGCATGCTCTTTTCGGCCAGACTCGTCATGTTGTCCCAGTACACACCCCATTGAATTCTCTAGGACGCTCAGATACATGATTAGCGGTCTTCCTTCGACGGGTGGCATCAAGATATGAGGTTCTAGAAAATACTCCTTGATTTTATCGAAAGCAATTTGATAGTCATCGTTCCATTTAACTACCTGATCTTTCTTCAACAACTTGAAGATGGGTTCACAGGTAGGTGTTAGGTGAGAAATGAACCTTGCAATGTATTTTAGGCGTCCCAAGAAACCTCTGACCTCCTTCTCAGTGTGAGAAGTGATCATTTCTTGTATAGATTTGACTTTGGCAGGATCAACCTCGATGCCTTTGTTGCTGACAATGAAACCTAGAAGTTTACCGGACCGGACTCCGAATGTACACTTGTTTGGGTTCAATCTGAGCTTGTACTCCTTCAACCTGACAAACAGCTTTTGCAAGTGATCAAGGTGTTCTTCTTCAGTTTGTGATCGGGCTATCATGTCATCTACGTAGACCTCTATCTCATGATTTATCATATCATGAAACAAAGCTACCATGGCGCGTTGATAGGTTTCCCCGACATTCTTCAGTACAAATGGCATCACTTTGTAGCAGAACGTACCCCAATGTGTAACAAAAGTAGTTTTCTCCATGTCCTCAGGTGCCATTTTGATCTGGTTATAGCCTGAGAATCCGTCCATGAAAGAAAATACTTTGTGCTGAGCTCTGTTATCAACCAGGATGTCAATGTGTGGATGTGGAAAGTCATCTTTAGGGTTGGCCCTGTTTAAGTCTCTGTAGTCCACGCACATTCTCACTTTGCCGTCTTTCTTAGGCACGGGCACAATGTTAGCAACCCATTATGGATAGGAAGTAATAGCCAGAAATCCAACATTGAATTGCTTCATAACTTTTGCTTTGATCTTCTCGGACATGTCGGGTTTCATGCGGCGGACCTTTTGTTTCACTGGTGGACAGTCTTCTCTTGTGGGGAGACGGTGTACCACAATGTCTATATCAAGTCCCGGCATGTCTTCGTATGACCAGGCGAAGATCTCAACATAATCATGCAGTAGCTGAATTAGGCGCTCCATGACCAGGCGCTCTAGATTGGAACCTATCTTGATTTCCTTTTTGTCATCCTCAGTACCCAAGTTGATTATATCCAACTGTTCCTCATGAGGCTGAATTGCTCTTTCCTCTTGCTGTAGTAATCTGGCCAATTCCACTGGCACCTCACAATCTTCCTCACCTTCGTATTCAGATTGGTTGATCAGATCTTCAGAGTCACGGAAAGCTATAGCAATATCGTTACGAGTGGGAGCAAGATCGGCATTATATTGGTACTGCTTATAGAAAGCAGCAGCAAGGTCCTCCCAGTTTCGGACATTAGCTCCTTCCAATTGATAAAACCATTCAAGTTGAGTCCCTGGCAGACTATCTTGAAATAAGTGCACCCACAAATTTCTATCAGCCGTGTGGGGTTGAATTTTCCTGACATACGAGCGAAGATGGAGTTTTGGATAGGATACCCCATCGTACTTGGCAAAAACCGGTGCTTTGAACTTATGAGGGATCACCACTCCAAATACCAGTCCCAGCTCTCTGAAATCCAAACCAGGGATCTTCTGAATCTCCATATCACTCAGACAGTCTTCTAATTGCTTGTACCTATCCTCGACAGGAGCATATTTCTCCTCATTATAATCCGTATCATTATCAGAAACTGCAGGACTGGAGCCCTTTTCTTCTTCTTGGTCCTCCTCTTCCTTGGATGAAAAGGACAGATCAGCTTGTTGTTTCAACCTATCCCCAAACCTTTTGCCCATACTCAGCAGAACGACCTTCTTCTTCTTCTTCTCTTTCTCTTTCAGAATTAGAGCTTTCAAGTCCTCTTGCCCTTTAGCCAAGCTCAAGAACATCTCTTGGAATTGGGCATTTTGTGCCTGAAGATCTTTGATAGCTTGATCGGAAGACATTTCTGCTGAAATAAATAGCGAAGAAGATGAGTTACCTGTAATGGTACCTGTAATGGTGTGCATGATAATGGGATGCGTATGTAATGATTTCAAAGACTTTGGGAGATTTAAATTTGCAAACCAAAAAATAAACAAACTTTATTAGATTAAACTTGTAAAAAGGTTCAACAATGCCATTGAGGTGTTACAAAGAAATAAACGGAAAACAAAGCTAAACTAGAAAAAGAAAAATTAGAAATCCCATGGACGCTTCACCTTCGTGCTGACGTAGTCATTGATTGTTCTTTCATTCTCGAGTTTCCTAGTGAGCTTCAAAATCTTTCTTTCTTGCTCATGGTACTTATCCCGGTAGGTATCTCTCTCATCTTTCAGCTGAATCCAGGATCTCTTCAATGCCCCAAGATCAGTGGGCATGTAGGGATAAAGGACTGTATAAGGAATGCCCTCTTCATTGGTGGGCTCCACAATCACTAGTAACACAGCTTCATAGGGAATCCCAAGCTTCTGAGCACGAGCTCGGACCCACTAGAGGTAAGGCTGCATAGGGAGAGAAGTCCTTGGTCCTAGTTCTTGAGGGTCAGATCTATTCACCATGCCCCAAGCTCGTATAAACCTTTGGTGGTGCTCGTCAATGTCTTCCTTGTAGTCAAATGCAATATCCGTAAGAAGTAGTTCATGAGGACCATCTCTCTGAGCACGACCGAATTGTCGCAAAGCTAGACAAGGATTGTAGGTTATTCCCCCTCTGATTCCATGCAACGGGACATTAGGGTATCCCCTATATCGATCAATGAAAGCAGTGCTTTCCATAGCCTTGGAACTCCAAAGAATGTCTATATGGGCAAGGGACATTATTCTGTAAGACCATCATAAACCTTCCTCATTCTTCAGCACAGACTTGAGGAGGTGCGAAATAAACCACCTCGCCAGCAAAGGTATGCAACACGTGAGGGTCCCTCTTCTACACACAGTACGAGTGTACAAGGCATGCAAGATATCACCCAGTAGAGTAGGCACAGGATTGCGATACAGGAAGATCTTAACCGCATTCACATCTATAAAGGAATCTAGATTCGGAAAAAGAACCAAACCGTAGATATGGAGAGCCAAGATATCTTCAAAAGCCTGAAAGTCCAAACTATCCCAGAATAGCTGAGCTTGATCTATCAGAAACTTGGCTAAGAAACCCTTAACCCCGCTTCGTGTCTCCCAGTTGGATATTACATCAGCCCGTGTCAGATACAGAGTTGAAGCAATGTCTTCTGGTCTAGGAGTCTCTTCCAAACTTGTGAAGGGCATCTGCTCAAGGATGGATATGCCCAGTAAGTGAGAAAACTCTTCCAAAGTGGGAACTAGCTGATAATCCGGGAAAGTAAAACAATGATGCACCGGATCGAAGAACTGGAAAAGCACACTCATCATCTGCTCATCAAACTTTGAGGTAACCAGGATAAGAAGCTGACCATGTTTCTTAATGAAAGAAGAAGTCTCAGACACTCTTGAGGCTAACTCTTTGAGTTGAGCAGGTATTTGCACAAAGTTAACTCGGATGGTATTTCTGCGCATGGAAGCCATAATCTGCAAAACAGAACAAAGATAAATCCCCTCAGTCTTTGAAATGGTTAGTAAAATGAAGTATGCATGCTATGCTATGATGCATGATGTCATATCAAAGACCCTCGATAAAAAATATCGCAGTCCTTCGATGACCCTTCAATGTTGTCTTTGGTAAAACGATTTTAGTCCCTCATGAAAATTGCTAAAGCGTCTCATAGGTTGCCTTCTATGACTATACGACGACCCGCGCTCATCCCTTCACATCCAATGATGGAGCTTCTTACCAATCAATGGTAAGATGGTAATATCTAAAGGAGGGGGAAAAGAACTAAGACCCTTTTGAGTAGGTAGAATGTTCATAGTTGCTTGCTCACAACATTCTCAAAACAACATCTTTCAAAACACACCAACACTTTCAAAACGAAATATTTTCAAAAGTCAACACTTTGTATACATTCTTATAGAGACGAGAATCATTACAAAGTTTCTCCTAAACGATGGCGATTTTTAGAAATACTTTCAAAAACCATCACAAACACATTTCAAACAAAGCATTTTCAAAGTGAGCTAGCAACTAAGAGCCCGTAGATAACTACAGATGAAAAGGGTGTTAACACCTTTCATTTTCATAACCTACCCCCCTGAACTCAAGAAAATATCTCAAAAGGTCTTTCCTGTTCTTTTCACCTTTTCCTTTATTAGATAAAAGAAAAGTTGGTGGCGACTCCTGCTATCCACAACAATTGCTATAAGACGTAAAACACCTAAGTCAGTTCTCCCACCGTATTACAGTATGCATATACTATGATGTATGAATGTGAAATGTTGTTGAAGTGTATTTGTAAACCCGTGCAGTATTTTTGTCTGGGAAAATAAATCCTTGACTATTGTTGGGGATGTAGAGTATGTGTATCTTCAATCTTGTCTAGAATGCTTCCGTTGGGTATTCCTGCTTACTTGTTTGAGGAAACTCCGTTGCGGATGTTGATTTCTGCTTTTGGGAGAAGAGTTTAGGAACATCGGTTGTTCATTGCTCTACTGGGGAATTTAATTCTTATATATCCTGACTGGGGATAAAAGAGATGCATAATCTTCCGACTCATCTGGGGAGAATGATTTTTGTACACTTTGACTGAGGATAAAAGAGATGGATAACCTTCCGACTCATCTGGGGAGGATTAAGTTAACTTGGTACCTGGTCTGATTCTAGGTTTTGCAGTAACTTTCCGGGGATTGTGGTGACTTCACTAGGGAGAGGAATTTTGTTAGTGATTTATGGTAGTCTGAGGAATAGACTCAAGTTGGGGAAACTGTAGTCTGTTGGGGAAATAAACCCTGTTGACAGAGAAATATTCTACTTAGGAAACAAACTCTCTTGGGGGAATTGAATTTTGCAAAAGAGAAAAAATCTGTAAGGGTTTTACAGTTTTCAAACTCAGTTGGGAAAGAGAGTTTTCATTAAGTGTATTGACTGGAACTTCATAAGGAAATTGTGGGTAATGTATCCTTATTGGGGATGACTTTTGTGAATATTATTTTGTGGGGATAATCTCATAGAAGTAGCTCTGTGGGGATTTATGGACAGCTTGAGTGTCATTCCAGCTCCTAGAATCCTGAGTAAATGCTTATTCCTGTTCTTATGTGTATATTTGTTAACAGTTAATCATGTTCATATGCAGATGTTCATTTAATTTAGTCATTGGACATTTTTGCAAGCAAAACAGAAAAACAAAAAGTTTGAACTTTAAGGTGTATTTGTATTGATAATTTGCCTATAAACACACGATTTTGTACAAAGAGACGGAAATCCTAGTAAGAGGAAGTCGTCGTCAAATGAAAAGAGTACAAAGTGAAAACAAAATGTATAGCCATGTGGAAGTGATCTCATTGGGTTCCAAACTCTGCTATGGCCCCTATGTCTTCGAACATCTCGTCCCTTGCCATTGGTAGAAGTTGATTGAACCATTTGAACTTTCGACTTTGGTAATAAAGCTTACATGTAAGTGATCCAAGGAGACATAGTCGTATGCTTTTAATCCCTAATTTTTTCCTGGATCTCCCTTTCAGGTTTTCAGTCCACCAGGATACCCTTTTTTGCCCAAGCCGCCTTTTCAGGTTTTTGACTTGCCAGGTGTATAATCTTTTGTATATATCCCTAATTTTCCCCCGAACCCTTTTGGTTCACCGGGATGCCCTTATTTTTTCCTAGGTATGTCAACCTAGCGGGTCATTCTTATGCATAGTATTTTTACTATGTCTGTGTTCACAGGGTACGAGAAATCTTCGCCGTCCATAGTGGTTAGCATCATAGCACCGCCCGAGAATACTTTCTTGACAATAAATGGCCCTTCATAGGTGGGAGACCATTTTCCCCTGGGATCGCCTTGTGGTAGAATTATGAGCTTTATTACCAAGTCACCAACCTGGTATACCCGATGCTTGATCTTCTTGTTGAATGCCTTGATCATACGTTTTTGATACATCTAACCATGATAGACAGTCGTCGGCCTCTTTTCGTCAATCAAATTCAAATTATCCAACCTAGTCTGAATCCACTCGTCTTCGTCTAAGTCTGCTTCTTTCATAATCCTTAGAGAAGGGATTTGAACTTCGATAGGAAGGACAACTTCCATGCCATATACCAAAGAGAAAGGGGTTTCCCCAGTTGATGTTCGTGTTGAAGTACGATAGCCATGAAGAGCAAATGGTAACATCTCATGCCAATATTTGTAGGTCACAACCATCTTTTGCACAATCTTCTTTATGTTCTTGTTATAGGCTTCCACTGTGCCATTCATTTTTGGTCTGTATGGAGAAGAGTGATGGTGCTTGATCTTGAACTGCGTGCAAAGTTCAATAATCATGACATTGTTGAGGTTGGTACCATTGTCAGTGGTGATCCTCTCAGGTATACCATACCGACAAATGAGGTTATGCTTGATAAATTATGCCACGACGTTCTTGGTAACTGAGGTAAATGAAGCTACTTCAACCCATTTTGTGAAATATTCAATGGCGACGAGAATGAAGTGATGTCCATTAGAAGTAGTAGGCTTGATTTCTCCGATCATATCAATGCCCCATATTGCAATTGGCCAAGGAGCAGTCATGACATTTAAAGGAACTGGAGGCATATGGACTTTATTAGCAAAGATCTGGCACGTATGACAAGTCCTCGAGTGGTGGTGATAATCAGTTTACATAGTCGACCAATAGTAACCAGCCCTCAGAATCTTCTTGGCCATAGTATGTCTGCTAAAATGAGTACCAAAGATGCCTTCATGCATATCTTCCATAATTTTCTATGCTTCCTTCTTGTCCACACAACGAAGCAGAGTTGAATCGTGGTTGCGTTTGTACAAAATCCCATTGCTCAAGAAGAACTTGGCATAGAACCTCCGCAGGAATTTCTTATCGTTGATTGACGCCCATTCAGGATATTCTTGAGCTTCAAGATACCTTTTCACTTCATGAAACCAAGGCTTCTCCTCTATTCCGTCAATGTTAATCTCATAGCAGTGTGCTGGTTCATCAAATCTTTCGACAGTAATTATGCGAGCTTCGTTGTCCCATCTGACCTTGAACATGGATGACATGGTAGCTAAAGCATCTGTTAACTGATTTTCTTCCCTCTGGATATGTTCAAAGGTAATCTCTTCAAAGTACGGGATCAAGGTTAGCACAAGTTCTTTGTAAGGGATAAGATTTGGATGTTTTGTATCTCACTCTCCTTTAACTTGACTGATTACCAATGTCGAGTCTCCATATACACTTAAGAATTTTATTCTTAGGTCAATAGCAGCTTTAAGACCCAAGATGCATGCTTCTTACTCAGCCATGTTATTGGTACAGTCAAAGAAAAGTCTAGCAGTGAAAGGCGTATAGAAACCTTCGAGGGAAATGATCATAGCACCAATTTCGTTACCCAGTATGTTGAAAGCTCCATCACAAATCATAGTCCATCGGGATCCTTACTCAGGTCCTTCATAAGGTCCAGGCTTTTCACAATTTGTAATCAGCATGATATTCTCATCCGGGAATTCGAAGTGCATAGATTGATAGTCATCTACAGCTTGATAGTCATCTACACTTTCTTTGAATGCTTTTTGAGTAGTGTACATGATATCTTATTTAGTTAAGATTATTTTCCATCGGGCTATTCTTTCAGAGAGAGCTGGTTTCTCGAAGATGTACTTGATGGGATCCATTTTAGAGATCAGTAGAGTAGTATGAGTCAACATATATTGTCTTAGTCGGCGAGCAACCCATGCCAAAGCGCATCGAGTTTTCTCGAGCAGTGAATATCTTGTTTCACAGTCGGTAAACTTTTTTCTAAGGTAGTATATTGCATGCTCTTTTCGACTAGACTCATCATGCTTCCCCAGCACACACCACATTGACTTATCTAACACGGTTAAGCACATGATCAGAGGTCTTCCTTCAACTGGTGGCATCAAGATTAGAGGTTCTTTTAAGTACTCCTTGATTTTATCAAAAGCCATTTGACATCGTCATTCCATCTGACTACTTGATCTTTCTTCAGAAGTTTGAAGATTGGCTCACAAGTAGCAGTCAAATGAGAGATGAATCGGGCAATGTATTTTAGTCGTCCTAGAAAACCTCTGACCTCCTTCTCAGTATGGGGAGCCGACATCTCTTGAATAGCTTTAACTTTTGCGGGATCAACCTCAATACCTTTGCCACTAATGATGAAGCCTATGAGCTTTCTAGATCTTACCCCAAAGGTGCATTTGTTTGGATTTAGCCTCAGTTTGTACTTTTTAGCCTTTCAAATAACTTGTGCAGATGATCAAGATGTTCTTCCTCGGTTTGCAACCTGGTTATCATATCATCAACATATAATTCTATCTCATGATGAATCATGTCATGAAATAAAGCCACCATAGTCTGTTGATAAGTTGGACATGCATTCTTCAGCCCAAAAGGCATGACCTTATAACAGAAGGTGCCCCACTGTGTGACAAAGGTAGTTTTTTCCATGTCTTCAGGCGCAATTTTGATTTGGTTGTATCCTGAGAAGCCATCCATGAAGGAGAATACCTTGTGTTGAGCACTATTGTCAACCAAGATATTAATATGTGGTAGTGGGAAGTCATATTTGGGGCTAGCCCAATTTAAATCCCTATAGTCCACACACATACGGATCTTACCATCTTTCTTCGGCACTAGAACGACATTTGCAACCCATTGGGGATACAACGTCACTGAAAAGAAACATGTATTAAATTGTTTCATTACCTCAACCTTAATTTTTTTCTTACATATAGGGACGCATATGTCGAACCTTTTGTTTGATCGCAGAACACCCCTCTTTCATTGGCAGACGGTAAACCATGATATTAGTGTCGAGCCCTGGCATGTCTTCGTATGACCAAGCGAATACCTCAACATAGTCGTGCGGCATCTAAATCAATCTGCTCTTGACATTGTCTTCCAAGTTGGCGCCAATGTTGACTTTTTTCTTATCTGCCTCAATATCCAAGTTTATCACTTTGACCGGTTCTTCGTGCGATTAGATAGCTTTTTCCTCTTGTATCAGGAGTCTGGCGAGTTCGCCAGGTATCTCACAATCTTCTTCACCTTCGTCTTCAGCTTGACAGATTGGATTTTCAAAGTCATAAACGGCAATAGCAGAATTATTGTCAATGAGATCCAGAGTGGATGTGGATCTGCAAATGTGTGTGTGTAAGGTCACATGGCTATTTGAAAATTCAGTAAAGTAAAAGAAAGACAAAGAGCGCAAAATTTGAATACAAAATCGTCCAATGTTTTCATTAAATGAGCATTTGATATATGAAATGACAACTCTTAACAAATGGACCTTTGTGCTCCGGGAAAGGCACAAGGTTTAAAGCCATTGTTTTAAAAGAAATTATACAGACAAACTTCTTAAAGCAATAAAAATAGGAAATAGTAATTACTCCTAGCAGAAGGAGATTGAGATGTAGTATTTGGACTTCCAGTTATTGAGTCCACCGTCAGTAGTTGGGAATATCCAGTCGTCCCAGTCACCATCACTGTCAGTTTCTTCCAGAGCATTGACTTCATTGTTGCTAATACGGAGAGGTGGTTCTCCAGCATGAACACGATGAGCCTCTTTCTGAGCTTTTGAAGTGAAACCCAATCCAAATTTGTCGGATTTGTAGGGGATATCAGGAAGTTGTCCCTAGATAGTGCAACCGCCTTCTTCGACGACAACCCTAGCATCCTTTAGAGAGGTCATTCTTGGTGTGTCTTTGGAGATCTCAAGAATAATAGCTTTAGAAACAACAATTATCGGAGGGATTACCTCAAATGTCTGACAAGGGG
Source organism: Vicia faba (assembly GCA_948472305.1). Classification (NCBI taxonomy): domain Eukaryota; kingdom Viridiplantae; phylum Streptophyta; class Magnoliopsida; order Fabales; family Fabaceae; genus Vicia; species Vicia faba. The sequence continues at coordinate 209,203,341 of OX451737.1, forward strand.
TTTCAATGAATTCGCCATCCATTTCAACATATTTGAAAGAATTCAAATGACTGACCATATATTCTTCCTCTCCGTAGACTGTGACAATCTTCCCTTTCACTGGGTATTTCAGCTTTTGATGTAATGTAGAGATAATTGCACCCGCCCCATGGATCCATGGGTGTCCGAGCAAACAAGAATAGGCTGGGCGGATATCCATTACATAAAAAGTGAAGTTGAAAATGTGAGATCCCACCTATATTGGAAGATCAACCTCTCTGTGTACCATCCTTTTTGATCCATCAAAGGCTCTTACCACAATATCACTGGGTTTCAGCACCAGCCCTTCACAGTCCAATCTATCCAGAGCACCTTTGGGTAAAACATTCAGGGAGGAACCTGTATCTACTAACACATGCGCCAAATTAATGCCTTTGCATTAAATAGAGATGTGCAGAGCTTTGTTATGATTCTTCCCTGCCAGAGTTAAATCTGCATCAAAAAATCCTAAATCATTATCAGCAGTTAGGCTTGCAACAAAATTCTTAAACTGATCAGCAGTGGTCTCTTGTGGTACATGGGCATTCTTCAGAAATTTCAACAAAGCTTGGGCATGTGCTTCGGAGCATAATAACAATGACAGTATGGATATCTTGGAGGGTGTCTGCCCCAGTTGTTCAACTATTTTGTAGTCACTTTTATGAATGATCTTCAGAATTTATTTCATTTCTTGTCTAGATGGGTCTTCAGTTGTAACATCTTTAGAGGGTGCCTCCTTTCGGGCAGGCTCAGTTACTTTCTCTTTGCCTCAGGCACCAATAGTTGACCCAGCGGCAGGAATATGAATAGGTGTTGTAGTAGTTGTTGGAGGAGAGATCTCCAGAGAGAACATCCTTCTTATCCTAGTGACCTTACTAGTTCCGACAATGTTTGTAATTTCAGGATCTTCATTTTCAGTAGTCCATGGCTCTTGCTTGACACCGTGATAATAAAATTCTTCCCCATAGTTCGAGGGAACAACTTTTTCAGAAGAATAGAGGACTGGCCCCGGTGTAGTGATGATCAAAGGAGCCACTCTTGGCTCAGCAGGAATCCTTATAGGGCCTTTAGAGGTGATCCTTATAGGAGTGTTGGAAATTTTGATTATAGAAACATCTTCAAGTCTCAGCTCTTGAGATATAATTTCAGGCAAACTCTTCATAGATGGAGTTTTCTCGAACATAATTTCATGGCTATTAATCAGGCGCTGAATACCCTTCTTCAGCCACATACAACCATTAATTTGGGAAGCACAATGGTAACAATTTTAAAGGCAGTCTGAAAATAAATCGACTCTCAACAGATTCTTCTTAAAGGTCATCAAGGGAGTAGTCAAATCATTGATGGTGGATATAAAGGAGACATCATAAACAACATTAACACCTTTACCATGACTGGGCATGGGTGCGGTAATCACATTAGGGATTTGTGGAGGGTCAAATTCAATCACTTTGTTGTCAATCAAATCTTGGATCTTGTTCTTCAATGCCCAATAGTTGTTGGTGTCATGTCCAGGACTATTTGAATGATATGCGTATTTCACGTTTGGATTATATTTGGGAGAGGAAGTATTGGGATTAGGATGAGGATCTCGCAGTGTTACTAAATCTGCCTTCAACAGATGTTGTAAATCTTGAGACAATGGCATGTTGATCCTAGTGAATTGCCATCTGGCCTTTGTTGATTGTTTTGTTGTTGTGGTCGTTGAACTGGGGTCGGGTTAGAACTCAATACTGCTTCTACCGACTAATGACGATCATTCTTGATACGGCTATTTTGTCTATAAACAGAATTAGTTTCCTTCTTACCAACAAATGGTTTCTTGACAACATTAGAGATTGAGGCTATTGGGATCTTCCCACTTTTGATTCCACTTTCAACTTATTCGCTAGTCAAAATTATCTTAGTAAACCCTGATGAAGAACTCCTAATAAGAAATTTAAATAATGGAATCAACAGAGTGCCCATGAACATGTCCACCAATTCTCTATCAGTCAAAGGGGTTTGCACCCTTTCAGCCAGATCCCTCCATTTCTGGGCATACTCCTTAAAGCCTTCGTTTGAGCCCATAGTCATACTTTGTAATTGCATGCGAGTTGGTGCAAGATCAATACTGTAGTGGTATTATCTGTAGAAAGCAGCAGCCAAATCCTCCCATGTGTGGATATTAGTCCCCTCTAGTTGATAGAACCATTCCAACTTTGTTCCAAATAAGCTTTCTTGGAAGAAATGAACCCATAACTTCCTATCGGCGGTGCGTGGTTGAATCTTGCGGACATATGACCTTAAATGGAGTTTTGGACAAGATATTCCATCATACTTGGAAAAGACAAGGACCTTGAATTTATGGGGAATGACCACCCCAGGGACCATACAAAGTCCAAACTAGGCACTGCTTGGATCTCCATATCCTTAAGTCGGTCTTCCAGCTATTTGTATTTATCATCCGCCTGTGGGTACTGCTCTTCGAAGTAGTCTTCATCCTCAGAAATCTAGTTATTTCCACCCTTAACCCTGGTGCTTCTAACATCCTCTTCTTGATTGTCGTCCTCCTCGGAGGAGACGTATTCAGCTTGAGCTAGTCGGGAAAGACCTTTGAACTTCCTTCCCATGTTGATAACACCCTGTTTCTTAGTCTTCTTATTTGTGATAAGAAGCGACATCATCTCTTGTTATCCTTTGGCTAAGTTCAGGAGAGTCTCTTGGAACTGTGCATGTTGAGTTTGCAGATCTTTGACGGTTGGCTCGAGAGTCATCTTATACTGAAATAAACAATAAATAGATGAGGAAACATGTATCAGAAAACCTTCTTATGACATGATGCATGCTATGTGGATGCAATGTTTTCAAGGACCTCGGGAGATTTAAATTTTCTAGCAAAAAATGAAATAAAAAACAACAATTGCATTAATAGGTTCAAAAATTACAACTGCCCCTTGGGCTTACAATAGAAAAGCAAAAAGGTCTCAAAGAGATGACAAAATAAAAACTCCTAAGACTTAAGTCTCCCACATATGCTTCCTCTTTGTATTGATGTATGAGTTCAGGCTTTGCTCCTCGTGAAGTTGCTTGGTGAGCTCCAACATTTTCTTCTCGCTTGCATAAAATCAAGCTTCAAAGGTGTGTCATTCTCCTTTAAGTTAAACCCAGGATTTCTGCAATTCTTTGAGGTCAGTAGGCATGTCAGGATGGAGAACGGTATAAGGAATGTCTCCTTCGACAATGGGCTCCACAATCACTGGTAGGATGGATATAGAATCATGAGATTTTGAGCACAAGCTCGCACCCATTTGAGATAAGGCTCCAAGGGAATAGAATTCTTGTTGTGAAATCAAGCTTTCCAAGTGTTTTGATGAAGACAAACTAGCATGCAAAAATGAATGGATCAAGATAGAAGATTTATCTCAAGCAAGATTCATTGATCAAGATCAACTTTTCAAGACTTATGGCTTAAGGTATATGAAATTTTTGATCTTATGCTCTTAGTGCTCAAAACTATTTTTAATCATTCATTTACTTTATTAAAATAATATTTTGAGTATATACTATGTATGATTGAATAAGGATGTTTTAAATTGCTCAAAATCTTTGAAAATAATGATTTTTCAATTTTTGTACACAACCAATCGATTGTCATGCTAGGACAATCGGTTGCATTAAAAAAAGGTTTATGTTTGACAACAATCGATTATCATCTAGCAGCAATCAATTGTCATGTGTTCTGTTTTCAAATTCTTTGAACGTTGGCTTATGAGCAACCGATTGCTCCTCAATGACAATCGACTGTCATAGTTATATTTTTCAAATTTTTTAAACGTTGCTTTTACAACAATCGATTGTTGCTTTAGTGCAACCGGTTGTTGTGCCTCAAATTTTGAAAGATTTCATTTTTCCAGCAACTTTTTGTAACACCTTTTCATGGCAATCTTTGTATCTTTTCAAGTACTTTTTTCTAGTAAAAATGTTAAACATTTCTATGATTCATTGAAGAGGTATTACTACACTATAAATTATTTTTATTTAGAATTTTGAAAAGAAAAAAACAACAATCACTAACAACTATTATTTTCTATTCTTTGAATCATACTCTCTATACTCAAGATTTTTGTTCATCATTTTCATATGCATATTGAAAATTGTTCTTGAGCACTTAGAAGAGTATTCCATCTTAAATTTCATATTGAATAGAAAAGATCAATCAAGTGATTGACATTGCTCTTTCATTTTTCAAACTCTTATACAAATCAAACATACTATTGTATCCTTGTTTTCAGGATTGTTGGAAACAAGAAAAACACTTAGGGAGGATTGTTCTCTTTGTGGTCTTAGTTAAAATCCAAGAGGATTGTTCTTGGTCCAAGAGGATTGTTCTTGGTTTTTTGGTAGTCTTTGTACAAATTACCAACTATAAGGAAATCTCTTTCATGTTGAAAGGGGACTAGAGTACTCTCGGACTGTGAGGGGAACCAGGATACATCTTTGTGTTCTTTACTTTCCGCATTTACTGCTTTCATCACTTATCAGAAAAATAAAGAAAAGAAACTCGTGAAAAAATATTCATATAATTCAGAAAAAGTTTTAAGAACCTAATTCCTCCCCCCCCCCCTCTTAGGCGCATCTGAACTTACAATTGGCATCAGAGCAGGTTATAGGTAACCTGTTCCTACTAGATCCAGAATGGCTTCCGCAAACAACAATTCTGTGTTCAGAGACGGTGGCAGTAGCAACAAGCCTCCTCTATTCTGTGGTGAATATTTTGATTTCTGGAAGATTCGTATGAAGGCTCATCTAGAAGCACAAGGAGAAGAAATATGGGATGCTGTCCAAAATGGCCCTTTTGTTCCGGTAACTGTAGTAAATGGTGTTGGTTCATCAAAGCCTAAAACTACATGGGATGATGATGATGATAAGAAAAAGGTCTTGTATGACAAAAAGGCAATAAACCTCCTTCAAATCACACTTAGTATGGATGAATTCTTCCGTGTCTCAGCATGCACAATGGCAAAAGAAATTTGGGATACACTGGTTGAAACACATGAAGGAACAACTGAAGTTAAGAGATTGAGACTTAATACGTTAAGTCAAGAATATGAATTATTCCGCATGCAACTCGGAGAATCCATTCTTGATTTACAAAAGAGATTTGTGCATCTAACAAATCATCTAAGGGCACTTGGCAAAACATTGACTAATGATGAATTGAACCTAAAAGTGCTCAGATCCTTGACTAGAGAATGGCAACCAAAGGTAACGGCAATCTCAGAAAAGAAGAGTCTCGCTACTATGACATCCGCAACCTTGTTCAGAAAACTTCAAGAATACGAGACAGAACTTGGTAGATTGGAAAAGCGTGAAAATCAAGAAAAGAAGTCTTAGAACATTGCAGACTGTTTCAACCATGTCGGTATACCCCGCACAGTTCCCTCACAGCCTTGTTGCTACTTTCTAAGAAGGTATCCCCAGATCCGGGTTAGGATCTATAGAACTCCCAAGACAGTCCCACAATTTAAAGCAAACAAGTCAAAGCAATTGAAAACACAGTGATCTTAGTCCTAAGGTACACCTCACTTTAAGTTTAGTCCCCAGCAGAGTCGCCAGTTCTGTGATCGGTGGATCTGGAACTGACTGTTTAACGCTGGTTCGCGAAATGTCGCGGAAGCAAGAGTCGCCACCGTCTTTTATTTTCTCCAAATGGAAAGGACAAAAGCACAGAAAAATTCCTTATAGAGATTGCTCTCGGTTCGGGAGGTAGGTTATAGAAAGGGAAGGTGTTAGCACCCTTTCTATCCATGGTTATCCATGGGCTCTTAGATACTTGCTCATTTGTGTTTTCAAAAATGGTTTGTTTGCTTTTCAATGTGGGTTTTAAAAAAGTTTCTTTGAAAATTCCAGTTCGACTCTTGTATCGGTCCTCAAGAGTGTTTGAAAAATTGCTTTCGAAAGCTTTTTGAAAAGTGTCGGTGCGAAAAATGTTTTTGAATTGTTTTTGAATTTAGAGCAAGTATCTAGAGTCGTCTACCTACCCTAAGGAATTCTTCTGTGTAAATGTCCTTTAAAGTAGTGCCATCCCACCATTGAGAGGTAGGTAGCACCACCGTTGGAGGTGTTCGGGTCAATTCGAGGTTCGGGACATGGTGATCACCAGAGCAATAGGAAGATACCTTAGAAGCTACCCTCATGCCAGGTTCCCGGATCATGAGGACTTACTAAGACATCCTCTACTCGACGATCACCTTTCGAGGCAAGGCAACAGTGAGGCGTACCCTAGGGGTGGTGTGTGATTTGTGTGTCAGATTCATTTATTTTTGTCTTGTCATGTCATTGGTGTTCTACGCTTGTTTTTATTTTTGTCCATACATTCTTTCATGCCATTATTTAACAATTAAAAATTGCGAGAAAAGTAAATTCTAAGCTATTACAAACGGCGCGGGTCCACATCGCCAAAATTAAACCAGGACCCGATTTGACAGAAAATAAAGAAATAAAATAAAGAATTAAAAGAAAATAAGGTGCGAGAAAGTTAAAACATTACAAGGCCTTGGGAGAGATACACGAATATTATACGAAAGAAGAAATAAATATGCGAATTGAAATTTAAATCGAAACGAGGGCGTTGGACCCTTTTGCAAAATTAAATTATATGGAATTAATTAATAAAGAAAAAAGAAAAGGAGAACTTGTTTTTTGGTATTTTTCAGTATTTTAGGATTTAATATAAAAAAGAATTAATTAAAATAAATATTAACCCTAATTCTAATGGCTTTTTATTTATTAAGAAAACATTGAATTTTAACCTAAATTAACCCTAATTTTTATATACAAATTTAATTATAAAAATAAATATTTAATTATTTAATTATTATGAAAGAAAAAGAAAAAAAGGATAAAAAATTAATATGAACCCTAATTCTATGTTTTTTAGATTTTTATCAAAAGAATTAAAATTACAACCTAATTAAAAAAACTAAATAATTTAGGAATTTATTTACAAAATATTAACTAATTAAATATATTTAATTTTTGGTCTTTTCTGATTTTTATGGTATTTTATGATTTTATGAAAATATAATTAAATTAATTAATAAAACAATAATAAAAAGAAGTATAAATAATAAAAAAAATAAAGAAGGTAAAAAATATGCAAACCTAGGGGGTTCAGACCCCAAATGGGAGGTTTTTCTCTAGCAATTCAGGGCCATCTATTGCAAAGCCTGGTGGACTTTTTTGAGTAACATGTGGCACGTTTGACCAAGCTCCATATTGTTCTTTCAATCAGCGCCCTTGGATCGCTCTCAACGTACGCGTGGCTGGCTTGATTAGGAGGTGTATAATGGTCTTCAACGTTGAACCTGCATGTGATTGTTAATTGAAAAATAACATGGGAATAATGAAGACCTGGGGCTCGAACCCAGGTCATGGATGTTGCCAGCACATATGCCTTGCCACTGAACCAATTCACGCGTTGTTAACATATAATAACAAATAAATATTATAAAAGAAACAAAAGCATTAGTGGACTTTGCGCGCGAAATTTAAATGACCCTATCACGTCTCGCCACTTCATCGTCTCCTTCGTTGGTTTTCTTTTTCCTGAAACATGTAAAACATTCGCAACGGTTTTCACGCGTTGCCTAAGACAACATATTAGAAAATAACGATTAAGCCATGGATGCTCATAAATTGAGCGCGAGGGTGCCGTCTTCTTCGTCCAAACGCGCTTGTGTCAATGGTGGTACTCAGGGGTTCCAATTTTTCCTCATTCAAAAACCCCTAATTCGGAGTCCTGTAAACCCTAGAAAACGATAATGGCATCTTGGCATACAGCGCGTAAAACTTCAATCAAAGCACATGATTAGCTTGCAAACATTATTCTAAACACAAAAATAACAACAAAATATGTTAACAATGCATGTATGATAGAAACCGATTCAGAAATTTTCTTTACCAACTTCAATGGTGATCTTGCGTTCTCTTGAGTATGGGGCTTGGGGAATGATTGGAATATGTCCTATAATCCTCCAAGAAGCTAATGGAACAATTTTGGAGGCTTGAATCAACCTGCAAGTGAGTTTTCAGAATTGAGTTTTTTGGCAAAATTTGCAAGTTTGTGAATTGGTTTTCTACGCAGCTTCTTGGTCCTTAGGATTAGGTTTGTATTCAGGCTTAAGTATAGAACCAATTAGGTCAAATAAAACACTCCAAATCTTTGGCATTCATGGTTTTTAAAATTTGATTTTCAAAGATCTTTTTCAATCTTTTTCCATGTGTTTTTGTACAAATCATGATCAATTCTCTCCAAATCTTTCCCTATTTAATTATACACGAATTATTGAGTAGATTTCATGCACAAAAGGATTGTAAAACTTAGGTTAAATATTTTTCATGTATTTAATTTGATTTAAATGAATTATTATTAATAAAAATTCAAATAAATAAATAAAAAATGAAGAAATACTTCCCTTTGGGCCAAGTGGTCGTGCACATGCCATGGATGATGAATTGTGGAAGAAAAATGGGCCCATTAGCAATTTTAGGTCATTTGAATCAATGTTGACTTTTCAAAATATCCAAACATTTCCCAACTTCCACAAGGCATAACTTGCTCAATTTTTAAGCTTTGCTCATGTTCTTGGACATTTTGGAAAGGTCTTTGAGTCCTCTAACCAATGTCTTTGGTCCCATGTAATTTTTATTTACCAATCTCAAGTTATGGCCTTTGACTTAAAGTCCCTTTTTGTTGACTTTTGAAAATGACCTATAATGTTGAAATTGATAAGTTTTTGTGAGAGCGTTTCTTGGACTTGAAGTATGAAGATGAGTTGTAGGAAATGTCTTTCTATTCAAAATGAGCTTTGGATGGAATTTTTCTGATAATCCATGTGAAAGTTATGCCCTGGTCAATTTGCAGTTGACTTTTTCAACTGTCCAAATAAGGAAACTTTTGCATCTTGATGATTTTTGAGCCAAGCTTTGAGAATCATGATCAAGCATTGATCAAATGATGTTTGTGGCTTCAAAATGATATGTTGACCAAAAATTTGAACTTTTGACTGTCAAATGACCATTTTGCCCCTGCAGTTGACTGTAGTGCAATTAGGGTTTTGACTGTGCAGTTTTGTGCTGAAAGTCTTGAAACTTGGGATGAGGATGCTTGACCATATTTATAGGCATGTGAGACTTGTTTGGACCTTTGGAAACTTCATTTTCTTGATCAGAACCAAAACCCTAATTTTGACTACTTAAGAGGCCTTTGCACTGTGCAACCCTTGGGGAACTTTGAAGCTTGACTTGGCAATTTCTTGAAGAATATGGGAGGGCAAATTTTGGGGTACAACAGTTGCCCATGTTCAATCTTCTTAAACCTGAGGATGCAGATTGGCTGACGTGCCTTTCATAATCCGAGGGTAGAAGATGATTGAACACTAGAGTGCCCAGAAATTTGCGCTCACATAGTAACAGTGTGATGGAAATGGGCTTATAGATGCCATTTGGAGATTGATGGATAGGATGATGGGCTTACAGATGCCATCTGGATGTTGATCGCGTAAGAGATTCCTTAGCGAGAACCTGCATACCTGCAAAAGAAAAATGGGTACCTGACACGTTGCAGGAACTGGTTTTCAGACGCTTGGTATAGGTGTGTCCTGACTGGTTACAGGAGCTGGATCTGGAGCTTCAAAAGATGATGAATGAAACAGGGATGGCTACTACCTCAGTATGAACGGTGAGAGAACCTTGGGTGACTTTATCTTCAACAATGCTCGTTGAGAAAATCTTGGTGGGAATTACCATCTTCGCAGTATCGGGAAGAGAACCAATAGGCAATTATAATCTCAAAGAAAAACCTAAAATGGAATTATCATCTCACGCACCATCGGGGAGAGAACCAATAGGAAATTATAATCTCAAAGAAAAAACCTAAAATGGAATTATCATCTCACGCACCGTCGGGGAGAGACCAATAGGAAATTATAATCTCAAAGAAAAACCTAAAATGGAATTATCATCTCACGCGCCATCGGGGAGAGAACCAATAGGAAATTATAATCTCAAAGAAAAAACCTAAAATGTAATTATCATCTCACGCGCCGTCGGGGAGAGAACCAATAGGAAATTATAATCTCAAAGAAAAAACCTAAAATGGAATTATCATCTCACGCACCGTCGGGGAGAGAACCAATAGGAAGTTATAATCTCAAAGAAAAACCTAAAATGGAATTATCATCTCACGCACCGTCGGGGAGAGGACCAATAGGAAATTATAATCTCAAAGAAAAACCTAAAATGGAATTATCATCTCACGCACCGTCGGGGAGAGAACCAATAGGAAGTTATAATCTCAAAGAAAAACCTAAAATGGAATTATCATCTCACGCACCGTCGGGGAGAGAACCAATAGGAAATTATAATCTCAAAGAAAAACCTAAAATGGAATTATCATCTCACGCACCGTCGGGGAGAGAACCAATAGGAAATTATAATCTCAAAGAAAAACCTAAAATGGAATTATCATCTCACGCACCGTCGGGGAGAGAACCAATAGGAAATTATAACCTAAAATGGAATTATCATCTCACGCACCGTCGGGGAGAGAACCATAGGAAATTATAACCTAAAATGGAATTATCATCTCACGCACCGTCGGGGAGAGAACCATAGGAAATTATAACCTAAAATGGAATTATCATCTCACGCACCGTCGGGGAGAGAACCATAGGAAATTATAACCTAAAATGGAATTATCATCTCACGCACCGTCGGGGAGAGAACCATAGGAAATTATAACCTAAAATGGAATTATCATCTCACGCACCGTCGGGGAGAGAACCAATAGGAAATTATAACCTAAAATGGAATTATCATCTCACGCACCGTCGGGGAGAGAACCATAGGAAATTATAACCTAAAATGGAATTATCATCTCACGCACCGTCGGGGAGAGAACCATAGGAAATTATAACCTAAAATGGAATTATCATCTCACGCACCGTCGGGGAGAGAACCATGGGAAATTATAACCTAAAAAACTTCTACTGAGTCTTCATCAGAAAAAATCTGTTTGGGGTCGATGTAGCTGGACTAGAGAAGGCCTTGGACTGGATAAGAAATCTTTGGAGTTGATTAAATGAACCGGTCTAGGTCTTGAAATATGATTGAGAATTTATCTGCATCTTTTCCTGAAAGGTAAAGGTCAGTCATATGCAATGCATGACATGGACCAAGCAATGATGTTCTCAACATAAATGAGATTTGTATGATATGATGCGTACATGCATGCTATAATGATGTATGTGATGTTTTAGGAATGTATTTTCGTCTAGGAAAGTAAATCCTTGACGGGTGCCGGGAAGTCACTCCTGGGCTGATGTTGAAGAAAGCTTTTGCTTCCGCTGGAGATGATAGTTGCAAGAATACCGGTAGGAGAAGATGACTCCGTTGAGGAATAAACTTGGCAAATGGAAGATTCTGCGGGGAGAAAAATACTCTAGCGACCTTGCTGGGAAGTGATACTCTGTGGGGAGAGAGATACTTTGCTGAGTTGTTGATAATAGCTTGCTGGGGGTAAGAGAACTTCGTCGGGGACGCTCTTTCCATGGCTTTTGGCTGAGGATAACCCAGTTATATCATGTTAAGGAAATAATTCTTTAAATAAAGCCGGGCGACGCGTTCGTGCTTTGCGAGGATAAGCTTCCAGAATCTACTAGGGATAAGCTTACTGCTTGGGGAGATAAATTCCAACTTTCCTGGGGAACTGGATTGGACTCTCCTGGGGGAGTTCTGAACTGCGGGGGAAGTGATTCCTTTGAATGTTGATATACCACCGGGGAACAATCTTTAGACCAAGACTGCCGGGGATGCTTGTTATGATTATGTATACTGCTGGGGAATGTTGAGATCTGCGGGAGGATACCCAACTTCCTTTAAGTTTGATAGTATAGCTTGGGGAGAGTGCACTGACTTGCTGGCTCACTCTCTGGGGAATTGAGGTGTACTGGTTGAATCTTCCTTGATACCTTGGAGGATAGAACAACTGGACTACTCAGACAACTCTTTATTGCCCCTGTTTCTATGGGAGATGAAGACATGTGAGGTACTGATAGTTGTTGAGGGTCAAACCTTCTTCTGGTAGGCAAGTGACAAGATGACAGGACATAGTCGTACGCTTTGATCCTTAACTTTTGCCTGGACCGCCCTTTCGGGTTTTCAGTCCACCGGGATACCCATTTTTTCCCAAGCCACCTTTTTCAGGTTTTCAACTTGCCAGGTGTACAGATTTTTTCATTTCATCCCTTATTTTGCCCGAACCCTTTTGGTTCGCCGGGAAGCCCTTATTTTTTCCTAGGTACGTCAACCTAGTGGGTCTTTGATTTTGTGTAGTATCTTTTTGACTATGTCCGTTCTCTTAGAATGTAGGGAGTTGCCCCCCGGCTGTTTGTGTTGCCATATTACCAGAAGATGTCTGATCGTGCAAAATTTGTTGCTGGAATGCCCCAAATGACTCAGGCGGAGACTTGCCCCAGGCTATTTGGCCTTTGAGAGATTCTCCGAATCTTGATTGGATTGCCCCAGATGATGGACCATAATCATGTCCTGCCCCTTGATTGGAAGAGCTTTTGTTCATCAGGCATCCGTCGTGCGAATTTCTCTGCTGTTCAAACAAAAAGTCATATGCAAACAAAGTTATGTTAAAAATGCAAAGCTTATGTCTGTCTTGAAGATTTTGAAAATGCATTCTTTTTTCATAAAACAAATGAATGTTTGTAAAACGTGATGTCAACTCCGTATTTACCGTAGGCCTTAAGGAGTCAGGATACCTTTCGTAACAGTATGCTTTCGAACTAACCCATGCTTCAGCTAGGACTTTTAAGGGTTATAACGTGGCTTGGTTCACGGTTTAAGAAACAAAGGATAAAGGCTCAAATTATTTGTACCCACCCGCTCTTCGTGATGTTCTTCAAACCTAAACTCAGTTGATCATACGTTAGACCTTGTTTGAGTCTTTGCTTTGATGTTCCAATGATGGTTCAGATATTGGTGATTTCTTTTGAATAGGAAGTCATTTTTTGTCGAGGGTTTGTAATACCTCTTTCTTTTCTTTTTTTTTGACTTTGTTATCCCTATTTTTTTTTGCCTGAACTGTTTCCCTTTTTTGGAATTACAGTAAGCGGGATGCCCCAGTTTTGTAAGTCTCCTTCGTGGGTTTTGACTTAATGGGCTTTTATTCTTGAGATATAATGACTGCCTGTCTTTATGATTATTCAGAACCATCACTTTCCTTCTTTGTTTTGTAAGGACCTCTTTGGTGCCATTCGTTATGCACTTGGATCAACTGAGAGACTACCCTGCCCCAGGTTATGATTAAGGGTTTTAAATTTCGAAAAGAAAAAAACTCCTACTTCTTTGGCTCAGAGGGGTTGACGAGGGATTATCATCCTTATAACTCTAGTGTTTAGGGATTGAAACAATGCCTGTACCTCATCAGCGGGGTCTGTTCAAAAGCATACTGTAGATTATGGTATCGTTTTCGTCATCCTCCCTCAAGAGGCTTAGAATTATAGATCAAGAGTTGACATCAGAAAAAATATGAAAATAATTTGCATTTAGCGAATACGAATATATTGCTTCAAAATAGACATATGCGATGCATTAATGAAATAACAATGTTTAACAATGAGTAAATGTTTGAACAAAAGAAAATTGCAACTTGAACATTCGAATGAACAAAAATTCTCCTCATCTCAGGGCTTGTTACTTCAAATGGTGCCTCCTGTAGGGATGGTAGAAGCACTCAGCCTGGCCATCTTGGGTGAATTCCACAGCTCCTTCCTCAATCAGGTCCTGGATCTTATTCTTCAGAGTCCAACAATCCTCTGTAGCATGCCCCGGGCTGTCGGAATGATAAGTGCAGCGAGCGTTGGGGTTATACCTTGAAGGTGTCCTGTTGGGATTCTTAGGAGGATCCTTTAGAGTTACCAAATTCAACCTCAGCAGTTGTTGTAAGGCTTGAGGCAGCGACACGTTGAGCTTGGTGAATTGCCTTTTGGGCTTGCCTGGCTGAAGCTGGTGAGGTTGATACTGAATTGATGCTACTGAAGCCATCTGAGGAACTTTTCCGTTGTCTACTTGTCTCAAGGGTGGTTGAATGATGACTGGCTCTTCAACCCTAGACGTTTGCCCCAGCTGGTTACCCCGAAGCAGTTGGTTGACGAGGACCCTGAGATCGTCTTGTTTTTGAGCTAAACTTTGAATGGCAGTCGCCTGCCCCAGCATCTGGACTTTCAAGGCATCCATTTCAGCTTGCTGATATCTCATCCGTTCATCCTCAGCACTGTTCCTGGCCAAAGTCTCCCTGAGAAGTGTCCTTAACTCCTCCTGCCCCTTGGATAGATTCAGGAGGATTTCCCCGAACCGAGTCTCTTGAGCAAGAAGGTCCTGGTTATCTGGTTGGAAGGCCATTGCTGAAATAAACAGCGAGAAAGGTAAGTGACCTGCAACAAAGATACCTGTTATGTAATGATGTGTATGACATGCATGCAATGTTTTCAAGGACCTCGCGGGGTAAACAAGAAAATTGTTAGAGTTTGCATTTTGATCCAGTAGTTTGATTGAAAGAACTTCATATTTGTTGAGAGTCTTTCTTCCAAGGGTCAAAGGCTCACCATATCAAGTGGGTCATAGCCCTTGACTTAAGTCATCAACCTTATTTTGCTTTCCAAACCACCTTGGCTAGGGGAACCTTCTTCAGGAGTCAGAGCTCATCATATCAAGTGGGTCATAGCCCCTGACAACCTTGGCTCGGGGAACTTTCTTCAAATGTCAAAGCTCACCATATCAAGTGGGTCATAGCCCCTGACAACCTTGGCTCGGGGAACTTTCTTCAAATGTCAAAGCTCACCATATCAAGTGGGCATAGCCCCTGACAACTTTGGCTAGAGGAAAATAAATCCTCTTTGCCCCTTGCTAGATGTTTGATTCATCATGACCTGCATCACAAGCCCTTGAGATCCTTGAAATGGGTTAGGATGTATGCAATGGTATGATGTTATGGTATGCATGGGGTAATATGGATAAACCCTGTTATGAGTCCCAATTAAGGACTGCAAACCAAAACCTGCAAGAAACTAGGTAAAACCTGTCATGAGTCCCAATTAAGGACTAAAACAAACCCTGCAAGAAACTCGGTAAACCTGTCATGAGTCCCAATTAAGGATTAAAACAAACCCTGCAAGAAACTCGGTAAACCTGTCATGAGTCCCAATTAAGGATTAAAACAAACCCTGCAAGAAACTCGGTAAACCTTGTTATGAGTCCTAGTTAAGGACTAAAACAAAACCTGCAAATAGTTCATGTGTCAGATAAAGCATGCAAGTAGTCAAGTACGAAGGCACACAAGTCACACAAGAGAAGCCCTTAGAGTTTAGGCCAGCATGGGGTCGGGGTATTACCCTCTTGAAGTTGGTGGGCTCAACCTGTCCTATCAGAAGTAACCGGGTTCTAAGGGTCCCAATATCACCAGATTGCTTTCATTGTTCATCGTTTCGATTTAGCCACTGAACTGGCGACCGAAATATTCCAGGAAAGCAACCCTCAATTGAGTGTAGTATCGAGTATCAACCAACCTCGGACTGCACCAAAGTCAGTTATCTCACTACCCTAAAGAGGCCAAGATAGTTCAATTAAGGTTCCTAAGGTTTGTTGATGCTTCATGACACCACGCGGAGGCCCCGTACTCTCCTTGACTGAACTCAAGGGTTACCGGTACACACCAAAGTGCCACATCAACGTAGCAGACTGTTTCAACCATGTCGGTATACCCCGCACAGTTCCCTCACAGCCTTGTTGCTACTTTCTAAGAAGGTATCCCTAGATCCGGGTTAGGATCTATAGAACTCCCAAGACAGTCCCACAATTTAAAGCAAACAAGTCAAAGCAATTGAAAACACAGTGATCTTAGTCCTAAGGTACACCTCACTTTAAGTTTAGTCCCCAGCAGAGTCGCCAGTTCTGTGATCGGTGGATCTGGAACTGACTGTTTAACGCTGGTTCGCGAAATGTCGCGGAAGCAAGAGTCGCCACCGTCTTTTATTTTCTCCAAATGGAAAGGACAAAAGCACAGAAAAATTCCTTATAGAGATTGCTCTCGGTTCGGGAGGTAGATTATAGAAAGGGAAGGTGTTAGCACCCTTTCTATCCATGGTTATCCATGGGCTCTTAGATACTTGCTCATTTGTGTTTTCAAAAATGGTTTGTTTGCTTTTCAATGTGGGTTTTAAAAAAGTTTCTTTGAAAATTCCAGTTCGACTCTTGTATCGGTCCTCAAGAGTGTTTGAAAAATTGCTTTCGAAAGCTTTTTGAAAAGTGTCGGTGCGAAAAATGTTTTTGAATTGTTTTTGAATTTAGAGCAAGTATCTAGATTCGTCTACCTACCCTAAGGAATTCGTCTGTGTAAATGTCCTTTAAAGTAGTGCCATCCCACCATTGAGAGGTAGGTAGCACCACCGTTGGAGGTGTTCGGGTCAATTCGAGGTTCGGGACATGGTGATCACCAGAGCAATAGGAAGATACCTTAGAAGCTACCCTCATGCCAGGTTCCCAGATCATGAGGACTTACTAAGACATCCTCTACTCGACGATCACCTTTCGAGGCAAGGCAACAGTGAGGCGTACCCTAGGGGTGGTGTGTGATTTGTGTGTCAGATTCATTTATTTTTGTCTTGTCATGTCATTGGTGTTCTACGCTTGTTTTTATTTTTGTCCATACATTCTTTCATGCCATTATTTAACAATTAAAAATTGCGAGAAAAGTAAATTCTAAGCTATTACAAACGGCACGGGTCCACATCGCCAAAATTAAACCAGGACCCGATTTGACAGAAAATAAAGAAATAAAATAAAGAATTAAAAGAAAATAAGGTGCGAGAAAGTTAAAACATTACAAGGCCTTGGGAGAGATACACGAATATTATACGAAAGAAGAAATAAATATGTGAATTGAAATTTAAATCGAAACGAGGGCGTTGGACCCTTTTGCAAAATTAAATTATATGGAATTAATTAATAAAGAAAAAAGAAAAGGAGAACTTGTTTTTTGGTATTTTTCAGTATTTTAGGATTTAATATAAAAAAGAATTAATTAAAATAAATATTAACCCTAATTCTAATGGCTTTTTATTTATTAAGAAAACATTGAATTTTAACCTAAATTAACCCTAATTTTTATATACAAATTTAATTATAAAAATAAATATTTAATTATTTAATTATTATGAAAGAAAAAGAAAAAAAGGATAAAAAATTAATATGAACCCTAATTCTATGTTTTTTAGATTTTTATCAAAAGAATTAAAATTACAACCTAATTAAAAAAACTAAATAATTTAGGAATTTATTTACAAAATATTAACTAATTAAATATATTTAATTTTTGGTCTTTTCTGATTTTTATGGTATTTTATGATTTTATGAAAATATAATTAAATTAATTAATAAAAAAATAATAAAAAGAAGTATAAATAATAAAAAAAATAAAGAAGGTAAAAAATATGCAAACCTAGGGGGTTCAGACCCCAAATGGGAGGTTTTTCTCTAGCAATTCAGGCCCATCTATTGCAAAGCCTGGTGGACTTTTTTGAGTAACATGTGGCACGTTTGACCAAGCTCCATATTGTTCTTTCAATCAGCGCCCTTGGATCGCTCTCAACGTACGCGTGGCTGGCTTGATTAGGAGGTGTATAATGGTCTTTAACGTTGAACCTGCATGTGATTGTTAATTGAAAAATAACATGGGAATAATGAAGACCTGGGGCTCGAACCCAGGTCATGGATGTTGCCAGCACATATGCCTTGCCACTGAACCAATTCACGCGTTGTTAACATATAATAACAAATAAATATTATAAAAGAAACAAAAGCATTAGTGGACTTTGCGCGCGAAATTTAAATGACCCTATCACATCTCGCCACTTCATCGTCTCCTTCGTTGGTTTTCTTTTTCCTGAAACATGTAAAACATTGGCAACGGTTTTCACGCGTTGCCTAAGACAACATATTAGAAAATAACGATTAAGCCATGGATGCTCATAAATTGAGCGCGAGGGTGCCGTCTTCTTCGTCCAAACGCGCTCGTGTCAATGGTGGTACTCAGGGGTTCCAATTTTTCCTCATTCAAAAACCCCTAATTCGGAGTCCTGTAAACCCTAGAAAACGATAATGGCATCTTGGCATACAGCACGTAAAACTTCAATCAAAGCACATGATTAGCTTGCAAACATTATTCTAAACACAAAAATAACAACAAAATATGTTAACAATGCATGTATGATAGAAACTGATTCAGAAATTTTCTTTACCAACTTCAATGGTGATCTTGTGTTTTCTTGAGTATGGGGCTTGGGGAATGATTGGAATATGTCCTATAATCCTCCAAGAAGCTAATGGAACAAGTTTGGAGGCTTGAATCAACCTGCAAGTGAGTTTTCAGAATTGAGTTTTTTGGCAAAATTTGCAAGTTTGTGAATTGGTTTTCTGCGTAGCTTCTTGGTCCTTAGGATTAGGTTTGTATTCAGGCTTAAGTATAGAACCAATTAGGTCAAATAAAACACTCCAAATCTTTGGCATTCATGGTTTTTGAAATTTGATTTTCAAAGATCTTTTTCAATCTTTTTCCATGTGTTTTTGTACAAATCATGATCAATTCTCTCCAAATCTTTCCCTATTTAATTATACACGAATTATTGAGTAGATTTCATGCACAAAAGGATTGTAAAACTTAGGTTAAATATTTTTCATGTATTTAATTTGATTTAAATGAATTATTATTAATAAAAATTCAAATAAATAAATAAAAAATGAAGAAATACTTCCCTTTGGGCCAAGTGGTCGTGCACATGCCATGGATGAGGAATTGTGGAAGAAAAATGGGCCCATTAGCAATTTTAGGTCATTTGAATCAATGTTGACTTTTCAAAATATCCAAAAGTTTCCCAACTTCCACAAGGCATAACTTGCTCAATTTTTAAGCTTTGCTCATGTTCTTGGACATTTTGGAAAGGTCTTTGAGTCCTCTAACCAATGTATTTGGTCCCATGTCATTTTGATTTACCAATCTCAAGTTATGGCCTTTGACTTAAAGTCCCTTTTTGTTGACTTTTGAAAATGACCTATAATGTTGAAATTGATAACTTTTTGTGAGAGCGTTTCTTGGACTTGAATTATGAAGATGAGTTGTAGGAAATGTCTTTCTCTTCAAAATGAGCTTTGGATGGAATTTTTCTGATAATCCATGTGAAAGTTATGCCCTGGTCAATTTGCAGTTGACTTTTTCAGCTGTCCAAATAAGGAAACTTTTGCATCTTGATGATTTTTGAGCCAAGCTTTGAGAATCATGATCAAGAATTGATCAAATGATGTTTGTGGCTTCAAAATGATATGTTGACCAAAAATTTGAACTTTTGACTGTCAAATGACCATTTTGCCCATGCAGTTGACTGTAGTGCAATTAGGGTTTTGACTGTGCAGTTTTGTGCTGAAAGTCTTGAAACTTGGGATGAGGATGCTTGACCATATTTATAGGCATGTGAGACTTGTTTGGACCTTTGGAAACTTCATTTTCTTGATCAGAATCAAAACCCTAATTTTGACTGCTTAAGAGGCCTTTGCACTGTGCAACCCTTGGGGAACTTTGAAGCTTGACTTGGCAATTTCTTGAAGAATATGGGAGGGCAAATTTTGGGGTACAACAGTAGGTAAGCTTGACGACCACTTCAAATCTATGGTATCTTGATAGTGGTTGTTCCAAGCATATGACGGAAGATATCGACAAATTTTCACATCTAACGCTTAAGGCCAAGGGTTATATGACGTATGGAGATAACAACAAAGGAAATACTCTTGGCATAGGCAAAGTTGGTGGTCCACCTTTCACATAAATTGAAGATGTTCTTTATGTCGAAGGACTAAAGCACAATCTTCTAAGTATTAGCCAACTATGTGACAAAGGTTTCAAGATCATGTTCACTAAAGATGAATGTTTGATAGAAGATGAAGTCATACATGAGGATAAACTTAAAGGTAAAAGAGTAAATAATATTTTTATGATTTCCCTTAATGATTTGTCTTTGAAGGTTAAATGTCTCATGGCAAACAACAACGACTCATGGTTATGGCACAAAAGAATCGCTCATATCCATATGGAGCATTTAAACAAATTGATTAAGCATGACCTTGTTGTTGGACTGCCTAAGATAAAGTTCATCAAAGATAGACTTTGTGATGCATGTCAAAAGGGAAAGCAAACAAAATCAACTTTCAAATCCAAGAATGTGGTGTCCACTACTAGGCCACTATAATTGCTTCATATGGACTTGTTTGGCCCTTCTAGAATGAGGAGCTTCGGAGAACAAAGCATATCGACATTCGACATCACTTTCTTCGTGATCATGTACTTCAAGGAGATGTCGAAGTCACCTTCGTGGATACGCATAATCAACTAGCAGATATCTTCACTAAACCGTTGGTAAGAGAACCATTTTCAAGATCCGAAGAGAGTTAAGTATCTTGGACGAAAATGACATTATCTAATTAAGCTACATGGCTATGATCTTAATCTTAACTTTATGGTAATATATCATGATCCATGTTTTTATTACTAAATTTTTGATATATGACCATGAAATCCCCAAAAATTAAGTATTTTTTCACTTTTTCACTAATGACAATCGTTTGTCATAGAATGACAATGGGTTTTTGCTAAAAAAAATTTAGTTTCTGTTTTCATAACAATCGGTTGTCACTCCACGGCAACCGGTTGCTCTCTCAATTTTTTTGCCCCTGCTTGAATTTTTCAAAGGGTGCAATCGGTTGTCATCAAACAACAATCGATTGCACAGTTCAAAATTTTGAATTTTTTTTTTCAATTACACTCTCTTTTATTCTTTCTCTTCCATTGCCATTACTATTATTTATTTTGTACCCGATTTTTATTCTCTTTTTGAATGATTTAAGTGTTTTGGTCAACAACTTTTTAATGCTTAGTCCTTTCCTATGACACAATTTTTTGGATACTTACACACTCAAGAATCTCTATGCTACAAGTCTTTATTGTTTTGTCTAAACCATTGAATGCCTTACCTATCCATTGAATGCATATCTATCTATCTATAAAAGCCCAACCAAAACCTAAACTTCATATATCCTCTTTTGTCTCAAGAAACCCTACAAACACTAAATACCCTTTCCCCTTCCAGTTCTCTCATCCCTCACCATGTCAACATCAAAGAAAGGCAAGGGAAAAGCTTCTTCCTCATCTCAAGGTGATGATATCTCAAAACTCATTCCATCAAGAAGCCAAAGGGAAATATTTGTGTCTCACTTTCAGAAGATGACGGTTCTTCTACCAAGGTTCGGTAATCTTGACAACTTCTATTCTGAATGCTTTAGTT
The DNA here is from genome assembly GCA_948472305.1 of Vicia faba. Classification (NCBI taxonomy): domain Eukaryota; kingdom Viridiplantae; phylum Streptophyta; class Magnoliopsida; order Fabales; family Fabaceae; genus Vicia; species Vicia faba. The sequence goes on from OX451737.1 coordinate 209,224,799, forward strand.
TTCCAGCTTTATTTAGATCTCAAGGGATATACAAGTTAATTGGTGTTAATGGACCCATTTACCCCACTTTGGTTAGGATTTTCTACAGCAATCTAACCATTAGTAGAGGATGCATGATTTCAAATGTCAAAGGGGTTCCTATAGAACTCACAGTGCAGAATTTTGGTGAAGCTTTGGGTATTCCACATGATGGTGCTTGCATTAAACTTCTCTCAAATGCAAATCTGCCTGGCTACAGCAAAAGAGACTTCTACTATGGAATTGCAAGAATTCCCGAGCGTGATTTTATTCAAAAAAGGCAAAGTCTTATTGGTGGAACTCCGGAGAGGAACTCTTGGTCTGCAGGAACTCTCACTATTGATGATTGTTTGATCCACTACTTTTTGGCGTATGTGGTTATGCCAAAGTTCTCAAACATTTCCAATGTCAATGATTGTGAGATGCAGATTCTGTATGCGATGAAGAATGGGATTCAAATCAACTGGTCTTATGTTATTCTACATCATATGGCACTACATAATAAAAATGCTTCTGCTCTTCCTTATGGCTCCTGGCTTACCCTTGTTTTTGAGAAGTTCAATGTTCCCTTGTCTGGTGAACACATGGTGCCTATGACTAACCCCAAACATGAAATCACTCTGAAGAAAGTATGTAATACCAAAACCGGCGTCAAATTTGATCCGATTAATAGAACCATCACATACATTCATACTCCTCCACAAAACCAACCTCCACAAGAACAACCACTTCAAAACCAACCTCCACAACCAATGGAAAACTCCTTCAATCAAGTTTTTGACTACCTTCATTACATGAACAACAACATGAACACTCAATTTGCTCATCTCTATGCCCATACAAATGTCCCTCCTTATGAAGCTCAACCCTATCATTACCCTTTCATTCAACCTCAAACCAATGAAGTCAATGATGGTGAAGATCAAGATGATGAAGACTCTGTTGAAGGCATAAATGATTAGTTTTTAAGTTGTTATATTTCTTAGTACTTTATGTTCTTATGTTTTATGTTGTTTTTCTAAGTTTCGCTTAAAAACACTTCATGTATTGTGATCCTTTTCGTTTTGTGCACTTTGTTTATGTTATATCTATGTATGCAAACTTTATTTATGCTATGTTGTTTCTATGTGCAAAATTTTTAAAGGGGGAGAAGACTTTGTAGTTTCTTTTGTGTTTCTCTAACCCTAATTGCAGCAAGCAAGCAATCTTCAAAACCCTCATGCAATAGATCAAGGGGGAGTCTTTGAATTAGGGGGAGTTTTTTTAAAGAACTTGATTAGAGAAGACCCAGATGCACTCCAAACTTCAAGCAATGGTTGTCATCATCAAAAAGGGGCAGACTGTGAAATCAAGCTTTCCAAGTGTTTTGATGAAGATAGACTAGCATGCAAAAATGAATGGATCAAGATAGAAGATTTATCTCAAGCAAGATCATTGATCAAGATCAACTTTTCAAGACTTATGGCTTAAGGTATATGAAATTTTTGATCTTAAGCTCTTAGTGCTCAAAACTATTTTTAATCATGCATTTACTTTATTAAAATAATATTTTGAGTATATTCTATGTATGATGGAATAAGGATGTTTTAAATTTCTCAAAATCTTTGAAAATAATGATTTTTCAATTTTTGTACACAAGCAATCGATTGTCATGCTAGGACAATCGGTTGCATTAAAAAAAAACAAAAGTTTCTGTTTGACAGCAATCGATTGTCATCTAGAAGCAATTGATTGTCATGTGTTCTGTTTTCAAATTTTTTGAACGTTGGCTTATGAGCAACTGATTGCTCCTCAATGACAATCGGTTGTCATAGTTATATTTTTCAAATTTTTTAAATGTTGCTTTTACAACAATCGGTTGTTGCTTTAGTGCAACCGGTTGTTGTGCCTCAAATTTTGAAAAATTTCATTTTTCCAGCAACTTTTTGTAACACCTTTTCATGGCAATCTTTGTATCTTTTCAAGTACTTTTTCTAGTAAAAATGTTAAACATTGCTATGATTAATTGAAGAGGTATTACTACACTATAAATTATTTTTATTTAGAATTTTGAAAAAAAAAACAACAACAATCACTAACAACTATTATTTTCTATTCTTTGAATCATACTCTCTATACTCAAGATTTTTGTTCATCATTTTCATATGCATACTGAAAATTGTTCTTGAGCACTTAGAAGAGTATTCCATCTTAAATTTCATATTGAATAGAAAATATCAATCAAGTGATTGACATTGCTCTTTCATTTTTCAAACTCTTATACAAATCAAACATACTATTGTATCCTTGTTTTCAGGATTGTTGGAAACAAGAAAGACACTTAGGGAGGATTGTTCTCTTTGTGGTCTTAGTGAAAATCCAAGAGGATTATTCTTGGTCAAAGAGGATTGTTCTTGGTTGTTTGGTAGTCTTTTTACAAATTACCAACTCTAAGTTAATCTCTTTCATGTTGAAAGGGGACTGGAGTACTCTCGGACTGTGAGGAGAACCAGGATACATATTTGTGTTCTTTACTTTCTGCATTTACTGCTTTCATCACTTATCAGAAAAATAAAGAAAAGAAACTCGTGCAAAAATTTTCATACAATTCAGAAAAAGTTTTAAGAACCTAATTCACCCCCCTCCCCCTCTTAGGCGCATCTGAACTTACACTTGTGTCCTAAATTCTTGCTACTGACCTTGTTTACCATGCCCCAAGCTCGTAAAAACCTTTGACGATAATCTTGAACGTCGTTCTCGTAGTCGAATATAATACCTTGGATAAGCGCATGATTACGACCATCTCTTCAAGCATAACCAAATTGTTGTAGAGCCATAGAAGGGTTATAAGTAATACCTCCCCTAATGCTAAGGAGCGGAAAATTAGGAAATTCCTCATAGTGGTTAATGATGGTAAGATTTTCCAAAGATCGGGAACACCAATGAATATTCGAATAAGAGAGCGACATCATCCTTTAAGACCACCTCATACCTTGTTCATTCTTCAATACTGACTGGGGAAGATGTGAAATAAACCACCTAGATAACAACAGTATGCAACACATAAGATCCCCTCTCCTCCTCAAAGTACGAGTGTGAAGAGAATGTAGAATGTCTCCAAGCAAAGTAGGCATAGGGTTACGAGAAAGGAAAATTTTGACAGCATTCACATCTATGAGTTGGTCTGGATTAGGTAACAATACTAACCCATAGATTAGAAGAGCCAGGACTTCTTCAAAAGCTTGCAAAACCAAAGCATCCAAGAATAGTCGAGCCTTCTCTAACAGAAACTTAGCTAGAAAACCCTTGATTCCACTCCTTGTTTCCCAATTAGCTACAATGTCGTACCTCTTCAAATGTAAGGCTGATGCAATCTCTTCAGGTTGTGGATCTTTCTCTAAACCGATGAAGGGTATTTCATCAAGAACAGGTACTCCCAATAGTTGAGAGAATTCCTCCGTTGTGGGTACCAATTGTTAATCGGGAAAGGTGAAACAATGATGTACAAGGTCAAAGAACTAAAAGAGCACACACATCATATCTTCTTCAAAACTTGAGGTAACCAGATTAAGAAGTCGACCATATCTTTTGGTGAATGGAGAATTTTAAGTAACCCTTGATGCTAACTCTTTGAATTGAGGAGGCACCTTTATAAAGCTAATTCGGATGGTACTTATGCAAGCGGAAGCCATAACCTGCAAAATAGAACAAAGATAAATCCATAGGTCCTTGAAATGGTTAGTGAAAATGCTATGGCATGATGTCATGATGTTTATGATTTCATGAATAATTAATCACAAACAAAACACACAAGGCCTTAGGATTAGGCTTGCATGGGGTTTATAGGTAAGTACCCTCTTGAAGTTTTAGTTGGTTCAACCTGTCCTAAAAGGAGTAATCGGGTTCTAAGGAATCTCAATATAATTAATCTTTCTTCATCGGGCATTGTTTCAGCATAAGCACCAAACTGCGACCGAAATATCCCGAAAGTTTGATCTCAATGAGTGTAGTATCGAGTATCAACCAACTTCAGTTTGCACCAAAGCCAGCTATCTCACTACTTTCTAATGGCAAAGTTGTTTAACTAAGGTTCTATAGTTAGTTAGTGATTTATGACACCACACAGTGGCCCCGTATTCTCCTTGATTCAACTCAAGGTACACCGGTACCAACAAATGTGTCACACTAACATAGCCATCGCTTCAACCATATCGGTCTATGCCGTACATTTTCCATGATCTATTGCTACTTACCTAAAATTCCCCAGATCTGGGTATAGGATCTATACAAGAAATAAACCCAAAAGAATAACTCAAAAAATGCAAATCAAACAAGTAAAGCAATAAAGATGATATAGCTCTTAAGGTAACCCCACTTTATAGTTTTTCCCCAGCAGAGTTGCCAATTTTGTAATACTGTGGGAGAAGTGACTTGGTGTTTTGCGTTTTATCGCAAATGTTGCGAATAGCAAGAGTCACCACCGACTTTTCTTTTATCCAACAAAGGAAAGGGTGAAAAGAACAGGAAAGACCTTTTGAGAATTTTCTTGAGTTCGGGGGGTAGGTTATGAAAAGGGAAGTTGTTAGCACCCTTTTCATCTGTAGTTATATATGGGATCTTAATTTCTAGCTCACTTTGAAATGCTTTGTGTTTGTGTATGTTTGAAAATGTTTGAAGATATTTTTAAGATGGTAACTTTGTAATGATTCTCGTATCGTTGAGAATGTATATAAAATGTTTATTTTAGAAATATTTTGAAAACGCCTTAGTGCGACAAACTTTGTAACGATTCTCGTATCGTTGAGAATGCATACAAAGTGTTTGTTTTGAAAATATTTGTTTGAAAAGAGAGTGTTTGAAAAGTTGTTTGTTTTTGGAAAGTGTTTTGAAAGTGTGAGGTGTAAAGATTGTTTTAGTTTGTGAGCAAGCAATTACGAGCAATCTACCTACTCAAAAAGTATTTGGTCTTTTCCTCCTCCTTTAGATAATGCTTGACTACCATTAGTTAGTAGGAAGCCATATCATTGGATATGAGGGACAGGCGTGGTTCATCGTACAGTCATAGAAGGAAACTTGTATGATGTTTTAGCAATTTTCATAAGGGACTAAGATTGTTACCGAAGGCAACATCAAAGGTTCATCGAGGGACTTCGATCTTTTAATCGAGGGTCTTTTGCTAAAACATCTCACGTTCGAGGGGCATGACTGTTTTTATCTGAGGCAACAAGTGTGGCTTACCCTAGAAGTGCATCTGTGCAAGGTGTTTTGTTTTCATGTATTTTATCTTGAATTAGGGTTGTATAATGTTTGATTTTAAATCCTGCCATACAAAACCTAATTACTAACAATAATAAGGAAAGCGATAACTTACGGTATTTAAATGTCCTATGCTATTACAACGCTTTGGGAATAGGGGTACAAGTTTGTGAATGAGGGGAAGAAAGCAATAAATCCCTAATTATCTATTACAATCCATAAGCAATTACATAACTGTAATGATGCGAGAAATAAACAAAAGCGTGGAGATAGAAAGATGTTTTTAAGAAACCCTAAAAAGTTCTAAGTATTTGAGAAAATAATTTGTTATTTCTTTATTTAGAAAATATTTGCAATGTGAGGTAAAAGCTTAGACCTAATTCTATTTAATATAAAATAAGGTGTAATAAAATTAGCTTATTTATATCTATGAAAATTAAATTAATTAATTAAGACCTAAAGTAATCTAAGTATTTTAGAAAATATTTTGTATTTGTTTTAGAAAAATAAAAGTATACAAAACCTAAATTTAATGAAATCAAGATGGTAAAAATAATTTCTATTTGTCAAAAATTAAATTAATTGATAAAAAACCTAAATCTAACTTTTTTATTATTTTATGAATTTTCTGATTAAATAAAAAAAGAATTAAAAAAGAAGAATTAATTAAAATAAAATAAAAATAATAAAATGGGTCTAGGTGTTGTAAAAGGAAAATGGGGGTTGAAAAGAAAATAAAATGTTAGGTCCAAAACAGTTTTTTTATTTGAATCAGAAATGAAAATAAAAAAATAAATGGGCCTGCGCTTGTAAAAGTAAATGGAGGGAGTGAGAAAACAAAAATTCAGGCCCAAACACAAGGGAGTCCAACGCTATTTGTGATCCAGTGTTGCTAGCTTTTTTGAGAGTGCATCATGTGCTTGCCTTCTGGGGCGTTGGATCTAGCCATGGGATGATCATGTGGTGGTGGTAAGAGGAACACCGTGCCGCCTTCAGCTTGCTTGCACTAGATTTTCAAGAAACAAATAAGAAAGAAATAAAAGGGTACCACTAGGGCTCGAACCCAGGTCCCTATGTTCAAACACGTGCTTCTTTTACCACTGGGGTGGCTGTTTCATCCGGTTATGAAACAGTCATCAATAAATATAATACAAAATCATTTTCAAATTTCTGACTTCATCTTCTTCCTTGCGCGTGTTTTACAGCAACAACAACAACATTGTTCAAACTTGCAAAATCTTCATTTCTCAACCAATTTGAAAAATGTAAACATCAAAGTTGTTCCAAATTTTACCACGAATTCAGCCATGTAAATAACTTAAACTAACATTCAAAGATGAACATGAATTTCTATCTTTACCAAAATAAACCCTAATTTTTCTGAAACTTCAACTTCAAAATTCTCCACGTACAGTTAACATAAATGAAAAATAAAGGCATGGTTAGCTTCAGGGCAATGATGTCTATATTTTTTATTCACAAAGTAACTGTGATACGGTGGGAGAACTGACTTGAGGGTTTTGCATTTGATTGAAAATGTTGCGGTTAGCAAGAGTCGCCACCGACTTTTCTTTTATCCAAAAGAAAAGGTGAAAAAGCACAGGAAAGACCTTTGAGATTATTTCTTGAGTTCGGGGGTTAGATTATGAAAAGGGAAGGTATTAGCACCCTTTTCATCCATGGTTTTCCATGGGCTCTTAGGTACTTGCTAGATCACTTGCTTTTTGTTTGAAATTTTGCTTGATGTGGTTTTTGAAAGTATTTGGTAAAGAGGTAATTGTTTAGGAAATCTTTGTAATGATTCTTGTTTGTAAGAATGTATACAAAGATGTTTGATCTTTTTAAAATATTTTCAATTTTGTAAGATGTTTGAAAGTGTAGGTGATTGTTTTGAAAATAGCAAGGATGTTTTGTTTGAAATTGAGCAAGTAATTATGAGCAATCTACCTACTCAAAAGTCTTTCTTGTTCATTTTCTTTTTCTTTGACATTGTTGTCTTACCATTGATTTGGTAAGCAACCCTATATTTGGATGTAAACGGGACGGGCGTGGGTCATCGTATAACCATGATTAGCAATGTTGCAAGGTATCTTAGCATTTTCTTTAAGGGACTAAGATCATTTGAAAGGCAACTTAGATAGCGTTATCGAGGGACTATGATCTTGTATTTGCTTGTTTTTTCTAAGATACCTCACATGCATAATATGGCCATTTTGTATAAGACAACCAAGTGGAATAACCCTAGGTATGCTTGTGTGCAAGTGTATTGTTTTCATGCTTGTTTTTGTCTTGGATTAGGGTTTTCTAAGTGTTGATTTTAGTCTTTCCATACAAACCCTAATTACTAGCATTTGTATATAAAAGCGATAAATTGTGGAATTTTAAAGTTACTACGCTATTACAATATTTGTGGGGAGGGGTGTACAAATTTAATGGGGATTGCAAGAATGTAAACCTAGTTAGTCTATTACAACCATATTGAATGGATACTAATGTACAAGGAATTAAAATGAATACAATGTACAAGATAGATAAATCTACAAAAATGCAAAAATGTGAAGTAAATGGATATTTGTTTGATTTTTTATGAAAAAGGGATTTTATCTTAATATAATAAATTTAAAGAAAAAATAATTAATAAAAGAATTTGTTTAAGAAAAGATTTTAAATAAAACCCTAGATTTGTTAATTGATTAAAAGAAAATAAGTTTAGAAAAAGTATTTTTTGGTATTTTTGTCTTAAAAATATTTATAGCATCATAAAATATTTTGGCCCTTTTTTTATATATAAATAAATATATTTTAATTAGTATGAAATAAAATAACTAATAACCTAGTTTTAATTATATTTACAAGATAATAAGTAAAAAATAAATAAAGTATAGTTAATAAAAATATTTTTTTGTGACAAAAATAAAATAAACTAAGTCAAAATATAAATCTATCATTTTTTTGTATTTTATGATTTTTCAGTATTTAGAAAATATATTTAAGAAAATAAAAATGAAATAAAAAAATAAGTAAATAAACTTGGGTCAAGGGTGCCAATAGCCTGCAGGAGGGTTAGTAAGCAAAAATAAAAACAAGTCAGGCCCAAAGAGGCTCAGCGCCTGCCAAAAACACAAAAATCAGAAAGTAAAATGTGAAAAAATGAAAAAGGTACCACTGGGGCTCGAACCCAGGTCCCAAAAGTTACAGGTGCGTGCTTCTACCACTGGGGTGGCTATACATCCATTAACATAAGCAAAAGAATAAATATACAAGGAAAAATGCGCCCTGATGACTTCATCTTCAACCTCCAGCCAGACCAGCTGTAACTTGCTCATTTCTCATCAAAAATGAAAACTGTAAACATGAAACTTGTAGCAAATTTTCTCACGGTTTCAGAAATGTAAAGCATTAAAACTATAGATCAAAGATAAGCATGAATTTTAATGGCCCTAATCTGAACCCTAAAAATCTCAGAAATTTTAGTTTCAAAGTTCTCTAAGCTCAATCAAAATTAATGGAAACTATGGACATGGTTAGCTTCAGGGTAACTATATCTACATGTTTTGTTCATAAATAAACTATTGGTGATGCCTGTATGAAGAGTTCCAAGTTGAGAAAACATACCTCAAAACTGGAAATCGTGTTTTGAGTTTGAGCTTGTTTCAAGTGATGGTGATGATCAGGTTAGCTTCCTTGAGGTCCTAGGAAGCTAATGCAATGATTAGCTTGAACAATGGATGGCTGAAATGGTATGGAGAAGTCAATGTGCAGTGTTCTGTTTTTGGAAATGGAGGATGGTGTTAATGGTGTTACAGTTCTAAAACAGGGTGTGGGATCAACTTTATATGATGTTTAGAAACTTTAGAAACCAAAAGGCCAAGAAACGCACGAGTAGATTATGAGTTTCAAGTTTTTGGTCAGTTTGTGTAAAAATGGAAGTGTGTCATGTGATTCTGAGTTCTAGGTTCTTTCAAGGATTGGGCATTCGTCTCTTTGTGTCAAATGGTTTGTGTATGTATAAACAAAAGTGTTTGAGTGCATTAGCAAGTCAGAAGTACAAGTTTTTAGCTTTTGGCTAGGTTACTTGATTTTGAAGAAAAGAGGGAAACAAGTTTCAAGAAGAGGTACAAGCATGGTATGGGTGATTGTAAGTGTTTGAAACATTTCTCATGAGTTATAGGAATTGTTTGATCAGAAGAGAACAAGTGCAAGGCTCAAGAATAAGTTTTGTACAAAAAGTCACTTTATCAAAATGGCAATGTAACCTTTCTTCCAAAAATGAATATAAAGCATGTCCATGCATTGAATGCTTGAAGTGAGGCCTCTAACAGCTGTGTAAATCATTAATTATGGAGTTCCTAACAAGTTTTAGGCCTGCAAAGTAGTGTTTATGCAGCATGGTTTGAATTTGAATTTTGTTCATCACTAAAATGACTTGTAATTAAAGTGATAAAACCCTAACTTCATCTCTTCAATTCTCCCTACTCAAGAATGATCTAAAGGAGTTCTTAGACATTTTGGAAAGCTTGAAATGTGCTATACAAATCATCTTTGAATTGATTTTGAAGATTCCCCTTGGAACTATATGAAAAAGTGTCATGAAGTTATGTCAAAATCCTGGCCAAATTAGGGCAAAATTTCACTAAGTGTTTTGTTTCATGGCCCTATGTTTACAAAATTATAACTTGAGATCCAAGCACTTTTGGAAGAAATTGTGTGAAGAAAAGTTGTATATTTCATGGAGATATATAAATTTCATGTTTTAAGTTTCTCTTGAATCACTTTGCATCATGGTGAAAATTTGGCTTAAAGTTATGAAAAAATAAGAAATTTCCAACACTTAGAAAAATTTCTAAGTTTAGAAATTTTGACTTTTCAAAACGAAATCTTGACTTTTTGATTTCTTTATGAATAAGTTTCATATTTTGACATTTTTTTATGAATTATGATCTTTGGCACTTGAATTTGACCAAAAAGACAAAGTTTGACTTTTCAGTATATAGTTGACTTTTGATCAGTTGACTGCATAATTCATTTGTCAATCCAATGGACTTGCAATGTTTTGAACCATGTCATTAGGTCAAAATGATGCAATTGGACTCATGAGATCATGCCTTAAACCAAATGACCATTTTCTAGGTCAAAAATCAGAAATTGCCTTTTCTCATTCAAAACCCTAATTTTGACCATTTTGCCCTTTTGGAGATTTGATCAAGTATTCTTGAGGAATTGTGATCCAAACTTGATCAAATGATACATATGAGTTTAAAATGTTGATGCGGGTCAAGAATTATGAAGTTTGACTGTAAATTTGCCGTAGTTGACTTTTTACCCAATACAGTTGATTTTTAGGTCAACTGCTCAATTGACTGAACAAAAATGTGATCCAAGGCTTGAAACTTGACATGAGTAATATTGGGGGTCCATAATGATCCATTAAAGTCATATGGGGCCTTGAAATTTCAAAAAATCCTTGTGCAAATTCAAACCCTAATTTTGGTCATCAGTGCTTAAGGAGGTGTCTTGAATTGATCAAACCCTAATGTAGTCTTGAGTCAAGGAGATCTTGTGAGAAAATACTTGATAAGTGAGAGGGCAAATTTTGGGATACAACAGCTGCCCCTGTTGAATCTTCTTAAGCCTGAAAAGTTAGATTGGCGAGTCTTTCCATTTGTGACTCGAAGGTGGAAGATGATTGGACACTAGAGTGCCCAGAAATTTGCACTTGGTGATGTGATGGTTGAGGGAATAGGCTTAAAGATGCCATTTGGAGAGATGATAGAAAGTTGTTGGATATCGGATTGTAAATGCCATCCAAAGTGATTGTTTAATTGTAATTTGCAAGCTGAAGGAATGAGTATCATAATGGCGTCCGTGTCTGGAGCGTATCTGAACTATATCTGAAAGCTAACTCTGAATGAGTATCAGAATGGCATCTGTTTCTGAAGCGTATTTATACTGTATCTGGAAGAGACTCTGAATGAGTATCAGAATGGCATTCGCGTCTGGAGCATATCTGAATTGTATCTGAAAAAGATTCTGAATGAGTATCAGAATAGCATCCGTGTCTGGAGCGTATCTAAACTGTATCTAAAAGTTGACTGAGTGTCAGAATGGTGTCCGTATCTGAAGCGTATCTGAATTGTATCTGGAGATTGAATTTGAATGAGTATCAGAATGGCATCCGTGTCTGGAGCGTATCTGAATTGTATCTGAAAACTTTGAACATTGTTAATGGTAGTTGTTAACCTTATCGTGAAAAGGGTAAAATGTTAGCTAAAATGCAAAGTCATATTGTATGAAATGCATGGTATGATGTATTCGTGTAATCAATGTTTATGATATATGGATGCGATGTATGCGCATGTGAGCTAATTTGATGTACTACTTGTTGGATTTGGGGAGAATAAATTCATGACTGCTGCTGAGGATATGAGGTGTAAGTCTTCATGTTGTGAAGTTGAAGTGTTGATGAATTTTTGCTTAGAGAAATAAACTCTGTTGTAAGGGAAATGTCGCGTACTGCCAGTAAAACCCTGTTGGGGACTCCTGAGAAATTGAACGACTTCTACCGGGATTGATAAATGGAAGCTTTGTTCCGCTGGGAATTAAACTGCATACTGCGGGGGACTTTATGGAAATAACTTAGAGAGATTTTCCTACTTTAAAGCCCTCAGTGATTGTCGTTCTATTTTGTTTATTCGTAAACAGTAATTATATTCAAATGCATATGTTCAACAATCAATCATTGGACGTTTTTGTAAACAAAACGTAAGAGTAAAGAAAAACAGATAGTTTTGCACTTTCAAAGGGATATCTTTGTATTGACTTTGAGTAAGTATTTTTGTACAATGAGACAAACATTCTAGTAAAAGAATGTTGTCGTAAAAAATGAAAATTTTGATACAAAGAAAAAGATAGCTATGTGCAATAATCCCATGGGGTTCCCATTCTGCTATAGCCTTCGTGTCTCTGAGCATCTTGTCTATTTGTTGCCTCGTCCGAAGATGATTGAATTGATCAGAACCTCTGAGTTTGTCAGTGGAAGCCAAAGGTTGTCCGTAATGTGATCCAATGGGACATAGTCATACGCTTTAATTCCCTAACTTTTGCCTGGACCTCCCTTTTGGGTTTTCAGTCCACCGGGAAACCCTTTTTCCCAAGTCGCCCTTTCGGGTTTTAAACTTTTCGGGTGTACAGATTTTTTTGTTTTATCCCTAATTTTTGCCCGAACCTTTTTGGTTCGTCGGGATGCCCTTGTTTTGCCTAGGTGTGTCAACCTAGCGGGTTTCTTATGCGTAGTATCTTTTGACTATGTCTGCATTCGCAGGGTGCGGCAGGTCGTCGCCATCCATGGTGGTCAAGATCATTGCTCCACCAGAGAATATGTTTTTGATTACCAACGGTCCTTTGTATGTAGGAGTCAATTTGCCCCTGGGGTCACCTTGTGGTAGTATGATACATTTGATCAGCAGATCTCCAACTTGATATGCTTGGCGTCTGACCTTTTTGTTGAAAGCCTTGATCATACGTTTTTGATACATTTGACCATGGAAGACAACAGCAAGCCTTTTCTCATCAATCAAGTTTAGTTGATCAAGTCGAGTCTGGATCCAATCGTCTTCAATCAACCCTGCATCCTTCATAATTCTTAGAGAGGGGATCTGGACCTCAATAGGCAAGATCGCCTCCATGTCGTATACCAGAGAATAGGGTGTTGCCCCGGTTGATGTGCGAGCTGTGGTACGATACCCGTGGAGAGCTAATGGTAGCATCTCATGCTAGTCTTTATATGTGACTGTCATTTTCTGTATGATCTTTTTAATGTTCTTGTTTGCGGCTTCAACAACACCATTCATCTTTGACCGGTAAGGGGAAGAATTGTGATGTTGGATCTTGAATTGCTCGCACAGGGCGGTGATCATAGTATTATTCAGACTCGTACCATTGTCTGTAATAATCCTCTATGGCATACCGTAATGACAGATGAGATTCTGTTTGATGAACCGGGCGATAATGTTCTTGGTAATGGAAGCAAAGAAGTTGCCTCCACCTACTTTGTAAAATAGTCAATGGCCACTAAGATGAAGCGGTGTCCATTGGAGGCGGTTGGCTTGATTTCCCCAATCATATCAATCCCCCGCATAGCAAAGGGCCAAGGAGCCGTCAAGACATTCAGAGGAACCAGAGGTACGTGCACCTTGTCAGCGTAGATCTAACACTTGTGGAATGTTCGAGAGTGTTGATAGAAATCTGTTTCCATGGTAGACTAGTAATAGCCTGCCCGTAGGATTTTCTTTGCCATCGTATGCCCACTGGAATGGGTGCCAAAAGTGCCTTCGTGTAATTCAGCCATGACCCTTTCATCTTCAACCTTGTCTATGCACCGAAGTAACATAGAGTCATGGTTGCGTTTGTAAAGAATGCCATTACTAAGGAAGAATTTAGCAGAGAATCTCCTTAAGAACTTCTTATCATTGACTGAAGCTCCTTCTGGATATTCTTGAGCCTCGAGATACCTCTTGACTTCGTGAAACCAAGGCTGGTCCACTACTTCTTCAGTATTAATCTCGTGACAGTGTGCTGGTTCATCCCTTCGTTCAATGGTGATCTGGGAGCCTCGTTGTCCCATTTAAGTTTAAACATATATGACATTGTGGCTAGTGCGTCCGCTAGCTGATTTTCTTCTCACTGAAAATGCTCGAAGGTAATCTTCTCAAAATGTGGGAGCAATGTCAAAACATGTTCTTTGTAAGGGATAAGGTTAGGGTGTTTGGTGCCCCATTCCCCTTTGATCTGGCTAATGACCAAAGCTGAATCTCTGAATACATTCAAGGATTTGATCCCCAAGTCTATGGCAGCTTTGAGACCAAAGATGCATGCTTCGTATTCCGCCATGTTATTTGTACAATTGAAGAAGAGTCTTACAATAAAGGGAGTGTGACATCCTTCCGAAAATATGAGTACAACACCAATACCATTTCCGAGTGTGTTAGATGCCCCATCAAAAACCAGGGTCCATCGGGATCCTTGTTCAGGTCCGTCATATGGCCTAAATTCTTCATAGTTGTTTACCATCATGAAGTCTTCATCTGGGAATTCGAACTTCATGGACTGGTAGTCTTCTACAGCTTGGTGAGCAAGGTGATCAGCTAGTACACTACCCTTTATTTCTTTCTGGGTAGTATATTGTATGTAATATTCTGTTAGGATCATATGCCATCTCACTATTCTCCCAGAGAGAGCAGGCTTCTCGAAGATGTATTTTATTGGATCCATTTTAGATATCAACAAGGTAGTATGAGTCAGAATATACTGTCTTAGCCGGAGAGCAGCCCATGCCAGAGCGCAGCAAGTTTTCTCGAGCAGTGAATATCTTGTTTCACAGTCGGTAAACTTTTTGCTTAGGTAATAAATAGCGTTCTCTTTTCGGCCAGACTCGTCATGCTGCCCCATCACAAACCCCATTGAATTTTCCAAAACAGTCAGATACATGATCAATGGTCTTCCCTCGGCTGGTGGCATCAAAATAGGAGGCTCTTGCAGGTACTCTTTGATCTTGTCGGAAGTAGTTTGGCATTCATCATTCCATTTGACTACTTGATCTTTCTTCAGTAGTTTAAAGATTGGCTCACAAGTAGCTGTCTGGTGAGAAATGAATCTAGCAATGTAGTTTAAACGTCCCAAGAATCCTCTGACTTCCTTCTCAGTACAAGGAGCAGGCATCTCTTATATCGCTTTCACTTTGGCAGGATCTACTTCAATACCCTTATTGCTGACAACAAAACCTAGGAGTTTACCAGACCTTACTCCAAACGTGCATTTATTTGGGTTAAACCTCAGCTTGTATTTCTTTAGCCTCTCAAACAGTTTCTGTAAATGGTTAAGATGCTCTTCTTCTGTTTGAGATCTAGCTATCATGTCGTTCACATAGACCTCTATTTTGTGATGTATCATGTCGTGAAATAGAGCTACCATGGCTCATTGATAGGTTGCCCCAGCATTCTACACTCCGAATGGCATAACCTTATAGTAGAATGTGCCCCACTGTGTGACAAATGTTGTTTTCTCCATGTCCTCAGGCGCCATTTTGATTTGGTTGTAACCTGAGAAACCGTCCATGAAGGAAAACACTGTGTGCTATGCCGTATTGTCAACTAGAATATCAATGTGGGGGAGTGGGAAATCATCCTTAGGGCTTACCCTATTCAAATCTCTGTATTCCCTGCACATTCGTACCTTGTCGTCCTTTTTGGGCACGGGAACAACATTGGCAACCCATTGCGGATAAGAGGTGACGGCCAAGAATCCATCATTGAATTGCTTCATGACTTCAGCTTTAATCTTCTTCGACATATCTAGTCGCATTCGACGGACCTTTTGTTTTACTGGTGGACAGTCCTCTCTTGTAGGTAGACGATGTAACACAATGTCTGCATCAAGTCCTGGCATGTCTTCATACGACCAGGCAAAGACCTCAACATATTCGTGTAGCAACTGAATTAGACGCTCTTTGACACTGGGTTCCAGGTTGGCACCCACCTTGACTTCTTTTTTGTCTTCCTCGGTACCTAGGTTGATTGTATCCACGGGTTCCTCGTGGGGCTAAATGGTTCTCTCTTCTTGTTGTAGTAGCCTGGCGAGTTCCCCTGGTACTTCACAATCTTCCTCACCTTCGTCTTCGGCTTGGTAGATTAGATTTTCAGAGTCACGAAAGGCCATAGCAGAACTGTTACCCATGGGATCCTGAATGGATGTACACCTGCATTGTGATTGTGAGTGTGTGTAAGAGTATAACTATCTTTGAAAAAAATAAAAAATGTAAAAAAGAAAAACAATGAGCACAAAGTTTGTATGCAAAAACTTCCATAATTCATTGATGTCATATGGAAATGAGATAATAACCCTTACAAATGGACCATTGTGCCTCAGGTAAGACACAAGGTTTTAAGAGTCTGAATTGTTTTAATATTACAGATCCAACAAAATGTAAAGAAAAATTACTGTGGGATAAAAGTGATCGGGACGAAATCTCTAGCCTCCCAGTTGTTGAGCCCTCCACTGACAGTTGGGAAAATCCAATCCTCCAGGTTGTAGTTGTCTTCATCATCTTCCACTGTATTGACTTCGCGATTGCTGATCTTCAAGGGTGGTCCTCCGGCATGAGCGTGGCGTACAGCCTTCTAGGCACCTGAAGTGAAACCTAGGCCAAACTTGTCATATTTGTATGGGATACCTGGGAGTTGTCCCCAGATAGTCCACCCATCTTCTTCTATCACTGCCTTGGCATTCTTCAAAGATGACATCCTGAGTGGAGGCCTTGTGATCCTGGGAATTGGAAATACAGCCTTGGTTACTGCCACATCTTGCGGGACTTCTTCAAAGTGCTGGAATGGAGTTTCAATAAATTCACCATCTAACTCCACATATCTGAAGGAATTGAGATGGTTGATCATATACTCTTCTTCTCCATGAACGGTGATGATTTTCCCTTGAATTGGATATTTCAGCATTTGGTGCAACGTAGAAGTAACAGCGCCAGCATTGTGAATCCATGGTCGGCCTAGTAAGCAGGAATATGAAGGGCAGATATCCATTACATAAAAAGTTGAATCAAATGTTTGGGTTCCAACCTTTATGGGGATATCCACTTCCCCATGCACCATCATTTTTGAGCCGTCAAAGGCCCTCACTACTATGTTGCTTGGCTTCAATGTCAATCCCTCATAGTCAAGCCTATCAAGAGCCTTTTTAGGCAACACATTCAGGGACGAGCCAGTGTCCACCAAGACATGAGCCAGAGTTGTTCCCCTGCATTCCACTAAGACATGCAATGCCTCATTATGCTTCCTTCCTCTTGGCGTTAAATCAACATCCGAAAAACCTAAGCCATTATCTGCAATCAAGCTGGCTACGCGGTCTTGGAACTGATCGGCAGATGTTTCTTGGGGTACATGGGTATTTTTCAGAATATTTAACCAAGGCCTTTTCATGCGCCTCGGAACATAGTAGTAAAGCCAGCATGGAAACTTTAGATGGAGTTTTCCCCAGTTGCTCAACTACATCGTAGTCGCTTCTTTTTATAATCTTTAGGATTTCCTCCATCTCTTTCCGGGAGGTCTCAGGGATAACCAATGATTGTGCCTTCGTCCAGACAGGCTCAATCAGAATACTTTTACCTCGAGTCTCGGTTAACTCGACAGCAGGAATATCAGTAGGAGTAATAACAGGGGTTGTATCAGCTTTGTCAGTTGGAGTATTAGTAGAGATGATTGTAGGACTGGGAGCACCCTTTGGAGGAGCCACAACCACATGAATGATTATGGGGCCAAAAACAACCTTTGGGGGAGCACTTTCTAGAGAGAATATCCTTCTGCTTCGGGTAATCTTGCTAGTCCCTGCAATATTACTAATATCAAAGTCAACTTTCTCAGAACTTGAATCTTCGGCAGCTGGCCAATCTTGCTTGATACCATGGTAGCAGACATCCCCTCCATAATTCCTTGGTATGGTTTTGTCTGACGAATACGAGACTGGTCCAGGCATTGTAATTATCAAAGGAGCTACTTTTGGAACTGATGTAATTCTAACGGGTCTTTTGGTGGAGACCCTGAAAGAATTGTCGAAAATGTTAACGATGGAAACATCATTATAAGAAATAGTTGGAACAGAAGTCTTCTCGAATAAAATTTCCTTGTTATCTATTAGGCATTGAATGCCTGCTTTCAGCAAAGGACATCTGGTTGGTGAGGACAAATAGGAATAACAGCTTTCATCACAGCCTGGGAACACACCGGCATTCAATAAATTCTTTTTGATAGTTAGGAGTGGGGTCATAAGTTCATTAACTGAAGTAACAAACATATCTTCCTCAATGGTGTTGGCATTATGGCCGTGTTTGGGCATAGGGGCAGAAATGACATTTAGCTTTTCGGGCGCATCGAATTCAATCTCTTTGGCTTCAATGAGGTCTTGTACTTTGTTCTTTAGAGCCCAACAGTTATTAGTGTCATGGTCGGGACTCTCAGAGTGGTATGCACAGCGGGCATTAGGATGATAGTGAGGCGAAGTTGTGTTAGGGTTCTTTAGAGCTTCTTTCAAAGTCACTAGGTTGGATCTTAACATATGTGGAAATACTTGAGATAGGGTCATGTTAATTCTGGTGAATTGTCTGACTGGTCTTTCCATTCTTGGTTGGTTGTTTCTTTGCTGATCAGGCGCATGTTTAGGAATCATAACAGTCCCCACCATTGGACGGCATTCGGCCCTATCTTTATTTCTCTAAGGATATACAGCAACCACTTCTTTCTTTCCAATGAATGGCTTCCTTACAGCAGCAGAGGATGCATCTTTTTGAATCTTTCCTCTTTTTATCCCGGCTTCTACCCTTTCTCTGGTCAATATCAGTTCAGTAAAACCTGCCGATGAACTCCCAATTAAGTGATTGAAGAAGGGACCATACAAGGTGCCCAAAAACATGTCTACCAACTCTCTTTTAGATAGGGGAGGTTGAACTGTTCTGGCCAAGTCTCTCTATTTTTGCGCATAGTCCTTGAAGCCTTCACTTGAAACCATGACCATACTCTGGAGTTGAGTACGGGTGGGTGCAAGATCAGCATTGTACTGGTATTGTTTGTAAAAGGCTGCAGCAAGATCTTCCCAGTTATGAACATTGGCTCTTTCTAACTGATAAAACCAATCAAGTTGAGTTCCAGACAGACTGTCTTGGAAGAAGTGTACCCATAAATCTTTGTCAGCGGTATGGGGCTGGATTTTCCTCACATAGGATCGGAGATGCATTTTGGGGCATGAGACTCCGTCATATTTGGCAAACATAGGTGCTTTGAATTTTGGAGGAATGACAACCCCCGATACTAAACCCAATTCCTTAAATTCCAATCCAGACACTTTTTGGCTTTCCATTGCACTCAACCGCTCTTCTAGATGCTTATACTTATTGTCGGATGGAGGGTATTGTTCTTCATAATAGTTGTTGTACCCCAAAATTTTCCCTCTCATATTTCTCAAGACATTGCAAGAATAATCTCCAAGTTGCTCAAGATTGCTCAAGAGTTGGACAGTCAAGTTATCTCCTAAGGCAGACAATCTCAAATTAGGGTTTTGTGTTGCACCAAGGTCCTCACATACAAATGA
Source organism: Vicia faba (assembly GCA_948472305.1). NCBI lineage: Eukaryota > Viridiplantae > Streptophyta > Magnoliopsida > Fabales > Fabaceae > Vicia > Vicia faba. The sequence continues at coordinate 209,244,197 of OX451737.1, forward strand.
CCTCAAGTGCTCCCAAATGTACTAATATTTTCTCAAGTTCATCCATGTCAAATTTCAAGCCTTGCAGAAGAAGTTTGGTCAATCAATTGCTCAAAGGGTCCAAAAGTCGACTATGCTAGGGCAAAAGTCAATTGTGACCTATAAATAGTCAAACTTCAATAATTTTTGTCAACATTCTCATATTGAAGGATATTTCATTATTTTATCAAGGGTTGATCATGATTCATCAAGGATTGCTCAAAATTCATCAAGATTCAAAAGTTGCTAAATTAGGGTTTTGTAGGAAAAGTCAACTCAACTTTGACCAAGCATAACTTTCTCATAATTTATGAGAAATGACCCATCCAAATCTAATTTTTAATAGGATGCAATTTCCTACAATCCATATTCATACCCTAAGATCAAGAAATGCACTCACAAAAAGTTACAAATTTGGACATTATAGATCATTTTTGAAAGTCAACAAAAACACCTTTTTTTCCAAAGATTATAACTTGAGCATGGAATATAAAAATGAGATGATACCCAAAGGGTTGGTTAGAGGACATCTCAAGCTTTCTAAAAAGTCCAAGAACACTTCCAAAGGTTCATAATTGAAGAAGTTATGCATTGTTGAAGTTGGGCATTTTAGCAAAATTGCCAAACGTCAACTATCCCTAAAACTTCAAATTTTGTCAAATGGGCCCATTCTTTTCCACTTGATTTGATCTTGTCACACTACACACGTGTCCTAGCTTAAGTCTTGTGTCCATTTATTAATTTTTCTATTTTATTTGATTTTTTATTGAATTAATTCATTTTAAATCAATTTAAATCAAATAAAATCCAAATATTGATGACTTAGAATCTTTTTGATTTTTATAGGTCTTAATTATCATCATGGACATGATCAAATTTGTATCAAGCTTTTCATGTACAAAAATATTGGATTTTGGACAAGTTTGGAAATTTATCAATGGAGGATCAAATCAAATCCTAAAACATCAATGCATAAAGATTCAAGTCCAAATTATTGACCTAATCCAATGCTGCATACATATACAACACAAAGGCACGCGAATTAGTGGTTAGAGGCTGCATAAACATCAAAAGAAAACTTAAGAAAACTTGGAAAAAGTGTGAATCTGAAATCGTGTTTAGAGACAGTTTCAATACAAAATCTCAACACCACTCAATTGCTGGTCAATCACTGAGTGAGAAGCAATCAAAAGAAAGCTCTCTCCCCTCCTCAATCGCGCTGTAAGTCTCTCTGAAAATCGCTCTGCACTTGAAATCATAACTCCATACTTCTGCATCTTTTGAACAAATATTTGGTATAATCATGCTTATCGTTCAATTTCTAAACTTTCTGCATCATTTGATTGTGTTTTCATGAGCCATAGCCCTGTAACCGAACCTAGGGTTTTGGAAGTTTTTTTTTGGGCGTTTTCTCTACAGGTAAAATCAGCGCCATTAATGGATATAGGAGTGCTCATGATGCTCAGACGAATTGAACCATGGTCTTAGAATCAATCTTAGTGGCCTAGAATGGATTTTGGAATGCACATGCGCATTTAGCTGCGGATGTAAATCCGCATGTAAAAAACCAGGGGCAAACGAAGAAGATGAAGACGTGCCCCTTTCCAATTCGTTGATTCAAATTTCGCGCATTATTTTTTTAATTCTGGCATAGTGTTTGTTTTTTCCAATACATTAATTGTTATCTATTCCACTAACAAATAAAAGGCGTCGGTTGAGTGGTAGTGGAGCATATGCATTGGCTAACAGGACCTGGGTTCGAATCCCAGGTCCCCCCACATATTTGTTATTATTTTCTTTCAGATGTTCCAACGTGTCTCATGCCTTGCAACGCACCATACTCCCTCAAATCTCCAAATGCCAGATGGCCCCAGGCCAGATCTGGTGGCCAAGATTGAACGTGCACCATATGCCCTAGTCAACATGCACACGTTGGATCAGAGAAGTCAATCAGGCCTGCGCTTGTTGGGCCAAAAAATTGCAATTCTCACCTCCTCTTGGGCCCAGAACCCCCTAAGTTTTGTTTTCTATTTCATTATTTTCTTATTTTTATTTATTGTTATTTATTTTTATATTTTAGTCACTAACCAATTAAAACTTTTTCTCATAAAATTAAAAAACCAAAAATATATTTTATTTATTAAAATTAAATTCAGCACTTTATTTTTGTAAATAAATATTTATTTAATTAATTTAGTTTAATTAGGGAATAACTTTAATATTTTTTGCAATAATTAAAATTAATTTAGACGATTAGGTTTTTATTAACTTTGACCAAATTTATTTTATTTCTTTAAATATCAAAAATCCCAAAAAAAAATGTTTTAATTAATTAATTAGTTTATTAATTTAATTGTTAACTTAATTTAATCTCTCTTAATCCAAAAATAACCAAAAAAATCACTTTCTTTCAAAAAGGGTCAAAACCCTAAAAAATTCGCATTCGATTTAATTTTCCGCACGCGATCCATTTTACCATATTGATGTAATTGTTTCCCAGAATGTAATAGCTTTAATTAGGACTATTTAATTTATTTATCACTTTATTTATTTTCCGCATTTTAAATTCAAGGGTTGCTTTTGGCGATGTAAATACCCGACGCCTTGTAATAGTTAGATTTAATTTCTACAATTTAATTTCCGCAACTTATAAACTATTAGATGTTTGGTAATAGGGAATGCATGACAAGATCGAATGTATGAACTTAAAATCAACATAGATAACCATTGACATGTACAAAGATAAAATTAACCGAAATAACACACTCGCACATGCACACTCTTAGGGTACACCTCACTTGGTTGCCTTTGAACGTGGTCATTGAGTATAGGAAGTTTTAGAGGTCGCCCTCTTGTCCAAAGATCATAGTTGCCTCGAAACGGTTGCCTCAGAAAAATGATCTAAGACATTAGGGTTACCGCTAAGGCGTCCTAACATTGCTTTAGTGACCACACGTCCCTTAATCGAATTAACTCTTAAAACTCCAACGACGATGCTACCTACTCATCAATAGTGGGATAGCATTGTATAAAGGACATTAGCACAGATTGATTCCTTTTTCGAGTAGGTAGATGGTTCTTAAGTACTTGCTCCTTTCAAAACAAAACAAAACTTTTCGCACTTACACCTTTCAAACAAAAACTTCTTTCAAACCCACAAACAAAAAAAAAACAATTTTTGAAAACACTTTGAGCAAGTACCTAAGAGCCCGTGGATAACCACGGATAGAAAGGGTGCTAACACCTTCCCTTTCTATAATCTACCCCCCGGACCCGAGAAACATCTCGAAAAAGGAATTTTTCTGTGCTTTTTCCCTTTCCTTGTTGGATAAAATAAAAGACGATGGCGACTCTTGCTTACCGCGACATTTTGAAAAAACAAACGCAAAACGCAAACCAGCATTCCAAAAAACAGTCAGTTCTCTCCCATCGTATCACAGAACTGGCGACTCTGCTGGGGACGCTTAATAAATGGGGTGTACCTTAGGAATAGTTCATATTGTTTTTAATTGCTTGACTTGTATGATTTATATTTGTGGGCTTGTATCGGAGTTACTATAGATCCTAACCCGGATCTGGGGGATATCCTTTAGGTAAGTAGCAATAAACTGTGAGGGAACTGTACAGCGTAGACCGATACGGTTGAAGCAGTAGATACGTTGGTGTGGCACTTTAGATTGTACCGATATCCCTTGTGTTGGAACGAGGAGAATATGGGTCATCTAAGGGGTCATTAAGCACCAACTGACCTTAGAACCTTTAAGTTGACCAACTTGGCCATAGAACAGTAGCAGTATGCTACACTCATTGAGACTAAACTCTCGCGATGATTCCGGCCGCAAGAAAAGGTTGCTAAACTGGAATTATGACTGATTGAGGGTAGTTATTGATATTGAGATCCTCTAGAACCTGGTTACTATTTTTAGGACAGGTTTAAACCAACTGAACTGAAAGAGGGTAGTACCTAAGCTCCTTGCCAGCCTGAAATCCAAGGGTTCTTTGTGTGACTTGTGTGCCTTTACCATGTTTGCTATTTGTGGATACTTGTGATGTGCCTTTTATCATGACATCATGACATCATAACATTGCATATATCTTGCATTGGACTAACCTATTTCAAAGACAGGAGGGATTCATCTTTGTTCTGTTTTGTAGGTCATCATGATGCCCATGCGTAGGAATACCATCCGGATCAACTTTGTCCAAGTTCCCACTATGCTTAAAGAATTGATTGCAAAGATGTCTAATACTACCTCCTTCATCAGAAGACATGGTTATCTTCTCAGTTTGGTCACCTCCAAATTGGACGAGCAGATGATGAGTGTCCTGGTCCAATTCTATGATCCATTGTACCATTGCTTTACTTTCCAGGACTAGCAGCTGGTTCCCACCTTAGAAGAGTTCTCTGAGCTGCTCGGTATCTCTGTTCTGGAGCAGACCCTGTTTAATGGTTGGGAGAAGATCCGTAGGCCCGAAGAGATTGCTTCAGCCCTTCGTTTGACAAAGGATCCGGTAATGGCTAATTGGGAAACTAGAAGTGGAGCAAAGGGCTTTCTGACTAAGTTTTTGGTTGGTAAGGCTAACTATTTCTGGGGATAGTCTAGACTTCAAGGCATTCGAAGACGTTCTGGCTCTTCTGATATATGGCTTAGTATTGTTTCCGAACTCTGACTCCTTTGTTAATGTGAATGTGGTAAAAATCTTCATCTCTCGTAATCTGGTACCCACTCTCTTGGGTGACATTCTTCATCAGCTTTATGCTCGTACTGCCCGAAAGCGGTGAACCTTGATGTGTTGTGCTCCATTATTGGCGAGGTGGTTTATTTCGCACCTCCCCAAATCAGTACTGAAGAACAAAGAAGGCATGGGTTGGGCTTATAGGGTTATGTCTCTCTCTCATAATGACATTATCTGGACTCTTAAGGGTATGGATGAGGTGGCTATCATTGATCACTGTGGGGAATACCCCAATGTTCCACTGATGGGAACCCATGGAGGAATTTCTTACAACCCATGCTTGGCCTTACGTCAGTTTGGGAGAGCCAGAAGAGAAGGACCTCATGAGCTGTTAATGCCTAGTATCATCTTTGATTTTCAAGGAGATAGCGACGAGCAACGCCGCAGATTCATAAGGGCTTGGGATAGAGTTCACAGATCTGATCCACACAAGCTGGGCCCAAACACTTCTCTCCCAATGGAGCCATATCTCAGATGGGTCCGTATCCGTGCCCAAAAGCTGGGTATGCCATATGAAGCCGTCCGACCTATCATTGTTGAAATTTCTAATGAAGAAGGGGTTCTTCCGACCATCCTCCATCCTTACATTCCCACTGACATTGGGGCACTGAAGAGATCTTGGATGCAGCTGAGAGAAGAACGGGATGCTTACCGAGAAAAGTTTAACGAGCAAGAACAGAAGATCCAGAAGTTGACTAGGCAGCTGGAGAACGAGCGGATCCTTAATGACTATGTCCGCACCGACAAGAAGAGACCATGGGAGCACTGATTGTCCTTTGTTTATTTCCTTTCCAGATCTATTTACTTTTCAGTATTTCCTTTCTTGTAACGCCTTAAGGGCAATTTGTTAAACAATTTAAATTTCAAAGTTTATCTAATAAAGTGTGTTTCATTTCTTGTTTACAAATTTGAATCTCCCGATTGTCTTTGAAATCATGTCATACGCATTTCATCCCATGCACTCCATAACAGGTACCCATTACAGGTCTCTTATCTTCTTCGCTGTTTATTTCAGCATCATGTCTGCTGAACCTTCAACTGAGCAAGCAATCAAGGCCCTCCAGGCCCAGAATGCCCTATTCCAATAGCTGTTCATGAATCTAGCTAAGGGTCAGCAAGATCTGAAGACCCTGATTCTAAAAGAGAAGAAGAAGAAAAAGAAGAGGACAATCTTGTTTAGCACAGGGCACAGGTTTGGAAACAGGCTTCAGAATGAAGTTGATTTGACCACCTCATCTGGAGGGAAAGATAGTCAAGAGGAAAGGAGGGCTCCTAGCCTTGTGGTCTCCGACAACGAGATAGATTTCGACGAAGACCAGTATCCTCCTGCTGAGGATGGATACAAACAACTGGAAGACCGGTTGAGTGTTATGGAAGTTCAGAAAGTTCCCGGTCTGGACTTTGGTGATCTAGGTCTATCATCTGGGGTAGTGATTCCCCACAAGTTCAAGGCACCAGCCTTTGCTAAGTATGACGGAGTTTCTTGTCCGAAGATGCACCTCCGGTCATATGTGAGGAAGATTCAGCCGTACACCGCTGATAAAAAGCTATGGATCCATTTCTTTCAAGACAGTCTCTCAGGGACTCAGCTTGAATGGTTTTACCAGTTGGACGGAGCCAGTATCCGCAGTTGGGAAGATTTGGCTACTGCTTTCTACAAGCAGTATCAATACAACTTTGACCTTGCTCCCACGCGTACCCAACTCTAGGGTATGTCAATGGGAACGGGTGAAGGATTCAAAGATTATGCTCAGAAGTGGAGGGACCTCTCCGGAAGAGTACAACCGCCCTTGGCTGATCGGGAGCTTGTGGATATGTTTCTAGGGACCCTGTCTGGTCCATTTTTTAACCATCTGATTGGAAGATCTTCATCTGGGTTTACAGAGCTAATTATGACCGGTGAGAGGATTGAGGTTGGTATTAAGGTTGGTAAGATACAGAAGGGTGCCTCATCAAGCACCGAGAAGAAGCCCTTTAAGAAAGAGTCCAGTGGTGTCTACAGTTCGAGAATCCATAGTAGACCTGAACGCCACCAAGCTGTTAATGCGGTTGTTATTTCAAAACCTGCTGGTGCTCCTCAGCACAACAATCAACAAAAGGACGAGAGACCTCGAAGGCAATTCACCCGTCTCAATATGACCTTATCTTAGATTCTGCCACAGTTGCTGAAGACCAATCTGGTGATTCCAAGGGAAGCCCCGAAGAATCCAAATACAACATCACCGAAGTATAACCCTAATGTTCGCTGTGCTTATCATTCTGATAGCCCGGGGCATAATACAGATGATTGTTGGACTTTTAAGAATAAGATACAGGACTTAATTGATGCTAAGGAGATTGAGTTTGAGGCTCCCGAAAGACCTAATGTTGTGACTGCTCCTATGCCCAAGCATGGAGTGAATGATATAGATGAAGACTCGTTTGTGGTTTCTGCGAATGACATTGTTACCCCTTTGTTGACTGTGAAGAAGAACCTTTTGCTAGCCGGTTTATTTCCGGGCTGTGACGAAGGTTGCCATATGTGTTCTTTCCTACCTACCGATTATCCACTTTTGAAATCAGGTGTCCAACGCCTGATGGATAGTAAAGAAATTCTGTTTGAGAAGACTGTTGTTCCTCTACTTCATACTGAAGAAGTTGCCATTATCACCATTTTCGACAATTCTTCCAAGGCTCCCTCGAGGAAGCCTATTAGAATTACATCTGTTCCAAGAATCGCACCTGTGATCATCACTGTTCCGGGGCCCATCCCTTATACCTCTGATAAAGCTGTCCCTTGGCACTACGGGGCTGATGTTTATTTTCATGGAGTTAAACAAGAGTTGGATGATGATACTGACGTCAGAAATATTGTTGGACCTGCTAAAGTCACCCGCAGCAGAAGACTTTTCTCACCTGATATCTCTCCACCCTCTGCCCGAAGACCTGTTGTTATTACACCTGCCAGTGTACCTGCTATTATTCCTGTTCAAGTTCCTATTCTTACCCCTGTCACCGAGTCATCTGACACTCGGGGCAAAGGGACCACCAGTGAGCCTGCCCAGACGGAGGCACCAAAGACGATTATTGTTGAAGCTTCTAAACAAGAGATGGAAGAGATTCTGAAAATCATCAAAAAGAGTGACTACAATGTAGTTGAACAGTTGGGGCAAACCTCGTCCAAGGTTTCTATGTTGTCACTGTTGCTATGCTCAGAAGCCCATGCCAAGGCTCTGATTACATTTCTAAAGATTGCCCACGTACCACAAGAGACGTCAGCTGATCAGTTTACAAATTGCATGGCCAATCTGAATGCTGATAATGGGTTGGGTTTCTCTGACGCCGACTTGACTGCTAAGGGGAAGAATCACAACGATGCCCTGCATGTCTCCATTGAATGCAGGGGCACTACTCTTGCTCATGTATTAGTGGATACTGGTTCCTCATTGAACGTCTTGCCTAAGAAAGCTCTAGACCAGTTGGACTGTGAAGGGTTGGAGCTAAAGCCAAGCAACATTGTCGTCAGGGCCTTTGATGGGTCTAAGAGAATGGTGCATGGAGAAGTTGATATTCCGATTAAGGTTGGTTCTCAGGTTTTCAATTCTACATTCTATATGATGGACATTCGACCATCTTATTCTTGTTTGTTGGGTCGTCCATGGATCCATAAAGCTGGGGCCGTAACCTCGACGCTCCACCAGAAGCTGAAGTACCCAGTGAAAGGGAAGATTGTGATAGTACAAGGAGAGGAAGAATACATGGTTAGCCACCTCAACTCTTTCCGATACGTAGAGATGGATGGGGAGTTCATTAAGACCCCATTCCAGCATTTTGAAGAGGTTCCCCAAACATTGGCATCAGCTGAGACTGTTGTTGAAGAATATCCTATGAAGATGGCTTCCTTTAAGGATGCACGGGCTGTTGTCGAGAAAGGTGGGTGTGCAAATTGGGGCAGACTCCCTGATTTTACACAGAAGAATAACAAGTTTGGTTTGGGTTTCACTGCAAAAGCTCAAAGGGCTGTTCGGAATGCACGGATCGGAAGACCTCCCGTGTTTATCAGTAATTCAGGAGTGAATGCCATTGAAGACGATGTGGAAGAGTCTGAGTTCGACAGCTGGATCTATCCTATGACCGACGGTGGACAATGCAACTGGACATCAAAGGACTTCATCCCTATTTCTTTTGTTACCCAGTAATGAAACTTTTTGTTTTGAATTTGTAACAGACAATATTTTAAACTTTACGACCCGGTGTCTTACCCGGGGCACCGTGGCTTCATTTGTGAGGGCTCTATATGTGTCATTTTCATATATCATTAATAAAAGCATTGAACGTTCTTGCATTTCAAATTTTGCGCTCCTTGTTTTTCTTTTAATTATATATTGCAAAACAACTATTTTACACACACTCACGTATACAGGTCCACATCCACTCTGGATCTCACTGGTAACGAATCTGCTACTGCCAGTTATGACTTCGAAAATACGATCAACTTAGCCGAAGACGAAGGTGAAGATGATTGCAAAGTGCCTGGTGAACTTGTGAGATTGTTACTTCAAGAAGAGAGGGCCATACAGCCACACGAAGAGCTGGTGGAATCAGTGTATCTGGGTACAGAGACAGATAAGAAGGAAGTTAAGATCGGTGAAAATCTGGAGCTTAGTGTGAAGCAACGATTGATTCGGATGCTGCGTGACTATGTTGAGATCTTTGTCTGGTCTTACGAAGATATGCCTGGTTTGGATACTGATATTGTGGTTCACCGCCTGCCTACCAAGGAAGACTGTCCTCCAGTTAAACAGAAAGTCTGCCGAATGCGCCTAGAGATGTCTGAGAAAATCAAGGCTGAGGTAATGAAACAATTTGACGCCGGCTTTCTAGCAGTTACTTCTTACACTCAGTGGGTGGCCAATTTGGTTCCTGTGCCGAAGAAGGATGGTAAGGTCCGAATGTGTGTTGACTATAGGGATTTGAACAGGGCGAGTCCCAAAGATGACTTCCCTCTGCCTCATATTGACGTTTTTCTTGATAACACCGCTCAGCATAAGGTATTCTCCTTCATGGATGGTTTCTCCGGTTATAATCAGATTAAAATGGCTCCTGAAGACATGGAGAAGACAACTTTTGTTACTCAATGGGGTACCTTTTGCTACAAGGTCATGCCTTTTGGACTGAAAAACGTTGGGGCAACGTATCAGCGTGCCATGGTTGCTTTGTTTCATGACATGATCCATCATGAGATTGAAGTATACGTCGATGATATGATTGCAAGGTCCTAGACTGAGGAAGAACACCTTGACCATCTGCAGAAGCTGTTTGACAGGTTGAAGTTATACAAGTTGAGGTTAAACCCGAACAAGTGCACCTTCGGGGTGAGATCTGGTAAACTACTGGGCTTCATCGTAAGCGATAAAGGTATTCAAGTGGATCCTGCAAAGGTGAAAGCTATACAGGAGATGCCAGCTCCCAGAACAGAGAAAGAAGTCAGAGGCTTTCTGGGACGTCTGAATTACATTGCCCAATTCATCTCGCACCTGACTGCTACTTGTGAGCCAATCTTCAAGTTGCTGAAGAAAGATCAGGTAGTACGTTGGAACGATGAATGTCAGGCCGCTTTCGAAAGGATCAAAGAGTATCTCCAAGAGCCACCTATTTTGATTCCACCAGTTGAAGAGAGACCTCTGATCTTATACTTGACAGTACTTGAAAACTCAATGGGGTGTGTGTTGGGTCAGCATGACGAGTCTGGCCGAAAAGAGCATGTTATTTATTACCTTAGCAAAAAGTTTACCGAATGTGAGACCCGATACTCACTGCTCGAGAAAACTTGTTGCGCTTTGGCATGGGCTGATCGCCGGCTGAGACAGTATATGTTGACTCACACTACTCTATTGATATCAAAGATAGATCCAATCAAGTATATCTTCGAAAAGCCAGCCTTGTCCGGAAGAATAGCAAGATGGCAGATGATCTTGACTGAGTATGACATCCAGTATACGACTCAAAAGGAAATCAAGGGAAGTGTGTTGGCAGACCATTTGGCACATCAGGCAGTGGATGATTACCAGTCTATGAACTTTGAATTTCCAGACGAGAATATCATGTTGGTAACTGATTGTGAGACACCTGGACCGGATGAAGGACCTGAGGAAGGATTCCGATGGTCTATGTTCTTTGATGGAGCTTCAAACACTTTGGGTAACGGCATTGGCGCTGTGATCATATCTCCTAAAGGCTCTCATACTCCGTTCACCGCCTGACTATGTTTCAACTGCACCAACAACATGGCGGAGTATGAAGCGTGCATCATGGGCCTTCGAGCAGCAATTGACCTAAGGATTAAGTTTCTAAGTGTCTTCGGAGATTCCGCTCTTGTGATCAGTCAGATCAAAGGCGAGTGGGATACGAAACACCCTAATCATGTTCCTTACAAGGAGTATGTGTTTACTTTGCTTCCCCACTTCGAAGAAATAACCTTTGAACACTTCCCTAGAGAGGAGAATCAGTTGGCGGATGCGCTAGCTACGATGTCTTCTATGTTCAAATTCAATTGGGACAACGAGGCTCCCCGGATTATCATAGAAATATTGGACGAACCTGCACATTGCTGTGACATCGAGACTGAAGAGGTAACAGAAAAGCCCTGGTTTCATGAGGTGAAGAGGTATCTTGAAGCTCAGGAGTACCCTGAGGGTGCATCTGTTAATGACAAGAAGTTTCTGAGGAGGTTCGCAGAGAAGTTCTTCATCAGCAATGACATCCTTTACAAGCGTAACCATGATTCAACCTTACTGCGATGTGTGGATAAGAACGAGGCTGAAAGGATTATGGCAGAGTTACATGAAGGTACTTTCGGAACTCATTCCAGTGGACACACCATGGCAAAGAAAATCTTTCGGGCAGGATATTACTGGTCCACTATGGAAGCTGACTGTTATCAGCACTCTCGGACATGCCACAAGTGCCAAGTCTATGCTAATAAGGTGCACATACCTCTGGTTCCTCTGAATGTCTTGACAGCTCCTTGGCCTTTTGCAATGTGGGGCATTGATATGATCGGCGAGATCAGACCTACGGCATCCAACATGCATCTTTCATCCTGGTAGCTATTGATTACTTTACGAAGTGGGTTGAAGCAGCTTCCTTTTCTACTGTAACCAAGAACGTCATGGCACGGTTCATTTGGCACAATCTGATCTGTCGATATGGTGTACTAGAGAGGATCACTACGGACAATGGTACCAATCTTAACAACAAGATGATCACTGAGCTCTGCGAGCAATTCAAGATACAGCATCATAACTCTTCTCCCTACCGGCCGAATATGAATGGAGCTGTTGAAGCGGCTAATAAGAACATTAAGAAGATTGTGCAGAAGATGACAGTGACATACAAAGACTGGCACGAGATGTTACCATTTGCTCTTCATGGATATCGTACCTCAGCACGGACGTCAACAGGGGCAACACCCTATTCCTTGGTATATGGCATGGAGGCAGTCTTGCCCATCGAAGTTCAGATACCCTCTCTTCGAATCATGAAGGATGCAGGTTTGAGCGAAGATGACTGGATTCAGACCCGGCTTGATCAGTTGAACTTAATCGACGAAAAGAGACTTACGACTATTTGTCATGGTCAGACGTATCAAAAACGGATGATCAAGGCATTTAACAAGAAGGTTAGACGGAAAGAGTATCAAGTTAGGGATCTGGTAACCAAGCGCATTATCCTACCTCAAGGTGATCCCAGGGGCAAATGGACCCCTACTTACGAAGGGCCATTTGTGGTTAAGAACATTTTCTCAGGAGGAGCTATGATTCTAACCACCATGGACGGTGACGACCTTCCTCACCCCGTCAATGCAGACATAGTGAAAAGATAGTACGCATAATCAAAGACCTGCTAGGTTGACTGGCCTAGGCAAAAATAAGGGCTTCCCGGTGAATCAAAAGGGTTCGGGCAAAAATAAGGGATGAAAATGAAAAAATTTGTACACCCGGCAAGTCGAAAACCTGAAAAGGCGGCTTGGGCAAAAAAGGGTATCCCGGTGGACTGAAAACCCGAAAGGGAGGTCCAGGCAAAAATTAGGGATCAAAGTGTAACACTATGTCTCGTTGGATCACCTTGCATCCAGACTTCGGTATCGACTATCAAGCTCGGGCGGCACTAATCAATCTGATCTATCTTCAACCAAGTAGCAAAGTGATGAGATGCTCGAAGACATAAGGGCAATAGCAGAGTTGGAACCCAGTGGGATTATTCACGTAGCTGTTTTGTTTTCTTTTCACAAATTGTGTAAATTCTATTATTCGGCGGCGTTCTCTTACTAGGACGTCAGCCTCTTGTACAAAAACGCCTATTTGCAGGCCAAACTTCAAATTAATACAAATTCATTTTCAGACAAATTTCAAACTATTTTTCATTTATCTATTTTGTTTTGCAAAGAACGTCCAATGTTCATTTTTGATATATGCATTTGACATTAATTGTTGCTCATAAATATTTACATGCGAAACAAAAGACGATTACGGGTAATATCAGAAACAGGGGCAAAAAAGAATTGTCTGAACTGTACAGTTGCTCTGTCCACCAGGTACAAAGGTAGATTCAGCTGAAGAATATGACTAGGATACTTTCACTCCCCGCAGAGTAAGACAGTAATGATAGCTCTCTCCAGCTGAGACTTATAACTATGAACAAATCATCAATACTCTCCCCAAGCAAAGTTGATCTACCATCAGCACTAAAAAGGCTTGATATCCCCGGCAGTCTCAATATTCCCCAATGGAGTATAAGAATGTTCCCCAGCAGAATACAAGATTCCCCCCAGTGGAGTCAATATTTCCCCAGCATGGTTTGAAAAAGCTTCCCCATAGAGTTGGATCATCACCCCTAGTAGACTCTGGAAGTTTATCCCCAGTAGAGTACAAAGTAAATCTCCCCAGCCGAGTTCAAAGGATCATTCCCAACATAATTCAGAGGATTATCCCCACAAAAGTCTAACAGGGTTATCCCCAGTAAGTTGCAACTAAAGATCATCCCTGGCGGAGTTCTTTCCTTTCACAAACAGGAATTCAATCCTCAACAGAGTCAATATCACTAGCAACGGTAATCCATCCCCAGCGGAGTTTATCAGTGAAATCCTCAACAGAGCATCTCTACCCTGTTGTACCCAAAATTTTGACCTAAGATACCATCTCCCATCTGCATCATTACATTGCGAGTGTTTTGACCTATCTTTATCAATTTTCAAAGCAGATTTTTTTAAATTCATAACTTTTTCAAGTCAAGAGCTGTTTATTTTTGAAACGCTAAATTTATTAATCGATCAATGCTAAAACAATGTTTATTTAATTATTTATTATTCTGAATTTAAATAATTGGAACTTATTTTCAGTTATTATATAAATTAAAGAATTATAAATAGTAAAGTAAATATTTGAAAAGAAGTTTATTAATTGATCAAACAATGTTTATTTAATTATTCATTATTCTAAGTTTAAATAGTTGAAATTTTATTTTCAGTTATTACAATTTAGAAGAATTATAAATAATGAAGTAAATAATTGAAGAGAAGTTAATTGATCAATGATGTTTATTTAATTATTTATCATTCTGAATTTAAATAATTGGAATTGATTTTCAGTTATTATATAATTTAAAGAATTATAAATGATAAAATAAATAATTGGAAAGAAGAAAAGAATTAACTGGTAAAATAATAGAATTTTATTCATCTTTATTCTAATTATTACAATTGTTGTTTAAATACTGTATTATGTACAAAGTATTTACAATGTCAATTATATAAAATGTTTAAAGTAAAATAAAAACTATTTTTATTTTTCTAAGATTCTAAATCTTCATCTTCTATCCAATACTTCTTTAATGCTCATTTGATTTTACCTGCAAAGAATTAAAAGAAAAGTCAGAAATAAATATAATTAAAAGCAGACGATTAATTTAGCGTTCATCATTAAAAGCAAACGGCTGGAATCAGTTTTTACCCTTTTTGCAAATCACGGGATTTCTCCCGGTTCACAAAAAGGGATGTTTATTTATTGATAAATATGAGTGCACAAGTTAAAAATATGCACAAATTCACTTTTGTCAAAATTGCACATTTTAATTGTAAACTGCATAATTCAAAATCCACTGAATATTTCAAATAAAATGCATAGTACAACAGCATATGCAAGTTGCAAGCCAAAGTCCAACGTAAACTATCCAGCATGTGGGAAGAAGTCAAAACACAAGGCTCCATACTGTACAATGCAGTTGACAAAGAGAAACATGTGCAGTTTTAAAACCAAATATGCAAGCAAAGTATTTTCTAATTCTCATCATTTTCCAGCTTTTACTTTTTCAGAACAAGTACATAACATCATATTTTAATGTCAAATTGTACTAAGGAGAGAGAAGAGAGAAAGAGTGTGGGTTTACAGGTTTTGGCCTTAGGCAGAAAAGGGATGTAAAACAAAAACAGCAGTAACACAGTACAGAAAAGGAAAGCATGGAAAAAGGATACAAACAAACTGAATAAAACAGTAATGTGCAGAGGTATCAAAAGGCAGAATAGTAAAAATATTCAGAACCTAAATCATCCAAAGCCAAGTGAACCAACTGTTATAACAACAACAAACCTTTCAAAAAAGAGAGAGAGTTCATAATCTGTTGAAAGCCTAAAACAAAAAACTGTCAAACAAAAATACAAATCCAATTCTCAAGGTCAAAACGAAAACCTCAAGAACCTGCTATCTCAAAACCAAAACAATGGCCTAAAAAAAATCAGTTAAACACAAAACTGTCCAGCCTAACCAGAAAACCAGAAAAGCCTCAACCAATATGGCCTAAACCATAAAACCTTTAAACCTTGTCAAAGCCTAATAACCTGCACAAACCTGTTGCCATATCCTGCACAACCAGCATATGCCCAACATAACCTGCACAAACTTGTTGCCTAGCCAAAGCCATCACCAAAAACTTTAAACCATGTCAAACCTTCCACCTACCTGAAGCTAAACCATAAAACCATGACCGAAAACCAGTAAAACATAACCTGCTAAGCATAACCCACATAAGCCATCACCAACAAATAATACTCTGTCCAACCTGTTTCCAGCCCCAATCGAAACCATGCTCAAACACAAACTGTCAAGATTTTAGAACCAGATTCAAAACAATGTTCAAGGCAACACAAAAGCCTCAGAAATATTCATCATATGCCAGTAAAAAAAAGCAACTGAAGCACAGCAAAGAAGAAGAGAGGAAAAGTATTCGAAGGCAACAGTCAAGCATCAAGCCCACAGAAGAAGAAGGAAAAGAAGCGTGTATAAGCAAAGCAAGGCAGGGTCAACAGAAGAAGAAGAAATATCACATAGAGGTTTTCAACATCATCATCAAACCACAAATCAAAGGGACAAAGAAACGAAATACCAGGGTCAAAGCAAGCTAGCGCGCCTCCGCCGTCTTCCCCGTTGTCTTGGCTGCCACAGCACCCCCAACCTTTCTTCCTCCGTCTCCAAAGGTAACGATTTCTCCCTCTCTTTCTTTCAAATACCTCAAATAACCATAATGGTTTGAAGTCATAATCAAATGGATGAAAGATCATAACATGCAGTAATAAAAACCCTAACGAAATAAAATGAAGATTGTTACCTTGAGTCTGTCGCCCTAGAGTTTTGTTGGAGGGAAGAAGAAGTTTGGAGATGCCGGTGGCCATGGGCAAGGAACTCAGAGGCGAGGGCATGGGAGCAGCGAAGAAGACGAACAAGGATTAACGAACGGTGCAAAACCTTAACCCTTTTTTTTCCCTAATGAAAACAAATGTGTTTAACCCTAAACCTTGCTTCTATAATGGACCTTACCCGTTTCCTGCCTAAAAGCCCAAACGACTTCTACTAACACCCCCCATCCCTTTTTCTGTTTATTCTTGTTTTGGCCCTTTAGAAACCATTTAGCCCATGCAATGGTTTATTGTTTACCCCCCTGTGATTCTTGATACATTTTTTTCTATTTTGATTTCCTTAGCCCCTTTTTTTTAGAATCATTATTAATTTAGTTTAATTATAAAACTTAATCAAATAGAGATAATTTAATTAAAACAAATTTTAATAATGTGACCATTTTTATTAGTCTAACTTTAGGATTAATTTAGTAATTTAATATTCTCTTTTAATTAGATTTAAGTTAATAACTTTTTTAAAGTTTTAATTTAGTTTAAAATTATTTAATAATTCTTAAAATAATACTTTATTTTAATATTAAAAAACATATAAAAATAAAAGCTTTAAAAAAAACATTTTATTTTCCTTAATTAATTTTCTTGCGTTATACCTATTAGAAAAATATAAAAATGCATGTTCACACCATTTAGTCTGTTATTTAATTGTTGTATATCACTTATCTATCTAATTTTCTGTTTAATTATTTCATCGTTATTTGGTTATTCTGTTTATGTCTGAATCTAAGAGAAAAATGATTAAATTTGTTTACTTCATGTCCTCAAATCCAGTCACGCGAATATCTTCATCTCATTAAAATTTAAGACATTTTTTCCTCAAATATTCAATCTTTTTAAAACTTATACCTTTTAAATCAAAACTTCGACATTAGGTCGTCGTACCTTCAAAAATCCATCCGTACTCCTTTTCGGCCAAAACAATTTATTTTTAATCAAACGAACATTTTAATAAATAGATATTTCAAAAGGTTCCTATAGAGTACTATAGATACATTGGGTGCTAATACCTACCCATTGTATAACCAACCCCCGAACCATAGATCTCTTTTCAAAAACGCCTTGTATTTTTATTACTTCTAGAAAGTATTATTTTACATTGCATACTTTAGGGTTTTATTTCGCTCTTTCCCCTTTTCCCTTGGAAATAATAAAGCGCGGTGGCGACTCTTGCTTTTTGTGAGACGAATTAATCAATAGTTCGATCTCCAATTTACCCCACTACATTTTTTATCGCTACAGAATTGGCGACTCTGCTGGGGACAGATTGACCTCTTGCTGGTCCATCCCTAAGTGGGTTAAGCCTAGTTTGTTTTATCTGTTTTATTATTATTTGTTTTGTTTGATTATGTGTTTATATTGGGGTTGTTTGGGTTTTTTTCAAAGGACGAATCCTATACCCGGATTAAGTTACACTTAAGGAATAGGATGGGCGGTACAGTCATGTTAACTTTGAGGGAGTAATCCCGAAGAAGGAGGCATGAGATCCCCCACTCAATGGAAGGCCCTCTTGAACATAATATTTGTTTACCGAGTAATCGGGAAGACATTATTATTTTCGACCTGGGAGCCAGAGAAATTGAGAACCGTAGAACCCTAACCCATCTTGGCCTTTTTAGGTGTAGCGCGGAGACTATAACGGAGTAATCCGGAAGTAGTTGTTACGCGATGCTACGCTCAGATGAGTTTCTCTTGAGAATATTGCTAATCATTGAGTAATCAAGACGTTGGCAATATCCGAAGGAGGAATGTAGACTCTGGGAACTCTTAGAACCTTGTCTTACAGGTGTGATTGAACCGTTAGTACATACCTTGGGGTAGGCTTTACTTTTGACTCCATGCTCGAACGTTGAACCTTTGAACCCCATGTTTGTGAACTTGTGTGTAACTGTTGCATTATCATTCATTCATGCATTCATCAACATTTTTGTAAAAAACTTGTTTTTCAAGGAACTTAGGAATGATTTTTGTAGACATCTCAGGTACTATTATTATGGAATTTGGAAGGAGAAACACTCGAAGTTTTAGTTTTAAGGAGCCCGAGATTGAAGAGCTGAAGAGTTTAATTCCAAAGATCAAGAACCCGACGGACTTTCAGAAAAAGTATGGGTCCATTATACCTCTCATGAAGCGCAAGATGAAGGAAGGCATCCTTAATACGTTGGTCCAATTCTACGATCCTTTGTACCGATGCTTCACCTTTCCGGATTACCAGTTAATGCCCACCTTAGAAGAGTACTCCTACATACTTGGTTTGCCAATCACCGACTGTGTTCCTTTTTCTGGCTTAGAAGAGGAACCCAAATCTCACGAGATAGCGACCATCACCCACTTGAAGAAATCAGAGATAGAGGAGAACATGACTATAAAAGGGGGAATCCGAGGTTTGTCTGTGCAGTTTTTATTGAGGAAAGCTCGTCATTTCGCTGAGATAAAAAATACTATTGCCTTTGAAGATGTCTTTGCTTTACTCGCTTATGGTCTATTCTTGTTCCCTAACGTTGATAAGTTTGTGGATATCAACGCCATCAGAATTTTCTTGATAGGAAATCCGGTCCCTACGTTGCTAGGAGATACCTACTATTCCATCCATCTTCGAAACTCTTATCAAGGAGGGATGATTATTTGTTGTGCACCGTTGCTGTATCAGTGGTATGTTTCTCATCTACCTAGGTCTGATGTTTTCTGGGATCTCGAGAAGGAGCCGCGATGGGCGCCAAAAATTATGGCTCTCACTCATTTCGACATTGATTGGTATAATCGAGTTTACTATGATGTGAAGATCATCGATAGCTGTGGTGCTTTTCCTAATGTGCCTCTTCTTGGTACGAAAGGTGGAATTAACTATCACCCTGTTCTCGCGCGCCGTCAGTTTGGATACCCGATGAGGGATAAGCCAAACAACATCCATGTGAGTGGTTTCTTTCTACAGGAAGGACAAGATCACCAGGCAGCTAAGAGGGAGATCGAAGGAGCTTGGCGCCACATCCATAGGAAAGGGAGAGATATGTTAGGACATAGGGGTGCCGTTTCGTTGGAGCCTTATCTACAATGGGTCCGTGCTAGGGCTTGTGCTCTCAAGATGCCCTATAAACCTGAGAAACCTCTATTCCCTACTGTTGCATCATCATCTGTTGTTATCCCTATCGAGAATATGGGAGAATACCAAGGAAATCTGGCTAGGATGAAGTCCGAGAGAGATGCCTGGAAAGAAAAGTATAATATGTCTGAATATGAGAATCGGGTCCTGGCTCGACAACTAAAGGAAAAGGAGGATTTGTTATTTATTCAAGACGGCTGGTTCATTGATCATGATGAGAAGCTTCGTCAAAAGGATGCTTTACTGAAGAAGTATGCTAGTGAAAGGAAGAGAAAGAAGGAAGGTTCGGTAAGCGTTGCTCTTGTTCCTAATCCACAAAAGGAAATCATTGATCGACTGGTAGCTGAGAAGAAAGAGATGGAAGACTTTTATGAAGAGAAGATCAGGAAGCTCCGGTTACAGTTGGCATTTGGTCCTTCATCTGATGATTCTGAGTGATCTTTAGTTCTTAGTTTTATTTTACTGATGTCATTTTGTAAAACTCTGTAAAAGGACTGCATGTTCCGAAGTTGTAATTTACTGCTTTTATTATGGGCTTCATGTTCCAAAGTTGTAATTTACTGCTTTATTATGGGCTTCATGTTCCAAAGTTGTAATTTACTGCTTTCATTATGGGCTTCATGTTCCAAATTTGTAGTTTACTACTTTATTATTGGGTTGTTATCCCAAAGTTGTAATTTATTGTTTTGTTGTTCCAAAGTTGTAAGTTGTAATTTACCGCTTTTGATTAATGGATTGAGTTTTTGTTATTCCAAATTCCTTTACCATTGATGTGTGCAAAATCATTGAAGTTCCTTGAAAAGCTATTAAAATGAATCATCATTTGCCTCACACATCATGCATCATTCAACATTCCACTTCACATGTTTTCTAGAGTCTTATCCTTGTTTCTTTGTCCACTCCTAAAGATTGTCAAGCTGTCTCATCGATACGATACTCGAGCCAATCGTCAGAGGAAAATGGAAGATCTGGAACAGGAAAACCACGAGCTTCGTGAGGAGGTCGCTACCCTTTGTGTCGGTATGGAAAAGTTAATTGCGCTAGTGGAAAGTTTGATGGCTGCTCAGAATCAGCCATCGACTACAGCTGCTGAGATTCAGGCTTCAACTACTGTGGTTTCTGAGATTGTCACCGTTCCGACATCCGTGACTCAAATCAACTCTCCGCTTCAACATCAGATGCCGAAAGGTTTTCCGTGGGGAATGCCTTACAACTTTGTGCCAGAGGGGTATCAGCCTGTCGTACAGCCTTTGTTTCTACCTACTTTGTCTCTTCCTCAACCAGAGACAACTGCCATGCCGCCGGTAATCCCGTCTGTAACACCTTTCCCGCAACCGGTAATGACAATTGTCGCTCCTGTGGTTCACTCCGTGCCATACTTGAATGAACCTACTTATCCTGCCGAGCCTGCTGAAAGTTTGGGTCTTTTTGATAGAATGGAAGAATTTCAAGACCAATTTCAAGAAATGCAGAGGGAGCTCAGAGCGTTAAAGGGGAAGGATTTGTTTGGAAAGAACACTCATGACCTTTGTTTAGTTCCGAATGTCAAGATTCCAGCAAAATTCAAAGTGCCAGACTTTGAAAGATATAAGGGCGATTCGTGTCCTCAGAGTCACTTGACTATGTACGTGAGGAAGATGTCTACATATTCTGACGATCATGACTTGTTGATTCACTATTTTCAAGACAGTTTGATGGGTGCTGCTCTAAAGCGGTATATGGGTTTAGACAGCATTCGGATCCGCAACTTCAACGATCTTAGCGAAGCTTTTGTCCATCAGTATAAGTACAACGTTGACATGGCGCCGGACAGGGATCAACTCCGGGCGATGTCCCAGAGAGACAGAGAATCTTTTAAGGAATATGCCCAGAGGTGGCGCGAAATAGCTGCTCAAATCTATCCTCCTCTTGAGGAGAAAGAGATGACGAAGATTTTCTTGAAGACTTTAGGTTCCTTTTACTATGAAAGAATGATCACCAGCGCACCCAGTGACTTCACCGAAATGGTAAGCATGGGCATGCGGTTGGAGGAAGGGATTCGTGAAGGGCGTTTGGTTAAAGAAGGAAGTCCGTCTAGCAGTACCAAGAAGTTTGGAAGTGTTTTCCCAAAAAGAAAAGAACAGGATGTCAGTGCAATCTTCCCAGGGAGACCGAGGAGAGGTTACTCACACATTGCGGCAGTCACTCCGGCTGTCCGCCCAGCTTTGATAACCCCAGCTCATTAAACCCCACCAACTCAACAACGGCCATTTCAGCAGCAGCCTCGACAACATGCTTATCCATTCAACAACCAGAATCGTTCACCAAGAAAACCGCAATTCGATGCCATTCCTATGACTTATACTGAATTGTTCCCTGCTCTTATCAGAAAGAACCTCATAACGACGAAGCCTCCTCCTGTCGCACCAAATAGTACTTCTCTGTGGTACAAGGCGGATCAGTTTTGTGAATATCATCAAGGGTCGCCGGGGCACAACCTTGAAAATTGTTTTTCTCTAAAGGCGGACGTGCAGAGGTTGATTAAGAATGGTATCTTGTCTTTCAAGGATGTTAACCCAAATGTTAGAGATAATCCTTTGCCTCGACATGGGGCAGCATCAGTGAATATGGTGGAAGGTTGTCCGGGAAAATTTCGAGTTTTTCAAGTTGAACACATAAGGGAGTCGTTGATCAGGTTACATCAGAGCTTAAGAAGACTTGCCTTTGTTAGGCATCAGCATGATTATGATGTTTGTGAATTTTGTTCAAGAGAGGTTGATTGCCCTATTGTGAAGGAGGATATTCAAAAGTTGTTAGACCAGAGAGTTATCACTATTACATATGACAGAGATCCGGAGGATGAAGTGAATGTTATAATACCACAATTCAATTTGCCTGAATCAGTAGAGATCGTTTACGACAGTCAGACTACACCTGTTGCTCCTTTTATCATTTATCCACCTGGTCCTGTGCCTTACAACTCAGACCAAGCTGTACCGTATAAGTATAATGCTACAATGATTGAGAATGGGGTAGAAGTCCCTATACCAACAAGGCCATCTTTTGTTAACATTGCTGATGTGAGTAGAGTTACGAGAAGCGGACGTGTCTTTGCAGCAGTACCTTTGAAGAGACCAGAAGTTCAAGTCAGGAGACCCATACCGGCAGAAATTCCAGCGAGAAATGTTGAACCAAGGGTTGAGATAGGCCGATCCAATGAACCTATCCCACATCCCGGTGATGATGAGATTCTGAAGCTTATCAAGAGAAGTGAATATAAGATTGTGGACCAACTATTGCAAACTCCTTCCAAGATTTCTTTGCTTGCTTTACTAAGATATTCTGGTGCCCATAGAGAAGCTTTGATGAAGGTCTTGGACCAGGCATTCGTGGATCATGATGTGAAGGTTGATCAATTTGATGGAATTGTGGGAAATATTACTTCGTGTAACAATCTGGGTTTCAGTGATAAAGAGCTTCCGGAGGAGGGAAGGATCCATAATATGGCTTTGTATATCTCAATAAGTTGTGGAAATGATACTTTATCAAGTGTGTTGGTAGATACAGGTTCGTCGCTAAATGTAATGCCCAAAACTACATTATCTCGACTCTCATATCAAGGTGCTCCCATGAGACCTAGTGGGGTAATTGTCAAAGCGTTTGATGGTTCTAGGAAGACTGTCATTGGTGAAGTGGATCTTCCTATAGTAATTGGTCCTCATACTTTTCAGATCACTTTTCAAGTAATGGATATTCGTGCCGCCTACAGTTGCCTATTGGGTCGTCCATGGATCCATGATGCAGGGGCAGTCACTTCCACGCTCCATCAAAGATTGAAGTTTGTAAGGCATGGAAAGCTAGTAATGATTGTTGGAGAGCAGGCTATGGTGGTAAGCCATTTGTCATCTTTCTCTTTTATTGATGCTGATGAGGATGTTAGAACCCAGTTCCAAGCTCTATCTGTTGCTAATAATGAAGTGAAGAAGCAAGGGACATCTATTTCTTCTTTTGAGGATGCGCGACGAGTGGTTGAAAGTGGTTTGGCTGAAGGTTGGGGCCAGGTGTTGACTTTGCCTGAGAACAAGTCTGGAGAAGGTCTTGGTTTTCATCCCGTGTCTACAAGAGTCAAGCAGGAAGTAGTTACTCGTCCGATACAAGAGGTTTTCCGAAGCGCAGGTTTTATCCATCCGACTCCTCCTGAAGTTGATGCTATAATAGGAGACGATTCTGAAGAGGATTTACCCGATTTTGTAACGCATGGAGTGGTTTGCCAGAATTGGATTGATGTTGATGTTCCTGTTGTGATGCACATTTCTGAGTAATGTTTTGTTTTATTTTTTGAAAAAATTCGCTCTGCCCAAGGCGAAAAGTATTTGTGTCGGGCTATGTTGAAAATAAATCCTTTTGCTCTGCCCAAGGCAAAAGAGAAATGTCTGGGCTCTTTGTTTCAAGTATTTCCCTTCATGAATAAAAATGTTATTTTGTCCACTACTGTTTTATTTTTCACATTTTCTGGGAAATAGTAATGAAAATTAATTGGTAGTAATAGGAAAATATAATAACTTTTTGTTTTATGTGTACAAATCGATTTCTAAAATAAAGCATAATCATATGTGCAGATTAATCCATGACTTAACCATTGAAAACAATGATCCTATGCTCTCTCCCAACTTTGAATTCCCTGTGTTCAGAGCCGAAGAAGAGGATAGTGAGGAGATTCCTGATGAAATTTCCCGTTTGCTTGAACATGATGAAAAGATTATTCAGCCGTTTGAAGAACCTATAGAGTTGATCAATTTGGGTGATGAAGAAGATAAAAAGGAAGTTAAAGTCGGAGCATTGCTTATCCCAAAGGTCAAAGAGAAAATGTTGGAGCTTCTCAAAGAGTATGTTGATGTGTTTGCTTGGTCCTACCAAGATATGCCAGGTTTGGACAACGATATTGTGGAGCATTGTTTACCGTTGAGACCTGAATGTTCGCCGATTAAGCAGAAGTTAAGAAGGACTCGTCCCTATATGGCTGACAAGATCAAAGAGGAAGTTCAAAAACAATTTAATGCAGGTTTCCTTGTTACATCGGTCTATCCTCAATGGTTAGCCAATATAGTGCATGTTGCTAAGAAATATGGCAAAGTTCGAATGTGTGTAGACTATAGAGATCTGAATAGAGCTAGCCCAAAGGATGACTTCCCATTACCGCACATTGACGTATTGGTCGACAATACCACGAAGTTCAAAGTCTTTTCTTTCATGGATGGTTTCTCTGGTTACAATCAAATCAAGATGGCACCAGAAGATATGGAGAAGACAGCTTTCATTACACCTTGGGGAACATTTTGTTATCGGGTTATGCCGTTTGGTTTGAGGAATGCTGGTGCAACATACCAAAGGGACATGACTGCTTTGTTCCATGACATGATGCATAAAGAGATAGAAGTGTATGTAGATGACATGATCGCTAAATCGCAAACTGAAGAAGATCATTTGGAACATTTATTGAAGTTATTCCAGCGTTTGAGAAAGTATAAACTCCGTCTGAATCCCAACAAGTGCACTTTTGGTGTTCGTTCTGGAAGACTTCTGGGTTTCATTGTCAATCAGAAAGGTATTGAGGTAGATCCTGATAAAGTCAAAGCTATTCGGGAAATGCCCGCACCCAAGACGGAAAAACAAGTAAGAGGATTCCTTGGGAGACTGAACTATATTTCTAGATTTATATCTCATATGACTGCTACCTGTGGGCCGATTTTCAAGCTTCTCAGAAAGAACCAAGGATGTGTGTGGACAGAGGATTGTCAGAGAGCTTTTGATAGCATCAAAGAATATTTACTTGAACCTCCCATTTTGATTCCTCCAGTGGAAGGAAGACCTTTGATTATGTACCTGACTATATTGGAAGATTCCATGGGATGTGTGCTTGGTCAACAAGATGAGACTAGAAGAAAGGAACATGTTGTATATTATCTGAGTAAGAAATTCACAGACTGTGAGTCTCGATACTCATTGCTTGAGAAAACCTGTTGTGCTTTAGCTTGGGCTGCTCGCCGTCTGCGCTAGTATATGATTAACCACACCACTTGGTTGATCTCCAAAATGGATCCGATCAAGTATATCTTTGAGAAGCCCGCCTTATCTGGAAGAATATCCCGTTGGCAGATGTTGTTATCCGAATATGACATTGAGTATCACACTCAGAAAGCAATCAAAGGGAGTATTTTAGCCGACCATTTGGCTCACCAACCAATTGACGATTATCAATCCATCAAGTTTGATTTCCCAGATGAAGATGTTATGTACTTGAAAGCTAAAGATTGTGAAGAGCTGTTACCTGAAGAAGGACCTGATCCCGAATCCCATTGGAGTTTGATTTTTGACGGAGTTGTGAACTCTTACAGAAATGGAATTGGGGAAATCATCGTCACTCCCTGAGGTACTCATATCCCGTTCACGGCGAGATTGAAGTTTGTCTGCACGAACAACATGGCTGAATATGAGGCATGTATTATGGGTCTCGAAGAAGCAGTGGATCTAAGGATTAAGATTCTTGATATTTACGGAGATTCGGCATTGGTAATTAATCAAATCAAAGGAGAATGGGAGACTCGTCATCCTGGTTTGATCCCTTACAGAGACTATGCTAGAAGATTGTTAACTTTCTTCAACAAAGTGGAATTACATCATATCCCTAGAGATGAGAACCAAATGGCTGATGCTTTAGCTACTTTGTCTTCAATGTTTCAAGTGAATGGTTGGAACGATGTGCCTACAATCCGGGTTATGCGCCTTGATAGACCTGCTCATGTGTTCTCAGTAGAAGAGGTTACCGACGACAAATCGTGGTTCTATGACATTAAATGTGTTCTTCAAACTCAAGAGTACCCGCCTGGGGCATCCAATAAAGATAGGAAGACATTGAGAAGATTGGCAAGCAGTTTCTTCCTCAATGAAGAAGTATTATATAAGAGGAATTATGACATGGTCTTGCTCAGATGTGTAGACAGACGTGAAGCAGACATGCTAATGCAAGAAGTACATGAAGGATCCTTTGGCACACATGCCAATGGACATGCAATGGATAAAAAGATGTTGAGAGCTGGTTACTATTAGATGACAATGGAATCTGATTGCTGCAAATATGTGAAGAAATGTCATAAATGCCAGATTTATGCGGACAAGATACATGTGCCACCGACTCTCCTAAACGTTATCTCTTCACCCTGGCCTTTCTCTATGTGTGGCATTGATATGATTGGAATGATTGAACCCAAAGCTTCAAATGGTCATCGTTTCATCTTGGTAGTGATCGATTATTTTACTAAATGGGTGGAAGCAGCATCTTATGCTAATGTAACCAGACAGATGGTAGTCAGATTTATCAAGAATCAGATCATTTATCGATACGGCATCCCGAGCAAGATTATCACGGATAATGGTTCGAATTTGAATAACAAGATGATGAGAGAGCTTTGTGAAGAGTTCAAGATCGAACATCATAATTCTTCTCCTTACCGACCGAAGATGAATGGGGCTGTTGAAGCTGCTAACAAGAATATCAAAAAGATTGTCCATAAGATGGTGGTAACTTATAAAGATTGGCATGAAATGCTTCCGTTTGCTTTACATGGATACCGTACTTCAGTTCGAACTTCAACAGGTGCAACCCCATTTTCCCTGGTTTATGGTATGGAAGCCGTACTCCCCGTGGAGGTTGAGATTCCGTCTATGAGAGTGTTGATGGAAGCTAAACTTTCTGAGGCTGAATGGTGTCAAAGTAGATATGATCAGTTGAATTTAATTGAAGAAAAGAGATTGACAGCGTTGTGTCACGGTCAATTGTATCAGCAGAGAATGAAGAAGGCTTTTGATAAGAAGGTTCGACCACGCGAGTTCAGAGAAGGTGACCTCGTGCTCAAGAAGATATTATCTTTCCAACCAGATTCTATGGGCAAGTGGGCTCCGAATTATGAAGGACCGTATGTCGTTAAGAAAGTTTTCTCTGGAGGTGCCTTGATTCTCACAAATATGGACGGTGAAGAGCTCCCGCGCTCCATGAACGCCGATGCAGTCAAGAGATATTTCGCTTAGGTTTGAGTTGACAGTTTGCTAAGTTGAAAACCCGAAGGGGCGGCTTAGGCAAGCTTTTGGTCAGACCAGTCTTGGCATCTGAGCACATTTTGGAATTCGAAGTTGTTAGGGAGAATAATGATCATTGTTTTTATGTAACCCTTTCTTTCATGTACTATTCCCCAAACTTTTGTAAACCGTTGGAGTCGCGTTGTTAGCGAACTACCATCTTATTAATGAAATTTGAGCATTTACTTTTTGTGGGCAAAATTTTAATTTTTTACGGAATATTTGAAACAAAGTTATTTACAGTATTATTATTTTAAAAATGTGTCGTGAATAATGAAAGGAATATTAACAGTTGTTCCGAGGATGGTCAAGCCATGAAACGCAAAACAATATAGTAACTTATCCTTGCATGATGAACATGTTTTATTTCAAAATCGTCATGAGGTGTTGGTTGTGTAAACTTGTGTTTCTAGTGGTACTAAGTTTGGTGACTCCCCAGTTGTTCTAGTTAAGCGTTGTTTTGGCTACCTTTATTTGAGCAGATTTCTGTGGTGTGGTACGCTTTGTCTCATGCCAGTGGTTTATTGGTATTAGAAGATTGGATTTGAATACTTTTCTCCTCAGAAGACTTGAACCTTGTGGCGTGTTACGCTCCGACGTTGCTTTGGGGTTCCAGTTCCAGTTATTTTCCGTCTTTTTAAGATTGGCCGAGTATCTATTATGTCGTGACATCTTATTGTCTTCAAGTTATTCCATCTGTTCGTTTTGTCAGCATAACATTCATTTACTCATTTACACTTACATCAGTATGCATATTCATATTTGCCGTTGATTTTGGGTCGTTTACTTTGTTTTAATACACTGTACAGTTTCTTTCCAAGTAGAAGGTTAGCTTAGGCAGAAAATGTGCTTCCTTTCTAAATTCCCCAACTGAGTTAATCCTCGTGGATGATTTTTGATTCAGCCTACCTTGTCCCTTTCTGGATAGGATGAATCCCCAATCAAGTTACTTTCTCATTGGGTGGAGTCTTGTTTGACTGTTTTCTTTCTGGTTTATTCCTGGAGGGAGTTGTTGCCTCTTGCATAGGTTATCTCATGATTTTCCCCAGTGAAGTCGCTACCTAGACGAATGGTGCATTTATTTTGCACATTTAAGCATGTGATCTCCTCGGGAAGGATGGATTCATGGTTCTCTTTAACGAAGATTTTATTCTCTGGTAGTGTTATCGCAACTTTCTCCTGAATTATTATTTTGGAAAACGGCAAGCGGCGGTCTCTTCATGAGCAACTTGTGCGTTATTATTATTTTTTGGAAAACGGCAAGCGGCGGTCTCTTCATGAGCAACTTGTGCGTTATTATTATTTTGGAAAACGACAAGCGGCAGTCTCTTCATGAGCAACTTGTACGTTATAGTCATCGGAAAACGACAAGCGGCGGTCTCTTCATGAGCAACTTGTACGTTATTATTTTTTGGAAAACGACAAGCGGCGGTCTCTTCATGAGCAACTTGTGCGTTATTATTATTTTTGGAAAACGACAAGCGGCGGTCTCTTCATGAGCAACTTGTGCGTTATTATTATTTTTGGAAAACGACAAGCGGCGGTCTCTTTATGAGCAACTTGTGCATTATTATTATTTTTGGAAAACGACAAGCGGCGGTCTCTTCATGAGCAACTTGTACGTTATAGACATCGTTAGAAAATGGCAAGCGGCAGTCTCTTTATTTGAGCAACTTGTACGTTATTATTCTTCTGGAATACAGCAAGGGGCAGCTTCTTTATTTGAGCAGCTTGTATGTTATTGGTATTTGTTGGAAGACAGCAAGTTCCAGCTTCTTTATTTGAGCAGCTTGTGTATCTACAATCTTATTATTATTTCAGCATTAATGAGTATATCTCCGGAAATCTCTCAGAGGAAGTTTGTTATGAATCTTTACCTTCAGAAGTCGATAATCCGTCGCCAGCAAATTTGATACTCTCTGTCTATCTTTGACCTTGAGTTGTGAGCTCATTGATATTTTTGGGTCAATAATCTGTTTTTGTGGCCTATGCAAGATGCTTTCTTTGTTAGGGTCAGAGGTCGTATTCTCTCAAATTTTTATTCGCCGTCAAGAGTCTGTCATTTGAAGTCGATGGCTCGTTTCCCCAGTAGTGTATAATCCATGTCTCTGTGTTTTGTTGGTGTTTGATTTCTCCAGCATTGTCTTGTCTCATACAATATCTTTCTCTGTGAATTCAATCACTACATTCATATCAAACATAATGGCGGTATCTTAGGGAAAAAATTTGCGTATTATGTATTTAAGTACCTTCAATCTCGTTGAGACGAAGATTTTAATCTTCATATCTTCGGATAGAAGAAACTTAAATAGGGGCAGCTGTTGTACCCCAAATTTTGACCTAAGATACCATCTCTCATCTGCATCATTACATTGCGAGTGTTTTGACCTATCTTTATCAATTTTCAAAGAAGATTTTTTTAAATTCATAACTTTTTCAAGTCAAGAGCTGTTTATTTTTGAAACGCTAAATTTATTAATCGATCAATGCTAAAACAATGTTTATTTAATTATTTATTATTCTGAATTTAAATAATTGGAACTTATTTTCAGTTATTATATAAATTAAAGAATTATAAATAGTAAAGTAAATATTTGAAAAGAAGTTTATTAATTGATCAAACAATGTTTATTTAATTATTTATTATTCTAAGTTTAAATAGTTGAAATTTTATTTTCAGTTATTACAATTTAGAAGAATTATAAATAATGAAGTAAATAATTGAAGAGAAGTTAATTGATCAATGATGTTTATTTAATTATTTATCATTCTGAATTTAAATAATTGGAATTGATTTTCAGTTATTATATAATTTAAAGAATTATAAATGATAAAATAAATAATTGGAAAGAAGAAAAGAATTAACTGGTAAAATAATAGAATTTTATTCATCTTTATTCTAATTATTACAATTGTTGTTTAAATACTGTATTATGTACAAAGTATTTACAATGACAATTATATAAAATGTTTAAAGTAAAATAAAAACTATTTTTATTTTTCTAAGATTCTAAATCTTCATCTTCTATCCAACACTTCTTTAATGCTCATTTGATTTTACCTGCAAAGAATTAAAAGAAAAGTCAGAAATAAATATAATTAAAAGCAGACGATTAATTTAGCGTTCATCATTAAAAGCAAACGGCTGGAATCAGTTTTTACCCTTTTTGCAAATCACGGGATTTCTCCCGGTTCACAAAAAGGGATGTTTATTTATTGATAAATATGAGTGCACAAGTTAAAAATATGCACAAATTCACTTTTGTCAAAATTGCACATTTTAATTATAAACTGCATAATTCAAAATCCACTGCATATTTCAAATAAAATGCATAGTACAACAGCATATGCAAGTTGCAAGCCAAAGTCCAACGTAAACTATCCAGCATGTGGGAAGAAGTCAAAACACAAGGCTCCATACTGTACAATGCAGTTGACAAAGAGAAACATGTGCAGTTTTAAAACCAAATATGCAAGCAAAGTATTTTCTAATTCTCATCATTTTCCAGCTTTTACTTTTTCAGAACAAGTACATAACATCATATTTTAATGTCAAACTTTACTAAGGAGAGAGAAGAGAGAAAGAGTGTGGGTTTACAGGTTTTGGCCTTAGGCAGAAAAGGGATGTAAAATAAAAACAGTAGTAACACAGTACAGAAAAGGAAAGCATGGAAAAAGGATACAAACAAACTGAATAAAACAGTAATGTGAAGAGGTATCAAAAGGCAGAATAGTAAAAATATTCAGAACCTGAATCATCCAAAGCCAAGTGAACCAACTGTTATAACAACAACAAACCTTTCAAAAAAGAGAGAGAGTTCATAATCTGTTGAAAGCATAAAACAAAAAACTGTCAAACAAAAATACAAAGCCAATTCTCAAGGTCAAAACGAAAACCTCAAGAACCTGCTATCTCAAAACCAAAACCATGGCCTAAAAAAAAACCAGTTAAACACAAACTGTCCAGCCTAACCAGAAAACCAGAAAAGCCTCAACCAATATGGCCTAAACCATAAAACCTTTAAACCTTGTCAAAGCCTAATAACCTGCACAAACATGTTGCCTATCCAAGGCCATAACCTGCACAACCAGCATATGCCCAACATAACCTGCACAAACTTGTTGCCTAGCCAAAGCCATCACCAAAAACTTTAAACCATGTCAAACCTTCCACCTGCCTGAAGCTAAACCATAAAACCATGACCGAAAACCAGTAAAACATAACCTGCTAAGCATAACCCACATAAGCCATCACCAACAAATAATACTCTGTCCAACCTGTTTCCAGCCCCAATCGAAACCATGCTCAAACACAAACTGTCAAGATTTTAGAACCAGATTCAAAACAATGTTCAAGGCAACACAAAAGCCTCAGAAATATTCATCATAGGCCAGTAAAAAAAAAGCAACTGAAGCACAGCAAAGAAGAAGAGAGGAAAAGTATTCGAAGGCAACAGTCAAGCATCAAGCCCACAGAAGAAGAAGGAAAAGAAGCGTGTATAAGCAAAGCAAGGCAGGGTCAACAGAAGAAGAAGAAATATCACATAGAGGTTTTCAACATCATCATCAAACCACAAATCAAAGGGACAAAGAAACGAAATACCAGGGTCAACACAAGCTAGCGCGCCTCCGCCGTCTTCCCCGTTGTCTTGGCCGCCACAACACCCCCAACCTTTCTTCCTCCGTCTCCAAAGGTAACGATTTCTCCCTCTCTTTCTTTCAAATACCTCAAATAACCATAATGGTTTGAAGTCAGAATCAAATGGATGAAAGATCATAACATGCAGTAATAAAAACCTTAACGAAATAAAATGAAGATTGTTACCTTGAGTCTGTCGCCCTAGCGTTTTGTTAGAGGGAAGAAGAAGTTTGGAGATGCCGGTGGCCATGGGCAAGGAACTCAGAGGCGAGGGCATGGGAGCAGCGAAGAAGACGAACAAGGATGAACGAACGGCGCAAAACCTTAACCCTTTTTTTCCCTAATGAAAACAAATGTGTTTAACCCTAAACCTTGCTTCAATAATGGACCTTACCCGTTTCCTTCCTAAAAGCCCAAACGACTTCTACTAACACCCCCATCCCTTTTTCTGTTTATTCTTGTTTTGGCCCTTTAGAAACCATTTAGCCCATGCAATGGTTTATTGTTTACCCCCCTGTGATTCTTGATACATTTTTTTCTATTTTGATTTCCTTATCCCCCTTTTTTTAGAATCATTATTAATTTAGTTTAATTATAAAACTTAATCAAATAGAGATAATTTAATTAAAACAAATTTTAATAATGTGACCATTTTTATTAGTCTAAATTTAGGATTAATTTAGTAATTTTAGTATTCTATTTTAATTAGATTTAAGTTAATAACTTTTTTAAAGTTTTAATTTAGTTTAAAATTATTTAATAATTCTTAAAATAATACTTTATTTTAATATTAAAAAACATATAAAAATAAAAGCTTTAAAAAAAACATTTTATTTTCCTTAATTAATTTTCTTGCGTTATACCTATTAGAAAAATATAAAAATGCATGTTCACACCATTTAGTCTGTTATTTAATTGTTGTATATCACTTATCTATCTAATTTTCTGTTTAATTATTTCATCGTTATTTGGTTATTCTGTTTATGTCTGAATCCAAGAGAAAAATGATTAAATTTGTTGACTTCGTGTCCTCAAATCCAGTCATGCGAATATCTTCATCTCATTAAAATTTAAGACAATTTTTCCTCAAATATTCAATCTTTTCAAAACTTATACCTTTTAAATCAAAACTTCGACATTAGGTCGTCGTACCTTCAAAAATCCATCCGTACCCCTTTTCGGCCAAAACAATTTATTTTTAATCAAACGAACATTTTAATAAATAGATATTTCAAAAGGTTCCTATAGAGTACTATAGATACATTGGGTGCTAATACCTTATGTTGTACCCCAAAATTTGCCCTCCCATTTCCTCAACATTTTCTCATCACAAAACCCTTGGAGCTCAAGATCCAATTAGGGTTTCCTCTGCTCAAGACTTCTCCTTGCACTGTTGACCCAAATTAGGGTTTGTGTTTGAACAAATATATTTTGACCTAAAATGCCTAAGATGACTTTCATGCTTCATGTTGGACTCCCAAGTTTATCCATACCAAGTTTCAAGACTTGATTCCAAATTTTGCCCAGTCAATTGGACAGTTGACCTAGAAATCAACTGTATTGGGGAAAAGTCAATTGTGGCCAATTGACAGTCAAATCTCATGAAAATTGACCCACATCAACATTATGAACTCACATGGACCATTTGATCAAGTTTGGATCACAATTCCACAAGAAATTTGATCAGATCACCAAAAGGGCAAAATGGTCATTTTTAGGGTTTTGATTGCACAAAGGCAATTTTTGACTGTTTGACCTAGCCAATGGCAAACCAACCTCACATATGGACTCAAGGACCCCATGGAATTATCTTGACAAACTCAACAAGTTCAAAAGATCCCAAATACACAAGATTGACAGTTGAATTTCCCAGTCAATTGATCAATTTTGACTGTATACTGAAAAGTCAAACTTTGACTTTTTGGTCAAAATCAAGTGTCAAGATTCATTTTTCATCAAAACATGCCAAATCATGAAACTTGTTCATCAAGAAATCAAGAAATGCAAATTAGGGTTTAAAATGAAGATTTTTCATAACTTAGAATTTTTCTAAGTTATGAAAAACCCTAATTTTTTCCTAACTTTGCCCCACTTTCTCACCAAGATTCATTTAGATTCAAACAAAAGTCAAAACATGAAAGTTGTATCCTGTTGCATAATCTACAACTTTGATTCACAAAGTTTTCCCAAAAGAAGCTTGTAGCTCAAGTTACAATTTTTGGAACAAGGGTACCAAACCATTCTTAACTTAGAGAAAATTTGACCTATTTTAGGCAAGGTTTTTACCCAACTTCAAGGGTTTAGGGTTTAGGGTTTAGGGTTTAGGGTTTAGGGTTTAGGGTTTAGGGTTTAGGGTTTAGGGTTTAGGGTTTAGTACACATTCCAAGCTTTCCAAAATGTCCAAGAACTCATCAAACAACCTCATGGTTAGGGAGAATCGAATTTTGCAATATGGGAAAACCTCACTTTGTTCTTGGCCAAATCACATGTCCATAACTTATGCATTTTCAAACTCAGAATGTGCTAGCTACATTGCAGGCCTCTAATCCCATTTTCACTCAATAATTCAATGCTAAACCATTGTGCCAAGATGTTGTTCTATGCATTTGGTCATTACATGGAGAACTAAGCCATAAATGGAAAAAGTAAAATAGTCATTCTTGAAAAGTTGCACTTTATGTCTAAAGCAAATCCAAGCAAGTACAGATCAAATTTCTTTGGCACAAGTTTATGGACTAATTGCACTGATCAAGGGGGAGGTTAGCAGCATAGTATGGGGGCATGTACAGGCTAGAAACACTAAGTTGCCTTTTCTTGCTTAAGTGTGAAGAAACATTGCATAACATAGACCAACTCTCATATCGGTTAACCAAGGCTTAGAGAAAGTTATCAAACACATTCAAGACATCCATTCTGAGTGAGAACACGAGAAAACCAAGTCCCAAACACTCTCATTCCCAGAATCACCT
The DNA here is from genome assembly GCA_948472305.1 of Vicia faba. Classification (NCBI taxonomy): domain Eukaryota; kingdom Viridiplantae; phylum Streptophyta; class Magnoliopsida; order Fabales; family Fabaceae; genus Vicia; species Vicia faba. Next base: position 209,279,494 of record OX451737.1, read on the forward strand.
TCAAACTGCTCAAAACAGGGCATCCCTGCAGTTTGAGTTCCATAGCTCAAACCTTCCATGCTTTCTTGCTAAAAACACATCAAACACATTCCATAATGTCCATATAAGCTAATCAAAACCTCAAACACGACCTGTAACACTCCCAGGCAACATCACCATTTTCATTTTCTTGTTTTGCAGTTGAAGTTCTATAGCAAGATTCAAAAGGTTTCAAGACAAAGTAAAGCTTGGAATAGCATCCCTGGACATCAAGGAAGTTGTACCAATTATCACCTTGCACTGAAGGTACCTCAATCACCAGATACAACTTCAACTGAACAGGTAAGTTCATGAACACGAATCTCTCTATCCAGGCATTGTTAGCTTTAGGTTTGTGAAGAAAACATGTCACATTCATAGCCCTGAACATGCCCATATAATTAGATTTCATTTATATTATGTGTGCTTAGAGAATTTTAGGTCTGAACATGGAACAAAAACTAGGTCAGGAATTGGGAGAGAAGAAATTCTCTCTCATCTTAGAGAGTTAAGTCAAGTTCTTTATATCCCTGAATTCGTCTCTTAATGCTCTACATTTTTCATGTTGTGAGTTTTGCTTGAAAGTCCAGGAATTGAGAGATGAAAAACGCGCGTGGATTGTGTTCAAACATGTTCTGAGGTTGAAGATGAAGTCTTCTTGGGCTGGGCCTGAGTTGACTTTCTTTTTGCACCTTTTTATTACTTTTACACCCCCTGAGCCCATTTTGCTTGTTTTAATGATTTTTTGACTTTTTCTTTGTTGGTCTAACTTATTTATTTTTTCTTATGATATTAAAAATATAAAAAATATTTTTTACACCATTTTCATATTTATTTGGTATTTATTTGTTTAGAATAGTTTTTGTATAGAAATAAATATATAAACACTTTTATTCAAAAATACCAAAAATGATGCAAACACACTTATTTTCTAATTTTTATTTTATTTTATCTTCTGAAAATATTTTACACAAAACATACTTTTTTTGTAAATATTAAATATTATTATTTTTTGCACATATTTAATATATTTGATAAATTATATAAATACATACACATTAATTAGCATATTTAGTAAATAATACAAAATATATACATTTTTTATTTTATCAATATTTGACATTAAAAATACTTTTTTATAAATATACTTCATTTTTATTTTATTTTTGTACATAATTGATTAAATATTATACATATATATAGTTAATACATTTATTTAATAGAATTTGGGTTTTGCCCTAAACATAAAAAACTCCAAAAAATAATCCTTTTTATTTTGTTTATTTGACATATAGAAATACTTTTTTTCCATACATACAAAAACCATTTTTGCATCTTGCATATTTATTCTTATTTTATTTAATTTGTGCAATTAAATATCTTGTAAATAATTCAATATTGATGTAATAGTTTAGGTTTAAATTCCTTGTCAAAAATCCCCATTTGAACATTTGTACCCCCCTTCCCATATATTATGTTGTAATAGCTTAGTGAATTCATTTTTCGCACTTTATTGCTTTCTAATTATACCATGTTAGAATTAGGGTTTGTATGCGAATCAAAAACAACAAAATAGTTTGACCTAATTTCAAGATAAACAAGCATGAAAATGGACAACACAAATCACACTTGCACCCCCTAGGGCATTCCACTTGTTGCCTTCAATAAATGGGTCATATTGCATGTTAGGTCTCTTTGGGCAAAACAAAACAATCAAATGATCATAGTCCCTCGATGACGCTTTCAAAAAGTTGCCTAAAAATGATCAAAGTCCCTCCAAGGAAAAATTGCCCAAAGATACTTGGCACCATTGCAATTATGGTATAAACGATGACCCACGCCCGTCCCTTTCACATCCTAACACAAGATTGTCCACCAAATACAATGGTGGAACAAACTTGTTAAAAGGGTTAAAACATAGCAATAATCTTTGAGAAATTTAGGAGTAGACAGCCTCTTAGTTACTTGAATCAAACTTGCAAAACAAAACGCTTGCCTATTTTCTAAAACCACACCTCACCACACTTTCAAAACAACTTTCAAAACAACTTTCAAAACCACTTTCAAAAAACAAATGAAAACCTTTTCAAAAGATATACACCTTTGTATACATCCCAACATGGATCATTACAAAGGTTGCCACCACATTGGCCTCTTTTCAAAAAAAAATTTTCAAACTCACACACACAAAGCACCATTTCAAACAAATTGAAAAACAAAAGGCAAGTTGATCTAAGCAAGTAACTAAGAGCCCATGGATAACCATGGATAGAAAGGGTGCTAATACCTTCCCTTTCTATAATCTACTCCCCGAACCCAAGAAAACATCTCAAAAGGTTTTTGCTGTGCTTTTTAAACCTTTCCTTAGGATAAAATAAAAAGTCGGTGGCGACTCTTGCTCAATCGAAACATTTGCGAAAACAAACGCAAACTCACAGTCAGTTCTCCCACCGTATCACACCTTCCCATTGTATAACCAACCCCCGAACCATAGATCTCTTTTCAAAAACGCCTTGTATTTTTATTACTTCTAGAAAGTATTATTTTACATTGCATACTTTAGGGTTTTATTTCGCTCTTTCCCCTTTTCCCTTGGAAATAATAAAGCGCGGTGGCGACTCTTGCTTTTTGTGAGACGAATTAATCAATAGTTCGATCTCCGATTTACCCCGCTACATTTTTTATCGCTACATACCCCACAGAGTAATCTCCTCATCAGTTTATTCCCCAACGGAGTTCTCTTCTCCTGCAGGTTTATTACCTTCGTTCATCATCCCCAGCGGAAACGAAGAATTCAACTCTACTCTCCAGTAGCTATCCGGGATTTATTTCCCCAGCTAAAACATTACATTTCCATACATCATGATACATGCATAAACGCATCATACCATACAATCTCATTTATGTTGAGAACATAATTGCTTGATCCATATCATGCATTGCATATGACTGACCTTTACCTTTCAGGAAAGATGCAGTTAAGTTCTCAGCTATATCAAAAGACGTTGTCTGGTCCAGTTAAATCGATTCCTAAAGATTTTTTTGATGCTGATCCAGTCAAAGTTAATTCAAGACCTTCTCTGGTCCAGTTAAATCGATTCCTAAAGATTTTTATGATGCTGATCCAGTTAAAGATATTCCAAGACCTCCTCTGGTCCAGTTAAATAGATTCCTAAAGATTTTTCTGATGCCGATCCAGTTAAAGTTAATCCAAGACCTTGTTTGGTCCAGTTAAATCGATTCCTAAATATTTTTCTGATGTCGATCCAGTCAAAGTTAATTCAAGACCTTCTCTGGTCCAGTTAAATCGATTCCTAAAGATTTTTCTGATGTCGATCCAGTTGAAGATATTCCAAGACCTTATCTGGTCCAGTTGAATCGATTCCTAAAGATTTTTCTGATGCCGATCCAGTCAAAGTTAATCCAAGACCTTCTCTGGTCCAGTTAAATCGATTCCTAAAGATTTTTCTGATGCCGATCCAGTTGAAGATATTCCAAGACCTTGTCTGGTCCAGTTAAATCGATTCCTAAAGATTTTTCTGATGCATATCCAGTCAAAGTTAATTCAAGACCTTCTCTGGTCCAGTTAAATTGATTCCTAAAGATTTTTTTGATGCCGATCCAGTTGAAGATATTCCAAGACCTTATCTGATCCAGTTGAATCGATTCCTAAAGATTTTTCTGATACCGATCCAGTCAAAGTTAATCCAAGACATTCTCTAGTCTAGTTAAATCGATTCCTAAAGATTTTTCTGATGTCGATCCAGTTGAAGTTATTCCAAGACCTTGCCTGGTCCAGTTAAATTGATTCCTAAATATTTTTCTGATGCCGATCCAGTCAAAGTTATTCCAAGACTCTTGTCTGGTCCAGTTAAATTGATTCCTAAAGATTTTTCTGATGTCGATCTAGTCAAAGTTAATCTAAGACCTCCTCTGGTTCAGCCAGATCGCTGATAAGATCTCCCTGATTCGTATTCCAATCGAAGTTCAGATCACCTATCAACAATCTCCAAATGGCATCTGTAAGCCCATTCCCGACATCACGATGTTGATACCACTTCATGCGAGTGCAAATTTTTGGGCACTCTAGTGTTCAATCATCTTCCACCTTCGAATCACGAAAGGCCCGAAAGCCAATCTATATCCTCAGGTTTAAGAAAATTGAACAGGGGCAGTTGTTGTACCCCAAAATTTTCCCTCTCATATTTCTCAAGACATTGCAAGAATAATCTCCAAGTTGCTTAAGATTGCTCAAGAGTTGGACAGTCAAGTCATCTCCTAAGGCAGTCAATCTCAAATTAGGGTTTTGTGTTGCATCAAGGTCCTCACATCCAAATTACCTCAAGTTCTCCACAATGTCCTAGTATGTTCTCAAGTTCATCCATGTCAAATTTCAAGCCTTGCAGAAGAAGTTTGGTCAGTCAATTGCTCAAAGGGTCCAAAAGTTGACTGTGTTAGGGCAAAAGTCAACTGTGACCTATAAATAGTCAAACTTCAAGATTTTTTGTCAACATTCTCATATTTAAGGATATTTCATCATTTGATCAAGGGTTGATCATGATTCATCAAGTATTGCTCAAAATTCACCAAGATTCAAAAGTTGCTAAATTAGGGTTTTGTAGGAAAAGTCAACTCAAATTTGACCAAGCATAACTTTCTCATACTTTATGAGAAATGACCCATCCAAATCTCATTTTGAATAGGATTAAATTTTCTACAATCCATATTCATACCCCAAGATCAACAAATGCACTCACAAAAAGTTACAAATTTGGACATTATAGGTCATTTTTGAAAGTCAACAAAAACACCTTTTTTGCCAAAGCTTATACCTTAAGCATGGAATATCAAAATGAGATGAGGCAAAAAGGGTTGGTTAGAGTACATATCAAGCTTTCTAAAACGTTCAAGAACATTTCCAAAAGTTCAAAATTGAAGAAGTTATGCATTGTTGAAGTTGGTCATTTTTGCAAAATTGCCAAAAGTCAACTATCCATAAAACTTCAAATTTTGTCAAATGGGCCCATTCTTTTCCACTTGATTTGATCTTGTCACACTACACACGTGTCCTAGCTTCAGTATTGTATCCATTTATTAATTTTTCTATTTTATTTGATTTTTTATTGAATTAATTCATTTTAAATCAATTTAAATCAAATAAAATCCAAATATTGATGACTTAGAATCTTTTTTATTGTTATAGGTCTTAATTATCATCATGGACATGATCAAATCCGTATCAAGCTTTTCATGTACAAAAATATTGGATTTTGGACAAGTTTGGAAATTTATCAATGGAGGATCAAATCAAATCCTAAAACATCAATGCATAAAGATTCAAGTCCAAATTGTTGACCTAATCCAATGTTGCATACATATACAACACAAAGGCACACGAATTAGTGGTTAGAGGCTGCATAAACATCAAAAACAAACTTGAGAAAACTTGGAAAAAGTGTGAATCTGAAATCGTGTTTAGAGATAGTTTCAATACAAAATCTCAACACCACTCCATTGCTGGTCAATCACTGAGTGAGAAGCAATCAAAAGCAAGCTCTCTCCCCTCCTCAATCGCACTGTAAGTCTCTCTGAAAATCGCTCTGCACTTGAAATCATAACTCCATACTTCTGCATCTTTTGAACAAATCTTTGGTATAATCATGCTTATCATTCAATTTCTAAACTTTCTGCATCATTTGATTGCGTTTTCATGAGCCATAGCCCTGTAACCGAACCTAGGATTTTGGAAGTTTGTTTTTGGGCATTTTCTCTACAGGTAAAATCAGCACCATTAATGGATATAGGCGTGCTCAGGATGCTCAAACAAATTGAACCATGGTCTTAGAATCAATTTTAGTGGCCTAGAATGGATTTTGGAATGCACATGCGCATTTAGTTGCGGATGTAAATCCGCAGGTAAAAAACCAGGGGAAAACGGAGAAGATAAAGACGTGCCCCTTTCCAATTCGTTGATTCAAATTTTGCGCATTATTTTTTTAATTCTGGCATAGTGTTTGTTTTTTCCAATATATTAATTGTTATCTATTCCACTAACAAATTAAAGGCGTTGGCTGAGTGGTAGTGGAGCATATGCATTGGCTAACAGGACCTGGGTTCGAATCCCAGGTCCCCCCACATATTTGTTATTATTTTCTTTTAGATGTTCCAGCGTGTCTCATGTCTTGCAACGCACCATACTCCCTCAAATCTCCAAATGCCAGATGGCCCCAGGCCAGATCTGGTGGCCAAGATTGAACGTGCACCATATGCCCTAGTCAACGTGCACACATGGGATCAGAGAAGTCAATCAGGCATGCGCTTGTTGGGCCAAAAAATTGCAATTCTCACCTCCTCTTGGGCCCAGAACCCCCTAAGTTTTGTTTTCTATTTCATTATTTTCTTATTTTTATTTATTGTTATTTATTTTTATATTTTAGTCACTAACCAATTAAAACTTTTTCTCATAAAATTAAAAAACCAAAAATATTTTTTATTTATTAAAATTAAATTCAACACTTTATTTTTGTAAATAAATATTTATTTAATTAATTTAGTTTAATTAGGAAATAACTTTAATATTTTTTTGCAATAATTAAAATTAATTTAGACGGTTAGGTTTTTATTAACTTTGACTAAATTTATTTTATTTCTTTAAATATTAAAAATCCCAAAAAATGTTTTAATTAATTAATTAGTTTATTAATTTAATTGTTAACTTAATTTAATCTCTCTTAATCCAAAAATAACCAAAAAAATCACTTTCTTTCAAAAAGGGTCAAAACCCTAAAAAATTCGCACTCGATTTAATTTTCCGCACGCAATCCATTTTATCATATTGATGTAATTGTTTCCCGGAATGTAATAGCTTTAATTAGGACTAGTTAATTTATTTATCGCTTTATTTATTTTCTGCATTTTAAATTTAAGGGTTGCTTTTGGCGATGTAAATACCCGACGCCTTGTAATAGGTAGATTTAATTTCCGCAATTTAATTTCCGCAACTTATAAACTGTTAGATGTTTGGTAATAGGGAATGCATGACAAGATCGAATGTATGAACTTAAAATCAACATAGATAACCATTGACATGTACAAAGATGAAATTAACTGAAATAACACACTCGCACATGCGCACTCTTAGGGTACACCTCACTTGGTTGCCTTCAAACGTGGTCATTGAGTATAGGAAGTTTTAGAGGTCGCCCTCTTGTCCAAAGATTATAGTTGCCTCGAAACGGTTGCCTCGGAAAAATGATCTAAGACATTAGGGTTACCGCTAAGGCGTCCTAACATTGCTTTAGTGACCATACGTCCCTTAATCGAATTGACTCTTAAAACTCCAACGACGATGCTACCTACTCATCAATAGTGGGATAGCATTGTCTAAAGGACATTAGCACATATTGATTCCTTTTTCGAGTAGGTAGATGGTTCTTAAGTACTTGATCCTTTCAAAACAAAACAAAACTTTTCGCACTTACACCTTTCAAACAAAAACTTCTTTCAAACCCACAAACACAAAAAAAGCAATTTTTTAAAACACTTTGAGCAAGTACCTAAGAGCCCGTGGATAACCACGGATAGAAAGGGTGCTAACACCTTCCCTTTCTATAATCTATCCCCCGGACCCGAGAAACATCTCGAAAAAGGAATTTTTCTGTGCTTTTTCCCTTTCCTTGTTGGATAAAATAAAAGACGGTGGCGACTCTTGCTTACCGCGACATTTTGCAAAAACAAACGCAAAACGCAAACCAGCATTCCAAAAAACAGTCAGTTCTCTCCCACCGTATCACAATAGTCTTCTTCTTCCTCTTCCTCTTCTGATTCTGACTGGATAACTGTTTATTTACCTTTCCCATCTTAATTGTCTTTCTCACCGGATGTCGTTGCAAAGTCTAAGGCCTTTCTTGTTTTCCCTTGGAATCTTCTTCCCATGTTTAGAACTCTTGTTATCTTCTTCGTCTTCTTTTTCTTCTCCTCAGCCAGCAAGGTCTTCAACTCTTCTTGTCCTTTGGCTAGAGTTAAGAACAAATGTTGAAACTGCGCATTCTGAGCTTGGAGGTCCTTCACCATTTGCTCGAGATCCATCTTACTGAAATAAAAATTAGAGAGATGAGGAGACTTGTTGCAAGAAACCTGCTTATGTTATGATGAATGGTAAATGCATATGCAATGATTTCAAGGATTTTAATATTCAAATTTGTTTTAGACAAAAAGGAAACACACGTTATATTAATAGATTAAAGCTCGGGTACATCAATGCCTTCTTGGGAAAAATAATACAAAAACTCTAAGATAAAAAGGTAGTACGCATCCTCTTTGGTGCAATGTAGGCATTCAGAGTCTGCTCCTTATGAAGTAGTCTAGTGAGTTCCAAAACCTTCTTCTCGCTTGCGTAGAATTGGGCTTCGAAAGTATCTCGCTCCCCCTTGAGTTGTATCCAATCCCTTTGTAGGTCTTCAAGAGAGGTGGGCATGTCAGGATGTAGGATAGTATATGGAACATCTCCTTCCATGACGAGCTCAATGATTACCGGGAGAATGGAGGGATAAGGCATCATAAGACTCTGAGCACGAGTTTATACCCATTTGAGGTAAGGCTCAATAGGAATGGAATTTTTATGCCCCAAAGTCTTGCTATCTACCTTGTTCAATATCCTCCAAGCTCGGATAAATCTCTGGCGAAGACCTTGATCGTCGTTGTCGTAGTCAAACACCAAACCTTGAATCAGCATTTCATGCGGGTCATCCCATCGGGCGTAACCAAACTGTCTTAAGGCTAAGCAGGGGTTGCAGGTGATACATCCCCTAATGCCAAGTAAAGGGACATTAGGAAATTCTCCATAACGGTCGACAACAGTAACATTCTCTATGGATCGGGAGCACCAATGAATGTCTGAATGTTTGAGCATCATCAACCTTTGTGACCACCTTGAACCTTGCTCGTTTTTTAATACAGATTGGGGAAGATGTAAAATAAACCATCTTTCCAAGAGAGGAGTGCAACACATAAGGACACCTCTTTTCCTCATTGTGCGAGTGTGAAAAGAGTGTGGGATGTCTCCTAGCAAAGTAGGCACCGGGTTGCGGGATATGAAGATTTTGACGGTGTTCACATCTATGAGTTGGTCAATATTTGGAAACAAAAACATTCCATAGATGAGGAGAGCCACAATTTCCTCAAAGGCTTGCAAATCCAAGGAGTTCCAACATTTTTGGGCTTTCTCGAACAAGAACTTTGCTAGGAAACCTTTAACACCACTCCTTGTTTCCCAATGAGTTGTGACATCAGATGAGTGCCAGTGTAGAGCTTGAGCAATCTCTTCTGGATTTAGGTCTCTTTTTGTACCGTTGAAAGGTAGTTGATTGATAATGGGAATCCTCAAGAGTCGGGATAATTCTTCCAAAGTAGGCACAAGTTGGTAATCGGGAAATGTGAAGCAATGGTGTAAAGGATCAAAGAACTGAAAGAGCACCTTCATCATGTCCTCGTCTGTGTTGGAGGTGACCAAGTTGAGTAGGAAACCATGTCTCTTGGTAAACGGAGAGTTTTTAGGAATCCTTGAAGCTAGTTCCTTAAGTTGTGGAGGGATCCTTACAAGTTTGACTTGAATAGTTTTCCTGTGAAGAGAATCCATGTCCTACAAAACAAGAACAAAGATGAATCCCAAAAACCTTGAAATGGTTAGTGAATGTGTATGATGTTATGATGTTCATGATGTTATGTACAAGTATGTATATACAAACAAAGCAAACAAGTCCTTAGGTTTAGGCTTTCATGGAGTTTTATAGGTAAGTACCCTCTTGAAGTTTAGTTAGCTCAAACTTATCCTAGTAATAGTAACCGGGTTCTAAGGAGCTCAATATCACTGGTTTGTTTCCTTGGTCATTATTTCAGCACAAGCCTCTTTAATGGCGACCGAAATATCCCAAGAAACCAAACCTCAATGAGTGTAGTATCGAGTATCTACCAACTTCGGACTGCACCAAAACCGTTCATCTCACTACATCCTAAAGGCCAAGTTGGTCAAGTAAAGGTTCTAGAAGTTCATTAGTGCTTCATGACATCACTCAGCGGCCCCGTATTCTCTTTGATTAACTCGAAATCTACCGGTACCCACAAATATGTCGCACTAATGTAGCTATTGCTTAGACCATGTCGGTATACCCCGCACAGTTTCCATAATGTATTGCTACTTACCTATAATGTATCCCAAATCCGGGTAGAGGATTCAAACCCAAACAAAGAACCATAATTTAAAGCATACAAGTCAAACAATGCAAGCAATTAAATGTGATCTAACCCTAAGGTAACCCCACTATTAGAATTCTCCCCAGCAGAGTCGCCAGTTCTGTTATACGGTGGGAGAACTGACTTGAGGGTTTTGCGTTTGATCGCAAATGTTGCAGTTAGCAAGAGTCGCCACTGACTTTTCTTTTATCCAAAAGGAAAGATGAAAAAGCACAGGAAAGACCTTTGAGATTATTTCTTGAGTTTGGGGGTAGATTATGAAAAGGGAAGGTATTAGCACCCTTTTCATACATGGTTTTCCATGGGCTCTTAGTTACTTGCTAAATCACTTACTTTTTGTTTGAAATTGTGCTTGATGTGGTTTTTGAAAGTATTTGGTAAAGAGGACATTGTTTAGGCAATATTTGTAATGATTCTTGTTTGTAAGAATGTATAAAAAGATGTTTGATCTTTTGAAAATGTTTTCAATTTTGTAAGATGTTTGAAAGTGTAGGTGGTTGTTTTGAAAATAGCAAGGATGTTTTGTTTGAAATTGAGCAAGTAATTAGGAGAAATCTACCTACTCAAAAGTCTTTCTTGTTCATTTTCTTTTCCTTTGACATTGTTGTCTTACCATTGATTTGGTAAGCAACCCTATCTTTGGATGTAAATGGGACGGGCGTAGGTCATCGTATAACCATGATTAGCAATGTTGCAAGGTATCTTAGAATTTTCTTTAAGGGACTAAGATCATTTGAAAGGCAACTTAGATAGCATCATCGAGGGACTATGATCTTGTATTTGCTTATTTTTGCTAAGATACCTCACATGTATAATATGGCCATTTTGTATAAGGCAACCAAGTGTAATAACCCTAGGGATGCTTGTGTGCAAGTGTATTGTTTTCATGCTTGTTTTTGTCTTGAATTAGGGTTTTCTAAGTGTTTATTTTAGTCTTTCCATACAAACTCTAATTACTAGCATTTGTATATAAAAGCGATAAATTGCGGAATTTTAAAGTTACTATGCTATTACAACATTTGTGGGGAGGGGGTGTACAAATTGAATGGGGATTGCAAGAATGTAAACCTAGTTAGTATATTACAACCATATTGAATGGGTACTAATGTACAAGGAATTAAAATGAATACAATGTACAAGATAGATAAATGTACAAAAATGCAAAAATGTGAAGTAAATGGATATTTGTTTGATTTTTTATGAAAAAGGGATTTTTTCTTAATATAATTAATTTAAAGAAAAAATAATTAATAAAAGAATTTGTTTAAGAAAATATTTTAAATGAAACCCTAGATTTGTTAATTGATTAAAAGAATAAGTTTAGAAAAAGTATTTTTTGGTATTTTTGTCTTAAAAATATTTATAGCATCCTAAAATATTTTGGCCCTTTTTTTATATATAAATAAATATATTTTAATTAGTATGAAAGAAAATAACTAATAACCTAGTTTTAATTATATTTACAAGATAATAAGTAAAAAATAAATAAAGTATAGTTAATAAAAAAATTGTGAGAAAAATAAAATAAGCTAAGTCAAAATATAAATCTATCATTTTTTTGTATTTTATGATTTTTCAGTATTTAGAAAATATATTTAAGAAAATAAAAATGAAATAAAAAAATAAATAAATAAACTTGGGCCAGGGGTGCCAATAGCCTGCAGGGGGGGTTAGTAAGCAAAAATAAAAACAAGACAGGCCCAAAGAGGCCCAGCTCCTGCCAAAAACACAAAAATTAGAAAGTAAAATGTGAAAAAATGAAAAGGGTACCATTGGGGCTCGAACCCAGGTCCCAAAGGTTACATGCGCGCGCTTCTACCACTGGGCTGGCTATACATCCATTGACATAAGAAAAACAATAAATATACAAGGAAAAACGTGCCCTGATGACTTCATCTTCAACCTCCAGCCAGACCAACTGTAACTTGCTCATTTCTCATCAAAAATGAAAATTGTAAACATGAAACTTGTAGCAAATTTTCTCACGGTTTCAGAAATGTAAAGCATTAAAATTATAGATCATAGATAAGCATGAATTTTAATGGCCCTAATATGAAACCTAAAAATCTTAGAAATTTCAATTTCAAAATTCTCTAAGCTCAAGCAAAATTAATGGAAACTATGGACATGGTTAGCTTCAGGGCAATGATATCTACATGTTTTGTTCAGAAATAAACTATTGATGATGCATGTATGAAGAGTTCCAAGTTGAGAAAACTTACCTCAAAACTGGAAATCGTGTTTTGAGTTTGAGCTTGTTTCAAGTGATGGTTATGATCAGGTTAGCTTCCTTGAGGTCCTAGGAAGCTAATGCAATGATTAGCTTGAGCAATTGACTGAGCAATTTTGAGATGCAAGACTTGTAACTTGGCATGAGCATTCTTGGCGGTCTATGATGAAACATGAAAGTCATTTTAGGCATTAGAAATCCAATTTTCCTTGTGAAAACCAAAACCCTAATTTTTTGGTCTCAGTGCTTAGGAGGTGAGCTTGTCTGATCAACTCTTTGAGAATCCTTCAGCATTTGAGATCTTTTGTGAGAAATATCTTGAAGAAAAGGGAGGGAAAATTTTAGAGTACAACATAACCCACTAAGGATAGGACGTAACATCTAATAAACCTGCATTGAATTTCTTCATAACTTCAGCCTTGACCTTCTCTGACATCTCGGGGCGCATACGACGAACCTTTTTCTTTATTAGAGAATAACCCTCTTTCATCGATAGACGGTGAACCACAATATCAGTATCGAGCCTTGACATGTCTTCGTGTGACCAAGAAAAACTCTCAACATAGTTACCCAACATCTGGATTAGTCTGTTTTTGACAGCGTCTTCTAGGTTGGCATCTTTCTTGACTTCTTTATTGTCCTCTTTAGTACCTAAGTTCACAACTTAGACCGACTCTTCATGCGTTTGTATGGCTCTTTCTTCCCGCATTAATAGCCTAGCAAGCTCTCCAGGTACTTCATAATCTTCCTCACCTTCGTCCTCAGCTTGGTAGATCGGATTTTCGAAGTCATAATTAGAAATAGGAGAATTATTATCAATGAGATCCAGGGTGGATATGGATCTGTAATTTGTTGTGTGGGTGTGTGTAAGAACACATAACTATTTTGAAATCAATAAAGTAAAAGAAAGGCAGAGAGCGCAAAATTTGAATGCAAACGTCCAATGATTTATTAAATGAAAATATGCTGATCAAAAATGACAACCCTGACAAATGGACCGTTGCGCCCCAAGGCACAAGGTTTAAAGTTATTGTTTAAATTACATAACCAGAACTTGAAAGCAAGAAAACAGAAAAATAGCATTTACATATGACTAAAGGAGATTGGTATAACATCTTCAGTCTTCCAATTGCTGAGCCCGTTGATGTGGTAGGAAAAATCTAATTGTCTAGGTTGTAGTCACTGTCAGCATCTTCTACTGCGTTAAATCTATTATTGCCGACGCGTAGGTGGTCTTCCAGCACAAGCATGATGAACAGCCCCCTGAGCCTATGCAGTGAAACCCAAACCAAATTTGTGAAACTTGTAAGGAATATCGAGAAGCTGACCCTAAGTAGTGCCACCGCCTTCTTCTACCACAGCTCTAGTGTCTTTCAAAGAAGCCATTCTGGGCGGAACCCTGGTAACTTTAGGAATAGCAGAAACGTCTTCAACAACGGTCGTTGTCCGAGGAATAACTTCAAAAGTCTGGCAGGGATTTTCTATGAATTCTCCGTCCATATCAACATACTTAAATGTGTTCGAGTGACTTACCATGTACTCTTCTTCACCACAAATTGTAACAACCTTTCCTTTCATGGGATATTTCAACTTTTGGTGTAGGGTTGAAGTAACAGTGCCTGCCCCATGAATCTAAGGGCATCCAAGTAAACAAGAATAGGCCGGAATAATGTCCATCACATAGAAGGTAGAGTCGAATACCTGCGAACCTACTTTGATCGGAAGATCCACCTCTCTGTACACCATCCTCTTTGAACCATCAAAGGCTCTGACCATAATATCACTGGGTTTCAGCATAACCCCTTCACAGTCAAGTATGTCTAGAGCATCATTCGGTAGAACATTTAATAAGGAACCCGTACCAACCAACACATGAACTAAGGTAGTGTCCCTGCATTTAGAGACATACAGGGCCCTGTTATGGTTTCTTCCTTCGGGAGTCAAGTCAGCATCAGAAAAGCCTAGCCCATTATCAGTCGTCGGGCTAGCAACATAATTTTCAAATTGATCAACAGAGATTTCTTGTGGCATATTAGCAGATTTTAAAATTTTCACCAAAGCCTGAGCATGGGATTCAGAACAAAATAACAGAGATAACATGGATATCTTGGAGGAAGTCTGCCCCAACTGTTCAACAATCTTGTAGTCACTTTTTTGGATGATTTTTAGGACTTTCTCCATTTCTTGTTGGGAGGTATCTTTAGTGGTAACTTCTTTAGGTGCCTTTTTCTGGGCAGGCTCAATCATTTGTTCTTTTCCCCGAATCTCAGTAGTTGACTCAGTAGCAGTAACACGAATTAGTGTAGCAACAGTCTTCAGAGAGATTTCTAGAGAGAAAACGCTTCCACCTCTAGTAACTTTACTGGTCCCAACAATATTGAAACATAAGAAATGGAGAAAGTCCTAAAAATTTATAGTAGAAACATAAGAAATGTCATCGATAGCAGTAATGCCTTTGTCGTGCTTAGGCATAGGAGTAGTAATCACATTTGGAGTCTTAGGAGGATCAAATTCAATTTCTTTTGAGTAAATCATATCTTGAATTTTATTTTTCAAAGCCCAATAACTATTTGTGTCATGTCCGGGACTATTGGAATGATAGGCACATCTTACATTAGGATTTTACCGAGGAGAGGAGGTGTTGGGATTCTAAGGAGGATCTCTTAACATTATCAGCTATGCCTCCAAATAGATGTTGCAATGCTTGAGACAATGGCATGTTGATATTGGTAAATTGTCTCCTAGGTGCGTCCAACCTACGCTGATTACCTTGTTGATATTGTTGCACAAGCGCGGGATTATAAATTAGCACAGCTCCTACATATTGGTTGCGGTCACCTCTAGCATGACCCTTCTGGCCATACACAACATTAGTTTCTTTATTTCCATTGAACGTCTTCTTCATAGTACTTGAAGACGTAGCCACCTGAATATTTTCACTTCTGATTCCACCTTTAACATGTTCCCTTGTTAATATCAACTCAGTGAATGAAGAGCTTCCAGTCAGATGATTAAAGAAGGGACCTGTCAAAGTTTCTATAAACATATCCACCAACTCTCTATCAGACAAAGGAGGTTGAACTCTTCCTGCTAGATCTCTCCACTTCTGGGCATACTATTTAAAGCCTTTGTTCGAGCCCATGGTCATACTCTATAATTGCACACGAGTTGGTGAAAGGTCAACACTATATTGGTATTATTTGTAGAAAGCAGTAGCCAAGTCTTCCCAGGTATGGATTTTGGTCCCTTATAGTTGATATAACCACTCCAATTGTTTTCCCGATAGGCTCTCTTAAAAGAAATGCACCCATAACTTTCAATCAACAGTGTGTGGTTGAATCTTCCAGACATAAGACCTCAAATGAAGCTTAGGGAAAGAAACACCGTCATATCTTGCAAAATTAGGGACCTTGAATTTGTGAGGAATAACAACTCTCAAGACTAATCCCAGCTCTTCAAAATCCAACCCAGGCACTCTCTGGATTTCCATAGCATTGAGACGATCTTCTAGTTGTTTGTACTTATCACCAGCAAGAGGATATTGTTTGTTCGAGTAGTCTTCTTCATCAGAATACTAGCCAAAACTAAGGTTGCTTCCTTTCTCAGCCTTCACACTCTTATCCTCTTCACCCTGATTGTCATCTTCGTTTGATGGGATATCACAGTCTCGAGCTTACTTGGGAGGACTTCTGAACCTTCTCCCCATGTTGAGGATGCCTACTGGTTTCCTAGTATTCTTCTTCTTCTCTTTAGTGATGAGGGTCTTTAGCTCTTCCCGTCCTTGGCTAGATTCAGGAACATTTTTTGAAACTAGGCATTCTGAGCTTGAAGATCTTTCACAGTTTGTTCAAGAGCCATCTTTTATTGAAATAAACAGCAAGAAGATGAGAAAACTTGTCTTTGAAAATACCTGCTATGATATGATGTGTATGATATGTACATGCAATATTTTCAAGGATCTCGCGAAATAAACAAAAAGGAAACGTTAGAAAACGAGTCTGGTTGAAGCTTTGTCTAAAGAACTTAGCATATCTGTTTTTGAATGTCCTTCTATAAGAATCGAGCTCCCCATATCAAGTGGGTCCTAGCCTCTGACTCAAGGGAACATACTTCGGTCTTTGACGGCATCTGGTTAGAGGAAAATAAATCCTTTTGCCCTTTTCTAGAAGTCTGGTTCATGATAAACCTACACCAAAGGTCTCTAAGATCCTTGAAATGGTCAATAAAAATGCTATGATATGATGTTATGATGTTATGATGTTATGATGTTATGTTTGAACATGTAGCAAACACAAACAAAGCACACAAGAGCCTTAGGTTTAAAGGCTCGCATGAGGTCCATAGGTAAGTACCCATTTCTATTGAAGTTTAGTTGGCTCAACCTGTCCTAAAAATAGTAACCGGGTTCTAGGAGTATCATATCATCGATCTTTCTCGCATGTTTATTTTACCACAACAACTGATTTTCCACCAAAATATCCCGAAAGTTGAATCTCAATAAGCGTAACATCGAGTATCAACAAACATTGGATTGCACCAAAGCTGACTATTGCACTACGTTCTAATGGTCAAGATGGGTCAATTAAAGTTCTAAAAGTCAGTTAGTGCTTATGACACCCCACGGAAGCCCAGTGTTATCCTCGACTGACTCAAGGAACGCCAATACAGACCAAAGTGTCACACCAATGTAGCCATCACTTCAACAATATCGGTCTATGTCGTACAGTTTCCATGATCTATTGCTACTTACATAGGGCCCTTAGATTCGGGTGTAAGATCTTTGCAAGAATATAAACCCAAGAAACCCTTAAAAATAAAGCAGACAAGGGAAACAAATAAAAGGAAAAAAAGTGATCTAAGACACTAAGGTAACCCCTCTTTTTTTAAGTACTCCCCAACAGAGTCGCCAGTTCTGTAATGCGGCGGGAGAACTGACTTGTTTTTGAATTTTATGCAAATGATGCAGATAGCAAGAGTCGCCACCAAATTTTCTTTTATCAATAAGGAAAGGGTGAAAAGAACAGGAAAGAACTTGATAGATTTTGAGTTCGAGGGGTAGATTAGGAAAATGGAAGGTGTTAGCACCCTTTTCATCCATAGTTTTCTACGGGTTCTTAATCACTTAGCTCACTTTGAAAATTTGCTTTGTGTGTGTGTTTGAAAATATTTTGAAAATTTGCCGATGTGAGGTGAACTTTGTAATGATTCTTATATATTTCCTCAAGAATGTATACAAAGTATTTTAAAAATATTTTTGAAAGTGTGATGTGAAAATGTTTTGTTTTTGGAAAGTTTTGTGAGCAAGCGATTAATAGTATTCTACCCACCCAAGGTTGCTCTTGTACTTTTACTTCTCCTTTAGATAGTGCTATTTGTACCATTAGTTAGTAGGAAGCCCTATCTTTAGACGTGAAGTGACAGGCGAAGGGTCATTGTACAGTCATTGAAGGCAACTTATTAGGACACTTTAGCAATTTTGCAAGGGACTGTCATCGTATTATTCGTAGGTAACTCGGGGGACTAGATCATTTTGAAAGGCAACATCAAAGGGTCATCGAGGGACTATGATCTGTTGTACGATGATGATTTGATCGAGGGTCTTTGCTAAGGCATCCCTACTTTTGAGGGACATGACAGTTTATTCTAAAGGCAACAAGAGAGGCTATCCTAGAGGTGAGAGTGTGCAAGTGTGTTGTTTTCAATTATTTATCTTGGATTTAGGGTTTTCTAGCATTTGGTTTTTTGTCTTTCCATGCAAACCCTAATTACTAAGAAGTAATAGTAAATATAATAGCAGAAGATAAAAGCAGAAACGTAAACCTAAGACTATTACAATGCTTTGAGGCAGATACATAATAGAGGTGCGAAAAAGAAAGATCTTAAGTTATTACATCCTGGAAAATAGTTACATGATAATAAATAAATGTGGGAAATAACGGTCTAATCTATTACAATTGAATGCGTCCTATAAAATTTATCTAAGAAATTTAAATGAAAGTAAAGGACAAAAATAGGAAAAGGGAGAAGAAAATGTTTTTTGGTGATTTTTTTATGAAAAAAGATTTATGATAATTAAGTAACCCTAAAAGCCTAATTAATTTAAATTGATAAAAAAATTTAATTAAAAAAAGAAGTTAATTAAAAAACCTAAAACCTAATTAATTAGGGTTAAAAAAAGGTTTTTTTTTAGGTTTGTTAAAAAAATTTAAAAAAAGGATTTAAGTTTGCCAAAAAATATAGTGGAAGAAAAACCAATGTAAAAAAGAGGGTTAGAAAACCAAAAGAATGAAAATGCCAGGGTGGGTGTTGAACCCACACCTTTTTCCTCCTGCAATGCCTAGTTTACCACTACGCAAACGTGCTTTGGTGTCTATCCATTGTGCGCTACACAAAACGTAAGAAAACTGTGAAAATTTATAAAACATGAAAAAGAACACAAAAGACATGGATCGAATCCATGCCCTCGTATACCAATGCCTTATCCTGCGCACGCTTTCCACTAGGGTGGCTGAGTCATCTGGTTATTCAATGGAAACACATAAATATGTAATAAACCAAAATTACTGGACCGGAGAAGTGTCGAAGCCCTAGCTCCGGTCGTCTTCTCCAGTGAGCTCGTTCTTTATTCCTGTAAAATAAAGCATGTCAATGATTTAGAGGTACCCTGCCCCCCTAATTCGGGCCTTGCAAATTCAATGGAGGCATTGGTTTTGGCTAACTCATGTTGTATTGTGAGATACGACGTAAACAACTTAAAACGGTGTAAACATGGAAAACCCTTGTCTGGTCGTTATGGGACTCATGTGATGGGTTTATCCTGCATAATGATACCGCAGAAACATATTAGTAAGGTTAGTATGCATCAAAACATGATAAAAACAAAGATGTGAATGTCATACAATAATTGAAACCGTAAAAGCATATCCGAGAGTTTCAGGCCCTTTGATCCTCAATACTGATCCACTCTTACCCTACAATGCTTTAGGGATCGATTGGAATATGTATTTGGCCTCGTGGAAGGCTGCAAGTAGGGTTTTAAGTTTTCCCTAGTTTTGAGAATTTTTTAGATTTTGGAACGGTATTTCTTTCAAGGGTTTCGGTGGTCTTGCTGTCTGAATAATGAGGATATATAAAGAGGAATTTGGTCAAACAAATGGGCAACCTTTGTATGAAAAGCCTTGATTTTATTTAATTCACTTTGAATTTTAAATAAATAAAATAAAAAATAAATAGAATAAAAATCCAAGGGTTGTATGAAGTGATTCATAGGTTCACCATGAGTTAAAAAATACGCTTGGACCTTGAAACACAAGCCAATAGCCCAAAAGTTCAAGTTTGATCACTTTGGGTTTCATGCATTTTCTCAAAATTTCCCAACTTGCACCAATCATAATTCTCTCAATTTTTTATCATATGAAGGTTATTTTTGACTTTTTGGAAAGCTCAAGTTGTCCTCTACAATATCTATGTTGATCAGTTTTTCATTTGAAGACTTTATCTTGATGTAAGTTGCCTTGACAAAAAGTGTCTTTTTGTTGACTTTTCAAATGACCTGTAATGTTTTGGCCCATATCTCTCAAATGAAGCATTTTTTGGACTTGAGCTTAGAAAGACAAAGTTTTATAGAATTTAATTTCCTTTAAAATGAGCTTTGGTTGAGAAAAATATGATGAAGCATGTGAAAGTTGAGCTTGGTCAAAGTTCAGTTGACTTCTCCTTAAGAAAACCCTAATTTAGCAACTTTTGACTTTTGATGGATTAATAGTTTTCTTGATGAACCGTGATCAAACCTTGATAAAATGATGAATGTGACTTCAAAATATTGATTTTGACCAAAAATCTTGAAGTTTGACTATATGTTGACCATAATTGACGTTTTTTCCAATACATTTGATTTTCAGTCATCTGAGCAATTGACTGAGCAAACTTGTGATGCGAGGCTTAAAATTTGCATGAGAATTCCTTGAGACAGATGAGAAACCACGGAATCCATTTGAGGTATTATAAACCCAATTTTACTTGAGAAACACAAAACCCTAGTTGTAGGTCAACTGTTTAGGAGGAGAGTTTATCTGGTCCAACCTTGAGTAACCTTGAGCAAATGAAAACCCTAAGAGCATGAGGAGATATCTTGAAGAAAAGGGGAGGGAAGTTATGAGTTACAACAGGACCCATATTTAGTTTTAGGACTTAATGATAATTTTCTATTTAAAATATGTTACTATCATGTATATATTAAAGGGTTTAGGTTTTTAGTTAGGGGATAGTTTTAAGATTGATTTGCTGTCTATAATTCAATTAGGGATTAGATTGATTCTGATTTGTAACTAGAAGAAGATTTGATTAGATTTAGTTAGAAAAATAGAAATTGGGTTTTTGGTTGTAATGAATCTGGTCCAAATTCTTGCTTGAATTCATTGTTTAATAAAATATTTTTCAATTTCTGATTTGAATCAAATTGATAACCACTGGATTTTGGGCTTTGTTAGTGTCTTAGGGTTGAAGACAACCCTGAACGCACCTCAGTGACAAAGGGGTTCAAAACCCTAGTTGACTTAGTCAACTTTACAAAAATGATAAATTAAATAATAATGCTTAAACAATAATCATAAAAAAATAATATAAAAAATAAAAATAATAATAAAACTTACCCATTTTGATTGCGGGTCAACCTGGAAGCCGAATAATATTAATATTAAAATTAATACTTTTATGTAAAACAAACAAAATGAATAATAACAATTAGTCAAGGATGTTGACTTTGGTCAACAATAAAGGATTTATTATTTATTTTTCTAAGGCTAAACTCCTTGTGGGCCTCTTAAAAGGATCTTAAAGGTTCATCTAAATAATTTAGATGAGAAACCCAAAAAAATAGAACATGATTTTTCATGAAATAAACCTAAATTTAACTATAAATAAATGTTAGTATAGATAATAAATAAATTTTAAACATATGTAATGACACACACAAATTAGTATGAAGATGACCTAATAAAATAGATTGATTGTTAATACTTATGCGGACAAATTTGGGGTATGACGCTCTCATGGATGTAAACATATAAATTTTCTCATGAATTAATCACTTAAGTTTATACACTGACACGCTCAATTTCACATTAAAACTCAAGAATACAACCACATAACAATAACATACTATTGCAATTTAAATTAATACATATAAAAACAGATCTATCATAATATATTCATCATTATTCATCAAGAATCCATGGATAAACAAACACTATTGGAGGTTAAAGACTTCTCTACCTTACCCCTCATGCATATATCCTTTATTAAGGTTATTCTCCTCCTTACCTTAATTCCTAGCAAGAATTCTGAATTGAGATTAGACGGGTGTTCTTTCTTCTTCAAGCTCTAGTATCCTTCTTCCAAACTCTTGCCTCATTTTCTCTTTTAATCTTTTTCTACATACTTATCGAACTCTTTTCTCCTAACTCCCCTTTTAAATTAAAAAAAAATCCCTTATTAGGATGTTCCTACTTTACCCCTCACCTTTCTCTATAATTTCCTCACATTGCCCCCAATATCTCTACAAACTCCTACTTTCCTTTTATCTTTTTATTTTATTTAAATAATAAAACTAAAACATTATTTTAATTAGTAAAGTAATTCTAATATATTCCATCTTTCTCTAACTACCTTCCATATTCCCACCATATTGTTACACACCCTCCCCATCACCCACATTTATTTAACCACCAACACATAATAATTAAATAAATACATAAAATTCATAATTAAGTTAAAAAAATTAAGTAATTTTTTTATTAAAACTATGGTGTTACAATAAAGGCATTTCGATCATGGTACCTCCTTTGGCGATCACTACAGTAACACTCTTGTTTCATTGGAATTATTTTATTTAAATTAATTAGGTGTTGTGATGTATTTATACGCGTTGGTGAATAATTTGTTGTTTTTTTGTGATTTTGTTGGGGAATTAGAAGTATTAGTAATTGTATAAGTTAAAGTAATAAGGGTGTATGACCAAAAGTGTAGAAACATGAGAGTGTGGAGAGATAAATAAGTTACTAGTAGTATTTGAATTAAAATATCATAATTGTTATTATTTTATAATGATTAGCAAATTAATCTAGTAATGAGATGAGGGTATAGTTGAAATATTGATATTAGGGGTCCAAATGTTAAATAAGTAATAATAAGGGAATAGAAGAGTAGTTTTTTATCGATCATAGAGACGAGAGAAAAACATAAGCGAGAAAGAGGAAGAGCTAGGGAATGAAGAACTACTATTGAAGCTTGAGGAATATACAACCTAAGATAAGGATGAAGTTCTTACTCTCTAATAGTAGGTATAATTTTGGGTAGATAATGATATGAATGTTAGGTTTTGGGTGTAGATTGTTTGTTAAAATGATTGTTATAATTGATCGAAATTGGTGAAATTGGTGTGATAATTTGCTTAGAATTGTTGTGTATAATGTGTGTTGATAATTACATGAATTTACATGTTTCAATATGTGTATAAAAGTGATTTTGGGTGAAAAAGGTTAAAATTTTGTAGCAGGAAAAATAGCAGATTTTTGGCTCTATTCACAGTGTAACCAGGTACAGCATACGAGGTAATTGGTTACGGTGATACGGTGGGAGAACTGACTTGGGTTTTGCGTTTGTTTTTCGCAAATGTTTCGGTTGAGCAAGAGTCGCCACCGACTTTTTATTTTATCCTAAGGAAAGGTTAAAAAGCACAGTAAAAAACCTTTGAGATGTTTTCTTGGGTTCGGGGAGTAGATTATAGAAAGGGAAGGTATTAGCACCCTTTCTATCCATGGTTATCCATGGGCTCTTAGTTACTTGCTTAGATCAACTTGCCTTGATTTTCAATTGTTTGAAATGGTGCTTTGTGTGTGTGGGTCTAAAAAATGTTTTGAGAAGAGGCCAATGTGGTGGTAACCTTTGTAATGATCCATGTTGGGATGTATACAAAGGTGTATGTCTTTTGAAAAGGTTTTCAATGTTTTTGAAAGTTGTTTTGAAAGTGTGTTGTGATGTGTGTTTTGAAAATAGGCAAGTGTTTTTGTTTTGAAAGTTGGCAAGTAATTAAGAGCTATCTACCCTAAATTTCTCAAAGATCATTCTTATGTTTTAACCCTTTTAACAATTTTGTTCCACCATTGCATTTGGTGGACAATCTTGTCTTAGGATGTGAACGGGACGGGCGCGGGTCATCGTTTAGACCATGATTGCAATGGTGCCAAGTATCTTTGGGAAATTTTCTTTTAAGGGACTTGATCATTTTTAGGCAACTTTTGAAAGCGTCATCGAGGGGCTATGATCATTTGATTGTTTTGTTTTTGCCAAAGATACCTAACATGCAATATGGCCCATTATTGAAGGCAACAAGTGGAATACCCTAGGGGTGCAAGTGTGATTAGTGTTGTCCATTTTCATGCTTTTTTATCTTGAATTTAGGTCAAACTATTTGTTGTTTTTGATTTGCATACAAAACCCTAATTCTATCATGGTATAATTAGAAAGCTTTTAAATGCGAAAAATAAAAGGTCCTAAGTTATTACAACACAATATATGGGATGGGGGGTACAAATGTTCAAATAGGGATATTTTAGCAAGAAATTAAAACCTAAACTATTACATCCAAATTGAATTATACAAATTATTTAATGTACAATAATTAAATAAAATAAAATAAATATGCAAGATGCAAACATGATTTTTATGTGTATGTAAAAAGTATTTTTTATGTGTTAAATAAACAAAAATAAAATGAATTAATTTTTTGGTATTTTTATGTTTTTTTTTAGGGTAAAACCCTAATTTTATAAATAAAAGGTATTTATTATATAATATATGCAATATTTATTAATTATGTACAAAAAATAAATAAAAAGGAAGTATATTGTCAAAAAGTGATTTTTTAAGTTAAATATCAATAAAAAATAAAAATGTATTATTCTTTGTATTTTTAACCTAAATGTACTAATAAATAAATAAGTATTTACATTATTTATTAAATATATATTATGTACAAAAATTAAGTATTTAATATTAAAAAAAAGTATATTTTTTATAAAATGTTTTCAAAGATAAAATAAAAATATAAATCAGAAAATAAATATATTTGTATTATTTTTAGTTATTTTAAATAAAAGTATATAAATGTTTATTTATGTACAAAACTGAATAAAGCCAAATAAATATCAAAAAAAATGTAAAAAACATGGGAAAAATAATTTTAATATTTTTTCATGTTTAAATAAAAATATAGAAACAAAATCAAAAGGAAAAAATTTAAAATGATAAATAAAACTCAAAATGGGCCAGGGGGGTGCATGTGTAAAATAGTGGTGTGAAAAGGAAAAACATTTCAGGCCCAGCCCAAGGACCCTGTCTTCTTCAACCTCCAGCTTCCTTGAACAAAACACGTGTTTCTGCTATCTCATGATTCTTGGACTTTTAGCACAAACTCACAACATGAAAAATGCCAAGCATCAAGCCACGATTCCATACATATAAAAAACTTAACTTAACTCTCAAAAATGAGAGAGAATTTCTCCATCCCTAATTCTTAACCTAAGTTTTTGTCAATGTTCAGGTCTTAAATTCTCTCAGCACATGCAATATAAATGGAAAGTGAAGATATGTATAGCTTCAAGGGCATGAGTAGAACATTTTTCATTCATAAACTTAAAGCTAACTCTTCCTATATTGAGAGATAGAAGTCCATGAACTTACCTGTTCAGCTTGGATCGTGTCTGGCAATGGAGGCACTTTCAAGGCAAGGTGAGGATTGGTACAGCTTGCTTGAAGTCCAGGGATGCTATTCCAACCTTTAGCTTGCTTTGAAACCAAGTGAATCAAGCTATGGCAATCAACCTGCAAAACAGAAAAAGCAAAAATGGTGAAGTTGGTTAGAGGTGTTACAGGTCGTGTCTAATGCTTGGGATAGCTTGTATATGTGGTATGGAGTGTGTATGAACTGGCTTTAGCAAGAATGCACGAGTGGATTGAGTTATGGAAGTCCAACTGCAGAGGTGACTCTGTTTTCTGCAGTAGGATGGTGTTTTGAGGTTTGATGAGGTTAGGAAAGTGTTTTGCTCGTGCCTTATCTTAGGTTTGATGTTTGGAAGGTGTACAACAAGTTTGTCTTAGATTGTGTTGGCAGAAATGAGAGTTGGTCTGTGTTATGCCAAGTTTCTTCACACTTAAGCAAAAAATGTCAACTTGATTTCTAGACTTGTGCAGGCCCCTCAAATGTGCTGCAACCATCCCTCTTGATCAGTGTGATATCTTTCTTAACTTGTGCCAAAGAGATTTGATTTGTACTTCTTGATTTGCAAATTTGACATAAAGTTCAACTTTTCAAAAATGGATATATTGTTTTTTCTAATTATGGCTCAATCTTGTATGCAATGCTTAAACACACAAGATAAGGCTTAAACATGAAGGATTGGCATTAAATTTATGAGTGTGGATGAGATAAAAGACCTGTAATATATCTTAGAGCATGCTAAGTTCAAAAATGCAAAGTTATGGACATGTAAATTGGCCATGAACAGAGTGAGTTTTGCCCATATTGCCAAATTCGATTCTCCCTAACCACAAGGTTGTTTGATGAGTTCTTGGACATTTTGGAAAGCTTGGAATGTGTACTACGATCCATCTTTGTAATGAAAATTGAAATTCCAAGTGTAAGCATGTGAAAAGTAGCCATGAAGTTAGGCAAAAATCCTGCCTAGAATAGATCAAAATTTTTCTAAGTTAAGAATGTTTTGCACCCTTGTTCCAAAAATCATAACTTGATCTACAAGCTTCTTTTGAGGAAACTTTGTGAATCAAAGTTGTATATTTTGCAATGGACTATAACTTTCATGTTTTGACTTTTGTTTGAATCCAAATGCATCTTGATGAAAAAGTGGGACAAAGTTAGAAAAAAATTAGGGATTTTCATAACTTAGAAAAATTCTAAGTTATGAAAATTCTTCATTTTAAAACCCTAATTTGCAATTTTGATTTCTTGATGAACAAGTTTCATAATTTGGCATGTTTTTATGGAAAATGAATCTTGACACTTGATTTTGACCAAAAAATCAAAGTTTGACTTTTCAGTATACAGTCAAATTTGGCTCAGTTGACTAGAAAATTCATCTGTCAAACTTGTGCATTTGGGATCTTTGAACTTGTTGAATATGTCAAGAAAATTCCATGGGGTCCTTGAGTCCATATATGAGCTTGGTTTGCCATTGGCTAGGTCAAACAGTCAAAAATTGCCTTTGTGCAGTCAAAACCCTAAAAATGACCATTTTGCCCTTTTGGTGATCTGATCAAATTTCTTGTGGATTTGTGATCCAAACTTGACCAAATAGTTCAAATGAGTTCATAATGTTAATGTGCTTCAAAAATAATGAGGTTTGACTGTCAATTGACCACAGTTGACTTTTTCCCAATACAGTTGATTTCTAGGTCAACTGTCCAATTGACTGGGCAAAGATTGGAATCAAGGCCTGAAACTTGGTATGGGTAAACTTGAGAGTCCAATATGAAGCATGAAATTCATTTTGGGAACTTTAGGTCAAAACATCTTTGTGCAAACTCAAACCCTAATTTGGGTCAACAGTGCAAGGAGGAGTCTTGAGCAGAGCAAACCCTAACTTGATCTTGAGCTCCAAGGGTCTTGTGGTGAGAAAATATTGAAGAAAAGGGAGGGCAAATTTTGGGGTACAACAGTTGCCCCTGTTCAATCTGCTTGAACCTGAAGAGTTAGATTGGCAGGTTTGCCTTTCGCGTCTCGATGGTAAAAGGAGATTGGACACTAGAGTGCCCTTAAATTTGCACTTATCATAACAATGGATATGGGAATGGGCTTAGAGATGCCATTTGGAGATGGGCTTAAAGATGCCATCTGAAGGGTGATAGAATCTTGTCGGAGATGGGCTTAAAGATGCCATCTGGAAGGTTTGTTGAACTGTAGTGTGACGGGTCAGAAGAATGAGGATCAAAATGGTATCCGTGTCTGGAATGTATTTGAACTGCATCTAAGGACTGAGTTTGTATGAGCAGGAGAATGGCCTCCGTGTCTGGGGCGTATCTGAGCTGTAACTGTGTTTGGAATGTAGGACGAATATCAGAATGACTGCCGTGTCTAGAGTGTATCTGTATTGTATCTGGGTAACAGAGAAACATCTATATGGAGCAACTGCGTGCTGGGGACAAATTCTGAATGAGTGACAGAATGGTAACCATGTTTGGAGCGTATCTGGACTGTATCTGAAGTTGAAAGTTGTATGAGTAGCAGAATGACTTCCGTGTCGAACGCACTGGAGAGAATCAAGCTGCTGTTGTAAGGGTTAGAATGGTATCCGTGTTTGGAATGCATTGAACCTTGAGGTGGATAAATGAATCTGAATGAGAGATAGAATGGTTGCCATGTCTGGAGCGTATCTAGTCTGTATCTGATTGCTGTAGTCCGAATGAGTAGTAGAATGACTGTCGTGTCTGGGGTGTATCCATACTGTATCTGACTTGAGATTCTGAATGAGTAATAGAATGACCGCCGTGTCTGGGGTGTATCCATACTGTATCTGAATAATTGTTAATGATAGCCTTTTAATTTTATCCTGAAAAAGGTGAAATGTTAGCTAAAACATAAGGTTATGTTGCATGATATGTGTGATGCAAAATATGTTATATCAATGTTTATGATATGAATGTAAATGAATGCATGTGTAAGCTGAAGAGCTGTCTTTGCTGAGGATAGATGAATCCTGGAAACAAAGAATCTTGACTGCCGCCGGTGAAAGTGAATCTTTGACTGTTGCAGGGGAAGACGAGAATTTTGATTGCTGAGGATGAAACATCCTTGTTGCCTACTGCTGGAGAATTAGGAGTTTTGGGTTGTATACCAATCTTTTGGGGATTCTTGTCTTGAGGAGATCTTCATCGGAGAACCTTTGATCATCCTGTGAGGAACTGAGAATGAGAGTCTTCATTCTGCTTGGGGAGATGCAAAACCTTCAATTGTTGAGTGATCCTAGAACCACTGCTAGGGAACAGGCACTCTTTGGTGATTTGCGGGGAATGAGAATTCCTGAAGATCTCTACTGGGGAAGTTCATAGTCTGATAGGCTCATGCTGGAGAGGTATGACTGAGAATCTTCAATTTGGGTGGCAAGTATCTCTGTGGAGAGAAGGTTCACTAGCCTGGTTCAATTGGGGATTGATGGCTGGAAATCTTAGCTCCGCTGGGGATTGGATTTTCAGATTTTTAAGGCTCCACTGGGGATTCTGAAACTTAATTCTGAGGGGAATCGAGTTCTGGAAGGCTCCCTGACTGGGGAAATCAGTGTTGGGAAAACTTCCTCTGTTGAGGATCCTGAAGTCTAATTCTGTTTAAGGAATTAAGTTCTGACTGAGGAATTTGAATTTCAAATCTGCTGGAGATTTCTTCTGAAAGGGCATCAAGACATCTATCGTACCTTTAACCTATCAGTAATCATCTTTCTTGATTCATAAGGAAATGATTATGTTTAAATGCATATGCCTATTTAACAAAACATTGGACGTTTCTCAAATAAAACAAAAGTGCAAAAGAAAAGAGAAAAGGAAGACAACGCAAATTTCTGTATTTGGAAAAGTATTTGTATTAACTTTCTATGAATATATTTGTACAAAGGAGACAGTCATCCTAGTAAGAGGATGTCGTCGTAAAAATTGAAAAAATTTATACAAAAGAAAGATGGCTATGTGAAACGATTCCGTGGGATTCCATTCTGCTATAGCCTTCACAACTCTGAATATCTATCCATTCAATGCTTCGTCTGCCGGTGATTGGATTGATTAGAAGCTTGGAGCTTGTTGATGAAGAGATTGTCCTTAAAGTGATCCGACGAGACATAGTCATACGCTTTGATTCCCTAACTTTTGCCTGAATCGCCCTTTCGGGTTTTCGATCCACCGGGAAACCCCTTTTTGCCCAAGTCACCCTTTCGGGTTTTCAACTTGCCGGGTGTACAGATTTTTTCTGTTTTATCCCTAATTTTTGCCTGAACCGCCCTTTCGGGTTTTCGGTCCACCGGGATGCCCATTTTTGCCCAAGTCGCCCTTTCGGGTTTTCGACTTGTCGGGTTATTTTATGCGTAGTATCTTTTGACTATGTCTGCGTTCGCAGGGTGCGGTAAATCGCCGCCGTCCATGGTGGTCAGAATCATTGCACCACCAGAAAATATGCTCTTGATCACAAATGGTCCTTCGTATGTAGGAGTCCATTTGCCCCTGGGATCACTTTGCGGCAGGATAATCCGCTTGATTACGAGATCTCCGACTTGATATACTTGACGTCTGACTTTCTTGTTGAAGGCTTTGATCATCCGTTTTTGATACGTCTGACCATGGCACACAGCAGTGAGTCGCTTCTCGTCGATCAAATTGAGTTGATCAAGTCGGGTCTGAATCCAATCATCCTCACTCAAACCAGAGTCCTTCATAATCCTTAAAGAAGGAATCTGAACTTCCATGGGCAAGACAGCTTCCATGCCATATACTAAAGAAAATGGGGTTGCCCCGGTTGAAGTACGTGCCGTCGTACGGTATCCATGCAGAGCAAACGGTAACATCTCATGCCAGTCCTTGTAAGTGACTGTCATTTTCTGAATGATCTTCTTAATGTTTTTGTTCGCAGCTTCAACAGCACCGTTCATCTTCGGTCGATAAGGAGATGAATTGTGATGATAAATCTTGAACTGTTCGCACAATGCGGTGATCATAGTATTATTCAGATTGGTACCGTTGTATGTGATGATCCTGTCTGGAACACCATACTGGCATATGAGGTTTTGCTTGATGAAGCGGGCAACCACATTTTTAGTGACAGAAGCGAAAGAAGCTGCTTCGACCCATTTGGTGAAGTAGTCAATGGCAACCAGGATGAAGTGATGTCCGTTGGAAGTCGTGGGCTTGATCTCTCCAATCATGTCAATCCCCCACATTGCGAATGGCCAAGGAGCTGTCAGCACGTTGAGAGGAACCGGAGGAATATGAATCTTGTCAGCGTAGACTTGACACTTGTGGCAAGTACGGGAGTGCTGATGGCAATCTGCTTCCATGGTAGACCAGTAATAGCCTGCCCTTAGGATCTTTTTAGCCATAGTATGCCCGCTCAAATGGGTGCCAAATGTACTGCTGTGCATCTCTGTCATGATTAACTTCGCTTCAGCTTTGTCAACACATCGGAGTAAAACACAATCATGGTTGCACTTATAGAGGATGCCATTGCTCAGGAAGAACTTGGCAGCAAATTTCCTTAGGAACTTCTTGTCATTTACGGAAGCTCCTTCGGGATATTCTCTAGTCTGGAGATACCTTTTGATTTCGTGAAACCAGGGTTGTTCCACTACTTCTTCGGTATTAATCTCGTGACAATGTGCAGGTTCATCCATTCTCTCGATGGTGATTTGGGGAGCCTCGTTATCCCAGTTGAGTTTAAACATAGAAGACATTGTTGCCAGAGCATTTGCTAGCTGATTTTCTTCTTGCAGGAAATGCTCGAAGGTAATTTGCTCGAAATGAGGCAACAATGTCAGGACATGTTCTTTGTATGGGATAAGATTAGGATGCTTGGTATCCCACTCTCCTTTGATTTGACTGATAACCAAAGCCGAGTCCCAAAATACGATCAAAGATTTGATCCCCAAGTCTATAGCACCCTTGACACCAAAGATGCAAGCTTCATATTCCGCCATGTTGTTTGTGCAGCTGAAACAGAGTCGATCCGTGAAAGGAGTGTGACAACCTTCCGGGAAGATGAGTACCGCATCGATACCGTTTCCAAGTGCATTTGAAGCACCATCAAAGTACAGGGTCCATCGGGATCCCTTTTCGGGTCCGTCATACGGTCCGTTGCCTTCAATGTTGTCCAAATTCATGATGTCCTCGTCTGGGAAGTCAAATCTCATGGTTTGATAATCTTCAATAGCTTGATGAGCTAGATGGTCAGCTAGTACACTCCCTTTTATAGCTTTTTGGGTGGTGTACTGGATGTCATACTCAGTTAGGATCATTTTCCATCTAGCTATTCTTCCAGATAAAGCAGGCTTCTCGAAGATATACTTGATAGGATCCATTTTGGAAATCAACAAGGTGGAATGAGTCAGCATATACTGCCTTAGTCGGCGAGCAGCCCATACCAAAGCGCAGCAAGTTTTCTCGAGCAGTGAGTAGCGAGTCTCACAGTCGGTAAACTTTTTGCTAAGGTAATAAATAGCATGCTCTTTTCGACCAGACTCGTCATGCTGGCCCAAAACACACCCCATTGAGTTATCCAAGACGGTCAGATACATGATCAATGGTCTTCCTTCGACGGGAGGCATCAGAATAGAAGGTTCTAGCAAATACTTCTTGATCTTATCAAAAGCATCTTGGCAATCGTTGTTCCATTCGACTACCTGATCTTTCTTTAATAATTTGAAAATTGGCTCACAGGTAGAAGTCATATGAGAGATGAATCTGGCAATATAGTTCAAGCGCCCCAAGAACCCTCTAACCTCCTTTTCAGTACGAGGAGCAGGCATCTCTTGTATTGCTTTTACTTTTGCTGGATCAACCTCAATGCCTTTGTTGCTGACAATAAACCCTAGAAGCTTACCAGACCTAACTCCAAAAGTACACTTACTTGGATTCAGCCTGAGCTTGTACTCTTTCAACCTGGCAAACAGCTTTTCTAGATGTTCAAGGTGTTCCTCCTCTGTTTTTGACCAAGCTATCATATCGTCTACGTAAACTTCGATCACATGATGTATCATATCATGAAATAAAGCTACCATGGCGCGTTGATAAGTTGCCCCCGTGTTCTTCAGTCCGAACGGCATCACCTTGTAACAGAAAGTACCCCATTGTGTAACAAATGTTGTTTTCTCCATGTCCTCGGGGGCCATTTTAATTTGATTGTAGCCCGAGAATCCATCCATGAAGGAAAACACTTTGTGTTGAGCTGTGTTGTCAATCAGAATGTCAATGTGCGGTAGCGGAAAATCATCTTTGGGGCTGGCCCTATTCAAATCCCGGTAGTCTACACACATCCTGACCTTGCCATCTTTTTTAGGGACTGGCACGATGTTAGCAACCCATTGTGGATAGGATGTAACAGCCAGAAAGCCAGCGTTGAATTGTTTCATCACTTCTGCTTTAATCTTCTCAGACATGTCGGGCCTCATTCGGCGGACTTTTTGCTTGATCGGTGGACAATCCTCTCTTGTAGGGAGACGGTGAACCACGATGTCTATGTCTAAACCTGGCATGTCTTCATAAGACCAGGCGAAGATTTCAACATACTCATTTAACAGCTGTATCAGGCGCTCCTTGACACTTGGTTCCAGATTGGCACCCACTTGCACTTCCTTCCGGTCTTCCTCTATTCATAAATTGACAGTTTCCAACGAATCTTCGTGAGGCAAGATGGCCCTTTCCTCTTGCTGTAGAAGTCTGGCTAGTTCCCCTGGTACTTCACAACCTTCGTCATCTTCATACTCAGCCTGATTGACCAGATCTTCAGAGTTATTGAAGGACATAGCAGAATAGTCACCCATAGAATCCAGAGTGGATGGGTACCTGCATTTGTGAGCGTGGGTGTGTGTAAGGGATAACCATCTTTAAACAAAAAATGCAAAAAGGAAGGAAAATGAACACAGCAGTTTATCGATGAAAAACGTCCAATGAATCATTAAACATGGCATATGGATATGAAGATAATCAAAACCCATACAAATGGACCTACATGCCCCGGGCAACGCATGAGGTGAAAAAGTAGTGTACGGATTGTTCAAAAGAAATTATTACAGACCAAAGGAAATGTTTGACAGATAATTACTGATTAATAAAAGTAATGGGGACAAAGTCCTTTTCCTCCCAGTTGCGTAGTCCCCCTTCGATGGTTGGGTAGATCCAATCTTCAATGTTGGCCTCTTCGTCTTCACCTTCCAAATCATTGATCCCATAAGGAGAGATCTTGATGGGTGCTCTTTCAACCTTTGAGTGACGCATAGCTTTCTGCCCCGCAGCAGTGAATCCTAAACCAAACTTGTCTATTTTATCAGGAATGTCCGGCAACTACCCCCATGTTGAGCTCTTCCCTTCCTTCATTGCGGCCTTCGCGTCTTTTAGAGATGTCATCCTGGCCATCTGCTTTGGTACCTCAACTACGACTTTTGCTACTTCCACCTCAGGAGACACTTCCTCGAAGTGCTGGAATGGCGTCTCAATGAATTCACCTTCTACCTCTACATATCGGAAAGAGTTCAGGTGGCTGATCATGTACTCCTCTTCACCGTGGACGGTTACGATCTTTCCCTTGACAGGGTACTTCAACATTTGATGTAGGGAAGAGGTGACTGCCCCAGCATTGTGTATCCATGGTCTCCCCAATAAGCAAGAGTATGACGGACGTATGTCCATCACATAGAAAGTTGAGGGGAACACCTTTGTGCCAACCTTAATGGGAATGTCTACCTCCCCATGTACCATTCTCTTTGACCCGTCAAATGCCCTTACAATGATATTACTTGGCCTTAACTCCAAGCCTTCACAGTCTAAACGGTCGAGGGCCTTCTTAGGCAGCACATTCAGAGAAGAACCAGTGTCGACCAGAACATGGGCCAGAGTAGTTCCTTGGCATTCTACTGACACATGTAATGCGTCGTTGTGTTTTCTTCCTTTTGAGGTTAGGTCAGCATCAGAGAAACCTAAACCGTTGTCTGCTGTAAGACTGGCTGCACAGTTTTGGAATTGGTCGGCAGAGGTTTCCTGGGGTAAATGGGCGGTCTTCAGGAATTTTATCAATGCCTTGGCGTGCGCCTCCGAACAAAGTAGCAATGCTAACATGGAGATTTTCGAGGGGGTTTGCCCCAGTTTCTCTACCACATCATAATCACTCTTTTTAATTATCTTCAAGATCTCCTCCACCTCTTTCTTAGAGGTTTCCGGGATGACCAAAGGTTGAGCCCTCGTCCTGACGAGCTCATCTTGGATCCCTTTACCCTTATCAGCAGAAGTTGGAGGGACAACAACAGGAACAGCAGCATCTTCAATCAATGGGTTTCTAGCGGAAAGTTTTATTGGTGCAGGAATAACTTTGGCGGCAGATGAGGGTCCAAAGATTGGCTTTGGGGGGGCAATCTCTGGAGAAAATATTCTCCCACTTCGGGTGATCTTGCTTGTGCCGGCAATGTTTCCAATGCTGGCATCTTCTTCATCAGAGCTTCCTTCGGTTATTTCAACTTGTTTAATACCATGGTAGTAGATTTCTCCACCGTAATTCCATGGTATTGACTTTTCAGAACTGTAGGGGACTGGCCCTGGCATAGTTATTTTCAGAGGAACAGACGTTGTAGCAGATGTAATCTTAACAGGCTTTCTGACGGCCTTGGAAAGATTGGCGTGAATGGTGATAATTGAAACATCTTCAGTAGGGGTTGGAATAGCAGGAACTTTTTCAAACAGAATTTGTTGACTGTTCATCAGGCCTTGGATGCCTTTCTTCAGTAACGGGCAGTCGATTGGCAGAGAGTAACAATAGTAGCAGTCTTCTTTGCATCCCGGGAAAATCCCGGCCTTTAACAGATTTAACTTGATGGTTAACAGCGGAGTTATCAGGTCATTGACATCAGAAACATACAAATCTT
This sequence comes from Vicia faba, assembly GCA_948472305.1. NCBI lineage: Eukaryota > Viridiplantae > Streptophyta > Magnoliopsida > Fabales > Fabaceae > Vicia > Vicia faba. The sequence continues at coordinate 209,314,669 of OX451737.1, forward strand.
CCTCAATAGCATGGACATTTCGACCGTGCTTCGGCATCGGAGCAGATATCACGTTTGGTTTCTCTGGAGCATCGAACTCCACCTCTTTTGCATCTATCAAGTCTTGAATTTTATTTTTCAGCGCCCAACAATTGTTTGTGTCATGTCCGACGCTATCGGAATGGTAGGTGCATTTGGCATTGGCATTGTAAGCTGGTGAGGTCGTATTCACATTTTTCGGCGCTTCTTTGATATTTGTGAGATTCAGCTTTAACAAGTGTGGAAGAACTTGCGCGGGCATCATATTAATGCGGGTGAACTGCCGTGGTGGCCGTTCTCCCCATTGCTGTTTAGGTCTGGACGGGTTATTGCGAGGCTGATCATTTAGTGGATTTTGGATCATTACGGCCCCCACAGTTGGCCTGCGCTCACTTCTTCCTGCTCCCTTTTGAGAATACACAACAGTTGTTTCTTTTTTTACCAGAAATGATTTCTTAGCAGTTGTAGATGCAGAGGCATCCTTCTGAATCTTCCCATTCTTGATATCGGCTTCTACCCGCTCGCCAGTCAGAATTAATTCAGTAAACCCTGAGGAAGAGCTATCGATCAAATGATTAAAGAATGGACCAGACAGGGTCCCTAGGAACATATCAACAAGTTCTCTATCGGAAAGAGGTGGCTGCACTCTTCCAGCCAGATCGCGCCACTTCTGGGTGTATTCCTTAAATCCCTCACCTGAGGCCATTCCCATACTCTGCAGCTGAGTACGGGTTGGTGCCAGGTCAGAGTTGTACTAATATTGGCGATAAAAAGCAGATACCAGATCCTCCCAACTACGTATCTCCGACCTTTCCAGCTTATAAAACCAGTCTAGCTGAGTGCCAGACAGGCTATCTTGAAAGAAATGTACCCAAAGGTTTCTGTCAGATGTGTGAGGTTGGATTCTTCGGACATATGACCTTAGGTGCATTTTTGGGCAGGACAGCCAATCATATCTTGCAAAAATTGGCACTTTGAACTTCGGGGGGATCACAATTCCAGCAATTAATCCCAAATCTTCGAAATCCAAACCGGGAACTCTCTGCAGCTCCATAGCTGCCAACCTGTCTTCCAAGCTCTTGTACTTATCATCGGCGGGCGGGTATTATTGTTCTGAGTAGTCTTCGTCTTCTTCAGCCTCTTCTTCTTCAGCCTCAGATTCGGAAGGTACTGCAGCCGCATTCCCTTTACTGGTTCCCTCCTCAGATGTAGGGGGAAATTCAAGCACTCTTCTGGCTTCACCCTCAAACCTTCTTCCTAGGGTAGCCACCCCGACTCTCTTCTTCTTCTTTTTCACTTGCTCTTTGTTCCCAAGCATGGTCTTCAGATCCTCCTGACCCTTAGCCAAGGTCATCAGGAGTTGTTGAAACTGTGCGTTCTGAGATTGCAAGTCCTTGACCGTCTGTTCGAGATCCATCTTACTGAAATAAACAGCAGAAATATAAGGAGACCTGGTGCGGAGACCTGCTTATGTGTATGATGAATGGTATGCTTATGTATGCAATGCATTCAAGGATTTAGAAAGTTCAAAATTGTTGCAAACAAAAAGAACGCACGTCATATTAATAAGAAGAAATTTGTCAGTACATAAATGCCCCATGGGCCAAATATTACAAAAACTTCTCAAGGTAAAAAGACGTTGCGCATCCTCTTTGGTGCGATGTAGGTGTTGAGGGTCTCTTCCTCATGGAGTCGGCGGGTAAGCTCCAAAACCTTCTTCTCACTGGCGTAGAAGCTGGCTTCAAAAGTGTTCCGTTCCTCCCTGAGTTGGATCCAACTCTTCTGCATCTCCTCCCACGATGTAGGCATGTCGGGATATAGGATGGTGTATGAAACCTCTCCTTCCTCAACAGGATCTTTAATCAAAGGGAGAATGTGAGGGTAAGGCATCATAAGACTCTGAGCGCGGGCTCGCACCCACTTGAGATAAGGCTCAAGAGGGATGGAGTTCTTGTGCCCTAGTGTCTTGCTATCTACCTTGTTAGGCATCCTCCAAGCTCTGATGAATCTTTGGCGAAGTCCTTGCGCATCATTGTCGAAGTCAAAAACTAGGTCAGGAATCAACATGTCATGAGGGCCATCCCTCCGTGCATATCCAAATTGTCTCAAAGCTAGACAAGGGTTGTAGGTAATGCCTCCTCTAATGCTAAGTAATGGAACATTAGGGAACTCTCCACAACGATCGACGATGATGACATTTTCTCTGGACCGAGAACACCAATGTACATCAGAGTGAGTAAAGGTCATCAACCGTTGTGACCACCTTAAGCCTTGGTCATTCTTCAAGACAGATTGTGGAAGGTGCGAAATAAACCATCTTGCAAGGAGAGGAGTACAGTACATGAGAACACCCCTCTTTCTCATTGTTCGAGTGTAAAATGAGTGAAGAATGCCCCCAAGCAATGTTGGTATTGGATTTCTGGATAAGAAGATTTTGACGGCGTTGACATCTACAAGTTGGTCGGGATTTGGGAACAAGACCAACCCATAAATGAGAAGTGCCACAATTTCTTCAAAGACTTGTAGGTCCAATGATTTCCAACACTCTTGTGCCTTCTCAAACAAGAATTTTGCCAAGAAGCCTTTGACACCGCTTCTAGTTTCCCAATGCCCCTTGATGTCAGATGGTTGCAAGTGTAGAGCTTGAGCAACATCTTCAAGCTTTGGTTCCTTTTACGTACCGTTGTAGGGTAGTTGATTAAGGATATGAATTCTCAGGAGTTGAGAAAATTCCTCCAAAGTGGGCACCAACTGGTAGTCGGGGAAAGTGAAACAGTGGTGAAGGGGGTTAAAGAATTGAAACAACACCTTTACCATGTCCTCTTCAATGTTGGTGCTAACTAAGCTGAGCAGTCTACCATGTCTTTCACTGAAGGGAGAGCTTTCCGGAATTCTTGATGTGAGCTCCTTGAGTTGAGGAGGGATTCTCACAAGGTTGACTTGGATGGTTTTTCTGTGAGGAATTTCCATGACCTGTAAAACAAGAACAAAGATGATAATCTAAACCCTTGAAGTGGTTAGTGAATGCATATGATGCTTTATGATGTTCATGATGTATGCACAAACATATGTACAAGAAATTCACGCTAAACCCTAGTTTCAGGCTTGCATGGGGTTTCATAGGTAAGTACCCTCTTGAGTGTAGTTGGCTTAAAAACCTGTCCTATAAATAGTAACCGGGTTCTAAGGAGCTCAATATCACTGGATTGTTTTCATTGTTCATTGTTTTGGTTTAGCTACTTAACTAGCGACCAAAATATTCCAAGAAAACAACCCTCAATGAGTGTAGTGTCGAGTATCTACCAACTTCGGACTGCACCAAAGCCGGTCATCTCACTACCCCTAATGAAAGGCCAAGATGGTCAAGTAAGGTTCTAGGTCATTAGTGCTTAGTGACATCACTCAGCGGCCCCGTACTCTCCTTGATTGAACTCAAGGGTTACCAGTACTCACAAATATATCGCACTAATATAGTTATTGCTTCAACCATGTCGGTATACCCCGCACAGTTTCCACAACATATTGCTATCTATGAATGTTTCCCCAAATCCGGGTGGAGGATTGCAAACCCAAACAAGAGAGCCAAGATATAAAGCAATCAAAACAAACAATTAGTCATGCGAGAGGGTGATCTAAGCCCTAAGGTTACTCCACTTTTAAATATCCCCAGCAGAGTCGCCAGTTCTGTGATACGGTGGGAGAACTGACTTGGGTTTTGCGTTTGTTTTCGCAAATGTTTCGGTTGAGCAAGAGTCGCCACCGACTTTTTATTTTATCCTAAGGAAAGGTTAAAAAGCACAGTAAAAAACCTTTGAGATGTTTTCTTGGGTTCGGGGAGTAGATTATAGAAAGGGAAGGTATTAGCACCCTTTCTATCCATGGTTATCCATGGGCTCTTAGTTACTTGCTTAGATCAACTTGCCTTGATTTTCAATTGTTTGAAATGGTGCTTTGTATGTGTGGGTCTAAAAAATGTTTTGAAAAGAGGCCAATGCGGTGGTAACCTTTGTAATGATCCATGTTTGGATGTATACAAAGGTGTATGTCTTTTGAAAAGGTTTTCAATGTTTTTGAAAGTTGTTTTGAAAGTGTGTTGTGATGTGTGTTTTGAAAATAGGCAAGTGTTTTTTTTGCAAGTTGGCAAGTAATTAAGAGCTATCTACCCTAAATTTCTCAAAGATCATTGCTACGTTTTAACCCTTTTAACAATTTTGTTCCACCATTGCATTTGGTGGACAATCTTGTCTTAGGATGTGAACGGGACGGGCGCGGGTCATCGTTTAGACCATGATTGCAATGGTGCCAAGTATCTTTGGGCAATTTTCTTTTAAGGGACTTGATCATTTTTAGGTAACTTTTGAAAGCGTCATCGAGGGGCTATGATCATTTAATTGTTTTGTTTTTGCCAAAGATACCTAACATGCAATATGGCCCATTATTGAAGGCAACAAGTGGAATACCCTAGGGGTGCAAGTGTGATTAGTGTTGTCCATTTTCATGCTTTTTTATCTTGAATTTAGGTCAAACTATTTGTTGTTTTTTATTTGCATACAAAACCCTAATTCTATCATGGTATAATTAGAAAGCTTTTAAATGCGAAAAATAAAAGGTCCTAAGTTATTACAACACAATATATGGGATGGGGGGTACAAATGTTCAAATGGGGATATTTTAGCAAGAAATTAAAACCTAAACTATTACATCCAAATTGAATTATACAAATTATTTAATGTACAATAATTAAATAAAATAAAATAAATATGCAAGATGCAAAAATGATTTTTATGTTTTTTTTTAGGGTAAAACCCTAATTTTATAAATAAAAGGTATTTATTATATAATATATGCAATATTTATTAATTATGTATAAAAAATAAATAAAAAGGAAGTATATTGTCAAAAAGTGATTTTTAAGTTAAATATCAATAAAAAATAAAAAATGTATTATTCTTTGTATTTTTAACCTAAATGTACTAATAAATAAATAAGTATTTACATTATTTATTAAATATATATTATGTACAAAAATTAAGTATTTAATATTAAAAAAAAGTATATTTTTTTATAAAATGTTTTCAAAGATAAAATAAAAATATAAATCAGAAAATAAATATATTTGTATTATTTTTAGTTATTTTAAATAAAAGTATATAAATGTTTATTTATGTACAAAACTGAATAAAGCCAAATAAATATATAAAAAAATGTAAAAAACATGGGAAAAATAATTTTAATATTTTTTCATGTTTAAATAAAAATATAGAAACAAAATCAAACGGAAAAAATTAAAAATGATAAATAAAACTCAAAATGGGCCAAGGGGTGCATGTGTAAAATAGTGGTGTGAAAAGGAAAAACATTTCAGGCCCAGCCCAAGGACCCTGTCTTCTTCAACCTCCAGCTTCCTTGAACAAAACACGCGTTTCTGCTATCTCATGATTCTTGGACTTTTAGCACAAACTCACAACATGAAAAATGTCAAGCATCAAGCCACGATTCCATACATATAAAAAACTTAACTTAACTCTCAAAAATGAGAGAGAATTTCTCCATCCCAAATTCTTAACCTAAGTTTTTGTCAATGTTCAGGTCTTAAATTCTCTCAGCACATGCAATATAAATGGAAAGTGAAGATATGTATAGCTTCAGGGGCATGAGTAGAACATTTTTCATTCATAAACTTAAAGCTAACTCTTCCTATATTGAGCGATAGAAGTCCATGAACTTACCTGTTCAGCTTGGATCGTGTCTGGCAATGGAGGCACTTTCAAGGCAAGGTGAGGATTGGTACAGCTTGCTTGAAGTCCAGGGATGCTATTCCAACCTTTAGCTTGCTTTGAAACCAAGTGAATCAAGTTATGGCAATCAACCTGCAAAACAGAAAAAGCAAAAATGGTGAAGTTGGTTAGAGGTGTTACAGGTCGTGTCCAATGCTTGGGATAGCTTGTATATGTGGTATGGAGTGTGTATGAACTGGCTTTAGCAAGAATGCACGAGTGGATTGAGTTATGGAAGTCCAACTGCAGAGGTGACTCTATTTTCTGCAGTAGGATGGTGTTTTGAGGTTTGATGAGGTTTGGAAATGTTTTTCTCGTGCCTTAGCTTAGGTTTGATGTTTGGAAGGTGTACAACAAGTTTGTCTTAGCTTGTGTTGGCAGAAATGAGAGTTGGTCTATGTTATGCCATGTTTCTTCACACTTAAGCAAAAAATGTCAACTTGATTTCTAGACTTGTGCAGGCCCCTCAAATATGCTGCAACCATCCCTCTTGATCAGTGTGATATCCTTCTGAACTTGTGCCAAAGAGATTTGATTTGTACTTCTTGATTTGCAAATTTGACATAAAGTTCAACTTTTCAAAAGTGGATATATTGCTTTTTCTAATTATGGCTCAAACTTGTATGCAATGCTTAAACACACAAGATAAGGCTTAAACATGAAGGATTGGCATTAAATTTATGAGTGTGGATGAGATAAAAGACCTATAATCTAGCTTAGAGCATGCTGAGTTCAAAAATGCAAATTTATGGACATGTAAATTGGCCATGAACAAAGTGAGTTTTGCCCATATTGCCAAATTCGATTCTCCCTAACCACAAGGTTGTTTGATGAGTTCTTGGACATTTTGGAAAGCTTGGAATGTGTAATACAATCCATCTTTTTCATTCAAATTGAAATTCCAAGTGGAAGCATGTGAAAAGTAGCCATGAAGTTAGGCAAAAATCCTGCCTAGAATAGATCAAAATTTTTCTAAGTTAAGAATGTTTTGCACCCTTGTTCCAAAAATCATAACTTGAGCTACAAGCTTCCTTTGAGGAAACTTTGTCAATCAAAGTTGTAGATTTTGAAATGGACTATAACTTTCATGTTTTGACTTTTGTTTGAATCCAAATGCATCTTGATGAAAAAGTGGGACAAAGTTAGAAAAAAATTAGGGATTTTCATAACTTAGAAAAATTCTAAGTTATGAAAATTCTTCATTTTAAAACCCTAATTTGCAATTTTGATTTCTTGATGAACAAGTTTCATAATTTGGCATGTTTTGATGGAAAATGAATCTTGACACTTGATTTTGACCAAAAAGTCAAAGTTTGACTTTTCAGTATACAGTCAAATTTGGCTCAGTTGACTGGAAAATTCATCTGTCAAACTTGTGCATTTGGGATCTTTTGAACTTGTTGAATATGTCAAGACAATTCCATGGGGTCCTTGAGTCCATATATGAGCTTGGTTTTCCATTGGCTAGGTCAAACAGTCAAAAATTGCCTTTGTGCAGTCAAAACCCTAAAAATGACCATTTTGCCCCTTTTGGTGATCTGATCAAATTTCTTGTGGATTTGTGATCCAAACTTGACCAAATAGTTCAAATGAGTTCATAATGTTGATGTGGGTCAAAAATCATGAGGTTTGACTGTCAATTGACCACAGTTGACTTTTTCCCCAATACAGTTGATTTCTAGGTCAACTGTCCAATTGACTGGGCAAAGATTGGAATCAAGGCCTGAAACTTGGTATGGGTAAACTTGAGAGTCCAATATGAAGCATGAAAGTCATTTTGGGCACTTTAGGTCAAAACATCTTTGTGCAAACTCAAACCCTAATTTGGGTCAACAGTGCAAGGAGGAGTCTTGAGCAGAGCAAACCCTAACTTGATCTTGAGCTCCAAGGGTCTTGTGGTGAGAAAATATTGAAGAAAAGGGAGGGAAAATTTTGGGGTACAACAGTTACCCTGTGTAATTTTGAGAAAACTGGGAAAAAACATGAAGGTGTAATCGGTTACTGCATGGGTGGTAACCAATTACCCAACTGGACAGTAGCGTGTATTTTTGAGTTTTAAGGGTGTAATCGGGTACCCTCCTGGCAGTAACCGGTTACCACTGAAGCTGAAAAAAATTTTACAAACTTTGAAAATTAATAACTTTTGCCTCGAGTGTCCGTTTGACACGCCATTTAGACTGTTGGAAAGCTAAAACTATTTTTTATAATGCGAAACTCATTTTAACAGCAGTAGCCTAATATTTTATTAGAAGAATTATGATGTGTGTGTATGTTGTATGCGTTGTAATGCAAAATGTTGTGATTGAATGCATATGTGTCATATAAATGATGTATGAAGGATTTCCAGGTTGTATTGAAGTATGACGATGTTGTTGTTGGCATAGAATGGCATAATGTTGAGGACTCATATCCTGTATTTATATAGTTGTGTTGTTGCATATCGCATACATGCATCGTTGAAGGCTTATGCCCTGTTGTTGGACTGGATTGGCAAAAATGTTAAAGGCTTATGCCTTGGCCTGTATTGGCAAATGTTGAGGGCTTATGCCCTAGCCTTATATGGAAATTTTGGAGAGGACTTATGCCTTGATGGTACCCCATATATTTTGCATCAGTGTTAGTTGCATTGCATGTTGTTGATTTGTTAATATAACGACGAAGTTGAGTTACTTAATTGGTATGTGTTGTATGATGGGTGATAATAATTTATGTATGTACTTGTATAATCATTATGACTTATTATTGATGATTTTTGATCTTAGAATCTTTCATGATATATCTGTCGTATACCCATGATTATATAACTTATTATATTGTCGTGATATCTCACCCCTTCTGTTTGAATGTTGCCTCTACGTGGGTAACATGTAGCTAATCCATAGTAGATGAAGTTAATCTTTATTTATTTCGAGTAGGCATCATGCTCTGATATGTAACATCGGGGGGATGAAAATTTCTTATTTTATTTAGTTGTTGTTTTATTTTGAAGAATTGTGGGAGTATAGTAGACTCTCTTTTATTTGATTCAACACTGATTTATGATTGGTTAAGATGTTGAATAATAAATATGAATTTATTTTCCGCTGTATTAATAAAGTTGAAGTGTTGATTGGGAATTATGTTGGGAATATTGTCGGTTTATCCGAAAGTGTGTTATGTATCTGTTTATTATACTTGAGCAAGATTTTAATATGATGAAAGATGTGGCATCCTATTCTTGGTGTTTTGATTTTAAAAGTTAAATTTACTCTGATTCTATTAATTTACCGTTGGGGAAATAGGGTATTACATTAGTGGTATCAGAGCAGGTCGGCCCGTCCGGCCAGGTTGTTGAGCCAATAGTATAATGTGATAATTGAATATTGTCGATATGTTTCATCTAACCATTGTTTTATGTTATGATGTGCAACATAGTAATGGTTGAAAGGAACGATACTGCACTTGTTGCTGCTTTGAAGACTTTGGCTCAGGCTTTACAACATCATTCTAATGTTGGTGGGAGCGATAGATCCCGCGTCTTGGAAACTATCCAAAGGAACCATCCACCTATGTTCAAGGGTAAGCATGATCCCGATGATGCACAGAGTTATCTCAAGGAGATTGAGAGGATCTTTCGGGTTATAGATTGTACGGATGCAAAGAAGGTATGTTTCGATACACATCAATTGGCGGAAGAAACTGATGACTGGTGGGTTAGCACTCGTCAGAGACTGAATGGTGAAGGTGAAGAGATTATATGGGATGTATTTAGCAGGGAATTCCTAAGAAAATACTTTTTAGAAGATGCCTGCGGTAAGAAAGAAATCAAATTTCTGGAGTTGAAACTGGGAGACTTGTCGGTAACTGATTATGCTGCTAAGTTCGTGGAGCTGGCAAAGTTCTAACCTCATTACAGCGAGGCAACTGCTGAATTTTCAAAGTGCATAAAGTTTGAAAATGGCTTAAGTTCAGATATTAAGAAGGCAATTGGGTATCAACAGATCTTTAAGTTTCCAAATTTGGTGAATAGTTGCAGAATCTATGAAGAGGACAATAAGGCTCACTACAAAGTCATGAAAGATAGGAGGGGAAAGAAACAACAGTCTCGTGGGAAGCCTTACAGTGATCCAATCGACAAAGGTAAACAGAGGATTGCTGGTGGTAAGAAGGGTAGTGGGGGAAGTTCCCCTACTGGTGTCGTATGTTACAAATGTGGAAGACTTGGTCATTGTAGTAATGCATGTACTGGGGTAAGTGAAGAGGTGTTCTTATTGTGGTAAGGATGGACATGAAATAGCTGATTACCAACACAGAGAAACAATATGTTGAAGATGTGAAAAACACAAGAAGGGGGTTGAATTGTAAAACTTTAAATCAAATGCAGACAACACTGTATTTTTATCCTGGTTCGTTTGATCTCAAACTACTCCAGTCCACCCGTCAAGGTGATTTCGCCTCTCTCCAACGAGGTCTTAATCCACTATATTCAACTGAATACAACAACTACTTTAACAACTGTTAAAGCCTTCTTGAGCCTAACCACAGACCGGTTTATCTCAAGGAAATTCTCTTACAGATAATTGAACAAAAGTGTGTTTGATGTTTTCTAGTAAAACTATATATCACAACTGTGATAATACACAATATTAAGCTTAGAATAAAACTGGGTTGCTAATGCTTTTGAGTAGGCGTGGTTGAATGCTTTAGCAAATTGTATGAATGAGTTCGTTTACGTAAGTGTGTATGCGTGAAGATTATTAGCCTTTTCTTTTCTCACACAGTCTTGTTTATATAGCCACGGAAGAGATACGTTGGTTGTCCATAAATCCATTTCAATGCTAATAACGTTCTTTCCTTTTTGAGAAGATCTTTGTCTTGGAATAAAGTCGTTGGTAATAAATCTGTCTTGAATGCTTAGTAACGTTGACACTTCAGAGTCTTCTCTGCTTATGGTAATCAGAGTGTTCTTTCCTTTATGCTGACGCTTCTGAGTGCTGATGACTTGGTTAGGATCTTGATCAAAGTCAAAGTATTTTATGCGCAGATTATGTTCATCAGGCTTCAGCGTATAGCACATGTTATTTGATCTTCTGATGCTGACATATCTTCTGATGCTGATGTTGATACTGATATTCTGATGCTGATTCCATCAGAGTTTCTGTAAATACACAACATAATTTTAAGTAGCATATATGTCTTATATAAATCTTACAATTTATTTAATCTTGTATTTTGTTATCATCAAAACTCTAACTGAGGGTTGTAGAATCAAACTATGTTCTAACAATCTCCCCTTTTTTGATGATGACAAAAACCGGATTTTTTTTCAATTAAAATTAAAGAATAAAAGGTATCAGAGATAAACAAATAACGAATAAAAGGTATCAGAGATAAGAAGATAAGGAATAGAAGATATCAGAGCAACGAAGATAAAAAACTCCCCATGTGTTGATTACTTCCCTTTAATCCCATGAGACCTTGAGCATCAGAACTTTACTTAATCAGAGTTCATCAGATTCTTGTACCTGTAAGCTTTTCAGAAGAAAGAAATTCAAATATATCAGAATGTTAGAATGTTTGAGACTTATGTCTGAGTAATCCGTTATTGAAAAATATCATTCTTTCTCCCCTTTTTTGTCAGTTATCAAAAAGCACAAATAATCAGAGTTAAAATTATCAGAGCTAAAAAAAACGTTTATATTAAAAACAGAAGCAATGATAAGTTCAGAACACGTAAAATATTACAGACAAACATGTAAAGAAAACAAGGAAAACACAAGAAAATTCTAAGAGGGAGGTGGAAGACGTGTGAACAGAGCTTCCAACATGCTCTTGATTTGATTGCTGGTTTCCTGTTGCTGAGATACCATGTTTGCTATAGCATCAATTTTGATGTCCTGCTTATCCATTCTTTCATTCATCAGCATACCAGATCTTTTCAAGTCCTCCAGAGTTTGCCTGTCAAGAGAGGAAGCTTGAGGATCTTCAGAAACAGGGTGCTTCTCAGAGCTTTCTTCAATATCTTCTTCTTGAACCTGTTCTTCAGCTGGAATCATCTGTTCTTCTGACTCTGGTTGACGATATTCAGACCAAGGAGCATTGTCCAACGAGAATACTTCTTCTTTAAGCAGCTTGCTCAGAACTGGACCTACAATTTCCTTCAGCAGATTGCTGAAGTTTTGTTGAGCACGTCCATAGCTCTGGTCTTGCAACTTAAAGGTTATAGCGCATACCCATCTTCTGAATTTTGTCCATAGGAGGTCTGATACAGCAGGATCAACCAGTTCCAGACTTGCTTGTTTCAAAGAAGTGATCCACTTCTGTATTTCTGTTTCAAAGTTCAATATGTTGGAACCAACATTTGGATGTTTTGGTTTAGGATAGCAGTTTTGTTGGTTATTGCAGCAAGGCGTTCAAAGACTGTTAGATCAATGACAGTCTTGCTGTGGTCATCCGAATTTTTCTTAGGTGAGGGAGTGGGAGAGTCAGGAATTACGATTGGACTAGATGGGGAATTTGGTGGAGTTATTTCTGGTGAAGAGGGAAGTTGAGGAGTATTCACAGTGGTACCACAGGGTAATTGAATGGCCAGAGGTTGTGGTTCAGGGGATTCAGAGGGTTGAGCCTCAGAGGTTTGAGTCTCAGGTTGTGGAGATTTTTCATGTTGAGGAGAGGGTGGATTAATATCTGGTTGAGGGATTTCTGGTATTGGTGAGAGGGGAGTTTCAGGTTGTGCTTATGTGTTTGGATTTGGATTTGGATTTTCTGTTTCGGGAGAGGAAGTGTGTTGGTCTATATCAGAAAGAACTTGTGCAAGTTCTTGTTCTGGTATGGCTTCAGTATTTGGATTTTCTGGTTGGGAGCGAGATCTTTTGAGGGTTAATGATTCAGAAGGATCAAAGTCAAGGTCAAAATCATCGAAAGTTTAAGGTGTTGGATTTTCAGATGGAGTTGGAATTGAAATAGATGTTGATACATCAGTTGAATCTAAAACAGTTATAGAAGCAGGATTACCTCTTTTCTTGGGAGTCTGTTGAGATGATCCTTCTGTAGCAGCTTTTCTTTTCTTTGTCTTCTTCAGAACAACCTCTGGAGCCTTCTGCTGAAGATCTTGAATATTCAGATTTGGTAATGTACCATCAGCTTTGCACGCATCCAAATATCTCAGAATGATTTCTGACTTAGAGTCAATTTCTGAGAACATAGGGAAGTTGTCCAGAGGGACTCTTTTGCTGGAGATTTCAGCAAAAGGAGTGACGTTGGGCTCCTTCTTAATGTTCTCTATCAACTTCATTTTCTTCAGATTTTTGGCATTCAGCTGCTTGCCAACAGAAGGTTCCAGAGTGTTGATTTCTTGTGCCTCTTGCAGATGATCAATCAGCCTATTCTCTGTAAGAATATCTGATATCAGTCTTCCCAAGGGTATCCAATCCATTTTTGTATGTTCCTCTTCCCTTGTTTCTTTGACACTTGTTCTGAGATGGTTGAACAGAAGATGGGCTAGATTTATCTTGACCTTCTGAGAGATGAAATAGAGCAGAAACTGCTGATCAATGTTAATGTAATCAAGAGAGCTGGTAGGCTTCCTGTGGTTGAAACAGCCCAGAATGATCTTGGCCCAAATTATGTGCTTGTCTTTCAAGTCCCTTATCTTGCTGGAGGGAAGCCCCAGCGTGAAAATTTCCCTTGCAATTAGGGCAACATCTGCACACCTTTCTGCCATATCAATGCAACGAATACCACCACCATTGTACCCTATGAGTCTTGCAATCAGGTCTTCAGTGATAACAATCTTCTTCCCCGTGATGTAAGACGTAACTTGATGATTTGAAGAAGAAGCGTGAATCCAAAATTCCTTTACCAGAATAGGAAATGTTGGACCCACCAGCTTGTCAAAATACTTTTCCCAACCTTGAGCTTTAACCTCTTCAGATAAATCAAAACCATTCTCTTTGAGACTGTTGAAATCCACAATTAGTTCAGACAGAACTTCAAGATTCTTGATTGGAGTGAGAAGCGTTTTGAAAGGTACTTCATATTGTTCAGATGAAGCATTTTTCTGGGAACCTGAAGAAGGAATGCTGGAAGAAGCCATGTTCACACGAGGTTTCTGTGAAAAAGATTGAAAGGGTTTCTTGAGAAAGAAGAACACTGAAAACAGAAATATTCAGAGAAAATGAAAGTGAAGGTAAAAAGTGTGAATGGTGTGAAGTGTTTAAATAGATTTCTAAAAAGTTTTTGAAAACATAAACGTTAAGAGAGAGAAATTAATAATGATTATTAGCATTTAATGATAGCTGATTTTAGGGGATTCATAAAGATATTTGGAACTGTTACCCATGACATGTGTCTCAATGCATCAAATCAGCTCTTTGCCTTTTCAGAAACGTGAACGCGTGTTCAGCCTCAGAAAATAGCTGATGACTGGATGACACTTGTTTGCTTGAGTGAACAGCACATTTCTATCCTTGAAATGAAGCGCTCAGATCTTCATGGATAGATTCTGATACAATCTGCATTTCTAAAGTTCTGAAAGAAGATTGATCAGTAGTTCAGAGAAAATAAACACAATTCTGAAGTTTAATATATAAAATTAAAACAATTTCATTCTGGGCAGAGCTTCATGCTGAGATGTTTCATAATGAAGTTGAACCTATCTTCAGAAAGTGGTTTTGTGAAAATATCAGCCCATTGATGGTCTGTGTTAATAAATTTAAAATTTAAAATCCCTTTCTGAATATAGTCCCTAATAAAATGATGTTTTATTTCTATATGCTTAGCCCTAGAATGTAAAATTGAATTCTTACTTAAGCAAATAGCAGAAGTGTTGTCACAGAGGATAGGAATGTTACTCTCAAAAATCTAGAAGTCCTCAAGTTGACTTTTCATCCAGAGCATTTGTGTGCTGCATCCAACTGTTGCTATGTATTCAGCTTCTACTGTTGATAGAGCAATTGTGGATTGTCTTTTGCTGGACCATGAGATCAGATTTTCTCCCAAAAACTGGCAGCTTCTAGAAGTGCTTTTACGTTCAACTCTGTCTCCAGCAAAATCAGCATCACAGTATCCTACTAAGCTGTAATCACTTGATTTTCTATAAAACAAACCCAGATTAGTAGTACCTTTCAGATACTTGAAAATTCGCTTAACAACTGTTAAGTGAGATTCTCTAGGATCTGATTGGAATCTAGCACAAATGCAAACACTAAATAAAATGTCAGGCCTTGAAGCTGTCAGATAAAGAAGAGAACCAATCATACCTCTGTAGACCTTCTGTTCTACCTTTTTACTTACCTCTTCTCTTTCCAGAATGCACGTGGGATGCATTGGAATCTTTGATGGCTTACATTCTGAGAGATCAAATTTCTTCAGAAGTTCTCTGACATATTTGCTCTGATGAATGTAAGTTCCTTCTGGGGTTTGATTGATCTGAATGCCCAGAAAGAATTCCAGTTCCCCCATTAGGCTCATCTCAAATTCTGCCTGCATACACTTAGCAAACTTTCTTCCCAAAGAAGGTTTAGTAGATCCAAATATGATATCATCAACATAAATATGACATACTAAGATGTTATTCTTAACTGTCTTACAGAATAAGGTTGTGTCCACTTTCCCTCTGGTGAATTCCTTTTCTAACAGGAAGTTACTTAGTCTTTCATACCAAGCTCTGGGAGCTTGTTTCAGACAATACAGTGACTTCTTTAGTTTGAAAACATATTCTGGATTTTTTGAACTTTCAAAACCAGGGGGGTGGTGCACATATACCTCTTCTTCTATATACCCATTTATGAATGCACTCTTAACATCCATCTGATACAGAGTGATGCCTTTATTAACAGCAAATGAAATTTAGAGTCTGATAGATTCTAACCTGGCGACTGGAGCAAAGGTTTATGTATAGTCTATCCCCTCTTGTTGACTATAACCTTGTGCTACCAATCGTGCTTTTTTTCTGATGACTTCACCTTGTTCATTAAGTTTGTTTCTGAACACCCATTTTGTTCCAATGACGTTGAATCCTTTTGGTTTGGGAACTAGATCCCATACGTCATTCCTTGTGAATTGATTCAGCTCCTCTTGCATTGCTAGAATCCAGTCATTGTCCAGAAGTTCTTCATCAATTGATGATGGTTCAATTAGAGAAACAAGTCCCATGAGGGATTCTTCAGAGTTTCTGAAGCTAGATCTTGTTCTAATTGGATCTTCCTTTCTTCCTAAGGTTGTTTCTTCTGGGTGATCCAAGCTGCTTCTGGATGGTCTTTTCTGAAGTTGATCAGCAGAAGGTGCTAGATTGCTTGCAGTTCCTCTTTCTGATGTTGAGGGAGTGTCTCTGTTAAGAGCTTCTGATGACTTGTCTTCAGTACCTGTGAATTCAACTTCCATACCTGCAAGTAATTCATTCTGCTTTGACTTTGGAGAGTCAAGCTTATCATCAAAACGAACACTGATTGATTCTTCAACAATTTGTGTTTCTGTATTGTATACTCTGTACCCTCTTGAGCGTTCAGAGTATCCTAACATAACACACTTTTGTGCTTTAGAGTCAAACTTGGTCAAATAATTTTTTGTATTTAAAATAAAACAAGTACATCCAAATGGATGAAAATGTGAAATGTTGGGCTTTCTGTTCTTCCACAATTCATATGGAGTCTTTTCCAGAATAGGTCTTATGGAGATTCTATTCTGAATGTAGCACGCTGTGTTTATTGCCTCTGCCCAGAAGATCTTAGCAACGTTAGTCTCGTTGATCATGGTTCTGGCCATTTCTTGCAATGTTCTGTTCTTTCGTTCTACAACTCCATTTTGCTGGGGAGTTCTAGGACAAGAGAAGTCATGCAGAATGCCTTTGTCATTAAAGAATGACTCAAAATCTTTGTTTTCAAACTCTCCACCATGATCACTTATGACTTTGACGATTCTAAGATCCTTTTCATTCTGAACTTGGTTGCAGAAGGTGACAAACACAGAGTGTGACTCGTCCTTGTGTCTTAAGAACTTTACCCATGTCCATCTGCTATAGTCGTCTACGATTACTAACCCATACTTCTTACCACTGACTGAAGCAGTTTTAACTGGTCCAAATAAGTCAATGTGCAGAAGTTCTAATGGCTTAGAGGTGGAAACAACGTTTTTAGATTTGAAAGTTGGTTTTGCAAACTTGCCTTTCCGACATGCTTCACACAGAGCATCTGAATTGAACTTCAGGTTAGGAAGTCCTCTGACCAGATTGAGTTTGTTAATCTGAGATATTCTTCTCATACTAACATGTCCCAATCTTCTGTGCCAGATCCATTGCTCGTTGTTAACAGACATAAGACACTTTAAATTCTGACTTTTCAGTTCATAAAGTTTTATTTTATAAATGTTGTTTCTTCTCTTTCCATTAAATAGGATAGTCCCATCTTTCTGACTAACAGCTTTGCATGAATTTTTATTAAAGATTATATCATAACCGTTATCACTTAATTGACTTATGGATAACAGATTATGCATTAATCCATCTACTAATAAAACATTACTTATAGAGGGAAGATTTCCATTACCTACTGTTCCAGAGCCAATGATCTTTCCCCTCTGATATCCTCCAAAGCCTACGTGGCCTCCAGGCTTAAGTTCCAGGCTTTGGAACATATGCTTTCTTCCCGTTATGTGTCGTGAGCAGCCAGAGTCCAGGTACCATGATTGGTGTTTCTGCTTTGCTGCTAAAGATATTTGCCACATGTATTATTTTATCCTTAGGTACCCATATTTTCTTGGGTCCTGATTTGTTAGTTTTATCAAAACTCTGGTTGAATTTTGGTTTGACAGAATAATTACTACTAGTATATTTTATGTCATGTGTGTGGCCATATACAAAGTGTGAATCAAGTGAAGTGCATTTTATAACTAAATCCATGGCATTCTTTGGTGTAGGTACCTTACCTTGGTATCCTATTCCTTTTCTGCCATTTCTGCTAACTCCATAGATCATTGAAGCCATTTTGCTTCTATCTATGTTGTTAGCTAGAAACTTCTGAAAGTTGTGATCATACTCCTTGATGATCTTATCAGCACTGCTGGGAGTTTCAGGGATTGTTTCCTTCTGAGAGTTTTGCAATAGATTTTCTAATTTTGAAACTTTATCTTTTAACTCAGAATTCTCCAATTTGAGACTCTCAGTTTTATCAGAGTCAGAAGTAAGATTCCTTTTCAGGTTTCTGAATTTGACTCTGATCTGCTGATATCTTTCCAGAATTTCATTAAGGCTTTCAGCTAGTTAAGCCTTAGTAAAGTTTATAGCAAAGTCAGGAAATACCTCTTCTGTATCTGATTCAGAGTCTGACTCGGAAGCTTCACTGTCTTCTGTTATGTTTGCCATGAGAGAAATGTTTTCTCTTTCATCATCTGATTCTGAGTCAGCTTCAGATGTGTCAGAATCATCCCATGTAGCCATGAGACTTTTCTTCTTCTCCTTGCCAAACTTCTTTTTGGGCTTTTCTTTCTGAAGCTTTGGGCAATCACTTTTGTAGTGTCCTTGCTCGTTACATTCATAGCAGATGATGTCTTTGTTGTTTGGCTTTCTGCTTCCTGAAGAGCCTTCAGATCTTCTGTGTCCAGAGGAGGATTCTGACCTTCTGTATCTGGAGAAAGATTCATTCTGATTCTCTGATCTTCTGGGATTCCTGAACTTCCTTTGCCTCTGCTTCCATAATTGGTTCACCCTTCTGGAGAGGAGAGATAGTTCATCTTCTTCTGATGAGGACCCATCAGAGGTTTCTTCTACAGCCTGCAAAACCTTGGAGTCAGATTTTCTGTTAGATTTTAAAGCTAATGGCTTACCTTGCTTTTGAGGTTCATTTGCTTCTAGCTCTATCTCGTGACTTCTGAGGGAGCTGACAAGTTCCTCCAAAGAGATTTTGTTGAGATCCTTGGCTAGCTTAAGCGCTGTGACCATTGGCCTCCACTGTTTTGGCAAGCTTCTGATGATCTTCTTAACATGATCAGTAGTAGAATACCCTTTGTCCAGAACTTTGAGACCAACAACCAGAATTTGAAATCTTGAGAACATCGTTTCTATTGATTCACTTTCTTCCATCTTGAATGCCTCGTACTTTAGAATGAGCGCAAGAGCTTTGGTTTCTTTGACTTGAATGTTGCCTTCATGCGTCATTCTCAGAGAGTCAAACATATTCTTTGCAGTGTCTCTGTTTGATATCTTTTCATATTCAGAATAAGAGATGGTGCTGAGAAGAATTGTTCTGGCCTTGTGATGATTTCTGAAATCACGCTTTTGCTGATCAGACATTGCTTTCCTGTCAATCTTCTGACCACTTCCATCCACTGGGTGCGTGTATCCATCAGTCACCATGTCCCACAGATCAACATCATGGGCCAGAAAGAATCTTTCAATTCAGTCTTTCCAGTAGTCAAAGTTCTCTCCATCAAAGACTGGAGGTTTGCCACTGAATCTGTCTCTTTCTTCATTGTTGTCATTGCTGATGTTTTAATGTGGTCCTGCCATTGTGTTTTTCTGACGCTGGATCTTGTACTGACACGGTTAAGTTTTATAAGCTCAGAACCAGGCGCTCTGATACCAATTGAAGATGTGAAAAACACAAGAAGGGGGGTTGAATTGTAAAACTTTAAATCAAATGCAGACAACACTATATTTTTATCCTCGTTCGTTTGATCTCAAACTACTCCAGTCCACCCGTCAAGGTGATTTCACCTCTCTCCAACGAGGTCTTAATCCACTATATTCAACTGAATATAACAACTACTTTAACAACTGTTAAAGCCTTCTTGAGTCTAACCACAGACCGGTTTATCTCAAGGAAATTCTCTTACAGATAATTGAACAAAAGTGTGTTTGATGTTTTCTAGTAAAACTATATATCACAACTGTGATAATACACAATATTAAGCTTAGAATAAAATTGGGTTGCTAATGCTTTTGAGTAGGCGTGGTTGAATGCTTTAGTAAATTGTATGAATGAGTTAGTTTACGTAGGCGTGTATGCGTGAAGATTATTAGCCTTTTCTTTTCTCACAGTCTTGTTTATATAGCCACGGAAGAGATACGTTGGTTGTCCATAAATCCATTTCAATGCTAATAACGTTCTTTCCTTTTTGAGAAGATCTTTGTCTTGGAATAAAGCCGTTGGTAATAAATCTGTCTTGAATGCTTAGTAACGTTGACACTTCAGAGTCTTCTCTGCTTATGGTAATCAGAGTGTTCTTTCCTTTATGCTAACGCTTATGAGTGCTGATGACTTGGTTAGGATCTTGATCAGAGTCAGAGTATTTTATGCGCAAATTCTGTTCATCAGGCTTCAGCGTATAACACATGTTATTTGATCTTCTGATGTTGACATATCTTCTGATGTTGATGTTGATACTGATATTCTGATGCTGATTCCATCAGAGTTTTTGTAAATACACAACATAATTTTAAGTAGCATATATGTCTTATATAAATCTTACAATTTATTTAATCTTGTATTTTGTTATCATCAAAACTCTAACTGAGGGTTGTAGAATCAAACTAAGTTCTAACATATGTTTCAACTGCGACAAAGAAGGACATATCAACACTCAATGTCAGAAACTAAAGCAAGCTAAGACCAGTGGGAAGGTGTTTTCTTTAGCTGGGACTCACACATCTAGTGGAGACGCTTGGTCAGAGGTATATGTTTCATTAATAATATTCTTTTAATTACTAATATTGATATTGGTGTACACATTGTTTTATTAATGATGATTATGCAAAAAAGTTGGGTCTTGTGTTATCCTCTATAAATGGAGAAATGGTTATTGATACTCGAGCTAAGGAATCAGTGACTACTTCTTTAGTATACTTGAAGTTTCTGTTGTCCATCTATGACCGAGATTTTATTGTTGATCTAGTTTGTTTACCGCTGAGTGGTTTGGATATAATTTTGGGTATGAACTGGTTGGAATATAATTACATTCATATTAATTGTTACAACAAGTCAGTGCAGTTTTCTACTCCTGATGAGGAGTAGGAAGCTGGATTCTTATCTGCTAGACAACTGGATGAGTTGATGCAGGATGAAGATCAGGTGTTTCATTGATGGCGTCTTTATCTTTTGAGAATCAAGCTGCAATTGATGAGTTGCAAGTAGTAGGAGATTTTCCGTAAGTTTTCCCAGATGTTATTCCTGACGTACCTACAGAAAGAGAAGTGCAATTCGCTATCGATCTTGTTCATGGTACCAAAACTATTTCTATGGTGTCGTACAATATGTAAGCATCTGAATTAGAAGGGTTAAAGAAGCAGTTAGAATACTTACTTGAAAATAATTTTGTGATACCAAGCGTATCGCCTTGGGGAGCTCCGAAATTACTGGTGAAAAAGAAAGATGGTAGTATGAGGATTTGTGTTTATTACCGACAGTTGGATAAAGTGACAATAAAAAACAAGTATCTGATTCCGAGAATAGATGACTTGATGGATCAATTGGTGGGTGGACGCGTGTTTAGTAAGATTGACTTGAGATCACGATATCACCAAATTTGAGTCAAGAATGATGACATTCAGAAGACAACTTTCAAAACTCGGTATGGACATTACGAATATTCAGTGATGCCTTTCAGTGTGACTAACGCGTTGGGAGTATTTTGGAGTATATGAATTGTGTCTTTCACACGTGTTTAGATCAGTTTGTGGTAGTATTGTTGATGATATATTAATCTATTCCAAACCAGAAAAAGAACATACTGAACATTTGTGAATCATATTACAAGTGTTGAAAGAGAAGAAGTTATATGCAAAGTTATCAAAGTGTGAATTCTGGTTGGAGAAGGTTAGTTTTCTTGGCCCTGTTATTTCAGGTGATGGAATTACTATGGATCCATCCAAGGTAGATGCAGTGTTGAAGTAAGAAGCTCCAAAGTCAGTTCGGAAATTAGAAGCTTTTTAGGCTTGGTTGATTATTATAGAAGATTTATTGAAGGCTTTTCTAAGTTAGCACTTCCACTAACTCAGCTGACTTGTAAAGGCATAACGTTTATGTGGGACATCTAATGTGAAGAGAGTTTTGTTGAGCTAAAGAAGAAGTTGACGACGGCTCCGATTTTAATATTGCCTAATCTTGAAGAATTGTTTGTGGTATATTGTGATGCTTCTAAATTGGGTTTAGGCGGTGTACTTATGCAGAATGATAGAGTAATAGCTTATGCATCGAGACAATTGAGGATTCATGAAAGTAATTATCCTACCCCACGATCTTGAATTAGCTGCAATGGTGTTTGTACTAAAGATTTGGAGGCATTAGCTTTATGGTTCCATATTTGAAGTGTTTAGTGACCATAAAAGCTTAAAGTATTTATTTGACCAGAAGGAATTGAACATGAGGCAGCACAAGTGGTTAGAACTGTTGAAATATTATGTCTTTAGCTTAAACTATCATCTTGGTAAAGCTAACATTGTAGAGGATGCCTTAAGTAGGAAATCGTTACATATGTATTTTATGATGGTTAAAGAATTGGAATTGATTGAGCAATTCAAAGACATGAGTTTGGTATGTGAAGTGACCCCGGAGAGTGTGATGTTGGGGATGTTGAAGATTAACAATGATTTATTGGATAATATTAAAGAGGCTTAGAAGTTAGATGTGAAGTTGGTGGACTTGATGGTTAGGAGTAACCAGACTGAGGGCAGTGAATTTAAAGTGGATTCCCAAGGTGTGTTGAGGTTTCGCGACAAAATTTGTATTCCTGATAATGCATAGATGAGAAAAATGATTCTAGAAGAAATTTATCGAAGTAGTTTGAGTATCCATTCGGGAGTTACTAAGATGTATCACGACTTGAAGAAGTTATTTTGGTGGTCCAGACTAAAACAAGATGTAGCGTGGTTCGTGTATACGTGTTTGACTTATTAGAAGTTGAAAGTGGAACATCAGAAACCAAAGGTATTGTTGGAACCTTTAGATGTTTCAGAGTGGAAGTAGGATAGTATAACAATGAACTTTGTGACTGGAATGTTGGGTACTTCAAGAGGACATGATATGATTTGGGTGATTGTTGATAGGCTAACAAAATCAGCTCACTTCATTCCAATCAATATCAATTTTCCACCGCCAAAGTTGGCGGAGATTTACATCAATGGGATTGTGAAACTTCATGGAGTTCCGTTGAGTGTTGTATCCGATAGAGATATGAGGTTTACTTATGGTTTTTAGAAGAGTCTGTAGGTGCGTTGGTCTCTAAGATGAGATTGAGCTCTGTGTATCACCCGTACACAGATGCTCAGACAAAGAGAACTATTGAGTCGTTAGAGGATTTGCTGAGAGCTTGTGTTCTTGAGTAGGGAGGTACATGGGATAGTTATCTTCCACTGATTGTGTTCACTTATAACAATAGTTTTCACTCCAGTATTGGTATGGCACCTTTTGAACTATTGTATGGTCGAAGGTGCATAACGCCTTTGTGTTGGTATGAATCTGGTGAAAGTGTAGTGCTCGGACCTGGAACTGTGTGAGAAACTATAGAGAAAGTGAAATTAATTCGAGAAAAGATGAAAGCTTCGCAAAGTATACAAAAGAGTTACCATGATAAGAGGAGGAAGGATCTTGAGTTTCAAGATGGAGACCATGTATTCTTGAGAGTATCTCCAGTAACCGGTGTAGGCCATGCTTTGAAGTCGAAGAAGCGGACTTCTTGATTTATTGGTCCATATTGTTAGAACAAAGTTTGATTCTACAACCCTCATAAGAGTTTTGATGATAACAAACACAAAGAACAAATATGCACTCTAAATTTTTTTATTCTATGTTGTACAGAAGTTCTGACTAAAATGGCATCAGAAGTTAAGCCATAGAAGCACTCAAGCTGGGTAATCAGAATGTTCTGAAGTATGATGATCGGAATATGCGCTAAAGAGAAAGATATCCTGATTCTGAATGGAAGTCCAACATGCTAACAGAACCTTATGTTTCTGACTTCCCAAGTTCTAAAGCAAAGCATCATGCAAGATTCCTAAGTTGTGAAGCGTTACTTTTTCATTAAGGCAATATCATTTACAACGGCTACAATCAGACAAGGATCTTCTCATTATGGAAAGAGCATTAAGGGTCCATTATCATGTTTCCATTTGGAAAGATTTCCACGCCTATATAAACAAGTTCAAAGGCTAAATCGTTCATGATTTTATTACACACCACTGCTCTATACAATCTCAAAAAGCTGCAAAATTTATTTTCATACTATACTCCAAATTCGTGTAATACATCACAATAGTGATACAATTTTTGTAACGAAAAACAAATAGTACACAGTGAATCTTTTCTTTTGATTAAGTGAATTTACTTGAGATAAGTCGGATTGTGGTTATACTCAAGAAGACTTTGGCAGTTGTCAAAGTAGAATTGTAATCAGTTTGATTAGTTAATTAAGTCCTCGTTGGAGAGAAGCGAAATCACCTTGGCAGGTGGACTGGAGTAGTTTGAGATCAAGCGAACCAGGATAAAAATCATTGTGTCTATTGCTTTTGATTTTTAAGTTTCAATTCAACCCTACCCCCCCCCCCCCCCCCTTCTTGTGTTTTTCACTTCTTCAATTGGCATCAGAGCACCTGGTTCTGAGTTCATACACTTAACCGTGTCAGTATAAGATCCAAGCTCTAGAAAAACACTATGGTGGGACCAAGTCAAAACATCAGCAATGACTATCATGATGATAAGGACAGAATCAGCGGAAAACCTCCAGTCTTTGATGGAGAAAATTTTGACTACTGGAAAGATAGAATTGAGAGCTTCGTTCGGGCTCATGATGCTGACTTATGGGATATGGTAATTGATGGATACATGCATCCCGTGGATGAAAGTGGTCAGAAGATAGATAGAAAAAGAATGTTTTACCAACAAAAGCGTGACTTCAGAAACCACCATAAGGCTAGAATAATTCTTCTCAGTGCCATCTCATATTCAGAGTATGAGAAGATCTCAAACAGAGAGACAGCCAAAAACATGTTTGACTCTCTGAGAATGACGCATGAAGGCAACATACAAGTTAAAGAAACCAAGGCCCTTACGCTCATTCAGAAATACGAATCCTTCAAGATGGAAGAAAGTGAATCCATAGAAGCAATGTTCTCAAGGTTCCAGATTCTAGTTGTTGGGCTGAGAGTTCTTGATAAAAGGGTATTCTACTGTTGATCACGTAAATAAGATCATCAGAAGCTTACCAAAGCAATGGAGGCCAATGATCACTGCTCTTAAGCTGGCAAAATATCTCAACAAGATATCTCTGGAGGAACTTGTTAGCTCCCTCAGAATCCATGAGATAGAGCTAGAAGATGAAGAGCCTCGGAAGCAAGGTAAGCCTTTAGCATTAAAATCTAACAAAAAACTTAATTCTAAGGTTTTGCAGGCTATGGAAGAAACCTCTGAGGGATCCTCATCAGAAGAATACGAATTGTCTCTTCTCTCCAGATGGGTCAATGCTGTGGAAACAGGGGCAAAGAAAATTCAGAAACTCCAGAAGATCAGGGAATCATAATGAATCCTCCTTCGGGTACAGAAAATATGAGCCCTCCTCTGGACACAGAAGTTCTAAAACTTCTTCTGGTTATAGAAATTCAAACAACAGGGACATCATCTGCTATGAGTGCAATGAACAAGGGCACTAAAAAAGTGATTGTCCTAGTCTTCAGAAGGAGAAGCCAAAAAGAAGTTCTTCAAAGAGAATAAGAAAAACCTCATGGCAACATGGGATGATTCAGATACTTCTGACGCAGACTCAGAGTCAGATGATGAAAGAGCCAACATTGCTCTTATGGCAAATGTGACAGAAGACAGCGAAGCTTCTAGGTCAGACTCAGAATCAGACATAGAAGAGGTATTTCCTGACTTTACTGTTAATTTTACCAAAGATGAACTAGGAGAAAGTCTAAGTGAAATTCTGGAAAGGTATCAGCAACTCAGAGTCAAATTCAAGAACCTGAAAAAGGATCTTGTTTCTGACTCTGAAGAAACTGAGAGTCTTAGATTAGAAAATTCTGAGTTAAAAGAAAATATTTCTAAACTAGAAAATGATTTAGAAAACTCTCAGAAGGAAATAATCTCAGAGGCTCCCAATAATGCTGATAATATCATAAAAGAATATGATCACAGCTTTCATAAGTTTCTGGCTAAAAACATAGATAGAAGCAAGATGGCTTCAATGATCTATGGAGTTAGCAGAAATGGTAGAAAAGGAACAGGATACCAAGGTAAGGTATCTCCACCTAATAAAGTCATGGACCTAGTAATTAAACGTACACCACTAAAATCTCACTTCACTTATGGGCACACAAATGATTTGAAATACACTAGTAATGATTATTTTGCCAAACCAAAATTCAAACAGAATTTTGGTAAAACTAACAAAACAGGACCCAAAAAGATATGGGTACCTAAGGAGAAAATTATATATGTAGCAGATATCTTTAACAGCAAGGCTAAAACACCAGTCATGGTACCTGGACTCTGGATGCTCTCGACACATGAACGAAAGAAAGCATATGTTCCAAAGCCTGGAACTTAAACCTGGAGGCTACGTCGGTTTTGGAGGAAATCAAAGAGGGAAGATCATTGGCTCTGGAACAGTAGGTGTTAAAGGTAACTCATCATAAGTTCCCAACAGAGACACTCCAACAACATCAGAAGGAAATGTCACAAGCACTCCAGCAACTTCTGTTGAACAACTCCATAAAAAGTTATCCAGAAGCAGCATAGCTCACCCTGAAGATAAAGTTCTGGGAAAGAAGGATGATCCAATCAGAACAAGGTCAACATTTAGAAATTCTGAAGAATCCCTCATGGGATTGGTATCTCTGATTGAACCAACAACAATTAATGAAGCTCTTCTGGACAATGATTGGATTCTGGAAATGCAGGAGGAGTTAAACCAATTCACCAGAAATGATGTATGGGATCTGGTTCCCAAACCAAAAGGATTCAACGTCATTGGAACAAAGTGGGTGTTCAGAAACAAACTAAATGAGCAAGGAGAAGTCATCAGAAACAAGGCACGACTGGTTGCATAAGGTTATAGTCAGCAAGAGGGGATAGACTATACATAAACCTTTGCTACAGTCGCCAGGTTAGAATCTATCAAACTCTTAATCTCTTTTGCTGTAAACAATGGCATCACTCTGTATCAGATGGATGTCAAAAGCGCATTCTTAAATGGTTACATTGATGAAGAGGTATATGTGCACCAACCCCTTGGGTTTGAAAATTCCAAACACCCAGAATATGTTTTCAAACTATAGAAGTCACTTTATGGTCTGAAACAAGCTCCCAGAGCTAGGTATGAAAGACTAAGTAACTTTCTGTTAGAAAAGGAATTTACCAGAGGGAAAGTGGACACAGCCTTGTTTTGTAATACATTTAAGAATGACATCTTAGTTTGTCAGATTTATGTAGATGATATTACATTTGGATCTACTAAACCTTCTCTGGGAAGAGAATTTGCTTAGTGCATGCAGGCAGAGTTTGAGATGAGCTTAATGGGAGAACTTAAATTCTTTCTGGGCATTCAGATCAACCAGACTCCATAAGGAACTTACATTCACCAGAGCAAATACGTAAGAGAACTTCTGAAGAAATTTGACCTCTCATAATGTAAGCCATCAAAGACTCCAATGCATCTCACGTGCATTCTGGAAAAGGAAGAGGTAAGTAAAAAGGTAGAGCAGAAGATCTACATAGGTATGAATGGATCTCTCCTTTATCTGACAGCTTCAAGGCCTAACATTTTATACAGCGTTTATTTATGTGCTAGATTCCAATCAGATCCTAGAGAATCTCACTTAACAGCAGTTAAGCGAATTTTCAAGTATCTGAAAGGTACTACTAACCTGGGTTTGTTTTATAGAAAATCCAATGAATACAGTTTAGTAGGATACTGTGATGCTAATTTTGCTGGAGACATAGTAGAACGTAAAATTACTTCTGGAAGCTTCCAGTTTCTGGGAGACAATCTGATCTCATGGACCAGCAAGAGGCAGTCCACAATTGCATTGTCAACAGCAGAAGCTGAATACATTGCAGCTGCTGGATGTAGCACACAGATGCTCTAGATGAAAAGTCAGCTTGAAGACTTCAACATATTTGAGAGTAACATCCCTATTTTCTGTGATAATACTTCTGCAATTTGTTTATCCAGAAATCCTATTTTGCACTCTAGGGCTAAGCATATAGAAATAAAACATCATTTTATTAGGGACTATATTCAGAAAGGAATTCTCACTTTAAAATTTGTTGACACAGACCATCAATGGGCTAATGTTTTTACAAAACCCCTTTCTAAAGATAGATTTAATTCCATTCTGAAACATCTCAGCCTGAAATTATGTCCATAATAAGAAGTTTTATTTGCATATTCTGTAACCCTCATAACTTTATTTTTTTCTACGAACATCTGATCAACGTGTCTTTAGAAGTTAGGAGTACAGTTGCATTAGAACCTATCTATGAAGATCTGAACCTTTCATTTCAAAGATAGAGGCGTGCAGCTCACACCATCAAACATCTGTCATCCTCTCACAAGCTACCTTCTAAGGCTGAACACGCGTTCAAATTATGAAGGGTCTAAGGCTTTGATTGGATGCATTGAGACACTTGTCAATGGTAACTGTTCAGTATCTACACGCATTCCCCTAATTTCAGGTTTCATAATTATAGTATAATCATTACTTATTTTCTCTTTCTTACTGGTTAAGTTTTCAAAAGCGTTTATAAATTCAAATTCACTATTTCATTCACTCCTTACTGCATCTATTATTCTCTCTTGCTCTCATTTTTCAAAAACCCTATTTCTCAGTATTTTCTTCAAAACAAATCCGTGTGAACAATGGCATCCTGATCAAGCATCAAAAATCTCCACAATGCTCCTGGTTCTTCTTCAACAAAACAGTATGAGGAACCCATAAGAACGTTGCTCACTCCGGTAGATAATCTTGAAGTTCTATGTGAGTTGATCATTGATTTTGAGAGCTTAAAGGAAAATGGGTTTGATTTGTATGAAGATGTAACAGCTCAGGGTTGGAACATATACTTTGATTTTCTGTTGGGTCTAATATTTCCTATTCTTGTTAAGGAATTCTTGATTCATGCTACTTCATCCAACCATCAGGTTACGTCATATGTTATGGGGAAGAAGATAGTGATTACATAAGACTTGATTGGGAAACTTATTGGGTACAATGGTGGCGGAGTCAGATGCATTGATATGGTTGATAAGTGTTCTGACCTAAATCTATTGCTAGGGTTATTTTCACTTCTGGACAGCCATCCAGCAAGATAAGAGACTTGAAAGATTATTACAGAATCTGGGCCAGGATCATTCTGGGTTACATAAATCACAGGAAGCCTACAAGCTCTCCTGACTACATCAACATTGATCAGCAGTTTCTGTTGTACTTCATTTCAAAGAAGACCAAAATAAACCTTCCACACTTGCTCTTCAATCATCTGAGAACAAGCATGAAGGAAACAATGGAAGAAGAAAGGACAAAGAGGGATTGGATTCCTCTGGGAAGATTGATTTCTGACATTTTGACTGAGAACAGGCTGATAGAACATCTGACATAGGCTCAGGAGATCAGCACTCTAGAGGCAAGTGCTGGAAAACCACTGAATGCCAAGAATCTGAAGAAAATGAAGATTATTGAAAGCATTAAGAAGGAACCAACAATTGCTTCTCATGAAGTCATCACGTCTAGGAGAATCCCTCTGAAAGATTTTCCACTATTTTCTGAGATAGATGCCTCTCCAAAGATTATGGTCAGATACCTTGAAGCTTGCAAGGAAGATGGAACTATTCCATAACTCAACATTCGTGACCTGCACAAGCCAGCTCCAGATGTTGTGCTGAAGAAATCCAGAAAGAGAAAGGCAGCAGGAGAAGGATCCTCTTAGAGGACACCTAAAGCTGTGAAAAAGAAAGGTAACACATCTTTTGTTTCTATTATAGAATCTATAGTTTTTCCAACATCTGAAACAGTTCCCCCTCAACCAACAGAAAATCCCTCACCACAAACATTTGAGGATTTTGACATAGAGTTTGATCCTTCTGTAACTCTTGGCAGCTTCTTAAATGAACCTCACTCCCCTAATCTAAATCCAGAACAAAATCAACCAGAACTTGCAAGAGTTCTCTCTGATATTGAACTTTTTGACCAAGACTTTCAATCACCAATCCTAGAAAATCCAAACCTCCACTCTCAACAACCAGGAAATCTACACCTTCATTCTCCACAACCAGAACATCCAAATCCCAACTCTCCTCAATTAGAAAATGAAAACCATCTCACTCCCTAAATTGAAAATCCAAATTATTAAACCCCTGAACCAGAAAATCAACACGCTACCGCAAACCCATCAGAAGACTCTTTTAAAGACTCTGATACCACTACCCCTATTCCTGGAATAACATAACCTATTATGGTTTGTCAACCTCTCTCCATACTTGATATTCCAGAAATACCTTCACCATACGACTCCACACCACCAAACACTCCTCGCTCACTGATCCTAATTTCTGATTCTCCTACTCCCTCACCAATTAACCGTCCAGCTGATCACCTCAGAACTGTCATTGATTTAGAAGCACAGGACCATCTAGCTTCAACCACTAATAAAATTGACATTCCCAAACCCAAACCAACCTTAACCAAAATAAATGTTGGTAAGAACTTGTTGATTTTTGAAACAGAAATACAGGAATGGGTTAATTCTTTGAAGCCATCAAGTCAAGAGAATTCTAATCCTGCTGCTTCTGATTCTCTTTGGGATAGATTCAGAAAATGGTTCAACTCTGAATCCCAGAGGATGAAAGAATTGAGTTATGAAATGGCTCAGCAGAACTTCAGTGATCAGCTGAAAGCCTTCAAAGACCAAGTTCTGATTCACTGGGACAAGAAAGAAATTCTTATGCTGGAAAATGCTCCCTGGAAAGAGCACCAACCTTCAGAAGCCACTGAACCAAGTTCTGATAGTCACCCTCTGGCTACTGCTCAAGAAAAGGTAATTACAACTGAAGAAGTAGTTGAATCAGAAGATGTTGCAGAGTGTTCTGAACGACTTACAACCTCTGAGGAAACACCAACTAGGTCTCTGGTCATGCAAAATATGGAAGAGTTGAAGAAGGAGAATGTTATAATCCACGCAAGGTTGGATAAGCAATAAGACACAAACAAAGAAATAAGGGATATATTGGATAAGCAAGAAGACACAACCAAAGAAATCAAGGATATGCTGGGAAAGCAAGAAGAATCAAGCACTCAGATTAAGAGCTTGTTGGAAGCGTTGTTTACATGACTTCCCCCTCCATCTTAGACTTTTTAACTTGCTTTTTATATTCTTCATCTTATCTTCTCTGTTTCTGAAAGATGTCATTGCAATCTGTTTTCAATACAAATCATCATTTTTTACTCTGATAATTTATGGTTATATTGCTTTTTGATACCTGACAAAAAGGGGGAGAACGTAAGATATTTTCAATAACAGTTTACCCAGACTAAGTCTCAAACATTCTGAATATCTTAACTTCTTATTTGTTTTCTGAAAGCTTAAACAGGAACAAAGTCTGATAAAGACAGAAGGGGATGCATCAAAAGCTCTGATAAGAAGGAACTTAAGGGAAGTGTCTCATCTCTATCTGAGTACTCAACTCAGGGGGAGACTCTCTTAAGCTTTTTGTTCTGTATATTTTTATTAAAAAATCCTAGTTTTTGTCATCATCAAAAAGGGGGAGATTGTTAGAACATAGTTTGATTCTACAACCCTCATAAGAGTTTTGATGATAACAAACACAAAGAACAAATATGCACTCTATTGTACCCCAAAATTTTCCCTCTCATTTTACTCAACACATACTCCTTGAGATCCTCAATTTGCTCAAGTTTGCCCAAGAGTTGACCAGACAAACTTTCTCCTAAGGCAGGGTGTCTCAAATTAGGGTTTCCATTTTCATCAAGATAGGTGGACTCTAGAGACCTAATATGATCTCCATGGTATTAATATGTTCTCAAGACCCTACATGTCAATTTTCATGCCTTGCACAAGAAGTTTGCTCAGTCAACTGCTCAGATGCTTGAGAATCGACTGTATTAGGTCAAAAGTCAATTGTGACCCACATACAATCAAACTTCAATATTTTTGGTTAACATTAAAATTTTGAAGTGACTTTCATCATTTGATTAAGGGTTGATCATGATTCCTCAAGGAATGCTCCAAAATCATCAAAACCCAAAAGTTGCTAAATTAGGGTTTCTTAGTAAAAGTCAACCAAACATTGACCAAGCATAACTTCCGCATGCTTTATCAGAAATTTTCCATCCAAAACTAATTTTGAAGATAACGCAATTCCTTATAACTCATATTCATCCCACGAGTTCAAAATATGCACTCATAAAAAGATATGAATTTCTACATTATGGGTCCTTTTGAAAAGTCAACAAAAACACCTTTTGGGTCAAAGCTTCTTACATGAACGTGGAAGACTCAATTGAGATGATACCAAAAAGGTTGCTTAGGTGACATCCTAAGATTTCTAAAAAGTCCAAGAAAACCTCCCTAGAGTTAAAATTGGAGGAGATATTCCTTGTCAAAGTTGACCCATTTTGCAAAATTGCCAAAAGTCAAATGTGCTCAAAAATGCATTTTTTGCTAAATGGGTCTAACTTTTTATGCTTGCACCTCACTTATAATATGGTCCCCAACCCAAATATTCATCCACACATTATTTGCTTCATTTTTCAATTTATTTTGATTTTTTATTAATTAAAAATTGAATTAAATCAAATAATTGATGAATAATAGCAAAGATATGATTTGATTTGGTTTTTGGATAGGTTGGCAATCAAAATATGCTGAGTTATCAAGGCCAAAACAAATCAAGCATAATTGGTACAAGAAAGGGATGGTTTGGCTCAAAATAGCAAGTTTACATGTAGCTTGAAAATCAAATCAAATCTCTTATAATTGCAAAGATTCAATCCAATTTCACAACCCTAATTTATTCTTAGATATATATTGGACATGTACAAAGCATAAGACAAGGTTTGGCTGTCGTGAAAAGCATTAAATAAAATGTGGATTTCTTGCAAAAAGTGGGAGTCAGTTTTCAGTCTATAGGACGATTCAAGGAAATTTGAAGCTAGCAATCTCTTCCTGGGCGTGCATTGAAGCTATTCCAATCATTCCCAAGTCATCAAACCACCAGAATCGCCAACTATACATCACAGTTTGCATCCTCTGAACTCAAACTTGTTCATCTAGTTTTACGCATTTTTAATCCAATTTGCTTACATATACATATTTAGGATCATGCTAGGAAGCTTTTTGATAGCCTGGATTTAAGTTTTGATGCAGGAATAGCTACTTGCCATAGTTAGGTTCGTGAGATCCAAATTGGGGAACCCTAGCTAAAGGCAAAATTGGGCAAAATTAAGGGCCTCTTCATGTTCAGGGGATGAAGTACATTTGATTCATGCCCTTGAATGGAATTTATATTGCTTGAATTTCTTTTTAAGATTTTTGCAGGTTTTAGCCACGCATAAGAAACCGTCAATATAGCCTATAGTGACGAGTTTGTCCGTAGGTAAAGGGTTAATGTCAAAAGCGACTTTCCTGGGGAAGGAGACAATCACGTGGAAATCATTCATTCGCCCATTTGAAAATTCGCGCGCGTGGGATTCAGTGATTTGTTTTCTTTATATTATAATTCGTTTACATTATACTAACAAATAAAACGCATAGCGCAGCTGGCAACAAGGCGTTGGTACTAAGCATAAGGACCTGGATTTGATCCCAGGTCCCAGCGTTCTCTTTATTTTATTTTCTCTCAACAGATCCAGCGTGTCTCCCACTCAGGCGCCTACCATACATCCTTGCGTCCACCACTTGATCAAGCATATTATCAGATCTAACGCTCCAGCAGTGAGGGACCATGATGCACCCTCAAGTTAACGCTACAAGAAATCAAACGCTCACCGGGCTTGAAGGGCTATTGGGCCTGAAAATCCAGAAACACACCCCCCAATTGCTAACAACATGCAGGCCCAGTTTGTCTTTTCTTTTATTTTCTTTTTAATTTATTTAACTAATTTCTTTAATTGTTTTAATTAATTAACACAAAAATTATTATTATTTTTTATTTAATCAAAAATCACAAAAACACAAAAATTATTTTTCTCATGAAATACTTATTTCTTTAATTAATTTAATTAGAAACTAGGCTAATTTAATTCTTTTTTTTTGAAAATAAAATTAAATAGAAATTAGGTTTTAAATTTTGTATTTAAATTGTTTCTCTTCTCAAATAAAAAACCACAAAAACACATAAAATCTCTTTTACAAAATATTTTATTTTCTTGAATTATTTAATTTAGTTTAAATTAGGTTAATTTCAATTTATTTTTTATAATTTAAAAAATGATTAGAATTATGGTTTTAATTGTACATAACCTAACTAAGTCTTTTCTCAAAAAATAACTTAAATATTTTTGAATTAGATTTTTAGGGTTTCAATTTCTCCTTGCATTTAATTTGTCGTGCGCATTTCAGTTTGTTTTAGTATTATTGTAATTGTTTCGAGTTTGTAATAGTTTTAATTAGGGTTTTAAGCTTCCACATTTTTATTTTTCGTCAAGATAATTATGTAACGGTCAAAGCCATGTAATAGCTACGTTTATTTTCCCGCACTTTAAATTCCTGCAAATATTTAACTGTCTAGATGTATGCTAATAGGATTGTATGGTAAGAGTGTCTTGAAATTAAAACGGTAGATCACCTAATGTGCAAAGATTAAATAACTGAAACAATTCATATGCACATATTCACTCCTAGGGTTTACCTCACTTCGATTGCCTTCGGTAAAACA
The DNA here is from genome assembly GCA_948472305.1 of Vicia faba. Classification (NCBI taxonomy): domain Eukaryota; kingdom Viridiplantae; phylum Streptophyta; class Magnoliopsida; order Fabales; family Fabaceae; genus Vicia; species Vicia faba. The sequence continues at coordinate 209,349,318 of OX451737.1, forward strand.
GTCACTAAGCATAGGAAATTTTAGTGGTTACCCTCCAGTCTGAAAGATCAAAATGTCCCATTCGAATGTTGCCTCGGAAAAGATCTTAAGACTCTAAGGTTACTGCTAAGGTTTTCTAACTGTTGCTTTAGTGATTGTACTTGTCCCTTTCGAATGTCCCTTATAACTATAACGACGGGGCTACCTACTCCTTAATAGTAGGATAGCATTGTCTAAAGGAAACAAGAACAAACAATCTTTTTTCGAGTAGGTAGAATCTTAAATACTTGATCAACCAAAAACTTTTCACAAACACCTTTCAAAACAAATTTTCAAAACAAACTTTGTCACATCCTTGAGGACTGATACAAGGGTTATCACTAAGTAAAACATTTTCAAAACAAGCACACACACAAGTAATTTTAAAAAGATGAGAAAGTACCTAAGAGCCCATGGAAAACCATGGATAGAAAGGGTGCTAACACCTTCCCTTTCTATAACCTACCCCACGTACTAAGAAATATCTCGAAAAAAGGTTTTTTCTGTTCTTTTTCCTTTTCCATGATTGGATGAAATAAAAGTCGGTGGCGACTCTTGCTTACCGCGACATTTTGCAAACAAAAAACGCAAAATGCAAACCAGTAAAAACATTCGGTTCTGCCACTGTATCACAGAACTGGCGACTCTGCTGGGGACTAAATAAGTGGGGTATACCTTAGGATCTAGGTCATTAAATTGCTTCTCTTGATTGTCTTGATTGCTTTACTTTTGAGGGTTTGTTTGGGGTTACTATAGATCCTACACCCGGATCTGGGGGCACTCATTAGGTAAACAACATTAGATCATGGAGACTGTACAGCGTAGACTGATATGGTTTAAACGGTGGCTGTGTTGGTGTGGCACTTTGGTTTGTACCGGTATCCTTCATGGGGAAACGAGGAGAATACGGGGCCGCTGCGTGGTGTCGTGAAGCACTAACGGACCTTAGAACCTTAGTTGAACAAACTTGTCCATTAGAAAGTAGTGAGATAGCCGACCTCAGTGTACAGCTGAGGATTGGTTGATACTCGATGCTACACTCATTGAGATCAGACTTTCGGGATATTTTGGCTGCAAGAAAAGATTGCTTGAGCTGAGACAATGCCCGATAAAGGATGGTCAGTGATATTGAGATCCCTTAGAACCCGATTACTTTTTAAGACAGGTTTGAAACCAACTAAACTTCAAGAGGGTACTACCTTTAACCTCATGCAAGCCTTAAACCTAAGGACTTTGTGTAATTTGACTGTGTTTGCTATACCTGTGTTTGCTATACCTGTGTTTTATCATGACATCATGCATCATAACATAGCATCCATTCTTATTGCACTAACCATTTCAAAGACCAAGGGAATTTATCTTTGTTCTGTTTTGCAGATCATGACTTCCGTTCGTAGAAACATTATCCGAATCAGCTTTGTGAAGATACCTTCCCAACTCAAAGAGCTAGCATCAAGGGTTTCTGAAACTTCTGCGTTCACTAAGAGACATGGTCGACTTCTCAACCTGGTTACTTCAAACTTTGATGAAAAGATGATGAGTGTACTCTTTCAGTTCTTTGATCCCAAGCACCACTGCTTCACCTTTCCAGACTATCAGTTGGTACCTACCTTGGAAGAATTCTCTCAGCTGTTGGATATACCCATTCTTGAACAGTTACCCTTCACAGGTCTAGAAGAAGTTTCTAAGCCAGAAGTCATTGCCTCATCTTTGCATCTGAAATGGGCCGACGTGGTATCCAATTGGGAAACAAGAAGCGGAGTCAAAGGTTTTCTAGCTAACTTTCTGATAGACAAGGCCCAGCTGTTTTGGGATGATATGGATTTCCAGGCTTTTGAGGAGGTCTTAGCTCTTCTAATCTATGGGTTAGTCTTATTCCCTAATCCGGACTCATTCATAGATGTGAATGCTATCAACATCTTCCTCTCTCGCAATCATATGCCTACCTTACTCGGAGATATTCTGCACACTCTCCATACTCGCGCCATGAAGAGAAGAGGGATTCTTATGTGCTGCACACCATTGTTGTCGGGGTGGTTTATTTCTCACCTCCCTAAGTCCATACTGAAGAATGAAGAAGGTTTGGGTTGGTCGCAAAGGATAATGTCGCTCGCTCATACGGATATTCTTTGGTGTTCTCGAGCTATGGAAAACACTACTATTATTGACCGCTACGGGGAGTACCCTAATGTCCCATTACTTGGTATTAGAGGGGGTATAACCTACAATCCTTGTTTAGCTATGCGACAATTTGGTTACGCTCGAAGGGATGGTCCCCATGAGTTTCTTATCAAGGGCATTGTATTCAACTATGAGGATGATGTTCATGAGTATCGCCGGAGGTTCATACGAGCTTGGGGCATGGTAAACGGGTCTGGCACCAAGGCTTTGGGGCTAAAAACTTCCATTCCTATGGAACCTTACCTCCAATGGGTACGAGCTCGTGCCTAGAAGCTTATGATGCCCTATGTGGCCATTTTTCCAGTGATTGTGGAACCCACTACAGAAGAGGGTATTCCTTACACGGTTCTCTATCCTTACATGCCCACTGATCTTGGAGAATTATAGAGGTCTTGGATTCAGTTGATGAAGGAGCTGGATACTTACAGGGATTAGTTCCATGCTCAGGAGAGGAAGGTTTTAGAGCTCACAAAGCAACTGCGTGAAGAAAGAGGACTCAATGACTATCTCGGCACAAAGAGGAAGCATCCATGGGAATTTTGATGTCTTTTATAATTTTAGATTTGTTTTTTTATTGTAACGCCTAAAAGGCATTTGAACTTTAAAATCAGCTAATAAAATTTTTGTTTATTTTGGTTTGCAAATTTAAATTTCCCGAAGTCTTTGAAATCATTGCATGCACATCCCATTCATAACATTGCATGTACATGTACCATTACAGGTTTCTCATCTTCTTCGCTGTTTATTTCAACATGAAATGTCTTCCAAGCAAACCATCAAGGACCTTCAGGCACAGAATGCCCAGTTCCAACAAATGTTCATAAGTCTGGCAAAAGGGCGGGAGGATCTGAAAGCCCTCATCCTGAAAGAGAAGAAGAAAAAGAAGAAGGTTGTCTGTATTCTGAATATGGGCAGAAGGTTTGGAGAGCAGTTTAAGCGACAAGTCGATCTGACCTCTTCATCTAAGGAAGGGGAGAATCGGGAAGAAGAGAATGACCTCAGTCTTGCAGTTTTTGACAATGATACCAATTATAATGATGAGCAATATCCTCCTGCTGAGGATAGATACAAACAGTTGGAAGACCGTCTGAGTGCCATGGAAGTTCAGAGGATACCTGGACTGGATTTCGAAGAATTGGGGTTGGTGTCGGGGGTGGTCATCCCGCAGAAGTTCAAAGCTCCAATTTTTTCTAAGTATGATGGGGTGTCCTGCCCAAAGCTCCATCTCTGTTCTTATGTCAGAAAGATCCAGCCCCAAACCGCTGATAGAAATCTGTGGGTTCATTTCTTTCAAGATAGTCTGTCAGGGACTCGGCTTGAACGGTTGTACCAGCTAGAGGGAGCAAATGTCCGAAACCGGGAAGATCTGGCTGCTGCTTTCTACAAGCAGTATCAATACAACGCCGACCTTGCTCCTACTCGTACTCAACTTCAGAGTATGTCCATGGGTGCAAGTGAAGGATTTAAAGATTATGCACAAAAATGGAGAGACTTGGCTGGGAGAGTTCAACCCCTGTTGTCTGATAGGGAGTTGGTTGATATGTTTCTGGGGACGCTATTTGGTCCATTTTTCAATCATTTGATTGACAGCTCGTCAGCTGGCTTCACCGAGTTAATTTTAACTGGAGAGAGAGTAGAAGCTGGGATCCAGAGCGGTAAGATACAGAAGGATGCCTCTTCGAGCTTAGTAAAGAAGCTTATCGCTGGAAATAAGGAAGCCAGTGCCATCTATAGCCCGAGGGGCCAAAACATGGTTGAACGTCGTCAGACAGTAAGTGTCATGAAGATACCTAGACCTGCAGTTGCTCCAAAATGCAACAATCAACAAAGGGTGGAAATACCACAACGGCAGTTTACCCGCATTAACATGACAATTGCTGAAGTGCTACCTCACATGCTGAGATCCAACTTGGCAACCTTGAAAGAGGCTCCCAAGAATCCAAATATTACATCTCCCCGATATAATCCAAATGCCCGGTGTGCCTATCATTCTGAGAGTCCTGGCCACGATACAAATGACTGTTGGGCTCTGAGGAACAAAGTACAAGACTTGATTGAATCCAAGGAAATAGAGTTTGATGCTCCGGAGAAGCCAAATGTCATAACTGCCCCCATGCCTAAACACGGTCATAGATTTAATGTTGTTGACACGGATTTGTTTGTTACCTCTGTTGATGAAGTTTATACTCCTCTCATGATTGTGAAGAAGAATTTGTTGTTGACCGGTTTATTTCTGGGTTGTGGTGAAGGTTGCCACATGTGTTCATTGCTACCTTATGGTTGCCGTTTGCTGAAATTAGGTGTTCAACACTTGATAGATAGCAAAGAAATTTTGTTTGAGAAATCTTTGGTTCCCGTTGTTCCATCTGAAGACATTGCCATTATAACCATTTTCGCCAATCCTTCCAAGGTTTCCTCGAGAAGACCTGTTAGGATTACATCTGCTCCAAGAATTACTCCGCTGATAATCATTGTTCCTGGTCTTGTCCTGTATGTCTCGGACAAAGATGTCCCATGGCATTATGGTGCTGAAGTGTACTATCATGGCATCAAACAAGATCTGAAAGACGAAGAGGCTGATCCTGATATTGGTAACATTGTCGGAACCAGCAAAATTACCCGAAGTGGAAAGGTCTTCTCTCCCGAGATTTCCCCTAAGACTTTCAACAAGCCTATTGTCATTCCATCTGCTGTTCTTGCTAGTACATCCACTACAGTTCCTGTTCTTACTCTAGTTATTACCCCTGTCGGCGAATCGTCTGATACCCGCGGTAAGGAAATTATAGGCGAGCCTGCCCGGACGGAGGCGCCTAAGAAAGTTGTTGTGGAAGCCTCTAAGCAAGAAATGGAGGAAATACTGAAAATCATTAAGAAGAGCGACTACAATGTGGTCGAGCAGCTGGGGTAGACCCCATCAAAGATATCCATGTTGTCTCTGCTGTTGTGTTCTGAAGCCCATGTGAAGGCTTTGATTGCATTTCTCAAAACTGCGCAAGTGCCGCAGAAAACTTCAGCTGATCAGTTCAAAGATTGTGTGGCCAGCCTGACTGCTGATAATGGGCTGGGTTTTTCATATGCAGACTTAACACCGAAGGGAAGGAAGCATAATGATGCTCTGCATGTCTCAATTGAATGCAGGGGCACCACTATGGCTCATGTACTGGTAGATATTGGGTCTTCACTGAATGTTCTGCCGAAGAAGGCGTTGGACCGGTTGGATTGCGAGGGTTTAACTCTGAAGCCTAGTAACATTGTGGTAAGGGCTTTTAACGGATCAAAGAGAATGGTGCACGGGGAGGTGGACATCCCTGTCAAAGTGGGTTCTCAGACTTTTGGTTCCACCTTCTATGTGATGGATATCAGGCCGTTGTATTCTTGTTTGTTGGGTCGTCCTTGGATCCACGAGGCTGGGGCAGTCACTTCCACACTCCACCAAATGTTGAAGTATCTGGTGAAAGGAAAGATTGTCACAGTGCAGGGTGAAGAAGAATATATGGTGAGCCACCTTAATTCCTTCCGCTACGTAGAGATGGACAAGGAATTCATAGAAACTCCTTGTCAGAACTTCGAAAAGGTCCCTCAGATCTTGGAATCAACTGAAACTACTACCAACAAACCTCCTTTGAAGATGGCTTCTCTCAAGGACGCCAAGGCTGTGGTTGAAGAAGGTGGGTGCACCAATTGGGGTCAGCTCCCTGATTTGACTCAGAAAATTGACAAATTTGGTTTGGGCTTTACTACAGGGGCTCAAAGAGCTGTTAGATGCGCTCGGGCTGAAAGACCTCCCCTACACATCAGCAATTAGGGAATTAACGCCATTGAAGACAGCAAAGAGGACTCAGACATCGACAACTGGATCTACCCAACTACCAACGGTGGACCGAGTAACTGGACGGCTAGGGACTTTATACCTATTTCTTTTATTCCGCAGTAATTGACTTACTTGTTTTGAGATTTGTAATAAACATTTTAAAACTTTACGGCCCTGTGTCTTGCCCGAGGCACATTGGCTTTGCTTGTGAGGTCTATTATTTGTCATTTTATATATCATTAATAAAGCATTGGACGTTTCTTGCATACAAATTTTGCGCTCTCTATTCTTCTTTTCTGTTTTCACTTTATCAAAACATCAATTCTCTTACACACACTCATGTATCATACTGCAGATCCATATCCACTCTGGATCTCATTGATAACAGCTTTGTTATTGCCAGTTATGACTTCAAAAGTCCGATCAACCAAGCCGAAGACAAAGGTGAGGATGATTGTGAGGTGCCTGGAGAACTTGCTAGTATATTACAGCAGGAGGAAAGGGCCATACAGCCTCATGAAGAGCCGGTTGAGACAGTGAATTTGGGTACTGAGGAAGACAGAAAAGAGGTTAAGATTGGTGCAAATTTGGAAGTTAAGGTCAAACAGCAGTTGATACAAATGTTGCACGACTATGTTGAGATCTTTGCCTGGTCCTATGAAGACATGCCTGGTTTGGACACTGATATCGTGGTACATCGCCTGCCGACCAAAGAAGATTGTCTACCGGTTAAACAGAAGGTCTGTCATATGCGCCCTGAAATGTCAGAAAAGATCAAGACAGAGGTCATGAAACATTTTGACGCGGGATTCTTAGCTGTCACTTCTTATCCACAGTGGGTTACCAACGTCGTTTCGGTACCTAAGAAAGACGGTAAGGTACGGATGTGTGTGGATTACAGAGATCTGAACAGGGCAAGCCCCAAGGATGACTTCCCCTTCCTCACATTGATGTTCTGGTCGACAACACCGTGCAACACAAAATCTTCTTCTTCATGGACGGTTTCTCTGGCTACAACCAGATCAAGATGGCTCCTAAAGACATGGAGAAGACAACCTTCATTACACAGTGGGGCACCTTCTACTACAAGGTGATGCCTTTTGGGTTGAAGAACGTTGGGGCAACTTATCAGCGCTCTATGGTCGCTTTGTTCCATGATATAATTCACCACGAGATCGAAGTTGTGATACGGTGGGAGAACTGACTAGGGTTTTGCGTTTGTTTTCGCAAATGTTTCGGTTGAGCAAGAGTCGCCACCGACTTTTTATTTTATCCTAAGGAAAGGTTTAAAAAGCACAGCAAAAACCTTTGAGATTTTTCTTGGGTTCGGGGAGTAGATTATAGAAGGGGAAGGTATTAGCACCCCTTCTATCCATGGTTATCCATGGGCTCTTAGGTATTCGCTTAGATCAACTTGCCTTGGTTTTCAATTGTTTGAAATGGTGCTTTGTGTATGGTTTTGAAAATGTTTTGAAAAGATGCCTTGTGCTAGGCTAACCTTGTAACAATTCTTTACTCGAATGTTTTACAAAAGGTGTTTTATCTTTTTAAAAAGTTGTTTCAAGGGTTTGAAAAGTTGATTTTGAAAGTGCTTGTGAAGTGGGTTTTGAAATTAGGCAAGTGTTTTCTTGGCAAATTGACAAGTACTTAAGAGTTTATCTACCCTAAAGTTTTCTCAAAGGTTTTGTCATGTTTTAAACCCTTTTGACAAATTTGTTCCACCATTGCATTTGGTGGACAATCTTGTCTTAGGAGATGAAAGGGACAGGCGCGGGTCATCGTTTGGACCATAATTGCAACGGCGTTAAATGTCTTTGGGCAATTTTCTTTAAGGGACTTGATCATTTGTTTTTGTTTTGTTTTGAAAAGTTTTATCGAGGGACTATGATCATTCAATTTGTTTGTTTTGCCCAAAGAAATTCAACATGCAACATGGCCCATTTTTTGAAAGGCAACAAAGTGGAGTACCCTAGGGGGTGCAAGTGTGAGAAGTGTTGTTTATTTTCATGCTCATTTATCTTGTATTAGGTCAAACTATTTTTTGTCGTTTTTTCGCATGCAAACCTTAATTCTAACATGGCATAATTAGAAAGCGTATAAGGTGCGAAATTGAAAATCCTACGCTATTACAACATAATAATATAGGGAGGGGGGTACAAATTTACAAATGGGGGATATTTAGACAAGAATTTAAATCTACATTATTACATCATTTTTGAATATTTGCAAGGTAAATAAATTGCATAATTAAATAGAAATTAAATAAATATGCAAAAATGCAAAAAAAAAAAAAAGTTTTTATATATGTATGAAAAAAATGTAGTTTATGTGAAATAAAATAAGAAAATAAAAAGGTATTATTTTTGAGTATTTTCATATTTAGGGCAAAAACCCTAATTTTAATCAAGATGTATATTGATTAATTAATTCACATAATATTTATTATTTACATACAAAAATAAAATAAAATATGGTATATGTGTAAAAAGGCCCTTTTTTTAGTATTAAATATTGAAAAATAAAATATGTACATTATTTGATATTTTATTCTAAGTATATTAATAAATATGTATTTATATTTACATTATTTTAAATATGTATTATGGATAAATAATAATAATATTTAATATTTTTTAGAAAATAGTATTTTTTATATAAAATATTTTCAGAGGATAATATAAAATAAAAATGAAAATGAAAATGTATTTACAATATTTTTTCTATTTTATTCTAAATAATAATATACATGTTCATTTATGTATAAATCAAAAGAAAATCAAACAAATACCAAATAAAATCCAAAAATGATGAGAAAAATATTTTCAAAATTTTAATATGCTGAGGAAAAATAAATGAATCAAAATAAAAAAGAAAGTGTCAAAAATCATTAAAAATAAAGCAAATGGGCTTGGGGGTGAGAAAATGGAAATAGTGGTGCAAAAAGAAGAAACCACACAGGCTCAGCCCATGTGGCTTCATCTTCAACCTTTGTTCAACAGCATTCAAAAACACGCGCCCTGTACTCCAATTGCTAACTCCTGATTCCTGGCTTTTTAACAAAAACTCATAACATAAAAAATGCTCAGCATGAAGAGACGATTCCAACCATGTATAGAACTTGACCTAACTCTCTAAGATGAGGGAGAATTTCTCTTCCCCCAATTTCTGACCTAGTTTTTCTGCCATTTTCAAAGCTTAAATTCTCTCTACTCAGGCAAAAGAAATGAAAAGTAAAGATATGTACATGTTTAGGGCTATGAGTAGAACCTTGTTTCTTCACAAACTTAAGACTAAAGATGCATGATAAGAGAGATACGAGTTCAAAGTTTTACCTATTCAGTTGAACTTCTATCTGGAGAATGAGGAACTTTCAATGCAAGGTGATGATTGGAAAAGCTTCCTTGAGGTCCAGGGATGCTATTCCAATGTTTACTTTGTCTTGAAACTTCTTGTATCGAGCTGTGGAACTTCAACTGCAAAAGGAAAAAATGAAAATGGTGGAAGCTGTTAGAGGGATTACAGGTCAGGTTTTAGGTCATGGTTAGCTTGCATACATGCTAGGGAATGTGTATGAATTGATTTTGGTGAGAATGCTCGAGGGAAATGGGATTTGGCACTCAAACTGCAGAGGCAACTCTGTTTTTGCAGTTTGAGGATGATTCTAAGATGGAGGGTGTTTTGGAGGTCAAGGATTCGTGCAAAAGCTTGGTTGGGTTCTTTGGAAGGTGTTTGATCAGTTTGTTCTTGTGTGTCTAGGCTGATATGGAAGTTGTTACAAGTTATGAGACTTTCTTCTTTCTTAAGCAACAAAAGCAAGTTGACTTTCTAGGCATGTAGGGGGCCTCCTAATGTGCTGCATAATCTTCTCTTGATCAGAGCAATTTGTCCATAATCTTGTGCCAAAAGGATTTAGCTTGTACTTGTTGGATTTCTAAATTGACATAAAGTGAACTTTTACCAAAATGGCTAATTTGCTTTATCTAGAAATGGATCAATCTTGTGTACAATGCTTGAACTCATGGAACAACACCTTGGCACAATGAACAAGCATTAAATTATGGAGTGTAACTTGGTTTAAGGACCTGTAATCTAGCCTAAAGCATGCTGAGTTCAAATTTGCAAAGTTATGGACATGGAACTTGGTCATGAACAAAGTGGTTTTTTGCTATATTGTGAAATTCGATTCTCTCTAACCATGAGGTTGTTTGATGAGTTCTTGGACATTTTGGAAAGCTTGGATTGTGTACTACAATCCATCTTTGAAATGCAAATTGAAATTCCAAGTGGAAGGGTATGAAAAATGGCCTTGAAGTGGGGTAGAAAACCTTGTCAAAATAGGTTAAAATTCTACTAAGTTAAAAATGGTTTAGTGCCCTTATTCAAAAAATTGTAACTTGAGATACAAGCTTCAAATGAGAAAACTTTGTGAATAAAAGTTGTATATTATGCAACAAGCTACAACTTTCATGTTTGGACTTTTGTTTGAATCCAAATGGATCTTGGTGAAAAGGTGGGGTAAAGTTGGGAAACAATTAGGGTTTTTCATAACTTAGAAAAATTCTAAGTTATGAAAAATTCCATTTTCTAACCCTAATTTGCAATTTGTGATTTCTTGGTGAACAAGTTTCGTGATTTGGCATATTTTGATGAAAAATGAATCTTGACTCTTGATTTTGACCAAAAAGTCAAAGTTTGATTTTTCAGTATACAGTCAAAACTGATCAATTGACTGGGAAATTCAATTGTCAATCTTGTGTACTTGGGATCTTTTGAACTTGTTGGGCATGTCAAGATAATTCCATGGGGTCCTTGAGTCCATATGTGAGCTTGGTTTGCCATTGGCTAGGTCAAACAGTCAAAAATTGCCTCTGTGCAGTCAAAACCCTAAAAATGACCATTTTGCCCTTTTGGTGATCTGATCAAATTTCTTGCGGAGTTGTGGTCCAAACTTGATCAAATGACTCCTAGGAGTTCATAATGTTGATGTGGATCAAATTTCATGAGATTTGACTGTCAATTGGCCACAGTTGACTTTTTCCCCAATACAGTTGATTTCTAGGTCAACTGTCCAATTGACTGGGCAAAATTTGGAATCAGGACTTGAAACTTGGTATGGATAAACTTAGGAGGTCAATATGAAGCAAGAAAGTCATCTTGGGCACTTTAGGTCAAAACATATTTGTGCAAACACAAACCCTAATTTGGGGTTAGCAGTGCAAAGAGGAGTCTTGAGCAGATGAAACCATAACTGGATCTTGAGCTTCAAGAGCTTTGTGAGGAGAAATCAGTGAGAAATGGGAGGGCAAATTTTGGGGTACAACAGTTGCCCCTGTTCAATCTTCTTGGACCTGAAGAGTTAGATTGGCAAGCTTGCCTTTCGTGACTCGAGGGTAAAAGGAGATTGGACACTAGAGTGCACGGAAATTTGCACTCGTCAAAGCACTGGATGCGGGAATGGGCTTAGAGATGCCATTTGGAGATGGGCTTAACGATGCCATCTGGGAGAGTGACAGAAACTTGTCGGGGATGGGCTTAAAGATGCCATCTGGAAGGGAATATCAGGAAAGTGTCCAAGCTTTGGACCATTTCTGAATTGGGGGTCTGAACAAGCAATAGGTTGACATCCGTTGTTGGGAGGAACCTGCAAGCTGTTTTCAGGAAGTTGCATCTAAACAAGTTGATAGATTAACATCCGTTACTTGGGGAAAATCCATGAACTGTTTTCAGAAGTCTGGAAGAATCTGAACAAGTGATAGGTTAACATCCGTTTACTTGGAGAACCCATGAACTGTTTTCAGAAATCTTGGGATTGAATCAGCAATAGAGCAGCATCCGTTGTTGGGAAGCTTCCGTAAACTGTCTTCAAAAAGTTGCATCTGAACAAGTTGATAGATTAACATCCGTTACTTGGGAAGAATCCATGAACTGTTTTCAGAAGTCTTGAGAAGAATCTGAACAAGTGATAGGTTAACATCCGTTTACTTGGAGAACCCGTGAACTGTTTTCAGAAATCTTGAGATTGAATCAGCAATAGAGAAGCATCCGTTGTTGGGAAGCTTCCGTAAACTGTCTTCAAAAAGTTGCATCTGAACAAGTTGATAGATTAACATCCGTTACTTGGGAAGAATCCATGAACTGTTTTCAGAAGTCTTGAGAAGAATCTGAACAAGTGATAGGTTAACATCCGTTTACTTGGAGAAACCGTGAACTGTTTTCAGAAATCTTGAGATTTGAATGATTTTAGTCTGTCGACTGATCTTACCTGAAAAGGCAGAGAGTTAGTTGTATGCAATGCTGTGATGCATGATACAATGTGTATTATGGCGTTATGAATGTAAATGGATGCGTATGTAAGTTGGAGAGCTGTCTTGCATAGGATGGATGAATCCGGGATAGCGGAAGATAAAAGAATTTTGATTGCTGCCGGGGAAAATAAATCCTGGGTCGTTAGTGGGGAACCTGGAGCTTGGGTTGTATACCAATCTTCTGGGGAACTTCTGAAGTCTTCTACTGGGGAGTACCAAACTAGTAGACTTAATGCTGGGGAGGCCAGATTGAGAATCTTCAGCCTGGAGAGAAGTATCTCTGGAGATTTCACTGGGGAACTCAAGATTTTTCTTCCTAAAAACTCTGTGGGGAGAAGGTTTAAAAAGTCTGACTCTGCTGGGGATTGTCCATTTGAAGCTTTTGATCTGCTGGGGATACTGAAGCTTAAGCTCTGAGGGAAAATGATTTCCGGAAGATTCTCTGGCTGGGGATTTTGCAAAGATAAACTCCTTCGGGGATTGCATTGATAAGTTATTGTTGGGGAATTTTGAGGAACTCCGCTGGGGATGGGAAGAACTTTGGCGAGCGTGATCTCTCCTGGTTGTTAGCTGAGGATAACCCAGTTATAAGCCTCTGTGAGGAATAACTTTGAATAAAACTCGGGAGGGACGTCCGTACTCTGCGGGGAGATATCCTTCGGAACCTTACTGGGGACAAGCTTTGAGGGTCTGCTGGAGGTAGACCTCAGGGTTTACCAGGGATGTGGATTACAAATCTTGAGGGATTTCCTTTGAAAGGGTGTCAAAATATCCGTTTGTACTTTCATCCTATCAGTAACCCTTTTCTTAGGTTCAATTAGGAAGTGATCACGTTTCAAATGCATATGCCTATTTAACAAAACATTGGACGTTTCTCAAAATAAAACAAATAGTGCAAGAGAAAAAGAAAAAGGGAAATGACACAAATTTTGGGAAGAGTATTTGTATTGATTTTCTTTGAGTATATTTGTACAAAGGAGACAATCATCCTAGTAAGAGGATCTTGTCGTAAATATTTGAAAAATTTATACAAAATAAAGATGGCTATGTGAAATAATTCCATGGGATTCCATTCTGCTGTAGCTTTCACAACTCTGAACATCTGTCCATTCAACGCTTCGTTTGACGATGGCTGGATTGATCAGAAACCTGGAACCGGTTGATGAAGGGATTGTCTTTGAAGTGATCCGACGAGACATAGTCATACGCTTTAATTCCCTAACTTTTGCCTGAATCGCCCTTTTGGGTTTTCGATCCACCGGGAAACCCCTTTTTGCCCAAGTCGCCCTTTCGGGTTTTCAACTTGCCGGGTGTACAGATTTTTTTGTTCTTATCCCTAATTTTTGCCTGAACCGCCCTTTCGGGTTTTCGGTTCACCGGGATGCCCATTTTTGCCCAAGCCGCCCTTTCGGGTTTTCGACTTGTCGGGTTATCTTATGCGTAGTATCTTTTGACTATGTCTGCGTTCGTAGGGTGCGGCAAATCATCGCCGTCCATGGTGGTCAGAATCATTGCACCACCAGAAAATATGCTCTTGATCACAAATGGTCCTTCATATGTAGGAGTCCATTTGCCCCTGGGATCACTTTGCGGCAAGATAATCCGCTTGACTACTAGATCTCCGACTTGATACACTTGACGTCTGACTTTCTTATTGAAGGCCTTGATCATCCGTTTTTGATACGTCTGACCATGACATATAGCCGCAAGTCGCTTTTCGTCGATCAGATTGAGTTGATCAAGTCGGGTCTGCATCCAATCATCTTCATTCAAACCTGCATCCTTCATAATCCTTAGAGACGGGATCTGAACTTCCATAGGCAAAACAGCTTCCATGCCATAAACCAAAGAAAATGGGGTTGCCCCAGTTGAAGTACGTATCGTCGTACGGTATCCATGCAGCGCAAACGGTAACATCTCATGCCAGTCTTTGTAAGTGACTGTCATTTTCTGAATAATCTTCTTAATATTTTTGTTCGCAGCTTCAACAGCACCGTTCATCTTCGGCGATAGGGAGATGAATTGTGATGATAAATCTTGAACTGTTCGCATAATGCAGTGATCATTGTGTTATTCAGATTTGTACCGTTGTCTGTGATAATCCTGTCTGGAACACCGTACCGACATATGAGATTTTGCTTGATAAAGCGGGCAACCACATTTTTGGTGACAAAGGCGAAGGAAACTGCTTCGACCCATTTAGTGAAGTAGTCAATGGCAACCAGGATGAAGCGATGTCCGTTGGAAGCCGTGGGTTTGATTTCTCCAATCATATCAATGCCCCACATTGCAAAGGGCCATGGAGCAGTCAGGACGTTGAGGGGAACCGGAGGGATATGAACTTTGTCATCATAGACTTGACACTTGTGACAAGTACGGGAATGTTGATGGAAATCAGTCTCCATGGTAGACCAGTAATAGCCTGCCCTTAGGATCTTCTTAGCCATTGTATGCCCGCTCAAGTGAGTGCCAAATGGGCCGCTGTGTATATCAGTCATGATCAACTCTGCTTCAGCCTTATCCACACATCGGAGTAATACACAATCATGGCTTCGTTTGTAAAGGATGTCGTTGCTCAGGAAGAACTTAGCAGCGAATTTCCTTAAGAACTTCTTGTCATTCACGGAAGCTCCTTTAGGATAATCTTGGGTCTCGAGATACCTTTTGATTTCATGGAACCAAGGTTGTTCCACTACTTCTTCGGTATTAATCTCGTGACAATGCGCGGGTTCATCCATTCGCTCGATGGTGATTTGGGGAGCCTCGTTATCCCAGTTGAGTTTAAACATGGAGGACATTGTGGCCAGAGCATCGGCTAGCTGATTCTCTTCTCGCGGGAAGTGCTCGAAGGTAATTTGCTCGAAGTGAGGCAACAATGTCAGAACATGTTCTTTGTATGGAATAAGATTAGGATGCTTGGTATCCCACTCTCCTTTGATCTGGCTGATGACCAAAGCCGAGTCCCCGAATACGATCAAAGATTTGATCCCCAAGTCTATAGCAGCCTTGAGACCAAAGATGCAGGCTTCATACTCAGCCATATTGTTTGTGCAGCTGAAGCAAAGTCGGGCCGTGAAAGGAGTGTGGCATCCTTCCGGAGAAATGAGTACTGCGCCAATGCCGTTTCCAAGTGCATTTGAAGCACCATTAAAGTACAGGGTCCATCGGGATCCCTTCTCTGGTCCGTCATACGGTCCGTCACCTTTAATGTTATCCAAATTCATGATGTCCTCGTCTGGGAAATCAAATCTCATGGGTTGATAGTCTTCGATAGCCTGGTGAGCCAGATGGTCAGCTAATACACTCCCTTTTATAGCTTTTTGGGTGGTGTACTGGATGTCATACTCGGTCAAGATCATTTGCCATCTGGCTATCCTTCCAGATAAAGCGGGCTTTTCGAAGATATATTTGATAGGGTCCATTTTGGATATCAACAAGGTAGTATGAGTCAACATATACTGTCTTAGTCGGCGAGCAGCCCATACCAAAGCGCAGCAAGTTTTCTCGAGCAGTGAGTAGCGAGTCTCACAGTCGGTAAACTTTTTGCTAAGGTAATAAATAGCATGCTCTTTTCGACCAGACTCGTCATGCTGGCCCAAAACACACCCCATTGAGTTATCCAAAACGGTCAAATACATGATCAATGGTCTTCCTTCGACGGGTGGCATCAGAATAGGAGGTTCTAGCAAATACTCCTTGATTCTATCAAAAGCAGCTTGGCAGTCGTCGTTCCATTCAACTACCTGATCTTTCTTCAAGAGTTTGAAAATTGGCTCACAGGTAGAAGTCAGATGTGAAATGAATCTGGCAATATAGTTTATGCGCCTCAAGAACCTCTAACTTCCTTTTCAGTACGGGGAGCAGGCATCTCTTGTATTGCTTTTACTTTTGCCGGATCGACTTCAATGCCCTTGTTGCTTACAATGAATCCCAGGAGTTTACCAGACCTAACTCCAAAAGTGCATTTACTCGGATTCAGCCTGAGCTTGTATTCTTTCAATCTGGCAAACAGCTTTTCCAGATGTTCAAGGTGCTCTTCCTCTGTTTGTGATCGAGCTATCATATCGTCTACGTAAACTTCAATCTCATGATGTATCATGTCATGAAATAGAGCTACCATGGCGCGTTGATAAGTTGCCCCTGCGTTCTTCAGCCCGAACGGCATCACTTTGTAACAGAAAGTGCCCCATTGTGTGACAAAAGTTGTTTTCTCCATATCCTCAGGGGCCATTTTGATTTGATTGTAGCCCGAGAATCCGTCCATGAAGGAAAACACCTTATGCTGAGCTGTATTTTCGATCAAGATGTCAATATGAGGCAGCGGGAAATCATCCTTAGGGCTGGCCCTATTCAAATCCCGGTAGTCCACACACATTCTGACTTTGCCATCCTTCTTAGGCACTGGCACAATGTTAGCGACCCATTGAGGATAGGACGTAACAGCCAGAAAGCCAGCATTGAACTGCTTCATTACTTCTGCTTTGATTTTTTCGGACATGTCAGGCCTCATTCGGCGAACTTTTTGCTTAATCGGTGGACAGTCTTCTCTTGTGGGGAGGCGGTGAACCACGATGTCCGTGTCTAGGCCCGGTATGTCTTCATAGGACCAAGCGAATATTTCAACATACTCATTCAGTAATTGTACCAAGCGTTCCTTGACTTCTGGTTCCAGGTTGGCACCCACTTGCACCTCCTTCCGATTCTCCTCGGTTCCCAAGTTAATAGTTTCCAACGGCTCTTCATGCGGTAAGATGGCCCTTTCCTCTTGTTGCAGGAGTCTGGCTAGTTCCCCGGGTACTTCACAACCTTCGTCATCTTCATACTCGGCTAGATTGACCAGGTCTTCTGAGTTATTGAAAGATACAGCAGAATAGTCACCCATGGAATCCGGAGTAGATGGGTACCTGCATTGGTGAGTGTGGGTGTGTGTAAGGGATAGCCATCCTTAAACAAAAAAATGCAAAAGGAAAGAAAATGAACACAAGCAGTTTATCAAATGAAAAACGTCCAATGAATCATTAAACATGGCATATGAATATGAAAAATAATCAAAACCCTTACAAGTGGACCTACATGCCCTGGGTAAGGCAGGAGGTGAAAAGATAGTGTACGGATTGTTTGAAAGTAAAATATTACAGACCAAATAGGAAATGTTTAATAGATAAATTACTGATGAATAAAGGTGATGGGGACAAAGTCTTTAGCCTCCCAATTGCTCAACCCTCCTCTGACAGTTGGATGAATCCATTCTTCAAAGTTGCTTTCTTTGTCTTCATCTTCCAGGGCGTTGATTCTGTAAGGAGAAATTTTGATCGGCGCTTTCTCAATTTTTGACCGGCGCATAGCTTTCTGGCCAGCGGTGGTGAAACCTAATCCAAGCTTATCAACCTTATGCGGAAAATCGGGTAACTGCCCCCACGCTGAATTCTTCCCTTCTTTAACTGCAGCCCTTGCATCCTCCAGAGATGCCATCCTGGCCATCTGTCTCGGTGTCTCAGCTGCCAACTTCGCCATTGCTATCTCAGGAAGCACTTCTTCGAAATGTTGAAACGGTGTCTCAATGAACTCCCCTTCAACCTCCACATATCGGAAAGAATTTAAGTGACTAATCATGTACTCTTCTTCGCCGTGGACCGTAATGATCTTTCCCTTTACAGGATACTTCAGCATCTGATGCAAAGAGGAGGTGACTGCCCCAGCATGGTGTATCCAAGGTCTACCCAGCAGGCAGGAGTATGATGGACGGATGTCCATTACATAGAAAGTGGATTTAAACACCTCGGTACCTATCTTGACAGGAATTTCAACTTCTCCATGGACCATTCTCTTCGACCCATCGAAAGCTCTGACGACAATATCACTCGGCTTTAATTCCAACCCTTCACAATCTAGCCGGTCCAAGGCCTTCTTAGGCAAAATATTCAGCGATGAACCGGTATCAACCAAAACATGTGCAAGGGTGGTTCCGCGACACTCGATTGAAATATGCAACGCATCATTGTGATTTCGGCCTTTAGGGGTCAGGTCGGCATCAGAAAAACCTAATCCATTGTCTGCAGTCAGACTAGCCACGCAATGTTGAAATTGATCTGCAGAGGTTTCCTGGGGCACAAGAGCTGCCTTTAGAAACTTAATCAAAGCTTGAGCGTGCGCTTCCGAGCAAAGCAACAGTGCCAGCATGGAGATTTTGGAGGGGGTTTGCCCCAACTGTTCCACCACATCGTAATCACTTCTCTTGATTATCCTCAAAATCTCGTCCATTTCTTTCTTGGAGGCTTCCGGAATCACCAAAGGTTGAGCCCTCGTCCTGACGGGCTCATCTTGTATTCCTTTTCCTTTATCGGCAATGGTAGGAGAGACAGCACTAGGAACGAAAATTTCTTCAATCAAAGGAGTTCTAGCAGAGAGCTTTACTGGTGCAGGGAGGACTTCTTTAGCTGACGAGGGTCCAAAAACTGCTCTTGGAGGAGCAATCTCTGGAGAAAATATTCTCCCGCTCCTGGTGATTTTGCTGGTGCCCGCAATGTTACTAATGCTGGCTTCTTCATCATCTGAATTTTCTTCAATTACCTCGATTTGCTTGATACCATGGTAGTAGATGTCACCACCATAGTTCCAAGGTATCGACTTTTCAGAAACATAGGGAACAAGCCCCGGCATTGTTATCTTCAAAGGTATAGACTTTGTAGCTGGTGTAATCTTAACTGGCTTTTTGACGGCCTCGGAAAGATTAGCGTGAATGGTTATGATTGAGACATTTTCAACATGAACTGGAACAGCAGGAACTTTTTCGAACAAAATTTGTCGGCTATCCATGAGGCCTTGGATGCCTTCCTTTAATAGCGGACAATCAAACGGTAGAGAGTGGCAACAGTAGCAGTCTTTTTTACATCCCGGGAAGATCCCGGCCCTTAACAAATTCAACTTAATGGTTAACAATGGAGTAGTCAGATCACTAACGTCAGCAACATACAGATCCTCTTCAATGGCATTGACATTCCGACCGTGCTTCGGCATAGGTGCAGATATCACATTGGGTTTTTCTGGAGCGTCAAACTCTACCTCCTTAGCCTCTATCAGGTCCTGGATCTTATGCTTGAGTGCCCAACAATCGTTGGTGTCATGTCCAACACTGTCTGAATGATAGGCGCACTTAGCATTGGCATGATAATGTGGAGAGGATGTATTTACATTCTTTGGCGCCTCCTTGATAGTGGCAAGATTCAATTTCAACAGATGGGGAAGCACCTGCGCTGGAGTCATATTAATATGGGTGAACTGCCGGTGTGGCCTTTCCACCCGTTGCTGGTTTGGTCTGGATTGGTTGTAGCGAGGCGGCTCACTTGGAGTGTTTTGAATCATCACGGCCCCCACAGTTGGTCGACGCTCCATCTTCCCTGCTCTTTTCTGAGAATATACCATAGCTGTCTCCTTCTTAAACGGCTTTTTCTCAACACTTGCAGCAACACCCTTCTGAATCTTTCCTGACTTGATGCCAGCCTCAATTCTTTCACCTGTTAAGATCAAATCGGCAAACCCTGCGGAAGAGTTACCAATTAAATGATTGAAAAATGGCCCAGATAGGGTCCCAAGAAACATATCAACGAGCTCACAATCGGTTAGAGGAGGCTGCACCCTGCCAGCCAAATCCCTCCATTTTTGTGCATATTCCTTGAATCCCTCACGTTGGGTACGGGTAGGAGCAAGATCAGAATTATACTGGTATTGTTTATAGAAAGCAGTGGCCAAATCTTCCCAATTTCTGACACTGGTTCCTTCTAACTGATAAAACCATTCCAACTGAGCTCCCGACAGGCTGTCTTGAAAGAAATGAATCCAGAGATTTTTATCTGCCGTATAGGGTTGAATCTTTCTCACATAGGACCTGAGATGCATTTTGGGGCAGGACAGCCCGTCATACCTTACAAACACTGGCACCTTGAATTTTGGGGGAATCACAATTCCGGCGACCAAGCCCATGTCTTCAAAATCCAAACCCGGTACCCTTTGCAATTCCATAGCAGCCAATCTGTCTTCTAAACCCTTGTACTTATCATCAGCTGGAGGGTACTGCTGGTCAGAATAATCTTCGTCCTCTTCAACCTCTTCCTCCTCTGCATCAGACTCGGAAGGCACCGCAACCCGATCTCTTTTACTAGTCCCTTCATCAGAAGTAGGAGGAAATTCAAGCACCCTCCGAGCTTCTCTGTCAAATCTTCTCCCCAAAGTAGCCACTCTGACCCTCTTTTTCTTCTTCACTGGGTCTATACTCTCCAGATGAGCCTTGATATCCTCTTGACTCTTGACCAAGGTCATCAAGAGTTGCTGGAACTGTGCATTCTGGGCTTGTAGGTCTTTGACTGTTTGCTCGAGATCCATCCTACTGAAATAAACAGCAGATAGATAAGGAAACCCGGAGTGAGACCTGCTTATGCACATGATGAATGGTATGCTGATGTATGCAATGCATTCAAGGATTTAGGACATTCAAAATTGTTTCAGACAAAGAAGAACGCACGTCATATTAATAAGAAGAAATCTGTTAGTACATAAATGCCCCATGGGCCAAATGTTACAACATAAACTTCTCAAGGCAGAAAGACATTGCGCATCCTCTTTGGTGCGATGTAGGTATTGAGGGCCTCTTGCTCGTGGAGTTGGCGGGTAAGCTCTAGAACCTTCTTTTCACTGGCGTAGTAGCTAGCTTCAAAAGTGTTCCGTTCCTCCTTGAGCTGAATCCAACTCTTCTGCATTTCTTCCCACGATGTAGGCATGTCTGGATGCAGGATGGTGTAGGGAACCTCTCCTTCATTGATGGGCTCTTTAATCACTGGGAGTACATGAGGATAAGGCATCATTAGACTTTGGGCTCGGGCTCGTACCCACTTGAGATAGGGCTTAAGAGGGATGGAGTTCTTGTGTCCCAGAGTCTTGCTATCAACCTTGTTGAGTTTTCCCCAAGCTCTGATAAATCTTTGGCGAAGTCCTTGCGCATCGTTGTCGAAGTCAAAAACTAGGCTAGGAATCAACATGTCATGAGGGCCATCCCTCCGTGCATATCCGAATTGTCTCAAAGCTAGGCAAGGGTTGTAGGTGATACCTCCCCTGATTCCAAGTAAGGGAACATTAGGAAACTCTCCGCAATGATCGACGATGATGACATTTTCTCTGGACCGAGAACACCAATGCACATCAGAATGAGTAAGAGTCATCAATCGTTGGGACCACCTTGTACTTTGGTCATTCTTCAAGACAGATTGTGGAAGGTGCGAAATAAACCACCTTGCGAGGATAGGAGTACAACACATGAGAACACCCCTCTTTCTCATTGTTCGTGTGTAAAATGAGTGAAGGATGTCCCCAAGCAATGTTGGTATTGGATTCCTGGACAAGATGATTTTGACGGCGTTGACATCTACCAATTGGTCAGGATTTGGGAACAAGACCAACCCATAGATAAGGAGTGCCACAATTTCTTCAAATGCTTGTAGGTCCAATGAGTTCCAACATTCTTGTGCCTTCTCCAACAAGAATTTTGCTAAGAATCCTTTGACGCCGCTTCTGGTTTCCCAATGCCCCTTGATTTCAGATGGTTGTAGATGTAATGCTCGAGCAACATCTTCAGGCTTTGGTTCCTTCTCCGTACCGTTGAAAGGTAGTTGATTAAGGATATGGATTCTTAGGAGTTGAGAAAACTCTTCCAAAGTGGGAACCAGCTGATAATCAGGGAAAGTGAAGCAATGGTGAAGGGGGTCAAAGAATTGGAATAGCACTTTCATCATGTCTTCTTCAATGTTGGTGTTGACTAGGCTGAGCAGTCTACCATGTCTTTCACTGAAGGATGAATTTTCCGGAATTCTTGAAGTGATCTCCTTGAGTTGAGGAGAGATTTTCACAAGGTTGACTTGGATGGTATTTCTGCGAGGCATTTCCATGACCTACAAAACAAGAACAAAGATGAAGATCCAAACCCTTGAAATGGTTAGTAAATGCATATGATGCTTCATGATGTTTATGATGTATGCACAAAACATATGTACAAGCAAATCACACTAAACCCTAGTTTCAGGCTTGCATGGGGTTTCATAGGTAAGTACCCTCTTGAGTGTAGTTGGCTTAAAAACCTGTCCTATAAATAGTAACCGGGTTCTAAGGAGCTCAATATCACTGGATTGTTTTCATTGTTCATTGTTTTGGTTTAGCCACTTAACTAACGACCAAAATATTCCAAGAAAACAACCCTCAATGAGTGTAGTATCGAGTATCTACCAACTTCGGACTGCACCAAAGCCGATCATCTCACTACCCCTAATAAAAGGCCAAGATGGTCAAGTAAGGTTCTAGGTCATTAGTGCTTAGTGACATCACTCAGCGGCCCCGTACTCTCCTTGATTGAACTCAAGGGTTACCGGTACCCACAAATATGTCGCACTAATATAGCTATTGCTTAGACCGTGTCGGTATACCCCGCACAGTTTCCACAATGTATTGCTATCTATGAATGTTTCCCAAAATCCGGGTGGAGGATTGTAAACCCAAACAATAGAGCCAAAGTATAAAGCAAGCAAATCAAACAATTAGTCATGCAAGAGGGTGATCTAAGCCCTAAGGTTACTCCACTTTTAAAATTTCCCCAGCAGAGTCGCCAGTTCTGTGATACGGTGGGAGAACTGACTAGGGTTTTGCGTTTGTTTTCGCAAATGTTTCGGTTGAGCAAGAGTCGCCACCGACTTTTTATTTTATCCTAAGGAAAGATTTAAAAAGCACAGCAAAAACCTTTGAGATTTTTCTTGGGTTCGGGGAGTAGATTATAGAAGGGGAAGGTATTAGCACCCCTTCTATCCATGGTTATCCATGGGCTCTTAGGTATTCGCTTAGATCAACTTGCCTTGGTTTTCAATTGTTTGAAATGGTGCTTTGTGTATGGTTTTGAAAATGTTTTGAAAAGATGCCTTGTGCTAGGCTAACCTTGTAACAATTCTTTACTCGAATGTTTTACAAAAGGTGTTTTATCTTTTTAAAAAGATGTTTCAAGGGTTTGAAAAGTTGATTTTGAAAGTGCTTGTGAAGTGGGTTTTGAAATTAGGAAAGTGTTTTCTTGGCAAATTGACAAGTACTTAAGAGTTTATCTACCCTAAAGTTTTCTCAAAGGTTTTGTCATGTTTTAAACCCTTTTGACAAATTTGTTCCACCATTGCATTTGGTGGACAATCTTGTCTTAGGAGATGAAAGGGATAGGCGCGGGTCATCGTTTGGACCATAATTGCAACGGCGTTAAATGTCTTTGGGCAATTTTCTTTAAGGGACTTGATCATTTGTTTTTGTTTTGTTTTGAAAAGTTTTATCGAGGGACTATGATCATTCAATTTGTTTGCTTTGCCCAAAGAAATTCAACATGCAACATGGCCCATTTTTTGAAAGGCAACAAAGTGGAGTACCCTAGGGGGTGCAAGTGTGAGAAGTGTTGTTTATTTTCATGCTCATTTATCTTGTATTAGGTCAAACTATTTTTTATCGTTTTTTCGCATGCAAACCTTAATTCTAACATGGCATAATTAGAAAGCGTATAAGGTGCGAAATTGAAAATCCTACGCTATTACAACATAATAATATAGGGAGGGGGTACAAATTTACAAATGGGGGATATTTAGACAAGAATTTAAATCTACATTATTACATCATTTTTGAATATTTGCAAGGTAAATAAATTGCATAATTAAATAGAAATTAAATAAATATGCAAAAATGCAAAAAAAAGAAAGTTTTTATATATGTATAAAAAAAATGTAGTTTATGTGAAATAAAATAAGAAAATAAAAAGGTATTATTTTTGAGTATTTTCATATTTAGGGCAAAAACCCTAATTTTAATCAAGATGTATATTGATTAATTAATTCACATAATATTTATTATTTACATACAAAAATAAAATAAAATATGGTATATGTGTAAAAAGGCCCTTTTTTTAGTATTAAATATTGAAAAATAAAATATGTACATTATTTGATATTTTATTCTAAGTATATTAATAAATATGTATTTATATTTACATTATTTTAAATATGTATTATGGATAAATAATAATAATATTTAATATTTTTTAGAAAATAGTATTTTTTATATAAAATATTTTCAGAGGATAATATAAAATAAAAATGAAAATGAAAATGTATTTACAATATTTTTTCTATTTTATTCTAAATAATAATATACATGTTCATTTATGTATAAATCAAAAGAAAATCAAACAAATACCAAATAAAATCCAAAAATGATGAGAAAAATATTTTCAAAATTTTAATATGCTGAGGAAAAATAAATGAATCAAAATAAAAAAGAAAGTGTCAAAAATCATTAAAAATAAAGCAAATGGGCTTGGGGGTAAGAAAATGGAAATAGTGGTGCAAAAAGAAGAAACCACACAGGCCCAGCCCATGTGGCTTCATCTTCAACCTTTGTTCAACAGCATTCAAAAACACGCGCCCTGTACTCCAATTGCTAACTCCTGATTCCTGGCTTTTTAACAAAAACTCATAACATAAAAAATGCTCAGCATGAAGAGACGATTCCAACCATGTATAGAACTTGACCTAACTCTCTAAGATGAGGGAGAATTTCTCTTCCCCCAATTTCTGACCTAGTTTTTCTGCCATTTTCAAAGCTTAAATTCTCTCTACTCAGGCAAAAGAAATGAAAAGTAAAGATATGTACATGTTCAGGGCTATGAGTAGAACCTTGTTTCTTCACAAACTTAAGACTAAAGATGCATGATAAGAGAGATACGAGTTCAAAGTTTTACCTATTCAGTTGAACTTCTATCTGGAGAATGAGGAACTTTCAATGCAAGGTGGTGATTGGAAAAGCTTCCTTGAGGTCCAGGGATGCTATTCCAATGTTTACTTTGTCTTGAAACTTCTTGTATCGAGCTGTGGAACTTCAACTGCAAAAGGAAAAAATGAAAATGGTGGAAGCTGTTAGAGGGATTACAGGTCAGGTTTTAGGTCATGGTTAGCTTGCATACATGCTAGGGAATGTGTATGAATTGATTTTGGTGAGAATGCTCGAGGGAAATGGGATTTGGCACTCAAACTGCAGAGGCAACTCTGTTTTTGCAGTTTGAGGATGATTCTGAGATGGAGGGTGTTTTGGAGGTCAAGGATTCGTGCAAAAGCTTGGTTGGGTTCTTTGGAAGGTGTTTGATCAGTTTGTTCTTGTGTGTCTAGGCTGATATGGAAGTTGTTACAAGTTATGAGACTTTCTTCTTTCTTAAGCAACAAAAGCAAGTTGACTTTCTAGGCATGTAGGGGGCCTCCTAATGTGCTGCATAATCTTCTCTTGATCAGAGAAATTTGTCCATAATCTTGTGCCAAAAGGATTTAGCTTGTACTTGTTGGATTTCTAAATTGACATAAAGTGAACTTTTACCAAAATGGCTAATTTGCTTTATCTAGAAATGGATCAATCTTGTGTACAATGCTTGAACTCATGGAACAACACCTTGGCACAATGAACAAGCATTAAATTATGGAGTGTAACTTGGTTTAAGGACCTGTAATCTAGCCTAAAGCATGCTGAGTTCAAATTTGCAAAGTTATGGACATGGAACTTGGTCATGAACAAAGTGGTTTTTTGCTATATTGTGAAATTCGATTCTCTCTAACCATGAGGTTGTTTGATGAGTTCTTGGACATTTTGGAAATCTTTGAATGTGTACTACAATCCATCTTTGAAATGCAAATTGAAATTCCAAGTGGAAGGGTATGAAAAATGGCCTTGAAGTGGGGTAGAAAACCTTGTCAAAATAGGTTAAAATTCTACTAAGTTAAAAATGGTTTAGTGCCCTTATTCAAAAAATTGTAACTTGAGATACAAGCTTCAAATGAGAAAACTTTGTGAATCAAAGTTGTATATTATGCAACAAGCTACAACTTTCATGTTTGGACTTTTGTTTGAATCCAAATGGATCTTGGTGAAAAGGTGGGGTAAAGTTGGGAAAAAATTAGGGTTTTTCATAACTTAGAAAAATTCTAAGTTATGAAAAATTCCATTTTCTAACCCTAATTTGCAATTTGTGATTTCTTGGTGAACAAGTTTCATGATTTGGCATATTTTTATGAAAAATGAATCTTGACTCTTGATTTTGACCAAAAAGTCAAAGTTTGACTTTTCAATATACAGTCAAAACTGATCAATTGACTGGGAAATTCAACTGTCAATCTTGTGTACTTGGGATCTTTTTAACTTGTTGGGCATGTCAAGATAATTCCATGGGGTCCTTGAGTCCATATGTGAGCTTGGTTTGCCATTGGCTAGGTCAAACAGTCAAAAATTGCCTCTGTACAGTCAAAACCCTAAAAATGACCATTTTGCCCTTTTGGTGATCTGATCAAATTTCTTGTGGAGTTGTGGTCCAAACTTGATCAAATGACTCCTAGGAGTTCATAATGTTGATGTGGATCAAATTTCATGAGATTTGACTGTCAATTGGCCACAGTTGACTTTTTCCCCAATACAGTTGATTTCTAGGTCAACTGTCCAATTGACTGGGCAAAATTTGGAATCAGGACTTGAAACTTGGTATGGATAAACTTAGGAGGTCAATATGAAGCAAGAAAGTCATCTTGGGCACTTTAGGTCAAAACATATTTGTGCAAACACAAACCCTAATTTGGGGTTAGCAGTGCAAAGAGGAGTCTTGAGCAGATGAAACCCTAACTGGATCTTGAGCTTCAAGAGCTTTGTGAGGAGAAATCAGTGAGAAATGGGAGGGCAAATTTTGGGGTACAACAGAAGTCTATGTTGATGACATGATAACCAGGTCTCAGACTGAGGAAGAGCACCTTGATCATCTCCAGAAATTGTTTGACAGGTTGAAGACATACAAGTTGAGGTTAAATCCGAACAAGTGCACCTTCGGGGTAAAGTCTGGTAAGCTTCTGGGTTTCATTGTCAGCGACAAGGGTATTCAGGTAGACCCTGCAAAGGTAAAAGCCATACAAGAGATACTGGTTCCCCGTACAGAGAAAGAGGTTAGAGGTTTCTTGGGATGTATGAATTACATCGCCAGGTTCATTTCACATCTGACCGCTACTTGTGAGCCAATCTTCAAGCTTCTGAAGAAAGATCAAGTGGTAAAGTGGAATGATGACTGCCAGAGTTCTTTTGAAAGAATCAAGGAATACCATCAAGAACCACCAATTATGATACCTCCAGTTGAAGGAAGACATTTGATATTATACTTAACATTACTAGACAATTCAATGGGTGTGTGCTGGGGCAGCATGATGAGTCTGGTCGAAAAGAGCACGCCATATATTACCTTAGCAAAAAGTTTACCGACTGCGAGACACGATACTCATTGCTCAAGAAAACTTGTTGCGCTTTGGCATGGGCTGCTCACCGACTGAGACAGTATATGCTGACTTACACTACCTTGTTAATATCGAAGATGGATCTGATCAAGTACATTTTCGAGAATCCCGCTCTCTCCGGAAGGATAGCAAGGGTGCAAATGATCTTAACCGAGTACGATATACAATATACAACCCAAAAAGCAATCAAGGGGAGTGTATTGGCTGATCATTTGGCTCATCAGGCCGTGGACGACTACCAGTCTATGAATTTTGAGTTTCTGGATGAGAATATCATGTTGGTGACTGACCACGAAGAACCTGGACCGGATGAAGGACCTGAGGAGGGATCCCGATGGTCTATGTATTTTGATGGAGCCTCGAACGCACTGGGTAACGGCATTGGCGCTATAATCATATCTCCCGGGGGCTTTCATACTCCGTTCACTTCCCGATTATGTTTCAATTGTACCAACAATATGACGGAGTGTGAAGCATGTATTATGGGTCTTTGAGCTGCTATCGACCTAAGGATCAAGTTTTTGAGTGTATTCGGGGATTCCGCTTTGGTGATAAGTTAAATCAAAGGCGAGTGGGATACGAAGCACCCGAACCTCATTCCTTACAAGGAGTATGTACTGACATTGCTCCCACACTTTGAGGAGGTAACCTTCAAACCTTTCCCACGAGAGGAGAACCAATTAGCGGACGCGCTAGCTACCATGTCTTCTATGTTTAAGGTTAGGTGGGACAATGAAGCTCCCCAGATTACCATCGAGAGGTTGGATGAACCAGCACACTGCTGTGAGATCGATACTAAAGAAGTGGCAGACAAACCCTGGTTTCACGAAGTCAAAATGTATCTTGAGGCTCAGGAATATTCCGAAGGGGCATCTGTCAATGATAAGAAGTTTCTTAAAAGGTTTGCTGCAAATTTCTTCCTCAGTAATGAAATCCTCTATAAACGCAACCATGACTCCACACTACTACAGTGTGTAGACAAGAGCGAAGCAGAGAGGATCATGACAGATCTACATGAAGGAACCTTCGGAACCCATTCTAGTGGAAATACCATGGCTAAGAAGATCCTACAGGCAGGATATTACTGGTCCACCATGGAAGCCGATTGTTATCAGCACTCTCGAACTTGTCATAAATTCCAAATCTATGTTGATAAGGTGCATGTACCTCTGGTTCCTCTTAATGTCTTGACGGCTCCTTGGCCATTTGCGATGTGGGGCATCGACATGATCGGCGAGATCAGACCTACTGCGTCTAATGGGCATCGCTTCATCTTAGTATTTGTTGTACCCCAAAATTTTCCATCCCATATTTCTCAATACATTTCAAGTGAGATCCTCAAATTGCTCAAGGAAGTCCAAGGGTTGACCAGACAAACCCTCTCCTAAAGCAGTCAACCTCAAATTAGGGTTTCAGTTTGCATCAAGGTACTTGAGTCCAAAGGATCCCAAATGCTCACCATTGTCCTAATTTGTTCTCAATATCATCCATGTTAAGTTTCAAGCCTTGCAGAGGAAATTTGCTCAGTCAATTGCTCAAAGGCCTGAAAATCGACTATGCTAGGGCAAAAGTCAAATGTGGCCCACATGCAGTCAAACCTCAAGATTTTTGGTCAACATTATCATTTTGAATTATTATTCATCATTTGATCAAGGGTTGATCATGATTCCTCAAGGATTGGTCACAATTCATCAAAGCCCAAAAGTTGCTAAATTAGGGTTTTGTAGGAAAAGTCAACTCAACTTTGACCAAGCATAACTTTCCCATACTTTATCAAAAATGACCCATCCAAAGCTCATTTTGAAGAGGATGGAATTCCCTGCAATCCATCTTCATCTCCCAAGTTCAAAATATGCACTCACAAGAAGATATAAATTTGGACATTATAGGTCATTTTGAAAAGTCAACAAAAACACCTTTTTTGTCAAAGCTTCATACATGAACATGGAAGACTCAATTGGGATGATACCAAAAGGTTTGCTTAGAGTACATCTTAATATTTCTAAAAAGTCCAAGAACATATCTCTAGGGTCAAAATTGAGGAAGTTATGCATTGGCAAAGTTGACCTTTTTTGCAAAATTGCCAAAAGTCAAATGTGGCCAAAATTGCAATTTTTGTCAAATGGGCCCAACTTTTTATGCTTGCATTGAGTTTGTAACATGACCCACGACCCATGATCCTTCCCACTTGTCTTTATTTTATTTTTGTCATTTATTTTGATTTTTATTTCAATTAAATCAAATATAATCAAAATAAAATCATGAAAATATTAAAACTAATCAAAACTTGAGATTTTGTGCATGTTTAGGCCTCTTATACAGCTGGAAAGAGAATCAAATCGTGCAAGCTTCATTTGGATACAAAAAGATTGGATTTGGCTTGATTTGGAAAGATTTGCATAAGGATCAAATCATGATTCAATCATCTTAATTGAAAAAGATTTGAAGCAAGTTTGTAACCTAATTCATTCTAGGGTACATATAGAACATGGGCAGACCAAAAACAAAAATGGGAGGCGTGAAAAGAGTAGAACAAATCTCAAAATTTCAAAGGAAAGTGGCAATCTTATTTCTTAGTTCCAGGCTTCCTCAAGCCATTCCAGGCACACCATTCGTTTGTTGGACATCCAAGGACCCTATTCCAATCACTAGCAAGCCTCATAACATCCAAAAACACGTTGTAAGCATCTCACGACATTCATACTTTTTTGAAATCGAATATCACGTTTCTGGCATTTGTTGCATGATTTTTTTGCATATTCTTGATCATTGAATCATTTGCAAGCTAATGGTTATGTTCAATTGCATTTTCATTAACTGTAGCGCAAGATGCCATAGTTAGGGTTCTTGGCTCGTTTTTGGGGTTTTTCTTTACAGGTACAATTGGCCATGGATAAGGGTTCCATGATGCCCGTGAGGTTGTCACGAGTTGATTGGTACCATTGTTGTGTATTTATCATGCTTGTACAGGATTTTGCAGAAGCCCGGGGTTATACCTACACCCTTTGTCCGTAGGTAAAAGTTGCTGAACTTTTAGCAACGGATGGAGGAAGAAGAAAGGTTGTGTGGCAGGCGGTGACTGGTCCATTCAAAAATTCGCGCGTTTTGATAACTAGTATTTTGTTTTATTATATAATATTTCTTTACCATTATCCAAACAAATAACCAACGTAGCTCAGCTGGTCAGCTTGCAATATGAAAATACCAAAGGGCCTCGGTTCGATCCCCAAGTCCCCAACTTTGCTTTCTATATTTTTCCTTTGTATAATCAGGTGTCCAGGCGTCTTATATGACCACCATAGGCCATCAGCCTTCTACCACCAGATCTCCAGCATGCCAGATCCAACGCCTATGACATGGAGGTCCACAATACACCTTAGTCAAGCAAGCGTATGAGATCATGGAAAGTCAAAGAGGCCAGAAGTTATTGGGCCAAGAATTTCCAATGACACCCCCCTCTTGTTGAAAGCTACCAGGCCCATTTTCTTTATTTTCTTATTTTTCTTTTATTTATTTATTTTGTTTAAATTATTTTCTAACACAAAATTAATTCCTTTTTTTACAAAAAGTCATCAAATCATTTTTTCACAAATTTAGAATTAGGTTTTATTTTTTATCAAACTTAATTTAATATTAGTTAAATTTAATTTTGGGGTAATTCTAACCTTTTGTAAATAATTTAAAATCAATTAGAAAATTAGGTTTTGTTCTTGATTTAATTTTTAGTTATTTTCTCAATAAAACAAAATACAAAAATAGGTCAAATTAATTATTTTTTTTAATTTAAATTAATTAGTAATTAGGTTTGTATTTATTCAATTAAAACCTTATTTTCTCAAAATAACACAAAAACCACAAAAATTTGATTTTTCTTTCAATTAGGTTTTAGACGGGGTAAAAACCCTAATTTTTCTCATTCTCGGTTTATCGCGCGCGTTTATTTATTTTTACGATATTAATATAACTGCTCTTGGTATGTAATAGTTTAATTAGGATTTTCTTTATTTATCATTTTTACGGGTTTTTTTGGCTGTGTAAATAATCCCCCTCCCTGAAGCCTTGTAATAGCGTAGTTTTATTTCTCGCATTTTAATTTTCGCAAATATTAACTGTTAGATGTATGATAATAGGATTGCATGACAAGACTGTATGTTAATTTTAAAATGGTTAGCAAACCCTAAATATGCAAAGATAATAACTGAAATCAAATCACTCGCACATGCGCACTCCTAGGGTATACTCTCACTTTGGTTGCCTTCGGTAAACGATCATTAAGTATAGGGTGTTTTAGTGGTCTCCCTCTTGTCTAAACAAAGATCAAAAGTCCCGTTCAGAAATGTTTCCTCGGAAAGGTTGCCTCGGAAATGTTGCCTCGAATATGATCTTAAGACATTAGGGTTATTACTAAGACGTCATAACATTGCTTTAGTGATCGTACGTCCCTTTCGAATTGACCCTTACAACTCCAACGAAGGTGCTACCTACTCTTTAATAGTGGGATAGCGTTATCTAAAGGAAACAAGAACATAAATATTCTTTTTCGAGTAGGTAGATGCTAGTAGGTACTTGCTTAAAACAAACAAACTTTTCACACCAAACACTTTTCAAACAAAGTTTTTAAAAACACTTCGTAACACTCTTGAAGACAGAAGCAAGGGTTAAAACAAAGTAAAATAAAAAAATTTCAAAACAAACACACACAAGCAATTTTAAAAAAGATGAGCAAGTACCTAAGAGCCCGTGGAAAACCACGGATAGAAAGGGTGCTAACACCTTCCCTTTCTATAATCTACCCCTCGTATTCAAAATATCGAAAAGGGAATTTTTCTGTGCTTTTGTCCTTTCCAGTTGGATAAAATAAAAGTCGGTGGCGACTCTTGCTTACCGCGATATTTTGCAAACATAAACGCAAAACACAAACTAGCATTTTCCTAAAACTGTTCTGGTTCTGCCACCGTATCATAGTAGCCATTGATTACTTCACGAAGTGGGTTGAGGCAGCCTCTTTTGCTACAGTAACCAAGAATGTCGTGGCGCGGTTTATCCGACATAACCTGATCTGTTGATATGGTGTACCAGAGAGGATTATCACTGACAATGGTATGAATCTCAACAACATAATGATCACTGAGCTCTGTAAACAGTTCAAGATACAGCACCATAATTCTTCTCCCTACCGGCCGAAGATGAATGGCATTGTTGAAGCAGCTAACAAGAACATCAAGAAGATTGTGCAGAAGATGACGGTGACATATAAAGACTGGCACGAGATGTTACCATTTGCTCTTCATGGGTACCGTACCTAAACACGGACATCAACAGGGGCAACACCCTACTCTCTGGTATATGGCATGGAGGCAGTCTTACACATCGAAGTCTAGATACCTTCTCTCAGAATTATGAAGGATGCAGGTTTGAACGAAGATGACTGGATCCAAACCCGACTTGATCATCTAAATCTAATCGATGAAAAGAGACTTACTGCTATCTTCCATGGTCAGACGTATCAAAAGCGAATGATCAAGGCTTTTAACAACAAAGTCAGACGCCAAGAATATCAAGTCGGGGATCTAGTGATCAAACGCATCATACTGCCGCAAGGTGATCCCAGAGGCAAATGGACCCCCACATACGAAGGGCCATTTATGGTTAA
This sequence comes from Vicia faba, assembly GCA_948472305.1. Classification (NCBI taxonomy): domain Eukaryota; kingdom Viridiplantae; phylum Streptophyta; class Magnoliopsida; order Fabales; family Fabaceae; genus Vicia; species Vicia faba. The sequence goes on from OX451737.1 coordinate 209,382,657, forward strand.
GAACATTTTCTTGGGAGGAGCTATGATTCTAACCACCATGGATGGTGACGACCTTCCTCACCCTGTCAATGCATACATGGTGAAAAGATACTATGCATAATCAGAGACACGCTAGGTCGACTGGCCTAGGAAAAAATAAGGGCTTCCCGGTGAACCAAAATGGTTAGGGAAAAAGTAAGGGATGAAAATGAAAATTTGTACACTCGGCAAGTCGAAAACCCGAAAGGGAGGCTTGGGCAAAAAAGGGTATCCCGGTGGATTGAAAACCCGAAAGGGCGATCCAGGAAAAAGTTAGGGATTGAAGCGTATCACTATCTCTCATTGGATCATCTTGCGACCAGACTTTGGTATCGACTATAAAGCTCGGAAGGCGCCAACAAATCTGACCAACCTTCAGTCAAGTAGCAAAGTGATGAGACGCTTTAAGATATAAAGGCAATAGCAGAGTTGGAACCCAATGGGGTTGTTTCACGTAGCTGTTTTTCTTTCTTTTACACAAATTGTATAATTTCTATCTTTCGGTGGTGTTCTCTTACTAGGACGTCAGCGTCGTTGTACAAAACGCCTATTACAGGCCAACTTCAAAAATCAATACAAGTCATTTTCACAAGAAACTTCAATTTGTTTTTTCTTTTTCTGTTTTGTTTTGCAAGAACGTCCAATAATTTATTTTTGATATATGCATTTGAAAATGATTGCCGCTCATAAATATTTACATAAGAAACAAAAGACAATTACTCGTAATTCTAGAAACGGGGAAAAACAAGAAGTGCCAAACCCTACGGTTACTCTGCCCAGCAGGTACCGGGATAGAGCCAGCTTGGGAACATATTTATTAGTATATACACTCCCCACAGAGTAAAAGTACCCAAAGGCATTGACGTCAGCTTTCCCGAAACAAGACAATACTCTCCCCGGCCGAGGTTCATAATCGCGGGCGGGTCGGTAAATTTCATCCCCCAAGTGGAGTTTATTTCTACAGATACAGAAGCTCAATCTCCTACATAGCTCATCATCTCCAACAACGGAATTTCATCCCCATCTGAGTTTATTCCTCCAGATCAGCAGGTCTACCAACTGAGTATCTCTTCCCCTAAGTTGGTCCCCGCAAAGTTATTCTCCAGCATCCCTTCCCGACAGAATATTTACAAATCTCCAGCAATCGTCAGGGGTTTATTTTCCCAAGACACGAGCATACCCCGATAGCATTTCATAAACATGCATCATGACATACGCATACATATCATATGCAGCATAATCTCATTTATTTTGAGAATATCATCTCACCCTGCATTTCATACATCGCATATAACTAACCCTGATATCTTTTCAGGAAAAGACGATTAGCTTCGAGAAATCCAGCAGTTATACAGATCACATCTACAGCCGACTAATGGAAACTCAATTCCCGAAATCAAACGGGTCAACTAATCTATAATATCGCTTTGAAGTAACCCTACTATCCAGGTTCCTTCCCACAAGCCCTAATATCCAGGCTTTCATATCAAGGTAACCCTACTATCCAGGTTTCTTCCCACAAGCTCTATTATCCAGGCTTTAATATCAAAGTAACCCTACTACCCAGGTTCCTTCTCACAGCCCTACTATCCAGGCTTTCATATCGAAGTAACCCTACTATCCAGGTTTCTTCCCACAAGCCCTACTTTTGTACCCCAAAATTTTCCCTCTCATTTTATCAAGATTTCTCCTCACAAGACTCTTTGGACTCAAGACCAAATTAGGGTTTTTCTCTGCTCAAGACATCTCCTTGCACTGATGACCTAAATTAGGGTTTGAGTTTGCACAAGGCATTTTGGACTTCCAATGCCCCATGTGGCTTTCATACTTCATGTTGGACTTATAAGATTGCCTCTACCAAGTTTCAAGCCTTGAATCAAATTTTTACCCAGTCAATTGGACAGTTGACCTAGAAATCAGCTGTATTGGGGAAAAAGTCAATTGTGGCCAATTTACAGTCAAACCTCATAATTTTTGATCCACATCAACATTATAGACTCATATGAACTATTTGATCAAGTTTGGATCACAACTCCTCAAAAAATATGATCAGATCATCAAAAGGGCAAATTGGTCATTTTTAGGGTTTTGAGTGTATAAGGGCAATTTCTGATTTTTCACCTAGCCAATGGCAAATTGGATTCAAGCATGGAATCAAGGACTCAATGGAATCATCTTGACCCATTCACAAGGTTCAAAAGATCTCAAATGCATTGGATTGACAAATGAATTTTTCAGTCAACTAATCAAAATTTGACTGTACACTGAAAAGTCAAACTTTGACTTTTTGGTCAAAATCAAGTGCCAAGGGTCATTTTTCATCAAGATGTGTCAAAACATGAAACTTGTTTATCAAGAAACTTAATTTTGCAAATTAGGGTTTAAAATTGAAAAATTCCATAACTTAGAATTTTCTAAGTTATGAAATTTTCTTTTTTTTTTCCAACTTTGCCCAACTTTTTCACCATGATGCAATTGGATTCAAACAAAACTTCTAACATGAAAGTTGTAGTCCTACACAAAATCTACAACTTTTATTCACAAATTTTTCCCAAAAGAAGCTTGAATCTCAAGTTATGATGTTTGGAACAAGGGTCCATGAAACTTCTAACTTAGTGAAATTTTGCCCTAGTTTAGGCAGGATTTTGACCTATATTCATGACCATTTTTCACATAGTTCCACTTGGAATCTCAAAATTAATTTCAAATATGGATTGTAGAGCATGTTACAAGCTTTCCAAAATGTCCAAGAACTCTCCAAAATCATTTATGGTTAGGGAGAATCGAAGGTTTGAATTTGGCAAAAACTCACTTTTGATCCATGGCATTTTCATGTTGATACAAGTTGCAATTTCTATCCAGCTTCATTTGTACTTGAATAAATGTCTCTAAACCCTTCCACACTCAATAATTAAATGCAAACTCAATGGTCTAAGTCATTATTCTGATCAATGGAAGTTTGTACAAGAGTTTAATCTATTTTTGGCAAAAAAGTGAACTATGCCATTTTGATAAAGGCAACTTTATGTCAACTTGCTTCCCCTTGAGCCTTGGACCTCTCTCTTTGCAGCAAACAATTTCCATAAACTTAGGCAAAAGTACCACAATCTTGTGCGTGCTTGGAGATAGCCTGTACAGGCCTATCTTGTATCACTTCACACTTTTCTTTCAAAATAAGTCAACTTGCCAAAATCACATATCTTGAGTATCTGATATAACCAAAGTTTGTAAGCATTCCAAACAAGTTTTACACATTGCCTTGAGCCAGAAACACGATTCATCCATCCATCAAACACTCTTGAACATCAAAACACATTCCTCTTGCAAAACAGGGCAGCTTCTGCACTTTGAGTTCCAAAACAAAAACCACTCGTGCGTTTTACCCCAAACCACTTCCAACACACTCCATGCAGCCTATCTGAACTATCCCAACCATTAGCCATTGACTGTAACTCCATTTGCAAGCTTCACCATTTCTGATTTCAGCTTGTGCAGGTTGACTTCTACAGGCTCATTCAAGCAAGCTCAAAGCAAACAAAGCATTGGGGAGGGTCAGAGGAAGTTCAGGCAAGCTCCCAAACATTTCAGGCCTCACTGAAAAGCTCTACATTGCCATACTCGTGTTCAACTGAAACAGGTATTTGTCAACTTCCTGTCTCTCTATTTAGGAATCATTAGGCTTAGGTTTGTGAATAAAAAATGTAGTACTCATAGCCCTTAAGCTGTACATATGCATAGATTTCATTTAAGTTAAGTGTGCTAAGAGAATTTTGATTGATGAACATTCTAAAAAAGTTAGGTTAGAAATTAGGGCCAGAGAAATTCTCTCTGGTCTTTGAGAATTAGATTAAGTTCTTTACATGGTTGGAATCGTCTTGAAAAATGTTATAACTTTTGTGTTATGAGTTTTTGATTTAGAGCACGTATGCAGGAGTTGGACATTTGTACACAGGCGCGCATATTTTTGTTTGAATCAGAGGTTGAAGACGAAGCAAGTGGGTTGGGCTTGGTTTCTCCTTGTTTTTGGCACCCCCAGCTTGCTGATTGCACCCCCTTGGCCCATTTCACTATATTACTATATTTTTCTATTTTATTTATATTTCTGATTTTATTTTATTTTTTCTAAACATAAAAAATTACCAAAAATATTTTTATAAATTTTCACATTTTTTTTTGTATTTTATTTTTATTTTTTCTAACATAAAAATAATTATTAATTAGTATATACTTTATTTCCTTTAATAAAAAAAACTTGAAAATAATAAATAAAATATTATATTTTTATTTTTATTATTTACATACTTAAATAATATTTTTTCTAATATATTTTATTTTTTGACATTTGTATATATTTTATCATTTTTATTTTATTATACATAAATAATATAATTAATATATATATATATATATATATATATATATATATATATATATATATATATATACTTTCTTAAAATAAATTAGGGTTTTACCCTTAATAAAAATAACTTTTTTATTTTCTTTTTTTAATACATTAAATATTATATTTTTACATACATAAAAATAATACAAAAACATTTTTTGCATATTTATAAAATATTGCATATTTATTTAATTGTTCATTTAAATATTTGTCTATTTATTTACTTGCACATTTCATTCAATTTGGATGTAATATTTAATTTTAGGGGTTTATTTTCTTGCAAATACTCCCCATTCAAAATTGTATCCTCCTCCCCATATCAATGTTGTAATAGTCGTAGATTTATTTTACGCATTTATAGCTTTCAAATATGCCATGATAGAGATTAGGGTTTGTATGCAATATCCAAAATCAAAACAAATAGTTGGATCTAATACAAGACATAAATGCATGAAAATGATAACATAATGCACACATACACCCCTAGGGTTTCATCCACTTGTTGCCTTTAAAATGGCCATGGTATGCATGTTGAGTATCTTGGCAAAACAAAAGCAAAACAAAAGATCATAGTCCCCTGATGACGCTATCTTGGTTGCCTATACAAAATGATCTAGTCCCTCAAAAAAAATTGCTAAAGATACTTAGCACTATTGCTATCATGGTCAATACGATGACCCGCGCCAGTCCCGTTTAACATCCAAATACAAGGTTGTTTATCAAATACAAGGTTTCATCCACCTTTCTAGGAGAGGAGTACAGCACATGAGAACACTTATTTTCCTCATTGTTCGTGTGTAAAATGAGTGTAGGATGTCCCCAAGCAATGTAGGTACAGGATTCCGGGATATGAAAATCTTGACAGCATTCACATCTATAAGTTGATCAGGGTTTGGGAACAGGACCAACCCATAGATGAGGAGTGCCACAATATCTTCAAAGGCTTGTAGATCTAGAGAATTACAGCAGTCTTGTGCCTTCTCAAACAGAAACTTTTCCAAGAAACCCTTGACACCACTTCTGGTTTCCCAATGCCCTTTGATGTCAGATGGTTGCAAGTGTAATGCTTGAGCAACATCTTCAGGCTTTGGTTCTTTTTCCATACCGTTGAGGGTAGTTGATGAAGAATAGGAATTCTCAGGAGTTGAGAAAATTCCTCCAAAGTAGGCACCAGTTGGTAATCAGGAAATGTGAAACAGTGGTGTAAGGGGTCAAAGAACTGGAAGAGAACTTTCACCATGTCTTCTTCAACGTTGGAGTTGACCAAGCTGAGAAGCCTACCATGTCTTTCACTGAAGAGAGAATTCTCTGGAATCCTGAAAGTAAGCTCCTTGAGTTGAGGAGGGATTCTCACAAGGTTGACTTGAATTGTTTTCCTGCGAAGAGATTCCATGTCCTACAAAACAAGAACAAAGATGAAGATCCAAACCCTTGAAATGGTTAGTGGATACATATGATGCTTTATGATGTTCATGATGTATGCACAAGCAAATGTACAAACAAGTCACACAAAACCCTAGTTTCAGGCTTGCATGAGGTTTCATAGGTAAATACCCTCTTGAGTTTAGTTGGCTCAAACCTGTCCTATAAATAGTAACCGGGTTCTAAGGAGCTCAATATCAATGGATTGTTTTCTATGTTCATTGTTTTGGTTTAGCCACTTAACTAGCGACCAAAATATTCCAAGAAAACAACCCTCAATGAGTGTAGTATCGAGTATCTACCAACTTCGGACTGCACCAAAGCCGGTCATCTCACTACCCCTAAAAAAGGCCAAGGTGGTCAAGTAAGGTTCTAAGAGTTCATTAGTGCTTCATGACATCACTCAGCGGCCCCGTATTCTCTTTGATTGACTCAAAGGCTACCAGTACTCACAAATATGTCGCACTAACATAGCTATTGCTTTAACCATGTCGGTATACCCCGCACAGTTTCCACAACGTATTGCTATTTACCTATGAATGTTTCCCAAATTCGGGTGGAGGATTTCAAGCCCAAACAAGAGAACCAAATGTAAAGCAATCAAAGCAGACAATATAATCATGCAAAGGGTGATCTAAGCCCTAAGGTTACTCCACTTTTAAAGTTTTCCCCAGCAGAGTCGCCAGTTCTGTGATACGGTGGGAGAACTGACTTAGGATTTTGCGTTTGTGTTTGCAAATGTTTCGGTTTAGCAAGAGTCGCCACCGAATTTTTATTTTATCCTAAGGAAAGGTCAAAAAGCAACGGAAAGACCTTTGAGATGTTTTCTTGGGTTCGGGGAGTAGATTATATAAAGGGAAGGTATTAAATATATTAAGTGTGTAAAAAATAAATTAAATTATTTATAAAAATACAAGATATTCAAGAAAATATTTTTGGTGTAAATAAAAAAATAGAAATGAAAATAAGAGTATTATTTACATTATTTTTAAGTTTAAACAAAATAATATAAAGTATTTAAACATTTTAATGTTAGAAATAATTAAAATAAATACCAAATAAATATAAAAATTTATGAAAATATTTTTTAGGCATTTTTTATGTTTGGAAATAAAATGATAAAGTCAGAAATGAAATTAAAATGCAAAAATAAAAAATATACAAAGAAATGGGCCAGGGGGTGTGATATTGAAAATGGGGGTGTCAAAAGCAGGAAATAGCCAGGCCCAACCCAGCTACTTCATCTTCTTCCTCTGTTCAAACAAAAACACGCACCTTCTGTGTACAAACTGCCAACTCCTGGAAACGTGATCCTTTGATAAAACTCAAAACATGAAACTTGCAGAGCATCAAACAACGATTTCAACCATATAAAACATTAAATCTAACTCTCAAAGACCAGAGAGAATTTCTCTGGCCCTAATTTCTAACCTAGTTTTTTCAGAAAGTTCATGGGTGAAATTCTCCTAGCACGATTAATATAAATGAAAACTAAGCACATGTATGGTTTCAGGGCAATGAATACAACATCTTTCATTCACAAACCTAAGGCTAAATGTTCCTAAATAGAGAGATAGAAGTTCATGAAATACCTGTTTCAGTTGAGTTCGAGCTGGAAAATGCAGCAACTTTCAATGGGGCCTGAGGTTCTTTTGAGCTTGCTTGATGTCCCCTGAACCTTTCCCAATGCTTAGTTTGTTTTGAAGTGGCCTGAATCGTGCTACAGAACTCAACCTGCAAAGCATTCAAACAAAAATGGTGAACACTGTAAATGGAGTTACAGTTGGAAATGGAGGTTTGGAATAGTTTGAGTGAGTTGAACGGAAGGTATCGGAACAAGTTTGAGGCAAAACGCACGAGGCAAAGTGAAGATGGAAGTGATTCTGCAGGGCTTGCCATGTTTTGCAAGAAAATGTGGTTTTTGAGTATGAGGAGGTTTGAGAGGTGAAGGGCTCGTGCTTCTGGCTTGCAAGGATATGAGAAACTTGTTTGAAAACTTTGCTTGAGTTCAATATATCAGATATGTGAGTTGTGAGCTTTTTGCCATTTGACTTGTTTTGAAAGCAAAGTTTGAAGTGAAATGAGATAGGCATGTACAGGTTATATCCAAGCATGCACCAACTTCTTGTACCTTTGCCTAAGTTTGTGGAACTTGTTTGCTGCAAAGAAAGAAGTTCAAAGCTCAAGAAAAACAACTTTGCAAAAGTTATGCTTTATGAAAATGGAAGTGTGATCTTTATGCCCAAAATGGAATTATTCAATGTATAATGCTCCCTTGATCAGGACAATGCCAAAGTCCAATGTATTTGCATTCAATTTTTTAGTGTAAATTGGTTTAGAGGCCTGTAATTATGTACTAAGCTAGTTTGGTCAGATTTGCAACTTGGTATGAACATGTATTGGCCATGGTTACAAAGTGAGTTTTTGCCAACTTCAAGTATTCGATTCTCCCTAACCACAAATGTGTTTGAGGAGTTCTTGGAAAATTTGAAAATCTTGCAACATGTACTATAATCCATATTTGAAATTAAACTTAAGATTCCAAGTGGAACTATGTGAAAAATTGCCAAGAAGATGGGTCAAAATCCTGCCTAAACTAGGGCAAAATTTCTCTAAGTTAAAAGTTTTAGGGACCCTTGTTCCAAAAATCATAACTTGAGATCCAAGATTCTTTTGAGAAAACTTTGTGAATCAAAGTTGTAGACTTTGTGATGTACTACAAATTTAATGTTGTAATTTTTGTTTGAATCCATTTGCATCTTGGAAAAAAAATGGGACAAAGTTAGGAAAAAATAAGAAAATTTTATAACTTAGAAAATTTCTAAGTTATGAAATTTTTCCATTTTAAACCCTAATTTGAAATTTTGGGTTTCTTGATGAAAAAGTTTCATAATTTGACATGTCTTGATGAAAAATGACCCTTGGCACTTGATTTTGACCAAAAAGTCAAAGTTTGACTTTTCAGTGTACAGTCAAATTTTGATCAGTTGACTTAAAAATTCATATGTCAATCCTATGCATTTGAGATCTTTTGAACTTGTTGAATGGGTCAAGAAAATGTAATTGAGTCCTTGAGTCCATGGTTGAGCTTGATTTGCCATTGGTTAGGTCAAACAGTCAAAAATTGCCTTTGTGCAATCAAAACCCTAGAAATGACCATTTTGCCCTTTTGGTGATCTGATCACATTTCTTGTGGAATTATGATCCAAACTTGATCAAATGGTTCACATGAGTTCATAATGTTGATGTGGGTCAAAATTCATGAGGTTTGACTGTCAATTGGCCACAGTTGACTTTTTCCCCAATACAATTGATTTCTAGGTCAACTGTCCAATTGACTGGGCAAAAATTTGATTCAAGGCTTGAAACTTGGTGTGGGAAAACTTATGAGTCCAACATGAAGTATGAAAGTCACTTTGGGCATTGTAGGTCAAAACATCCCTGTGCAAACTCAAACCCTAATTTAGGTCAACAGTGTAAGGAGGTGTCTTGAGCAGAGCAAACCCTAACTTGGTCTTGAGTTCCAAGAGTCTTGTGATGAAAAATGTTGATGAAATGAGAGGGAAAATTTTGGGGTACAACAGTTTCCCCTGTTCAATCTTCTTGAACCCGAAGAGTTAGATTGGCAAGCTTGCCTTTCGTGACTCGAAGGTAAAAGAGGATTGGACACTAGAGTGCCCGTAAATTTGCACTTGTCGAAATATTGTTGAGGGAATGGGCTTAAAGATTCCATTTGGAGATGGTAGAATCTTGCTGGAGATGGGCTTAAAGATGCCATCCAAGAGTGTTTGTTGAACTGTAATGTTGTAGGTCAGAAGAATGAGCATCAAGATGGTATCTGTGTCTGGAATGCATTTGAACTGTATCTGGAGACTGAGTCTGTATGAGCAAAGGAATGGCGTCCATGTCTGGAGCATATACGAGTTGTAACTGTATTTGAACTTTGAATGAATATCAGAATGACTGTCGTGTCTGGAGTGTATCTGTATTCTGAATGGGTAATAGAAAAACATTTGTATGTGGAGTAACTATGTGCTGGGAATCAGTTCTGAATGAGTGGCAGAATGGCAACCGTGTATGGAGCGTATCTGGACTGTATCTGAAGTTGAGATTTGTATGAGTATCAGAATGACTTCTGTGTCTGGAGTGTATCTGAGACTATAACTGGGATCTGAATAAGTGACAGGATGACTTCCGTAGCGATTGCACTGGGGAGAATCAAACTGTTGGTGTAAGGGCCAGAATGGCATTCGTGTTTGGAGTGTATCTGAACTTGAAGTTGATAGTTGAATCTGAATGAGAGATAGAATGGTCGTCGTGTCTGGAGCGTATCTAGTCTGTATCTGATTGCTGAAGTCTGAATGAGTAGTAGAATGACCGACGTGTCTGGGGTGTATCTGTACTGTATTTTGACTTGAAATTGTGAATGAGTAATAGAATGACCGCCGTGTTTGGGGTGTATCCGGACTGTATCTGAATAATTGTTAACGATAGCCTTTTAATCTTATCCTGAAAAGGGTAAAATGTTAGCTAAAACACAAAGTTATGTTGCATGATATGTATGATGCAATGAATTGTGTTTCCTCAATGTTTATGATATATGAATGTAATGGTTATGCATGTACGCTGAGTAGCTGTCTTGCTGAGGAAAAATAAATCCTTGATATCCGGAAATAATGAAATCTTAGACTGCTGCCGGGGAAAGTAAATTCTTGACCGATGCTGAGGATTCAAAATCTTTGATTGTTGAAGATGAGAAATCCTTGCTGACTGCTTGGGGATTAAAAATCTTTGACGACTTGTGGGGATGAGAAATCCTGGGTGTGATCGGTGGATCTGGAACTGACTGTTTAACGCTGGTTCGCGAAATGTCGCGGAAGCAAGAGTCGCCACCGTCTTTTATTTTCTCCAAATGGAAAGGACAAAAGCATAGAAAAATTCCTTATAGAGATCGCTCTCGGTTCGGGAGGTAGGTTATAGAAAGGGAAGGTGTTAGCACCCTTTCTATCCATGGTTATCCATGGGCTCTTAGATACTTGCTCACTTGTGTTTTCAAAAATGGTTTGTTTGCTTTTCAACTGTGGGTTTTAAAAAGTTTCTTTGAAAATTTCAGTTCGACTCTTGTATCGGTCCTCAAGAGTGTTTGAAAAATTGCTTTCGAAAGCTTTTTGAAAAGTGTCGGTGTGAAAAGTATTTTTGAATTTTTGTTTTGAAATTAGAGCAAGTATCTAGAGTCGTCTACCTACCCTAAGGAATTCGTCTGTGTAAATGTCCTTAAAGTAGTGCCATCCCACCATTGAGAGGTAGGTAGCACCACCGTTGGAGGTGTTCGGGTCAATTCGAGGTTCGGGACATGGTGATCACCGGAGCAATAGGAAGACACCTTAGAAGCTACCCTCATGCCAGGTTCCTGGATCACGAGGACTTACTAAAACGTCCTCTACTCGACGATCACCTTTCGAGGCAAGGCAACAGTGAGGCGTACCCTAGGGGTGGTGTGTGATTTGTGTGTCGTTTCAGATATTTTGTCTTTTGTCATGTTATTGGTGATCTAGCGTTTGTTTTTATTTTTGTCCATTCATTCTTTCATGCTTTGATTAACAGTTAAAAATTGCGAAAAGTAAAAGTTCTAAGCTATTACAAAAGGCGCGGGTCCACATCGCCAAAATTTCTTGAACCCGATTTGACAGAAAAATAAAGAAAGTAGAAGCAAAGCAAAGTGCGCAAAATTAATTTACAAGGCCTTGGGAGAGATACATAAATATCATACGAGAAAGAAATAAACGCGCGAATTAAATAAGAATTAAAAACGAGGGCGTTGGACCCTCTTTGCAAAATTAAATTAAATGATGAGATTAATTAATTAAACAAAAAAAGAGAAATTGTTTTTGGTATTTTTTGGTATTTTATGATTTAAATGGGAAAAAGAATTAAATGCAATTAAACCTAATTCTACAATTTTTATTTGATTATGAAAACGTATTAAAGTTTAACCTAAAATTAACCCTAATTATTTTACATGCAATTTAATTAAAAAAATAAATATTTAATATTTAATTATTATGGAAGAAAAGAAAAAGGAATAAAAATTATCATAAACCCTAATTCTATCAATTTTAGATTTTTATTATGAAAATATTACAATTAAACCCTAAATTAAAACTAAATGAATTAATGCAATTTATTTATAAAAATACTAAAATAAAAATATTTATTATTTTTTCTCTTTTCTAATTTTTTATGTGTTTTTATATTTTATGAAAATATTAATTCAAAGAAACTGATTAAAAAAAATAATATGTGAAATAAGTAAAATAAAGAAAAGAAATAAAAATTCAAACCTAGGGGGGGTATCTGTCCCCAAAGTGGAGGTGAAAGCCCAGCAATTTGAGCCCAATCATTCATGGCCTGGCTGACTTTTCATGCAACGTGTGGGACCTTTGACTAGGGTCCACCATGCTCTCTAAATCTGTGCCCTTGGATTGATGAAATTGAACGCGTGGACGGCTGGATGGAGGGACGTATGATGATCCACAACGTTGAAACTGTATGTGAATATTAAATGAAAAATAACCTGGAAAGAGTGAAGACCTGGGGCTCGAACCCAGGTCATGAACGTTACCAGCATATGCGTATACCACTGAGCCACCCAACGCGCGTTTAACATATAATAATGAATAAATAACAAAAACAAAAATTGGTTAGTGGCCTAAAAATATGAAAAAGCGCGCGCTGAATTCAAAGGAGCCAATCATTGCTGGCCACCGGGTCTTCTTCTTCCTCGTTCCTGAAATATAAAAACAATGGCAACGGTTTTTACACCGTTCTAAACGGCATCATTAGAGAAAATAGCGAATAGCCCCTGGGGCTCCATAAATTGAGCGCGATGTATGTTTGTTGATCGTCCAATCATGCTTGGTTCAGTCATGGTACTATGGTGGTCTAATTTTACCGCGTTTGGAAACCCCCAATTTCAAGCTTGCAAAACCCTAATCTGCATCCATGGTAGAATTGCATATAGGTGATAAAAATACAATTAATTTGTATAGTTAGCTTCAGAACACATCAATCAGTATGAATACACAAACAAAATGCTATGTAAATGCCTAAATATGGAGACACGATTATGAAAAAAAGTGAAGAAAGCTTGACTTCCGTACAATGTTTCAAGGTGTTAGAATTGATGCTTTTGATCCAGGAAGGTTGCTTGATGTCCTTGGAAGGCAATAGGATGAGTTTCTTGGCTTGAATCGACCTGCAAATAGGTTTTCAGATTTGAGTTTTTCAAGCAAAATTTTCAAGTTTGTGTATGCTTTTCTGCGCAGCTTTTTTGGTTAATGGCATTAGGGTTGCGTTTGGTACTTATGTATGAATGATTTAGGGTTAAAAACTTGATCCAAAACCTTTGCATTCATGGTTTGGAAGATTTGATTTTTCAAGATCTTTTTTCAATATTTTCCATGCTATTTGGTATCAAATCATGACAAAACTTTCCACAAATGATTATGCACGAATCTTGAGTGTCCAATGAGAATATTTTCTGCACAAAAAGATTTGATTTCATTGGTTTTATATTTTTCATGTATTTTATTTAATTAAATGAATTATTAATAATAAAAAATTCAAATAAATAAATAAAAATGGAGAAAAACTTCCCTTTGGGCCAAATGGTCGTGCACATGCCTTGGATAATGAATTGTGGAAGAAAAAGAGGCCCATTAGCAATTTTAGGTCATTTGAATCAATGTTGACTTTCCAAAATATCCAAATATTTCCCAACTTCCACAAGGCATAACTTGCTCAATTTTTAAGCTTTGATCATGTTCTTGGTCATTTTGGAAAGGTCTTTGAGTCCACTAACCCATGCCTTTGGTCCCATGTCATTTTGATTTACCAATCTCAAGTTATGGCCTTTGACTTAAAGTCCCTTTTTGTTGACTTTTGAAAATGACCTATAATGTTGAAATTGATAACTTTTTGTGAGAGCATTTCTTGGACTTGAAGTATGAAGAGGAGTTGTAGGAAATGTCTTTCTCTTCAAAATGAGCTTTGGATGGAATTTTTCTGATAATCCATGTGAAAGTTATGCCCTGGTCAATTTACAGTTTACTTTTTCAACTGTCCAAATAAGGAAACTTTTGCATCTTGATGATTTTTGAGCCAAGCTTTGAGAATCATGATCAAGCATTGATCAAATGATGTTTGTGGCTTCAAAATTAGATGTTGACCAAAAATTTGAACTTTTGACTGTCAAATGACCATTTTGCCCCTACAGTTGACTGTAGTGCAATTAGGGTTTTGACTGTGCAATTTTGTGCTGAAAGTCTTGAAACTTTGTATGAGGATGCTTGACCATATTTATAGGCATGTGGGACTTGATTGGACCTTTGGAAACTTCATTTTCTTGATCAGAACCAAAACCCTAATTTTGACTGCTTAGGAGGCCCTTGAACTGTGCAACCCTTGGGGAATTTTGAAGCATGACTTTGCAATTCTTGAAGAATATGGGAGGGCAAATTTTGGGGTACAACACTGGGACCAATGCTGGGGATTGAAAATCCTTGGTGACTTGTGGGGATTCACAAGGGTTTTGACAACTTCTGCGGGGAATGAGGATCCTTCATGACTTTCCTGGGAACTAAGGAAAATTCTGAAAATCTCTACTGGGGAGTTAAAACCTGGGAGGCTTCTTCTTGGAGAAATGAGACCAAGAATCTTTGATCCGCTGGGAAATAACTCTGTGGGGAGAATGTTTACTCGGCCGGTGAAATCAAGAGCTTGGGTTGTACGCCAATCTACTAGGGAAGCATCCTAGTTGGGGATAAGCCAAGAAGTTAACTGTTATCTGCTTGGTTTTCAGATTTTTAAGATAGCCTGCTGGGGAAATTGGGGGAAGTTGAACAGTTCCCATCGGGGGTTGATAGTTGGAAAATTGACTTCTCTGGGGAAGAAGGTTTAGAATATTCTGGCTCCGCTGGGGACAGGTTTTTCAGGGTCTTCGGGCTCCGTTGGGGATCTTGAAGTTTAACTCCGCTGGGGAAATATACTCCAAATTTTGGCTTTGTTGAGGATCTGAATGATGTATTGTAGGGGATTCCTTCTGGAATAGCACAAGGATATCTTCCTACACCTTCAATCTATCAGTAATTATCCTTTCTCAATTTCGTTTTATTTGTAAGCAGTGATCGTATTCAAATGCATATGCCTTTTTAACAAAACATTTGGACGTTTTTCAAATAAAACATAAGTGTAAAAAGAAAAGAAAGGCAAGCAAATTTCTGCACTTTGAAGTATTTTTGTATTAACTTTCGTAAGTATCTTTGTACAAAGGAGACAGACATCCTAGTAAGAGAATGTTGTCGTAAAAAATTGAGAAAAAATTTTATACAACAGAAATATGGCTATGTGTAATAATTCCATGGGTTCCCATTCTGCTATAGCCTTCGCAACTCTGAATATCTTGTCCATTCGCTGCTTCGTCCGCCGATGACTGGATTGATCAGAAGCTTGGAGCTTGTTAGTGAAGAGATTGTTCTTAAAGTGATCCGACGAGACATAGTCATACGCTTTACTTCCCTAACTTTTGCCTGGACCGCCCTTTCGGGTTTTCAGTCCACCGGGAAACCCTTTTTTGCCCAAGTCGCCCTTTCAGGTTTTCAACTTGCCGGGTGTACAGATTTTTTTTGTTTTATCCCTAATTTTTGCCTGAACCGCCCTTTCGGGTTTTTGATTCACCGGGATGCCCATTTTTGCCCAAGTCGCCCTTTCAGGTTTTCAACTTGTCGGGTTATTTTATGCGTAGTATCTTTTGAGTATGTCTCCGTTTGCAGGGTGTGGAAAATCGTCGCCGTCCATGGTGGTCAGAATCATTGCTCCACCAGAAAAGATACTCTTGATCACAAATGGTCCTTCATAAGTAGGAGTCCACTTGCCCCTGGGATCACTTTGCGGTAAGATGATCCGCTTGATTACAAGATCTCCGACTTGATATACCTGACGCCTGACTTTCTTGTTGAAAGCCTTGATCATCCGTTTTTGATACGTTTGACCATGACAACCAGCAGTAATTCGCTTCTCGTCGATCAAGTTAAGTTGATCAAGTCGGGTCTGAATCCAATCGTCTTCACTCAAACCGGCATCCTTCATAATCCTCAAGGAAGGAATCTGAACTTCCATAGGCAAAACAGCTTCCATGCCATATACCAAAGAAAAGGGAGTTTACCCTGTTAAAGTGTGTGTCGTGGTACGATATCCATGCAGAGCAAACGGTAACATCTCATGTCAGTCCTTGTAGGTGACTGTCATCTTTTGAGTGATCTTCTTGATATTTTTGTTCATGGCTTCAACAGCACCGTTCATCTTCGGCCGGTAGGGAGATGAATTGTGATGATAAATCTTGAACTGTTCGCATAGAGCGGTGATCATAGTGTTGTTCAAATTTGTACCGTTATCCGTGATAATCCTGTCGGGGATACCATACCGGCATATGAGGTTCTGCTTGAAGAAGCGGGCAACCACATTCTTTGTAACAGAGGCAAAGGAAGCTGCTTCGACCCATTTGGTGAAGTAATCAATAGCGACCAAGATGAAGCGATGTCCATTAGATGCCGTAGGCTTGATCTCTCCAATCATGTCAATGCCCCACATTACGAATGGCCGAGGAGCTGTCAGAACGTTGAGAGGAACAGGAGGAATATGTACTTTGTCGGCGTAGAGTTGACATTTGTGGCAGGTACGGGAATGTTGATGACAATCAGCTTCCATGGTAGACCAGTAGTAGCTTGCCCTTAGAATCTTCTTAGCCATCGTATGTCCGCTCAAGTGGGTGCCAAATGTGCCACTATGTATTTCGGTCATGATCAACTCTGCTTCAACCTTGTCCACACAACGAAGTAGAACACAATCATGGTTGCGCTTATAAAGGATGCCATTGCTTAGGAAAAACTTGGCAGCAAATCTCCTTAAGAACTTTTTATCATTGACGGAAGCTCCTTCAGGATATTCTCTAGCCTGGAGATACCTTTTGATTTCATGAAACCAGGGTTGTTCCACTACTTCTTCGGTGTTAATCTCATGACAATGTGCAGGTTCTTCCATTTGTTCAATGGTGATTTGGGGAGCCTCGTTATCCCAGTTGAGTTTAAACATGAAATACATTGTAGCCAGAGCATCGGCTAACTGATTTTATTCTCGCGGAAAATGCTCGAAGGTAATCTGCTCGAAATAAGGCAACAATGTCAAGACATGTTCTTTGTATAGGATAAGATTAGGATGTTTGGTGTCCCACTATCCTTTGACTTGACTGATAACCAAAGTCGAGTCCCCAAATACGACCAAAGATTTGATTCCCAAGTCTATTGCGGCCTTGAGACCAAAGATGCAAGCTTCATATTCAGCCATGTTGTTGGTACAGCTGAAGAAAAGTCGGGCAGTGAAGGGTGTGTGGCAACCTTCCGGAGAAATGAGTATCGCACCGATACTGTTGCCAAGTGCATTTGAAGCACCACCAAAGTACAGGTTCCATCGGGATCCTTGTTCAGGTTCGTCATACGGTTCGTTACCTTCGATGTTGTCCAATGTCATGATGTCCTCGTCAGGGAAGTCGAATCTCATAGATTGGTAATCTTCGACGGCTTGATGAGCTAGATGGTCAGCTAGTACACTCCCCTTTATAGCTTTTTGGGTAGTATACTGGATATCATACTCAGTCAGGATCATTTTCCATCTAGAGATTCTTCCAGATAAAGCAGGCTTCTCGAAGATATACTTGATCGGATCCATCTTGGAAATCAGCAGAGTGGTATGAGTCAACATATACTGCCTTAGCCTGCGAGCAGCCCATACCAAAGCGCAACAAGTTTTCTCGAGCAGTGAGTAGCAAGTCTCACAGTCGATAAACTTTTTTCTAAGGTGATAAATGGCATGCTCTTTTCGCCAGACTTGTCATGTTGGCCAAGTACGCACCCTATTGAGTTATCCAAAACAGTCAGATACATGATTAACGGCCTTCCTTCGACGGGTGGCATCAAAATAGGAGGTTCCAATAAATACTCCTTGATCTTATCAAAAGCAACTTGACAATCATTATTCCATTCAACTACCTGATCTTTCTTCAACAGTTTGAAGATTGGCTCACAGTTAGATGTTAGGTGAGAGATGAACCTTGCGATATAGTTTAAGCGTCCCAAGAATCCTCTAACCTCCTTTTCAGTGTGGGGGGCGGGCATTTCTTGTATAGCCTTTACTTTAGCTAGATCAACC
This sequence comes from Vicia faba, assembly GCA_948472305.1. Taxonomy (NCBI): domain Eukaryota; kingdom Viridiplantae; phylum Streptophyta; class Magnoliopsida; order Fabales; family Fabaceae; genus Vicia; species Vicia faba. The sequence continues at coordinate 209,400,760 of OX451737.1, forward strand.
TCAATGCCTTTGTTGCTGACAATAAATGCCAAAAGTTTACCAGACCTGACTCCAAAAGTGCACTTCCTTGGGTTTAGTCTGAGCTTAAACTCCTTCAACCTGACAAACAGCTTTTGCAGATGACCAAGGTGTTCTTCCTCTGTCTGTGATCGAGCTATCATGTCGTCTACGTAGACTTCAATCTCATGATGTATCATGTCATGAAATAAAGCTACCATGGTGCGTTGATAGGTTGCCCCTGCATTCTTCAGTCCGAGTGGCATCACTTTGTAGCAGAAGGTACCCCATTGCGTGACAAAAGTAGTTTTCTCCATGTCCTCGGGGGCCATTTTGATCTGGTTGTATCCCGAGAATCCATCCATGAAGGAAAATACCTTGTGTTGAGTTGTGTTGTCAACCAAGATGTCAATGTGTGGCAGTGGAAAATCGTCTTTCGGGCTAGCCCTGTTTAAATCCCGATAGTCCATACACATTCTGACTTTTCCGTCCTTCTTAGGCACGGGCACAATGTTAGCAACCCATTGTGGATAGGAAGTAACAGCCAGAAAGCCAACGTTGAATTGCTTCATTACCTCAGCTTTGATCTTCTCAGACATGTCGGGCCTCATTCGGAGGACCTTTTGTTTGATCGGTGGACAGTCTTCTCTTGTAGGGAGACGGTGAACCACGATATCTGTGTCTAATCCCGGCATGTCTTCATAGGACCAGGCAAAGATCTCAACATATTTGTTCAACAACTGCACTAGATGCTCTTTGACACTTGGTTCCAGGTTGGCACCCACTTTTACCTCTTTCTTATCTTCCTCTGTTCCCAAGTTGATGGTTTCTAGCAACTCTTCATGAGGCAGAATAGCCCTCTCTTCTTGTTGTAGAAGTCTGGCTAACTCTCCCGGCACTTCATAGTCTTCGTCAACTTCGTACTCAGCATGATTGACCAAATATTCAGAGTTATCGAAGGCTAAAGCAGAATAGTCACCCATGGAATCCGGGGTGGATGGGTACCTGCATTTGTGAGTGTGGGTGTGTGTAAGGGATAGCCATCCTTAAACAAAACAAAATGCAAAAGGAAATAAAATGAACACAACAGTTTATAGATGAAGATGTCCAATGATTCATTAAAACATGGCATATGATAATGAAGAAAATCAAGCCCTTACAAATGGACCTATATGCCCCGGGCAAGGCATAAGGTGAAAATAGTGTACGAATTGTTTAGTTATTACAGACCAAAATAGGAAATTGTTCAAAGATAAAATTATTGATTGATGAAGGTGATGGGAATAAAATCCTTTGCTTCCCAGTTGCTTAAACCCCCTTCGACGGTTGGAAAGATCCAATCTTCAAATTGGCCCTCTTCATCGTCATCCCCTACAGCATTAATTCTGTGGTGAGTGATTTTGACGGGTGGTCCTCCAGCCTTGGAGTGATGCATAGCTTTCTGTCCTGCAGCGGTAAACCCTAGTCCAAATTTGTCCGTCTTATGGGGAAAATCAGGCAATTGCCCCCATACTGTACTCTTTCCTTCTTTAATTACAGCCTCTACGTCCTTGAGAGATGCCATCCTAGATACATGCTTGGGAATGATAGGCACCTCAACCATTGTCTTCGCAACTGCGACCTCAGGAGAAACTTCCTCAAAATGTTAGAAAGGTGTTTCTATGAACTCGCCATCCAACTCTACATAGCGGAAGGAATTGAGATGACTTATCATGTACTCTTCCTTGCCGTGCACCGTTATAATCTTACCCTTAACAGGATATTTCAGCATTTGGTGTAAAGAGGAGGTAACTGCCCCAGCATAATGGATCCACGGCCTTCCCAACAAACACAAATATGAAGGACGGATGTCCATCACATAAAAGGTGGAGTTGAAAACTTATGTGCCTACTTTGATAGGAATGTCAACCTCTCCGTGAACCATTCTTTTGGACCCATCAAAGGCCCTAACAACGATGTTACTGGGTTTGAGGGTCAATCCTTCGCAGTCCAAACGATCTAATGCTTTCTTCGGCGGCACATTCAAGGAAGAACCGGTATCAACTAAGACATGGGTGAGGGTGGTTCCCCTGCATTCAACTGAGACATGTAGCGCGTTGTTGTGTTTCCTTCCCTTGGAAGTCAGATCAGCATCAGAAAAACCAAGACAATTATCAGCAGTAAGACTGGCCACGCACTACTGAAACTGGTCAGCCGAAGTTTCTTGGGGCACGTGTGTTGTCTTTAAAAATTTGATTAAGGCCTTAGCATGGGCCTCAGAGCAGAGTAGAAGAGCCAACATGGATATCTTGGAAGGGGTATGCCCTAGCTGTTCCACGACGTCGTAGTCGCTCCTTCTGATTATCTTCAATATTTCTTCCATTTCTTTCTGGGTGGTTTCGGGGATAACCATAGTATGAGCCTTCTTCCTGACAGGCGCTTCTAGTATCCCCTTACCCTTATTGGTAGTATCAACAGATGGTCTTACTTCAGGAGTATCCAATTCTTCAATTATCGGGTCTTGCACAGATGGCTTAACAGGCACAGAAGCTTTCGAGGGTCTAAAAACTGCTCGAGGGGGAGCAATCTCCGGAGAAAAAATTCGTCCGCTGCGAGTTATCTTGCTTGTTCCTGCAATGTTCCCTATATCAGGGATTTCCTCTTCAGAATTCTCTTGGACTGCTTCAATCTGTTTGATACCATGATAGAAGACTTCTCCTCCGTAGTTCCATGGTATTGTTTTGTTAGATTGATACGGGACAGGCCCCGGCATGGTGATTTTTAATGGTACAAATTTAGGGTCGGGCGTAATCTTGACAGGCCTTTTGCAAGCCTTGGGAAGATTGTCGAAGATGGTTATTATTGCAATATCGTTGGTTGAAGTAGCAAAAGTAGCAGGAGTAACAGGAGTGAAGGTATCAACATGGGTCTTTTGGAAGAGTGTCTCTTTGGTATCCATCAGGCGTTGGATGCCTGATTTCAAATTGGGCAGTCAGCTCGTATGTTTAAACAAAAGTAGAAGTCTTTCTCACAGCCTGGGAATATCCCGGCTCTCATTAAATTCACTTTAATCACTGGTAAGGGAGTCAGAAGGTCAGCAACATTGGTAACATGAAGGTCTTCCATAACGGCATGAACATTATGACCGTGCTTGGGCATTGGAGCAGAAATCACATTTGGCTTTTCGGGCGCATCGAATTCTACTTCCTTGGCGTCAATTAGGTCTTGTATTTTGTTCTTAAGCGCCCAACAGTTATTGGTATCATGCCCTACGCTGTCATAGTGGTAAGCACACTTGGCATTGGAGTGGTAGTATGGAGAGGAGGTATTAGGGTTCTTTGGCGCTTCCTTCAAATTGGTAAGATTCAGCTTTAGCAAATGAGGGAGTACTTGAGCTGGCGTCATGTTGATTCGGGTGAACTGCCGTTGTGGCATTTCTACCCGTTGTTGATTAGGTCTTGGCTGATTGTTGCGAGGTTGATCATTTGAAGAGTTTTGAATCATCACAGCCCCTACAGTTGGCCGGCGCTCGGTTCTTCCTTGGCTTTTCTAAGAATAAACAGCAGAGGCTTCCTTCTTAGCTGGGAAGGTTTTCTTAACAGCAGCGGACGTGGAGGTATCTTTCTGAATCTTACCACTTTTAATACCGGCCTCGACCCTTTCGCCGGTCAGAATTAGTTCAGTAAATCCCGCGGAGGAACTCCCAATTAAATGATTGAAGAAAGGGGCAGACAGGGTCCCCAGAAACATGTCAACTAGCTCTCTATCCGACAATGGTGGGTGCACCCTTCCAGCCAGATCAAGCCACTTCTGGGTATACTCTTTAAACCCTTCATTAGAAGCCATACCCATACTCTGTAGCTGAGTACGAGTGGGCGCTAAATCAGCATTGTATTGGTATTGCCGGTAGAAAGCAGCGGCTAAGTCTTCCCAGTTATGAACCTCTGATCTCTCGAGTTGATAGAACCAGTCCAATTGTGTGCCTGACAAACTGTCTTGAAAAAAGTGTACCCAGAGGTCTTTATCAGACGAGTGGGGTTGGATCTTTCTGACATAGGATCTCAGATGCATCTTTGGGCAGGACAAATCGTCATACTTAGCGAATGTTGGTACTTTGAACTTGGGAGGAATGACGATCCCAACGACCAACCCTAGTTCTTCAAAATCTAAACCAGGTACCCTTTGCAACTCCATGGCTGCCAATCGATCCTCAAGATTTTTATATTTATCATCCGTCGGGGGATATTGCTGTTCGGAGTAGTCTTCATCCTCTTCCTCTTCTTCCTCTTCAACTTCAGATTCAGAATGTCCCGCAGCTCCTTTTCCTTTACCAGCCCCTTCATCAGATGTTGAGGGGAACTCGAGAACTTTTCTAGCATTGCTTTCAAACCTTCTTCTAAAGGTGGCTACTCCGGGCCTTTTCTTCTTTTTCTCTTTATTTTTCTCCAACAGTGCTTTAAGGTCCTATTGACCCTTTGCTAAGGTCATGAGGAGTTGCTGGAATTGAGAATTATGTGATTGCAGATCCTTAACTGTCTGCTCCAAATCCATCTTGCTGAAATAAATAGCAGAAAGATAAGGAAACTTGGTGTGAAGACCTGTTTATGCATATGATGAATGATGTGTTATTCATGTAATGCATTCAAGGATTCGGAAATTCAAATTTGTTGCAAACAAAAAGAACACACGTCATATTAAGAAGAAATTTGTTAGTACATAAGTGCCCCATGGGCAAAATATTACAAAATTCTTAATGTAAAAATACATTACGCATCCTCTTTGGTGCGATGTAAGTGTTGAGAGTTTCCTCCTCATGAAGTCGGCGGGTAAGCTCCAAAACCTTCTTCTCACTGGCATAGAAGTTGGCTTCAAAAGTATTATGTTCTTCTTTGAGTTGGATCCAACTCTTTTGTAATTCTTCCCATGATGTTGGCATGTCAGGATGTAGGAGGGTGTATGGAACCTCTCCTTCCATCACAGGCTCTTTGATCAAGGGGAGAATGTGAGGATATGGCATCATAAGATTCTGGGCGTGGGTTCGTACCCACTTGAGATAAGGCTCAAGGGGGATGGAACTCTTGTGCCCCAGTGTCTTACTATCCACTTTGTTGGGCATCCTCCAAGCTCTGATGAACCTTTGTCGAAGTCCTTGCGTATCATTGTCGAAGTCAAAAACTAGGTCAGGAATCAGCATGTCATGAGGGTCATCCCTCCGAGCATATCCAAATTGTCTTAGAGCTAAACAGGGGTTGTAGGTAATACCTCCCCTAATGCCAAGTAGTGGGACATTAGGGAATTACCCACAACGATAAATGATGATGACATTTTCTCTGGACCGAGAACACCAATGAACATCAGAATGTGTGAGGGTCATCAATCGTTGTGACCACCTTAAACCCTGCTCATTCTTCAAAACTGATTGTGGAAGGTGAGAAATAAACCATCTTTCTGGTAGAGGAGTACAGCACATGAGAACACCTCTTTTCCTTATTGTTCGTGTGTAAAATGAGTGTAGAATGTCCCCAAGCAATGTAGGTACAGGATTCTGGGATATGAAAATCTTGACAGCATTCACATCTATAAGTTGATCAGGGTTTGGGAACAGGACCAACCCATAGATAAGGAGTGCCACAATCTCTTCAAAGGCTTGTAGATCTAGAGAATTCCAGCAGTCTTGTGCCTTCTCAAACAGAAACTTTGTCAAGAAACCCTTGACACCACTTCTGGTTTCCCAATGTCCTTTGATGTTAGATGGTTGCAAGTGTAATGCTTGAGCAACATCTTCAGGCTTTGGTTCTTTTTCCGTACCATTGTAGGGTAGTTGATGAAGAATAGGAATTCTCAGGAGTTGAGAAAATTCCTCCAACGTAGGCACCAGTTGGTAATCAGGAAATGTGAAACAGTGGTGTAGGGGGTCAAAGAACTGGAAGAGAACTTTCACCATGTCTTCTTCAATGTTGGAGTTGACCAAGCTGAGAAGCCTACCATGTCTTTCACTGAAGAGAGAATTCTCTGGAATCTTGGAAGTAAGCTCCTTGAGTTGAGGAGGGATTCTCACAAGGTTGACTTGAATTGTTTTCCTGCGAAGAGATTCCATGTCCTACAAAACAAGAACAAAGATGAAGATCCAAACCCTTGAAATGGTTAGTGTATGCATATGATGCTTTATGATGTTCATGATGTATGCACAAGCAAGTGTACAAACAAGTCACACAAAACCCTAGTTTCAGGCTTGCATGAGGTTTCATAGGTAAATACCCTCTTGAGTTTAGTTGGCTCAAACCTGTCCTATAAATAGTAATCGGGTTCTAAGGAGCTCAATATCATTGGATTGTTTTCTATGTTCATTGTTTTGGTTTAGCCATTTAACTAGCGACCAAAATATTCCAAGAAAACAACCCTCAATGAGTGTAGTATCGAGTATCTACCAACTTCGGACTGCACCAAAGCCGGTCATCTCACTACACCTAAAAAAGGCCAAGGTGGTCAAGTAAGGTTCTAAGATTTTATTAGTGCTTCATGACATCACTCAACGGCCCCGTATTCTCTTTGATTGACTCAAAGGCTACCGGTACTCACAAATATGTCGCACTAACATAGCTATTGCTTCAACCATGTCGGTATACCCCGCACAGTTTCCACAACGTATTGCTATTTACCTATGAATGTTTCCCAAATCCGAGTGGAGGATTTCAAGCCCAAACAAGAGAACCAAATGTAAAGCAATCAAAGCAGACAATATAATCATGCAAAGGGTGATTTAAGCCCTAAGGTTACTCCACTTTTAAAGTTTTCCCCAGCAGAGTCGCCAGTTTTGTGATACGGTGGGAGAACTAACTTGGGATTTTGCGTTTGTGTTCGCAAATGTTTCGGTTTAGCAAGAGTCGCCACCGACTTTTTATTTTATCCTAAGGAAAGGTCAAAAAGCACAGGAAAGACCTTTGAGATGTTTTCTTGGGTTCGGGGAGTAGATTATAGAAAGGGAAGGTATTAGCACCCTTTCTATCCATGGTTATCCATGGGCTCTTAGTTACTTATTTAGATCACTTGCTTTGCTTTTCGATTGTTTGAAATGGTGCTTTGTGTGTGGTTTTGAAAGATATTTTGAAAAGAGGCCATCATTGTGGCAACCTTTGTAATGATTCTTGTTTGAATGTATACAAAGGTGTTTTTGTCTTTTGAAAAGTTTTCAATGTTTGAAACTAGGGTTTTGAAGTTGTGTTGTGAAGTGTGTTTGAAAATAGAAAGGATGTTTTTGCAAGCTTTTTGATCAAGTAACTAAGAGTTATCTACCCTATTTTACTCAAAGATCTTTCTTATGTTTTTTAACCCTTTTAACAGTGTTGTTTCACCATTGTATTTGGTGAACAACTTTGTGTTAGGATGTTAAACGGGACAGGCGCGGGTCATCGTATAGACCATGATAGCAATTGTGTCAAGTATTTTTGGCAATTTTCTTGAGGGACTTGATCATTTTGTTTAGGCAACTCAGATAGCGTCATCGAGGGACTATGATCTTTTGTTTTGTTTTTGTTTTGCCAAAGTACTTAACATGCATACCATGGTCCATTTTTGAAGGCAACAAGTGGATTGTAACCCTAAGGGTGCAAGTGTGCATTGTGTTTGTTTTTCATGCATTTTTGTCTTTGATTAGGTCAAACTATTTGTTGGTTTTGATTTTGCATACAAATCCTAATTCTCTAAGTATGGCATAATTGAAAGCATTTAAGTGCGTAAAAATAAATCTAAGCTATTACAACTTTGATATAGGGAGGGGGTACAATTTTGAATATGGGGTATTTGACAAAAAATATAAAACCCTAATTATTACATCCAAATTAAATATCAAATGCAATCAAAATTTAAATATACAATATTTAAACAAAGTGAACAAATATTTAAATAAAAATGTATTATGCAAAAAAGGTTTTTATTTGTTCATGTATGCAAAAAGTATTTTTAATGTGAAAGGTATAAAGAAATAAATAAAAGATTAATTTTATTTGTTTTTTAGGGAAAAAACCCTAATTTCTTAAGAAAATAAATATAATGTATTATTTATGTACAAAAATATATTAATATGTATAAAAATGAAATATATCCAAAAAAGGTATTTTTTAGTATAAATAATAATAAAAATAAAATATAATATTTTTGTGTTTTATTTCTAAGTATTTAATAAAACAAAAGTATGTATATATATTTCATTTTGTATATATATATATATATATATATATATATATATATATATATATATATATATATATATATATATATATATATATATATATATATATATATATATATATATATATATATATATATATATATATTAAATATATTAAGTGTGTAAAAAATAAAATAAATTATTTACAAAAATACAATATATTCAAGAAAATATTTTTGGTGTTGTGATACGGTGGGAGAACTGACTTGAGGTTTTGCGTTTGTTTTCGCAAATGTTTCGGTTGAGCAAGAGTCGCCACCGACTTTTTATTTTATCCTAAGGAAAGGTTAAAAAGCACAGCAAAAACCTTTTGAGATGTTTTCTTGGATTCGGGGAGTAGATTATAGAAAGGGAAGGTATTAGCATCCTTTCTATCCATGGTTATCCATGGGCTCTTAGTTACTTGCTTAGATCACTTGCCTTTTGTTTTCAATTGTTTTAAATGGTGCTTTGTGTGTGTGGGTTTGAAAATATTTTGAAAAGAGGCCAATGTGGTGGCAACCTTTGTAATGATCCATGTGGGGATGTATACAAAGATGTATGTCTTTTGAAAAGGTTTTCATTTTTTTTTGAAAGTTTGTTTTGAAAGTTATTTTGAAAGTGTAGTGAGGTGTGGTTTTGAAATTAGGCAAGTGTTTTGTTTTGCAAGTTTGATTCAAGTAACTAAGAGGTTATCTACTCCTAAATTTCTCAAAAGATTATTGCTATGTTTTAACCCTTTTAGCAAGTTTGTTCCACCATTGAATTTGGTGGACAACCTTATGTTAGGATGTGAAAGGGACAGGCGCGGGTCATCATTTAGACCATAATTGCAACGGCGTTAAATGTCTTTGGGCAATTTTCTTTAAGGGACTTGATCATTTATTTTTGTTTGTTTTGAAAAGTTTTATCGAGGGACTATGATCATTCAATTTGTTTGTTTTGCCCAAAGAAGTTCAACATGCAATATGGCCCATTTATTTGAAGGCAACAAAGTGGAGTACCCTAGGGAGTGCAAGTGTGATTTGTGTGTCCATTTTCATGCTTGTTTATCTTGAGATTAGGTCATAACTATTTTTTTGTCGTTTTTCGCATACAAACCTTAATTCTAACATATTATCATTAGAAAGCAATAAAGTGCGAAAATAAATTTACTAAGCTATTACAAAACCAAATATGGGAAGGGGGTACAAATGTTCAAATGGGGATATTGACAAGTAATGTAAATCTAAATTATTACATCATTTTTGAATATTTGCAATTTAATCAATGTACAAAAATTAAATAAGAATGCAAGATGCAAAAGAAATGTTTTGTATATGTATGAAAAATATTATTTATGTAAAAGAGAAAAGAAAATAAAAAAAGGTATTATTTTTTGGAGTATTTTGAATTTAGGGCAAAAACCCTAATTTTAAAGAAAATGTATTATTATCTAATTTAATACAAATATTTATTTATTATTTGCAAAAATAAAAATAATGAAGTATATTATGAAAAGAGTATTTTTTGTATCAAATATTAATAAAAAATGAAAAATTCAAGTATTTTTATATTCTAACTTAAATATATTAATAAACATATATATATATATATATATATTAAGCTCTAAATATGCATTATATACAAATAATAATAATAATTAATTTTTTTGGAAAATAGTATTTTTTATATGAAATATTTTCAGAGGATAATATAAAATAAAAATAAAAATAGAAGTGTTTTTACATTTTTTTTCCATTTATCCTAAATAATAATAATATATGTATTTATGTATAAACTAAAGGAAAATCAAATAAAATCAAATAAAAATCAAAAAGTGGTGAGAAAAATATTTTCAAAATTTTAATATGCTGAGAAAAAATAAACAAGTCAAACAAAAAAGAAAAAAGTCAAAAAGAATCAAAAATGAAGCAAATGGGCTCAGGGGGTTCATGAGTAATGAAGTGGTGCAAATAAGAAAAAATTCCAGGCCCAGCCCAGAAGATCTGTCTTCTTCAACCTCTGAACAATATCCTTCAAGCAAACACGCGTTTTTTATCTCTGGATTCCTGGACTTTCAAGCAAAACTCATAACATGAAAAGTGTAAAGCATTAAGAGACGGTTTCAACCATGTAAAGAACTTGACCTAACTCTCTAAGATGAGGAAGAATTTCTCCTCCCCCAATTTCTGACCTAACTTTTCATCAATGTTCAGACATAAAATTCTCTAAGCACACGAAATATAAATGAAATCTAATCATATGAGCATGTTCATGGCTATGATTGGGACATGTTTTCTTCACAAACCTAAAGCTAACAATGCTTAATAAGAGAGATAGAACTTCATGAATGTACCTGTTCAGTTGGAATCGAGCTTTGCAATGGAGGATGTTTCAGAGTGAAATGATGACTTGTATAGTTTCCTTGAAGTGTAAGGATGCTTTTCCAAGTCCTACTTTGTCTTGAAACTCCCTGAATCGAGCTAGTGAACTCCAACTGCAAAACAGAAAATTAAAAATGGTGAAGTGGCTTGGAGGTGTTACAGGTCAGGTTTCAAGTCATGATTAGCTTGCATAGGTTGTAAGGAAGGTAGAGGAACAGGTTTGGGCAAGAATGCTTGAAGTGATTGAGAGATAGCACTCAATCTACAGGGGTTGCCCTGTTTGAGCAGTTTCAAGGTGATTATGGCAATGGGAGTGTTTGAGAGGCCAAGGGCTCGTGCAAAAGCTTGGATATGATATGTGTAATGTGTTTGATAACTTCTTTCCTGTGTGCTAAGGCTGAGATCAAAGTTGGCACCAGTTATGGACTTTTCTTCTATCTTAAGCAACAAAAGCAAGTTGATGATTTAGGTCAGTAGGGGGCCTCCTAATGTGCTGCATAATCTTCTCTTGATCAGAGCAACTTGTCCATAATCTTGTGCCAAAAGGATTTGCTATGTGCCTTCTTGATTTGCAATTGGACATAAAGTTAATCTTTTCAAAAATGGAAAGTTCACTTTATCTAGTTTAGGATTAATCTTGCATACAATGCTTGCACTCAAAGAACAACACTTTAACACATTGAATATGCATTAAATTATTGAGTATGGAATGGTTCAAGGACCTGTAATCAAGCATAAAGCAAGCTGAGTTCAAATTTGCAAGATTATGAACATGTCTTGGTTAAGAACAAAAGTGAATTTTTGCCAACTTGTGAAATTCGAATCTCTCAAGTTATGAGGTTGTTTGAGAAGTTCTTGGACATTTTGGAAAGCTTGGAATGTGTACTACAATCCATCTTTGAAATGCAAGTTGAAATTCCAAGTGGAAGGGTATGAAAAATGGCCTTGAAGTGGGGTAGAAAACCTTGTCAAAATAGGTTAAAATTTCACTAAGTTAAAAATGGTTTAGTGCCCTTATTCAAAAAGTTGTAACTTGAGATACAAGCTTCAAATGAGAAAACTTTGTGAATCAAAGTTGTAGATTATGCAACAAGCTACAACTTTCATGTTTTGACTTTTGTTTGAATCCAAATGGATCATGGTGAAAAGATGGGGCAAAGTTGGGAAAAAATTAGGGTTTTTCATAACTTAGAAAAATTCTAAGTTATGAAAAATTCCATTTTCTAACCCTAATTTGCATTTTGTGATTTCTTGGTGAACAAGTTTCATGATTTGACATATTTTGATGAAAAATGAATCTTGACCCTTGATTTTGACCAAAAAGTCAAAGTTTGACTTTTCAGTGTACAGTCAAAATTGATCAATTGACTGGGAAATTCAACTGTCAATCTTGTGTACTTGGGATCTTTTGAGCTTGATGAATGTGTCAAGATCATTTCATTGAGTCCTTGAGTCCATATGTGAGCTTGATTTGCCATTGGCTAGGTCAAACAGTCAAAAATTACCCTTGTGCAGTCAAAACCCTAAAAATGACCATTTTGCCCTTTTGGTGATCTGATCAAATTTCTTGTGGAATTGTGATCCAAACTTGATCAAATGGTCCATATGAGTTCAATATGTTGATGTGGGTCAAATTTCATGAGGTTTGACTGTCAATTGGCCACAGTTGACTTTTTCCCCAATACAGCTGATTTCTAGGTCAACTGTCCGATTGACTGGGCAAAACTTGGAATCAAGACTTGAAATTTGGTGAGGATAAACTTGGGAGTCCAACATGAAGCATGAAAGTCATCTTAGGCATTTTAGGTCAAAACATCCTTGGGCAAACACAAACCCTAATTTGAGTCCACAGTGCAAGGAGAAGTCTTGAGCAGAGGAAACCTTAACTGGATCTTGATCTTCAAGGGTCTTGTGATGAGAAAATGTTGAGGAAATGGGAGGGCAAATTTTGGGGTACAACAGGTGCCCCTGTTCAATCTTCTTGGACCTGAAGAGTTAGATTGGCAAGTTTGCCTTTCGTGACTCGAGGGTAAAAGGAGATTGGACACTAGAGTGCCCGGAAATTTGCACTCGCATGTCGAAGTATCAGCAATGTGATGTCGGGAATGGGCTTATAGATGCCATTTGGAGAGATGGTGGATAGGGAGATGGGCTTATAGATGCCATCTGGAGATGTGACGGAACCTTGTCGGGAATGGGCTTATAGATGCCATTTGGAAGTGTCGATCGCATAAGAGATTCCTTAGCGAGAACTTGTGTATTTGAGAAAGACGGATGTTTTCCTGGCTTGTTACAGGTGTTTGATCTTCAGTCTCCTTATGCAGATATGCCCTGTCTAGATACAGGTATCGAATCTACAATTGGTTGCTCACAGATGTGCCCTGGCTGGATACAGGAGTCGAATCTGGAAATAGTCGTTAAGAGATGTGCCCTGGCTGGATACAGGAATCGAATCTTCGAACTCTTTAGACGTGCCCTGGCTAGATACAGGAATCGAGTCTGGAAACGTGGTCAACAGATATGCCCTGGCTGGATACAGGAATCGAATCTGGAGATGTTGTAGTTGATAGATGTGCCCTGGCTGGATATAGGAATCGAGTCTGGAAACGTGGTCAACAGATATGCCCTGGCTGGATACAGGAATCGAATCTGGAGATGTTACAGTTGATAGATGTGCCTTGGCTGGATACAGGAATCGAATCTTCGAACTCTTCAGACGTGCCCTGGCTAGATACAGGAATCGAGTCTGGAAACGTGGTCAACAGATATGCCCTGGCTGGATACAGGAATCAAATCTGGAGATGTTACAGTTGATAGATGTGCCCTGGCTAGATGCAGGTATCGAATCTTCGAACTCTTTAGACGTGCCCTGGCTAGATACAGGAATCGAGTCTGGAAACGTGGTCAACAGATATGCCCTGGCTGGATACAGGAATCGAATCTGGAGATGTTACAGTTGATAGATGTGCCCTGGCTAGATGCAGGTATCGAATCTTCGAACTCTTCAGACGTGCCCTGGCTAGATACAGGTATCGAATCTGGAATTGTGACAGTTGAAGGTAGTTGTTTTTGGGATTGTCTTTTTCCTGAAAAGGCAAAAAACATAAGTTGTATGCAATGTCATGATGTATGATATGCATGATGTCATGATGTTCAACATGAGATAGTGTTGTGTGCACTTTATCATATATGTAAGCAAGATGTATGAAAATGTGAAATGTTTATGAATGTAATTTCGTCTTAGGAAAATAAATCCTTGACGAACGGCCGGGGAGTTGCTCCGTGGAAGAGGTACTTGGCCGAAGTTTTGATGAGAGGCCTGTTGAGGACTTTAATGATGGATTCCGCTGAGGATAATGATGATAAACTCCGTTGGGGATTGAAGGAACTTTGCCGATGGCGGTCTTCCGTGGTTTTTAGCTGAGGATAACCCAGTTATAAGTCCTTGTGAGGAAATAACTCTAAATAAAACTCTGGAGAGACGTCCGTACTCTGCAGGGGATAAGCTTCCAGAATCTACTGGGGATGAGCTTCAAGACCTAACGGGGAATGTTGTGCCTTTTCAGGATTGTCGGAGAGTCAACTCCGCTTGGGGAAAGTGTTGCTGAATCTTGTTTTACTCTGCGGGGAGTTGAGATGATTTGGCCACATTCTTCAGCTGAATCTACCTTGGTACCTTGGCGGACAAAACGACCAGACTGCATTAGACAACTTCACATTGCCCCTGTCTCTGATGTCACCTGTAATCAATCTCTTGTTTTATGTGTAAACATTTACGAATCAGCAATTTAATGTCAAATGCATATATCAAAAATGAACATTGGACGTTCTTCGCAAGACAAAACAGAAAAAAGAAAACAATGGTAATTTGTATGGACAAGTGAATTTGTATTGATTTAGACTTTGCCTGTGAATAGGCGTTTTTGTACAAGAGGCTGACATCCTAGTAAGAGGACGCCGCCAAATAACATAGAGTTTACAATTTAAAAAAGGAAACAAAACAGCTATGTGAACAATCCCACTGGGTTCCAACTCTGCTATCGCCTTTATGTCTTCGAACGTCTCATCGCTTTGCTGCCTAGTTGAAGATGAAGTTGATTGGTCGATGCCGAAATCTGAGCCAGATAGTTGATGTCGAATTCCGGATGCGAAGTGATCCAATGAGACATAGTGTTACGCTTTATCCCTAACTTTTGCCTGGACCGCCCTTTCGGGTTTTCAGTCCACCGGGATACCCATTTTTGCCCAAGCCTCCCTTTCAGGTTTTCGACTTGCCGGGTGTACAGATTTTTATTCATTTCGTCCCTTATTTTTGCCCGAACCCTTTTGGTTCGCCGGGAAGCCCTTATTTTTGCCTAGGTATATCAACCTAGCGGGTCTTTTATTTATGCGTAGTATTTTTTCACTATGTCTGCATTGGCGGGGTGAGGAAGGTCGTCACCATCCATGGTGGTTAGGATCATGGCTCCTCCTGAGAACACACGTTTAACCACAAATGGCCCTTCGTATGTAGGGGTCCATTTGCCCCGGGGGTCACTTTGAGGAAGGATGATGCGTTTGATTACCAGGTCCCCAACTTGATACTCTTGCGGTCTGACTCTCTTGTTAAATGCCCTGATCATCCGTTTTTGATACGTTTGACCATGACAGATAGCAGTGAGCCTCTTTTCGTCAATCAGATTTAATTGATCAAGTCGAGTCTGGATCCAGTCATCTTCATTCAAGTCTGCATCCTTCATTATTCGGAGAGAGGGTATCTGGATTTCAATTGGCAAGACTGCCTCCATGCCATAGACCAAGGAGAAAGGAGTTGCCCCGGTTGACGTCCTTGCTGAGGTGCGGTACCCATGAAGAGCGAACGATAACATCTCGTGCCAATCTTTATAGGTCACTGTCATCTTCTGCACAATTTTCTTGATATTTTTATTGGCTACCTCTACAGCCCCATTCATCTTCGGCCGGTAGGGAGAAGAATTGTGGTGCTGTATCTTGAATTGTTCACAGAGTTCAGTGATCATTTTGTTATTGAGATTGGTACCATTGTCCGTAATGATTCTTTCCAGGACGCCGTACCGACAGATCAGATTATGCCGGATGAAACGT
The DNA here is from genome assembly GCA_948472305.1 of Vicia faba. NCBI lineage: Eukaryota > Viridiplantae > Streptophyta > Magnoliopsida > Fabales > Fabaceae > Vicia > Vicia faba. Next base: position 209,416,411 of record OX451737.1, read on the forward strand.
GCCACGACGCTCTTGGTTACCGTGGCATAGGAAGCTGCCTCAACCCACTTCGTGAAGTAGTCGATCGCCACCAAGATGAAGCGATGCCCATTGGATGCCGTCGGTCGGATCTCCCCGATCATATCGATCCCCCACATTGCGAAAGGCCAAGGTGCCGTCAGGACATTCAAAGGAACCGGAGGGATATGCACCTTGTCAGCATAGATCTGGCATTTATGACAAGTTCGGGAGTGTTGGTAACAATCGGCTTCCATTGTGGACCAGAAATATCCCGCCCGAAGGATTTTCTTAGCCATGGTGTGTCCACTGGAATGTGTCCCAAATGTGCCTTCATGCAGTTCTATCATAATTTTCTCTGCTTCAGCCTTATCCACACAACGTAGCAGAGTTGAATCATGATTCCGCTTGTAGAGAATGCCGTTGCTGAGGAAGAATTTTGCAGCAAACCTCCTCATGAACTTTTTATCATTGACAGACGCACCTTCAGGGTATTCCTGAGCTTCCAAGTACCTCTTCACCTCATGATACCAGGGTTTTTCAATAACCTTCTCAGCCTCGAGCTCACAGCAGTACGCCGGTTCATCCAACTTCCAGATAATGATTCGGGGAGCCTCATTGTCCCATTTAACTTTGAACATTGAAGACATCGTAGCTAGAGCGTCCGCTAGCTGATTCTCCTCTCTAGGGAAGTGCTAGAAAGTTATCTCTTCAAAGTGGGGAAGCAAGGTCGACACATACTCCTTGTAAGGAATGAGATTCGGGTGTTTCGTATCCCACTCGCCTTTGATCTGATTGATCACGAGAGCGGAATCTCCGAAGACACTCAGAAACTTGATCCTCAAATCGATTGCAGCTTGAAGACCCATGATACATGCCTCGTATTCTGCCATGTTGTTGGTGCAGCTGAAACATAATCGGGCGGTGAGGGGAGTATGAGTTCCTTTGGGAGATATGATTACAGCGCCGACGCCGTTACCCAAAGCATTGGAGGCTCCATCAAAATGCATAGACCATCGGGATCCTTCCTCAGGTCCTTCATCCGGTCCAGGTACTTCACAGTCAGTTACCACCATGATATCTTCATCCGAAAAATCAAAGTTCAATGATTGGTAATCGTCCACAGGTTGGTGTGCCAAATGATCTGCTAGTACACTTCCTTTAATTGCTTTCTGAGTTATATACTGGATATCATATTCTGTCAAGATCATTTGCCATCTCGCTATTCTTCCAGACAGAGCGGGCTTTTCAAATATGTACTTGATGGGATCCATTTTTGAAATCAATAAAGTAGTGTGAGTCAGCATATACTGTCTCAGCCGGCGAGCAGCCCATACAAGAGCGCAGCAAGTTTTCTCAAGCAGTGAGTAACGAGACTCACAGTCGGTAAAATTTTTGCTCAAGTAATAAATAGCGTGCTCTTTTCGGCCAGACTCGTCATGCTGCCCCAGCACACACCCCATTGAATTGTCAAGTACTGTCAAGTATAGTATCAGAGGTCTTCCTTCCACCGGTGGCATAAGAATGGGTGGCTCTTGGAGATATTCCTTTATCCTTTCGAAGGCGGCCTGACATTCATCGTTCCAGCGTACCACTTGATCTTTCTTCAGTAATTTCAAGATTGGCTCACAAGTAGCAGTCAGGTGTGAGATGAATCGGGCAATGTAATTCAGTCGTCCCAGGAAGCCTCTGACTTCTTTCTCTGTTTTTGGAGTCGGCATATCTTGTATGGCTTTTACCTTGGCAGGGTCCACCTGAATACCTTTATCACTCACAATGAAACCTAACAATTTTCCGGATCTTACCCCAAAGGTGCATTTGTTGGGATTCAATCTCAGCTTGTACAACTTGAGTCGGTCAAATAACTTCCTCAGATGGTCAAGGTGCTCCTCCTCAGTTTGAGACCTAGCAATCATGTCATCAACGTATACCTCAATCTCATGATGGATCATATCATGAAATAAAGCAACCATGGCACGTTGATAGGTTGCCCCAGCATTTTTCAATCCGAATGGCATGACCTTATAACAGAAGGTGCCCCAGTGAGTCACAAATGTAGTCTTCTCCATATCCTCTGGAGCCATCTTGATCTGATTATACCCTGAAAAACCATCCATGAAGGAGAACACCTTGTGTTGAGTTGTATTGTCAACAAGGACATCAATGTGAGGTAGGGGGAAGTCATCCTTGGGGCTGGCCCTGTTCAAATCCCTGTAGTCGACACACATTCTGACTTTACCGTCCTTCTTTGGTACTGGCACCACATTGGCAACCCTCTGAGGGTAGGAAGTCACTGCAAGGAACCCAGCATCAAACTGCTTCATAACCTCGGCCTTGATCTTTTCAGACATCTCTGGACGCATCCGTCGGACTTTTTGCTTTACCGGAGGGCAATCTTCCTTGGTTGGCAGGTGGTGAACTACAATGTCGGCATCCAAACCAGGCATATCTTCATAGGACCAAGCAAAAATCTCCATGTAATCTTGTAGCATCTGGATCAATCGTTGCTTCACGCTGAGCTCTAGATTGGCACCAATCTTGACCTCTTTCCTATCTGTCTCAGTACCCAAGTTAATTGTTTCCATCGGCTCTTCATGTGGCTGAATAGCCCTCTCTTCCTGGAGTAGCAGTCTTGCGAGTTCACCAGGCACTTTGCAATCATCTTCACCTTTTTCTTCGGCCAAGTTGATCGGATTTTCGAAGTCATAACTGGCGGTAGCAGAGCTGTTACCAGTGAGATCCAGAGTGGATTGAAACCTGTATAAGTGAGTGTGTGTAAATATAGCTGTTTTGCAATATATATAACACAGAAAGGAAAAGAGCACAAGATTTGAAATGCAACAAACGTCCAATGTTTTGATTGATGATATATGAAAATGTCATACAAAAAGCCCTCACAAATGGAGCTACGATGCCCCGGGTAGGACACCGAGCCAACAAAGTTTTAACATATTGTTTGTTACAAATTGGAAATCAAAAGAAATTAATTACTGCGTGACAAATGTGATAGGGGTAAAATCCTTTGCCGTCCAGTTGCTTGGCCCGTTGCTGGTAGTCGGGTAGATCCAATTGTCAAACTCTGCTTCCTCTACATCCTCCTCGATAGCATTTACCCTTGAGCTGGAGATAAACACCGGAGCTTTTCTGACCTTCTCCTTGCGCACAGCCCTCTGAGCCTCTGCAGTAAAGCCCAGCCCAAACTTGTCATTCTTCTGAGTGAAGTCAGGAAGCTGACCCCAGTTTGCACAATTGCCTTTCTGAACCACAGCCCAGGCATCCCTTAAGGAAGCCATCTTCAAGGAAACATTCTCTTCGACTGTTGTTTCTGCTGCTGCTGAAGTTGGATGCACCTCCTCGAAATGCTGAAAGGGGGTTTCAATAAACTCCCCATCCATCTCAATGTATCTGAAGGAATTCAAATGGCTCACCATATACTCCTCTTCTCCTTGCACAGTGACGATCTTCCCTCTGACAGGGTACTTCAGCTTCTGGTGCAAGGTAGAGGTCACTGCCCCAGCTTTATGGATCCAAGGTCGACCCAGTAGACAAGAGTACGATGGACGTATATCCATCACATAAAAAGTAGAGTCGAACACCTGAGAGCCCACACGAATAGGGATGTCAACCTCTCCATGAACCATCCTTTTTGAACCGTCAAAGGCCCTGACGATGATATTGCTGGGCTTCAGTTCTAGGCCTTCATAATCCAAACGGTCTAAAGCCTTTTTCGGTAGAACATTCAAGGAAGAACCAGTATCCACCAATACATGCGCCAGAGTAGTGCCCTTGCATTCGATGGAGACATGCAGGGCATCATTATGGTCTCTTCCCTTCGCAGTCAGGTCAGCATCTGAAAAACCCAAGCCATTGTCTGCTGTCAGATTTGCTACGCAATCAGTGAACTGGACTGCAGATGTTTCCTGCGGCACATGGGCCGTCTTGAGAAATGAAATCAAGGCTTTAGCATGGGCCTCGGAGCATAGCAATAAAGAGAGCATGGAGATCTTGGAGGGCGTATGCCCCAACTGCTCGACAACATTGAAATCACTTTTCTTTATTATTTTCAGGATCTCCTCCACTTCTTGTTGGGAGGCCTCAGCATTTAAAGGTATTGGTGCCTCCATCCGGGCAGGCTCTTCTTCAATCCCTTTGCCCCGAGCATTAGATGACTCGGCGGCAGGGGAAACAACTTGATCAGCAGCAGGAACAGGTAAACTTGTAGGTGTTATAAGGAGGGGTTTTCGAATAGCGGGCGGTGCAATGTCAGGCGAGAAGAGCCTGCCACTGCGGGTGACCTTGGCTGGACCAGTGATATCGCAGATATTGGCGCCAGCGTCGAATTCTTGTTTGATTCCATTCACATATACGTCTGCCCCATAATGCCAGGGGACAGCTTTATCAGATACGTAGGGGAGAGGCCCCGGAACAGTAATAATCACAGGTGCAACAGTCATGATTTGAACAGGCTTCTTCGGGAGAGCCTTGATTGGATCATTGAAGATGGTAACCACAGAAACTTCTTTTACCGGAACCAACTGAACAGCAGACTTTTTGAATAGAATCTCCTTGCTATCCATTAGGCTTTGGACGCCTATCCTCAGCAAGGGACAACCAGATAGGGAAACAGCACAGAACAGGCAACCTTCACTGCAACCCGGAAATAAACCGGCCCGCAGTAGGTTCTTCTTGACGGTCCTCAAAGGGGTGACAACTTCATTTACCGAAACAACATACAATTCTTCCTCAATGGCATTTAGTCTATGCTGGGGCATATGAGCAGTTACAACATTTGGTCTCTCCGGCGCTTCAAACTGAATTTCCTTTGCGTCGATCAGATCTTGCACTTTGTTTCTCAAGGCCCAGCAATCATCAGTAGTGTGCCCGGGACTATCAGAATGATAAGCACACCGGGCATTTGGGTTATACTTACGAGACGCAGTGTTGACGACCTTAGGAGCTTCTTTGAGGGTCACCAGGTTGGTGGATAACAGTTGGGGTAAAATTTGAGATAAGGTCATACTCAGTCGAGTATACTGCCTCTTGGGCCTTTCGCTTCTTTGTTGATTGTACTGCTGAGGTGCAGCAACAGGTTTTGAGATGACCAAAGCATTGACGGCTTGGCGACTTTCGGGCTTGACTTGTCTTCTAGTACCATAGACGGCACTTGCTTCTTTCTTAAACGGCCTCTTCTCAGCACTTGTGGAGGCAGCCTTTTGTATCTTGCCTGACCTGATGCCAGCTTCAATTCTTTCTCCCATCAATATCAAATCTGTAAACCCAGCGGAGGAGTTACCAACCAAATGATTGAAAAACAGACCAGACAACGTCCCTAGAAACATATCAACCAGCTCACGATCAGTCAATGGAGGCTGCACCCTGCCAGCCAAATCTCTCCATTTTTGAGCGTACTCTTTGAACCCTTCACCCGTTCCTAGAGACATACCCTGAAGTTGGGTACGCGTAGGAGCGAGATCAGAATTGTATTGGTATTGTCTGTAAAATGCGGTTGCCAAATCTTCCCAGTGTCGGATGCTAGTTCCATCTAGTTGGTAGAACCATTCAAGCTGCGATCCCGAGAGGCTATCTTGGAAGAAGTGAATCCAAAGGTTCTTATCTGCCGTGTAAGGTTGGATTTTCCTTACGTACGACCTCAGATGCAGCTTTGGGCAAGAGACCCCATCATACTTGGCAAAGGCAGGCGCCTTAAACTTGTGTGGAATTACTACTCCAGAAGATAACCCCAAATCTCCGAAATCCAGTCCCGTCACATTCTGAATTTCCATGGCGCTTAAGCGGTCCTCCAATTGCTTGTATCTGTCAGCAGCAGGTGGGTATTGTTCGTCGTTATAGTCCGTCTCGTTGTCGGAGACTGCGGGACTGGGAGCTCCTCCCCCTTGGGGACTGTTTTTCTCAGCAGAAGAAGTAGTTGGATCAGCTTCATTATGGAGTGTGTTCCCAAATCTGCGTCCGGTGTTGAACAATGCAGTCCTCTTTTTCTTCTTCTTCTTCAGGAGTAGAGTCTTCAACTCTTGCTGGCCTTGGGCTAGGCTTAGGACCATCTCTTGAAACTGTGCATTTTGGGCCTGAAGGGCCTTGATTGCTTGCTCACTGGATGAGTCTGGATTCATGATGACTGTTCAAAATAAACAGCGAAGGAGATTAAGCATCCTGTGAAATAGGGTACCTGCTATGCATATGGTGCAATGGAATGCGTATATTTTATGTTTTCAAAGACAAACAAGATTCAACTTTGTAGACAAAAGGGAAACACACTTCATTAGATTAAAATTGTTCAACAATTTGCCCTTAGGCATTACAGGAATGAAAAATACGGGAAAGGAAATAAATTATAAAAGGAAACATCCAAAGCTCATGAATGCTCCCATGGCCTCCTCTTTTCAGTGCTGATGTAGTTGTTCAGGACCCGTTCTTCCTCCAATTGCTTAGTCAGCCTCTGGATCTTCCGTTCCTGCTCGTTGAACTTATCCCGATAGAAATCCCGTTCTTCCTTTAGCTGCGCCCAAGATCTCTTCATGGTGTCAAAATCAGTAGGTATCTGAGGAGGGAGGACAGTTGGAGGAACCCCATCTTCAACAGGAGACTCAAGAATGAGAGGTCTAACAGCTTCGTAGGGCATACCTAACCTTTGAGCACGGATGCGGACCCATTTGCAATAGGGCTTCAATGGCAGAGAATTCTTTGGTCCCAACTCATGTGGGTTGGCTTTGTGAATTCTGTCCCAGGCTCTAATGAATCCCTGGCGTAGTTTGTCACTGTCTGCCTGAAACTCAAAATGGAAGTGAGGAACCAGCATTTCATGAGGCCCATCTCCTCTGGCTCTTCCAAACTGACGGAGAGCTAAGCACGGATTGTAAGAGATTCCTCCTTGGGTACCAATCAACGGAACATTAGGGTATTCCCCGCAACGGTCAATAACAGCTACCTCATCCAAACCTCTGAGAGTCCAGGTGATGTCATTATCAGTGAGAGACATTAACCTCCGAGCCCAACCTTTTCCTTCTTCATTCTTCAGCACGAACTTAGAAAGGTGCGAAATAAACCACCTTACTAGCAGAGGAGCACAACACCACGGAGTTCCCCGTTTTCGAGCAGTACGAGCATAGAGTTGTTGTAGAATATCACCCAAAAGAGTGGGTACCGGATTCCGAGACATGAAGATCCTTATGACATGGATACTGATAAAAGTGTCAGGGTTGGGAAACAATACCAGACCATAGATCAAAAGAGCCAGAATATCCTCGTATGCCTTGAAGTCCAAGTCATTCCAGAAATCATTAGCCTTGCCAACCAGAAATTTGACCAAAAAGCCCTTGATCCCATTTCTAGTTTCCCAGTTGGACAATACCTCTTCTTTGGTCAAGGGGAGAATTGCAGCAATCTCTTCAGGCCTAGGAGTCTTTTCCAAACCAGTGAATGGAGTTTGTTCCAAGACAGGGATTCCGAGCAAATAAGAAAATTCTTCCAGGGTAGGAACCAGCTGGAAGTCTTGAAAGGTGAAACAGTGATACAGAGGGTCATAAAACTGGGTCAGAACACTTATCAGTTGTTGGTCCCATTTTGCAGTGACCAAGCCAAGGAGAGAACCATGTATGTTGATGAAGGAAGAAGTGTTTGGAATCCTTCCAACCAAATCCTTGAGTAACACCGGTGGTTGAACAAAGTTGAGCCGGACAGTATTCCTACGCACGGGCATCATGATGTCCTACAAAACAGAGCAAAGATGAAACTCTTTTGTCTTTGAAATGGGTTAGCCCTTTATACAGGATGCATGCAATGGTATGATGGCATGATGCTATGATGAAGCACACCACAAGTATTCACATAGGCAAATAAGGCACACAAGTCACACAAGACACCCTTAGGTTTCAGGCCAGCATGAGTTTCAGGTATTACCCTCTTTTGGTTTTGTTGGTTAAAACCTGTCCTATCAAAAGTAACCGGGTTCTAGAGGATCTCAAATTATTGGCTACCCTCAATCGGTCATAACTCCAGCATCGCAATCTTTTCTCGCGGCCAGAACCATCTCGAGAGTTTAGCCTCAATGAGTGTAGCATACTGCTACTATCCTAATAGCCAAGTCGGTCAATTTAGGGTTCTAAGGTTGGTTGGTGTTTAATGACCCCTTAGAAGACCTATATTCTCCCCGTTGCAACACAAGGGATATAGGTACAGACTAAGATGCCACACCAACGTAGCCACTATTTCACCCATGTCGGTCTACGCCGGACAGGTCCCTCACAGATTATGCTACCTAAAAAGGGTATTTCCCAGATCCGGGTTAGGATCTATAAAACTCCGATGCAAAGCCCACAAATATAAAAGCAAACAAAGCAAACAATTGAAAACAAAGGTGATCTAAACCCTAAGGTTACTCCACTTTTAAGTAAATCCCCAGCAGAGTCGCCAGTTCTGTGATACGGTGGGAGAACTGACTTGAGGTTTTGCGTTTGTTTTCGCAAATGTTTCGGTTGAGCAAGAGTCGCCACCGACTTTTTATTTTATCCTAAGGAAAGGTTAAAAAGCACAGCAAAAACCTTTTGAGATGTTTTCTTGGGTTCGGGGAGTAGATTATAGAAAGGGAAGGTATTAGCACCCTTTCTATCCATGGTTATCCATGGGCTCTTAGTTACTTGCTTAGATCACTTGCCTTTTGTTTTCAATTGTTTTAAATGGTGCTTTGTGTGTGTGGGTTTGAAAATGTTTTGAAAAGAGGCCAATGTGGTGGCAACCTTTGTAATGATCCATGTGGGGATGTATACAAAGATGTATGTCTTTTGAAAAGGTTTTCATTTGTTTTTGAAAGTTTGTTTTGAAAGTTATTTTGAAAGTGTAGTGAGGTGTGGTTTTGAAATTAGGCAAGTGTTTTGTTTTGCAAGTTTGATTCAAGTAACTAAGAGGTTATCTACTCCTAAATTTCTCAAAAGATTATTGCTATGTTTTAACCCTTTTAACAAGTTTGTTCCACCATTGAATTTGGTGGACAACCTTATGCTAGGATGTGAAAGGGACAGGCGCGGGTCATCATTTAGACCATAATTGCAACGGCGTTAAATGTCTTTGGGCAATTTTCTTTAAGGGACTTGATCATTTATTTTTGTTTGTTTTGAAAAGTTTTATCGAGGGACTATGATCATTTATTTTTGTTTGTTTTGAAAAGTTTTATCGAGGGACTATGATCATTCAATTTGTTTGTTTTGCCCAAAGAAGTTCAACATGCAATATGGCCCATTTATTTGAAGGCAACAAAGTGGAGTACCCTAGGGGGTGCAAGTGTGATTTGTGTGTCCATTTTCATGCTTGTTTATCTTGAGATTAGGTCATAACTATTTTTTTGTCGTTTTTCGCATACAAACCCTAATTCTAACATGTTATCATTAGAAAGCAATAAAGTGCGAAAATAAATTTACTAAGCTATTACAAAACCAAATATGGGAAGGGGGGTACAAATGTTCAAATGGGGATATTGACAAGTAATGTAAATCTAAATTATTACATCATTTTTGAATATTTGCAATTTAATCAATGTACAAAAATTAAATAAGAATGCAAGATGCAAAAGAAATGTTTTGTATATGTATGAAAAATATTATTTATGTAAAAGAGAAAAGAAAATAAAAAAAGGTATTATTTTTTGGAGTATTTTGAATTTAGGGCAAAAACCCTAATTTTAAAGAAAATGTATTATTATCTAATTTAATACAAATATTTATTTATTATTTGCAAAAATAAAAATAATGAAGTATATTATGAAAAGAGTATTTTTTGTATCAAATATTAATAAAAAATGAAAAATTCAAGTATTTTTATATTCTAACTTAAATATATTAATAAACATATATATATATATATATATATATATATATATATATATATATATATATATATATATATATATATATATATATATATATATATATATATATATATATATATATATATATATATATATATATATATATATATATATATATATATATATATATATATATATATATATATATATATATATATATATATATATATATATATATATATATATATATATATATATATATATATATATTAAGCTCTAAATATGCATTATATACAAATAATAATAATAATTAATTTTTTTGGAAAATAGTAATTTTTATATGAAATATTTTCAGAGGATAATATAAAATAAAAATAAAAATAGAAGTGTTTTTACATTTTTTTCCATTTATCCTAAATAATAATAATATATGTATTTATGTATAAACTAAAGGAAAATCAAATAAAATCAAATAAAAATCAAAAAGTGGTGAGAAAAATATTTTCAAAATTTTAATATGCTGAGAAAAAATAAACAAGTCAAACAAAAAAGAAAAATGTCAAAAAGAATATAAAATGAAGCAAATGGGCTCAGGGGGTTCATGAGTAATGAAGTGGTGCAAATAAGAAAAAATTCCAGGCCCAGCCCAGAAGACCTGTCTTCTTCAACCTCTGAACAATATCCTTCAAGCAAACACGCGTTTTTTATCTCTGGATTCCTGGACTTTCAAGCAAAACTCATAACATGAAAAGTGTAAAGCATTAAGAGACGGTTTCAACCATGTAAAGAACTTGACCTAACTCTCTAAGATGAGGAAGAATTTCTCCTCCCCCAATTTCTGACCTAACTTTTCATCAATGTTCAGACATAAAATTCTCTAAGCACACGAAATATAAATGAAATCTAATCATATGAGCATGTTCAGGGCTATGATTGTGACATGTTTTCTTCACAAACCTAAAGCTAACAATGCCTAATAAGAGAGATAGAACTTCATGAATGTACCTGTTCAGTTGGAATCGAGCTTTGCAATGGAGGATGTTTCAGAGTGAAATGATGACTTGTATAGTTTCCTTGAAGTGTAAGGATGCTTTTCCAAGTCCTACTTTGTCTTGAAACTCCCTGAATCGAGCTAGTGAACTCCAACTGCAAAACAGAAAATTAAAAATGGTGAAGTGGCTTGGAGGTGTTACAGGTCAGGTTTCAAGTCATGATTAGCTTGCATAGGTTGTAAGGAAGGTAGAGGAACAGGTTTGGGCAAGAATGCTTGAAGGGATTGAGAGATAGCACTCAATCTGCAGGGGTTGCCCTGTTTGAGCAGTTTCAAGGTGATTATGGCAATGGGAGTGTTTGAGAGGCCAAGGGCTCGTGCAAAAGCTTGGATATGATATGTGTAATGTGTTTGATAACTTCTTTCCTGTGTGCTAAGGCTGAGATCAAAGTTGGCACCAGTTATGGACTTTTCTTCTATCTTAAGCAACAAAAGCAAGTTGATGATTTAGGTCAGTAGGGGGCCTCCTAATGTGCTGCATAATCTTCTCTTGATCAGAGCAACTTGTCCATAATCTTGTGCCAAAAGGATTTGCTATGTACCTTCTTGATTTGCAATTGGACATAAAGTTAATATTTTCAAAAATGGAAAGTTCACTTTATCTAGTTTAGGATTAATCTTGCATACAATGCTTGCACTCAAAGAACAACACTTTAACACATTGAATATGCATTAAATTATTGAGTATGGAATGGTTCAAGGACCTGTAATCAAGCATAAAGCAAGCTGAGTTCAAATTTGCAAGATTATGAACATGTCTTGGTTAAGAACAAAAGTGAATGTTTGCCAACTTGTGAAATTCGAATCTCTCAAGTTATGAGGTTTTTTGAGAAGTTCTTGGACATTTTGGAAAGCTTGGAATGTGTACTACAATCCATCTTTGAAATGCAAGTTGAAATTACAAGTGGAAGGGTATGAAAAATGGCCTTGAAGTGGGGTAGAAAACCTTGTCAAAATAGGTTAAAATTTCACTAAGTTAAAAATGGTTTAGTGCCCTTATTCAAAAAATTGTAACTTGAGATACAAGCTTCAAATGAGAAAACTTTGTGAATCAAAGTTGTATATTATGCAACAAGCTACAACTTTCATGCTTTGACTTTTGTTTGAATCCAAATGGATCATGGTGAAAAGATGGGGCAAAGTTGGGAAAAAATTAGGGTTTTTCATAACTTAGAAAAATTCTAAGTTATGAAAAATTCCATTTTCTAACCCTAATTTGCATTTTGTGATTTCTTGGTGAACAAGTTTCATGATTTGACATATTTTGATGAAAAATGAATCTTGACCCTTGATTTTGACCAAAAAGTCAAAGTTTGACTTTTCAGTGTACAGTCAAAATTGATCAATTGACTGGGAAATTCAACTGTCAATCTTGTGTACTTGGGATCTTTTGAGCTTGATGAATGTGTCAAGATCATTTCATTGAGTCCTTGAGTCCATATGTGAGCTTGATTTGCCATTGGCTAGGTCAAACAGTCAAAAATTACCCTTGTGCAGTCAAAACCCTAAAAATGACCATTTTGCCCTTTTGGTGATCTGATCAAATTTCTTGTGGAATTGTGATCCAAACTTGATCAAATGGTCCATATGAGTTCAATATGTTGATGTGGGTCAAATTTCATGAGGTTTGACTGTCAATTGGCCACAGTTGACTTTTTCCCCAATACAGCTGATTTCTAGGTCAACTGTCCGATTGACTGGGCAAAACTTGGAATCAAGACTTGAAATTTGGTGAGGATAAACTTGGGAGTCCAACATGAAGCATGAAAGTCATCTTAGGCATTTTAGGTCAAAACATCCTTGGGCAAACACAAACCCTAATTTGAGTCCACAGTGCAAGGAGAAGTCTTGAGCAGAGGAAACCCTAACTGGATCTTGATCTTCAAGGGTCTTGTGATGAGAAAATGTTGAGGAAATGGGAGGGCAAATTTTGGGGTACAACAGGTGTAAATAAAAAAATAGAAATGAAAATAAGAGTATTATTTACATTATTTTTAAGTTTAAACAAAATAATATAAAGTATTTAAACATTTTAATGTTAGAAATAATTAAAATAAATACCAAATAAATATAAAAATTTATGAAAATATTTTTTAGGCATTTTTTATGTTTGGAAATAAAATAATAAAGTCATAAATGAAATTAAAATGCAAAAATAATAAATATACAAAGAAATGGGCCAGGGGGTGTGATATTGAAAATGGGGGTGTCAAAAGCAGGAAATAGCCAGGCCCAGCCCAGCTACTTCATCTTCTTCCTCAGTTCAAACAAAAACACGCGCCTTCTGTATACAAACTGCCAACTCCTGGAAACGTGATCCTTTGACAAAACTCAAAACATGAAACTTGTAGAGCATCAAACAACGATTTCAACCATATAAAACATTAAATCTAACTCTCAAAGACCAGAGAGAATTTCTCTAGCCCTAATTTCTAACCTAGTTTTTTCAGAAAGTTCATGGGTGAAATTCTCCTAGCACGATTAATATAAATGAAAACTAAGCACATGTATGGTTTCAGGGCAATGAATATAACATCTTTCATTCACAAACCTAAGGCTAAATGTTCCTAAATAGAGAGATAGAAGTTCATGAAATACCCGTTTCAGTTGAGTTCGAGCTGGACAATGCAGCAACTTTCAATGGGGCCTGAGGTTCTTTTGAGCTTGCTTGATGTCCCCTGAACCTTTCCCAATGCTTAGTTTGTTTTGAAGTGGCCTGAATCGTGCTACAGAACTCAACCTGCAAAGCTTTAAAACAAAAATGGTGAATATTGTAAATGGAGTTACAGTTGGCAATGGAGGTTTGGAATAGTTTGAGTGAGTTGAATGGAAGGTATTGGAACAAGTTTGAGGCAAAACGCACGAGGCAAAGTGAAGATGGAAGTGATTCTGCAGGGCTTGCCCTGTTTTGCAAGAAAATGTGGTTTTTGAGTATGAGGAGGTTTGAGAGGTCAAGGGCTCGTGCTTCTGGCTTGCAAGGATATGAGAAACTTGTTTGAAAACTTTTCTTGAGTTCAATATATCAGATATGTGAGTTGTGAGCTTTTTTCCATTTGACTTGTTTTGAAAGCAAAGTTTGAAGTGAAATGAGATATGCCTGTACAGGCTATCTCCAAGCATGCACCAACTTCTTGTACCTTTGCCTAAGTCTGTGGAACTTGTTTTCTGCAAAGAAAGAAGTTCAAAGCTCAAGAAAAACAACTTTGCAAAAGTTATGCTTTATGAAAATGGAAGTGTGATCTTTATGCCCAAAATGGAATTATTCAATGTATAATGCTCCCTTGATCAGGACAATTCCAAATTCCAATATATTTGCATTCAATTTTTGAGTGTAAATTGGTTTAGAGGCATTTAATTATGTACTAAGCTAGTTTGTTCAGATTTGCAACTTGGTATGAACATGTATTGGCCATGGTTACAAAGTGAGTTTTTGCCAACTTCAAGCATTCGATTCTCCCTAACCATAAATGTGTTTTAGGAGTTCTTGGATACTTTGGAAAGCTTGCAACATGTACTATAATCCATCTTTAAAATGAAACTTAATATTCCAAGTGGAACTATGTGAAAAATGTCCAAGAAGATGGGTCAAAATCCTGCCTAAACTAGGGCAAAATTTCTCTAAGTTAAAAGTTTTAGGGACCCTTGTTCCAAAAATCATAACTTGAGATCCAAGCTTCTTTTGAGAAAACTTTGTGAATCATAGTTGTATACTTTGTGATGAACTACAACTTTCATGTTGTAAGTTTTGTTTGAATCCATTTGCATCTTGGTGAAAAAATGGGACAAAGTTAGGAAAAAATAAGAATTTTATAACTTAGAAAATTTCTAAGTTATGAAATTTTTCCATTTTAAACCCTAATTTGCAATTTTGGGTTTCTTGATGAACAAGTTTCATAATTTGACATGTCTTGATGAAAAATGACCCTTGGAACTTGATTTTGACCAAAAAGTCAAAGTTTGACTTTTCAGTGTACAGTCAAATTTTGATCAGTTGACTGAAAAATTAATCTGTCAATCCTATGCATTTGAGATCTTTTGAACTTGTTGAATGGGTCAAGACAATTTAATTGATTCCTTGAGTCCATGGTTGAGCTTTATTTGCAATTTGTTAGGTGAAACAGTCAAAAATTGCCTTTGTGCAGTCAAAACCCCAGAAATGACCATTTTGCCCTTTTGGTTATCTGATCAAATTTCTTGTGGAATTATGATCCAAACTTGATCAAATGGTTCACATGAGTTCATAATGTTGATGTGGGTCAAAATTCATGAGGTTTGACTGTCAATTGGCCACATTTGACTTTTTCCCCAATACAGCTGATTTCTAGGTCAACTGTCCAATTGACTGGGCAAAAATTTGATTCAAGGCTTGAAACTTGGTGTGGGAAAACTTATGAGTCCAACATGAAGCATGGAAGTCACTTTGGGCATTGTAGGTCAAAACATCCCTGTGCAAACTCAAACCCTAATTTAGGTCAACAGTGTAAGGAGGTGTCTTGAGCAGAGCAAACCCTAACTTGGTCTTGAGTTCCAAGAGTCTTGTGATGAAAAATGTTGATGAAATGAGAGAGAAAATTTTGGGTTACAACTGTTGTACCATAAAATTTTCCCTCTCATTTTATCAAGATTTCTCCTCACAAGACTCTTTGGACTCAAGACCAAATTAGGGTTTTGCTCTACTCAAGACATCTCCTTGCACTGATGACCTAAATTAGGGTTTGAGTTTGCACAAGGAATTTTGGACTTCCAATGCCCCATGTGGCTTTCATACTTCATGTTGGACTTATAAGATTTCCTCTACCAAGTTTCAAGCCTTGAATCAAATTTTTACCCAATCAATTGGACAGTTGACCTAGAAATCAGCTGTATTGGGGAAAAAGTCAATTGTGGCCAATTTACAGTCAAACCTCATAATGTTTTATCCACGTCAACATTATAGACTCATATGAACTATTTGATCAAGTTTGGATCACAACTCCTCAAGAAATTTGATCAGATCATCAAAAGGGCAAAATGGTCATTTTTAGGGTTTTAACTGTATAAGGGCAATTTTTGATTTTTCACCTAGCCAATGGCAAATTGGATTCAAGCATGGATTCAAGGACTCAATGGCATCATCTTGACCCATTCACAAGGTTCAAAAGATCTCAAATGCATTGGATTGACAGATGAATTTTTCAGTCAACTGATCAAAATTTGATTGTACACTGAAAAGTCAAACTTTGACTTTTTGGTCAAATCAAGTGCCAAGGGTCATTTTTCATCAAGATGTGTCAAAACATGAAACTTGTTCATCAAGAAACCTAATTTTGCAAATTAGGGTTTAAAATTGAAAAATTCCATAACTTAGAATTTTTCTAAGTTAAGAAATTTTCTTATTTTTTCCCAACTTTGCCCAACTTTTACACCATGATTCAATTGGATTCAAACAAAACTTCCAACATGAAAGTTGTAGTCCTCCACAAAATCTACAACTTTGATTCACAAATTTTTCCCAAAAGAAGCTTGGATCTCAAGTTATGATTTTTGGAAAAAGGGTCCATGAAACTTTTAACTTAGTGAAATTTTACCCTAGTTTAGGCGGGATTTTGACCTATCTTCATGACCATTTTTCACATAGTTCCACTTGTAATCTCAAAATGCATTTCAAATATGGATTGTAGATAATGTTACAAGCTTTCCAAAATGTCCAAGAACTCTCCAAAATCATTTATGGTTAGGGAGAATCGAAGGTTTGAATTTGGCAAAAACTCACTTTTGATCCATGGCATTTTCATGTTGATACAAGTTGCAATTTCTGTCCAGCTTCATTTGTACTTGAATAAAGGTCTCTAAACCCTTCATCACTCAAGAATTAAATGCAAACTCAATGGTCTTAGGCATTATTCTGATCAATGGAAGTTTGTACAAGAGTTTAATCTATTTTTGGCAAAAAAGTGAACTATGTCATTTTGATAAAGGCAACTTTATGTCAACTTGCTTCCCCTTGAGCCTTGGACCTCTCTCTTTGCAGCAAACAAGTTCCATAAACTTAGGAAAAAGTACCACAATCTTGTGCATGCTTGAAGATAGCCTGTACAGGCCTATCTTGTATCACTTCACACTTTTCTTTCAAAACAAGTCAACTTGCCAAAATCACATATCTTGAGTATCTGATATAACCAAAGTTTGTAAGCATTCCAAACAAGTTTTACACATTACCTTGAGCCAGAAACATGAGTCATCCATCCATCAAACACTCTTGAACATCAAAACACATTCCTCTTGCAAAACAGGGCAGCTTCTGCACTTTGAGTTCCAAAACAAAAACCACTCGTGCGTTTTCCCCCAAACCACTTCCAACACACTTCATACAGCCTATCTGAACTATCCTAACCATTGGCAATTGACTATAACTCCATTTGCAAGCTTCACCATTTCTGATTTCAGCTTGTGCAGGTTGACTTCTACAGGCTCATTCAAGCTAGCTCAAAGCAAACAAAGCATTGGGGAAGGTCAGAGGAAGTTCAGGCAAGCTCCCAAACATCTCAGGCCTCACTGAAAAGCTCTACATTTCCATACTTGTGTTGAACTGAAACGGGTATTTGTCAACTTCCTATCTCTCTATTTAGGAATCATTAGGCTTAGGTTTGTGAATAAAAAATGTAGTACTCATAGCCCTTAAGCTGTACATATGCATAGATTTCATTTAAGTTAAGTGTGCTAAGAGAATTTTGATTGATGAACATTCTGAAAAAGTTAGGTTAGAAATTAGGGCCAGAGAAATTCTCTCTGGTCTTTGAGAGTTAGATTAAGTTCTTTACATGGTTGGAATCGTCTTGAAAAATGCTATAACTTTTGTGTTATGAGTTTTTGCTTTAGAGCACGTATGCAAGAGTTGGACATTTGTACACAGGCGCACGTATTTTTGTTTGAATCAGAGGTTGAAGACGAAGCAAGTGGGTTGGGTTTGGTTTCTCCTAGTTTTTGGCACCCCCCAACTTGCTGATTGCACCACCCTGGCCCATTTCACTATATTACTATATTTTTCTATTTTATTTATATTTCTGATTTTATTTTATTTTTTCTAAACATAAAAAATTACCAAAAATATTTTTATAAATTTTCACATTTATTTTTGTATTTTATTTTATTTTTTCTAATATAAAAATAATTATTAATTAGTATATACTTTATTTCCTTTAATAAAAAAAACTTGAAAATAATAAACAAAATATTATATTTTTATTTTTATTATTTACATACTTAAATAATATTTTTTTCTAATATATTTTATTTTTTGACATTTGTATATATTTTATCATTTTTATTTTATTATACATAAATAATATAATTAATATATATATACTTTCTTAAAATAAATTAGGGTTTTACCCTTAATAAAAATAACTTTTTTATTTTCTTTTTTTAATACATTAAATATTATATTTTTACATACATAAAAATAATACAAAAACATTTTTTGCATATTTATAATATATTGCATATTTATTTAATTGTTCATTTAAATATTTGTCTATTTATTTACTTGCACATTTAATTCAATTTGGATGTAATATTTAATTTTAGGGGTTTATTTTCTTGCAAATACTCCCCATTCAAAATTGTATCCTCCTCCCCATATCAATGTTGTAATAGTCGTAGATTTATTTTACGCATGTATAGCTTTCAAATATGCCATGATAGAGATTAGGGTTTGTATGCAATATCCAAAATCGAAACAAATAGTTAGATCTAAATACAAGACATAAATGCATGAAAATGATAACATAATGCACACATACACCCCTAGGGTTTCATCCACTTGTTGCCTTTAAAATGGTCATGGTATGCATGTTGAGTATCTTGGCAAAACAAAAGCAAAACAAAAGATCATAGTCCCCCGATGACGCTATCTTGGTTGCCTATACAAAATGATCTAGTCCCTCAAAAAAATTGCTAAAGATACTTAGCACTATTGTTATCATGGTCAATACGATGACCCGCGCCAGTCCCGTTTAACATCCAAATACAAGGTTGTTTACCAAATGCAATGGTAAAACAACAATGTAAAAGGGTTAAAAATGTGTAGGAAAGACTCTTGAGTAGATAGGGTAGACAACTCTTAGTTACTTGATCAAAGCTTGCAAAAACATCCTTGCTATTTTCAAACACACTTCATAACACAATTTCAAAACATTTCCCAAATCAAACTTTCAAAATTGAAATATCCTTTCAAAAGACAATACATCTTTGTATACATTCAAACAAGAATCATTACAAAGGTTGCCACAACGATGGCCTCTTTTCAAAAAAATTTCAAAACCACCCACAAAGCACCATTTCAAACAATTGAAAAGCAAAAGCAAGTGATCCAAACAAGTAACTAAGAGCCCATGGAAAACCATGGATGAAAAGGGTGCTTGCACCTTCCCTTTTCATAATCTACCCCCCGGACCCAAGAAAACATCTCAAATGTCTTTCCTGTGCTTTTTGACCTTTCCTTTGGATAAAATAAAAAGTCGGTGGTGACTCTTGCTAAACCGAAACATTTGCGAACACAAACACAAAACCTCAAGTCAGTTCTCCCACTGTATCACAGAACTGGCGACTCTGCTGGGGAAAAATCTAAAAGTGGGGTTACCTTAGGGTTTAGATCACCTTTACATGCTTTCCTTGTTTACTTTGATTGCTTTACACTTGGTTCTATTGCTTGGGTTTGAAATCCTCTACCCGGATTTGGGAAACATTCATAGGTAAATAGAAATACGTTGTGGAAACTGTGCGGGGTATACCGACATGGTTGAAGCAATAGCTATATTAGTGCGAAATATTTATGGGTACCGGTAGCCTTTGAGTTAATCAAAGAGAATACGGGGCCGCTGAGTGATGTCATGAAGCACTAATGGACTTTTAGAACCTTTACTTAACCATCTTGGCCTTATTAGGGGTAGTGAGATGATCGGCTTTGATACAGTCCGAAGTTGGTATATACTCGATACTACACTCATTGAGGGTTATTTTCTTGGAATATTTTGGTCGCCAGTTAAGTGGCTAAACTAAAACAATGAACACAGAAAATTATCCAGTGATATTGAGCTCCTTAGAACCCAGTTACTATTTATAGGACAGGTTGAGCCAACTAACTTCAAGAGGGTACTTACCTATGAAACCCCATGCAAGCCTGAAACTAGGAATTTGTGTGACTTGCTTGTACATATACTTGT
Organism: Vicia faba; assembly: GCA_948472305.1. Classification (NCBI taxonomy): domain Eukaryota; kingdom Viridiplantae; phylum Streptophyta; class Magnoliopsida; order Fabales; family Fabaceae; genus Vicia; species Vicia faba. The sequence continues at coordinate 209,436,476 of OX451737.1, forward strand.
GCATACATCATGAACATCATAAAGCATCATATGCATCCACTAGCCATTTCAAGGGTTTGGATCTTCATCTTTGTTCCTATTTTGTAGGTCATTGAATCACTTCGCAGGAAAACTATTCAGGTCAACCTTGTCAGAATCCCTCCTCAACTCAAGGAGCTTACTTCCAAGATTCCAGAGAATTCTCCCTTCAGTGAAAGACATGGTAGACTTCTCAACTTGGTCTACTCCAACATTGAAGAAGACATGGTGAAAGTTCTTTTCCAGTTCTTTGACCACATACACCATTGCTTTACATTTCTTGATTATCAACTAGTGCCTACTTTGGAGGAATTTTCTCAACTCCTGAGGATTCCTATTCTCCATCAACTAACCTACAACGGTACAGAAAGAGAGCCAAAGCCTGAAGATGTTGCTCAAGCCTTACACTTGCAACCATCTGACATCAAAGGTCATTGGGAAACCAGAAGTGGTGTCAAGGGTTTCTTGGCAAAGTTTCTGTTTGAGAAGGCACAAGAATGCTGGAACTCTCTAGACCAGAAAGCTTTTGAAGAAATTGTAGCACTTCTCATCTATGGGTTGGTCTTGTTCCCAAACCCTGATTAGCTTATAGATGTGAACACTGTCAAAATTTTCATATCTCGGAATCATGTGCCTACATTTCTTGGGGATATCCTCCACTCATTTCACACACGAACAATGAGGAAAAAAGGTGTTCTCATGTGTTGTACTACTCTTCTAACAAGGTGGTTTATTTCTCACCTTCCCCAGTCAGTCTTGAAGAATGAGCAAGGCTTGAGGTGGTCACAACGGTTGATGACTCTTACACATTCTGATGTTCATTGGTGTTCTCGGTCCAGAGAAAATGTTATCATCATTGATCGTTGTGGGGAATTCCCTAATGTCCCACTACTTGGCATTAGGGGAGGCATCACCTACAACCCCTGCTTGGCTCTGAGACAATTTGTGTATGCCCGAAGGGATGGCCCTCATGACATGCTGATTCTAGACTTGGTTTTTGACTTCAACAACGATGCTCAAGGAATTCGACAAAGGTTTATCCGAGCTTGGAGGATGCCCAACAAAGTGGACAGTAAGACACTGGGGCACAAGAATTCCATCCCCCTTGAGCCTTACCTCAAGTGGGTATGAACCCGCACCCAGAATCTTATGATGCCTTACCCCTACATTCTGCCTATGATCAAAGAGCTTGTTATGAAAGGAGAGGTTCCACCCTCTTACATCCTGACATGCCAACATCATTGGAAGATTTGCAAAAGAGTTGGATATAGCTCAAGGAAGAACGGAACACTTTTGAAGCCAGCTTCTACGCCAGTAAGAAGAAGGTATTAGAACTTACTCGTCGTCTTCATGAAGAGCAGACTCTCAACACCTACATCGCACCAAAGAGGATGCGCAACGTCTTTTTACATTAGAATTTTGTAATATTTTGCCCATGGGGCATTTATGTACTAACAAATTTCTTCTTATTAATATGACGTGTGTTCTTTTTGTTTGCAACAACTTTGAATTTCTAAATCCTTGAATGCATTACATGAATACATATCATTCATCATATGCATAAACAGGTCTTCACACCAGGTTTCCTTATCTCTCTGTTGTTTATTTCAGCAAGATGGATATAGAGCAGACGATCAAAGATCTACAAGCGCAGAATTCACAGTTCCAACAACTCCTCATAACCTTGGCAAAGGGTTAGGAAGATCTTAAAGCACTGTTAGAGAAGGAAAAGGAGAAAAAGAAAAGGAAAAGAGTTGGTGTAGCTACTATGGGAAGAAGATTTGAGAACCAAGCTAGAAGGGTCCTGGATTTCCCCTCGACATCTGATGAAGGGGTCGGCAAAGGAAAAGGAACCGCAGTGCAATCTGAGTTTGAGGCTGAAGAAGAAGAAGAAGAAGAGGATGAAGATTACTCTGAGCAGCAGTACCCTCCTGCAGACGACAAGTATAAGAATCTGGAAGAGCGTCTGGCGGCTATGGAGGTACAAAGAGTTCCTGGGATGGATTTCGAAGAGCTAGGGTTGGTTGCTGGGATTGTGATTCCCCCTAAATTCAAGGTGCCCACATTTGCTAAATACGATGGTTTGTCTTGTCCAAAGATGCATCTGCGGTCTTACGTCAGAAAGATCCAACCTCATTCTTCTGATAAGGATCTTTGGGTCCACTTTTTTCAAGATAGTTTGTCAGGTACGCAATTAGATTGGTTCTACCAACTTGAGAGATCTGACGTGCACAAATGGGAGGATTTGGCTGCTGCCTTCTACAGACAATATCAATATAACACGGACTTAGCACCTACTCATACTCAATTACAGAGTATGGGTATGGTCTCTAATGAAGGCTTTAAGGAGTATGCCCAGAAGTGGAGGGACTTGGCTGGAAGGGTGCAGCCACCTTTGTCTGAGAGAGAGCTTGTGGATATGTTTTTAGGGACCCTGTCAGGACCATTCTTTAATCACTTGATCGAGAGCTCATCTGCAGGGTTCACCGAGTTAATTCTGACTAGTGAAAGAGTCAAAGCTGGCATTAAGAGCGGTAAAATTCAAAAGGATGTGTCGGCTTCCGCTGCTATCAAGAAGACTTTTCCAGCCAAGAAAGAAGTCACAGCTGTTTACTCCCAGAAAAGTCAAGGAAGAGTCGAGCATCAGTCAGCGGTGGGGGCTGTGATGATTCAGAATTCCACAATTGATCAACCTCGAAATAGTCAACCCAGAACCAACCAAGCAAGGGTGGAAAGGCCTGCACGGAAATTCACCCGGATCAATATGACACCTGCTCAGGTTCTCCCTCATCTGTTGAAGTTAAACCTTACAAACTTGAAAGAGGCGCCAAAGAATCCAAATACCTCTTCTCCCTACTACCATTCAAATGCAAAGTATGCCTATCATTCGGACAGTGTAGGGCACGACACCAACAATTATTGGGCCCTCAAAAATAAGATCCAGGATTTAATAGATGCCAAAGAGGTGGAGTTTGATTCCCCCGAAAAGCCTAATGTGATATCCGCTCCAATGCCAAAACATGGTCACAATGTCCATGATGTTGTAGAAGATCTTTATGTTATTGTTGTTGATGACTTAATGACTCCATTGTCAATGATCAAGATGAATCTGTTGAAGGCCGGGATTTTCCCGGGCTGCGAAAAAGATTGTTACCTTTGTTCGACCTTGCAATCCGATTGTCCGCTGTTGAAGTTAGGCATCCAACGCCTAATGGATAATCAAGAAATCCTCTTCAAGAAAACTCATGTTACTCTTGTTACTCCTGTTACTCCAATCAACGATGTTGCTATAATCACCATTTCCGACAATCTTTCCAAGGTCTCCAAAAGACCTGTTAAGATTACACCCGATCCAAAGTTTGTACCTCTGAAGATAACAATGTTGGGGCCTATCCCATACAAGTCCAACAAGACAATACCGTGGAATTATGGAGGAGAGATCTTCTACCACGGTGTTAAGCAGATCGAATCAGTAGAATAAAGTTCTGATGAAGAGACTCCTGACATAGGAAATATTACGGGGACAAGTAAGATCACCTGCAGCGGAAGAATCTTCTCTCCGGAGATTGCTCCTCCAAGGGCAATCTTCGGACCCTCAAATGCTCCTAAAGTTACTCCTGTGCCAGTCAACACATTTGTGCGAACTCCAGTAATTGAAGAAATTGTTACTCCCATGGTTGAACCATCTACTGTTGCTGCTGATAAAGGTAAGGGGATCCAAGAAGCGCCCGTTAGGACGAAGGCTCAGCCTTTGGTCATCCTCGAGACCACTCAAAAGGAAATGGAGGAGATTTTAAAAATGATTAAGAAAAGCGACTATGATGTCGTAGAACAACTAGGGAAAACGCCTTCAAAAATCTCCATGCTGGCCCTATTGCTCTATTCTGAGGCTCATGCCAAAGCCTTGATCAAATTCCTGAAGACGGCCCATGTGCCTCAAGAAACCTCTGCGGACCAGTTCCAGGAGTGTGTAGCCAGCCTAACCGCCGACAATGGTCTTGGCTTCTCTGATGTCGATCTAACATCTAAGGGGAGAAAGCATAACGACGTGCTGCATGTCTCGGTGGAGTGCAGAGGAACCACTCTTGCTCACGTTCTGGTTGATATCGGGTCGTCTTTAAATGTCCTGCCAAAGAAAGCATTAGACAGATTGGACTGTGAAGGTTTGACCCTAAAGCCCAGCAATATCATTGTTAGAGCCTTTGACGGTTCTAAGAGGATGGTCCACGGGGAGGTGGACATCCCAATTAAAGTGGGTACTGAAACTTTCCACTCCATATTTTATGTCATGGACATCCGTCCCTCCTACTCTTGCTTGTTAGGAAGACCCTGGATTCATTATGCTGGAGTTGTTACATCTACCCTGCATCAGAAGCTTAAGTACCCTATCCAGGGGAAAATTGTGAAAGTTCGTGGCGAGGAGGAGTATATGATAAGCCATCTGAATTCATTCCGCTATGTTGAATTAGATAGTGAATTCATCGAGACCCCCTTTCAGAACTTTGAAGAGGTTTCTCCTGAAGTTGCGGTAGCCAAGACAATGACTTATGTGCCCATCATTCCCAAATCTGTGTCTCGGATGTCATCCCTGAAAGATGAGAAGGCTGTGATCGAGGAAGGAGGAAGCACAATGTGGGGTCAACTGCCAGATTTTCCTTACAAGACAAATAAGTTCGGCTTGGGTTTCACTGCTGCTAGTCATAAGGTTGTGTGTCTCTCCCGGGCTGGAGGACCACCATTAAAGATCACTCATCATGGAGTTCATGCCTTAGAGGATGATGAAGAAGAGAGCAATTTTGAAGACTGGATCTTTCCAACTATTGAAGGAGGACTGAACAACTGGGAGGCAAAAGACTTTGTTCCCATTACTTTCATCAATCAGTAATTTATCTTTTAAACATTTTCTGTTGGTCTGTAATAGTTTTTTTTAAACAATTCGTACACTTTTCGCCTTATGCCTTACCCGGGGCATCTAGGTCCATTTGTAAGGGCTTGATTTTTTCATTTTCATATGCCATTTTTAATGAATCATGGACGTTTTCATATATAAACTTTTGTGTTCATTTTCTTTCTTTTTTACATTTTTATTTGTTTAAAGGTGGCTATCCCTTACACACACCCACACTCACAAAATGCAGGTACCCATCCACTCCGGATTCCATGGGTAACAATTCTGCTATGGCCTTCAGTGACGCTGAAGATCTGGTCAATCATGCCGAATACGAAGGTGATGAAGACTGTGAAGTTCCTGGAGAGTTGGCTAGAGTTCTACAATAGGAAGAAAGGGTTATTATTCCCCATGAAGAGTTGTTAGAAACTATCAACTTGGATACTGCCAAAGACAGAAAATAGGTTAAAGTGGGTGCCAACCTAAAGCCAAATGTTAAAGAGCGCTTAGTTCAGCTATTGAATGAATATGTTGAGATCTTCGCCTGGTCCTATGAAGATATGTCGGGACTTGACATAGATATTGTGGTTCACCGTCTCCCTACAAGATAAGATTGTCCACCAATCAAATAGAAAGTTCGCCTAATAAGGCCCGACATGTCCGAAAAGATCAAAGCTAAAGTGATGAAGCAATTCAATGCTGGCTTTCTTGCTGTTACTTCCTATCCACAATGGGTTGCTAACATTGTACCCGTGCCTAAGAAGGACGGCAAAGTCAGAATGTGCATGGATTACAGAGACTTAAACAGGGCTAGCCCTAAAGATGACTTTCCACTACCGCACATTGACATCTTGGTTGACAATACAGCTCAGCACAAGGTATTTTCTTTCATGGATCAATTTTCAGGGTACAACCAGATCAAAATGGCCCCTGAAGACATGGAGAAGACTACTTTTATTACGCAGTGGGGTACCTTCTGCTATAAAGTAATGCCACTCGGACTGAAGAATGTCGGGGAAACCTATCAGCGCACCATGGTAGCTTTGTTTCATGACATGATACATCATGAAATTGAAGTCTACGTAGACGATATGATAGCCCGTTCATAGACAGAAGAAGAACACCTCGACCATCTGCAAAAGCTGTTTGACAGATTGAAGGAGTACAAGCTCAGACTGAACCCTAATAAGTGCACTTTCGGAGTCAGGTCCGGTAAACTTTTGGGATTCATCGTCAGTAACAAGGGCATCAAGGTTGATCCTGCCAAAGTCAAAGCTATACAAGAAATGTCTGCCCCTCGCACTGAAAAGGAGGTCAGAGGTTTCTTGGGACGCCTAAACTACATTGCAAGGTTCATTTCTCACCTAACATCTACTTGTGAGTCAATCTTCAAGCTGTTGAAGAAAGATCAGGTGGTTAAATGGAATGATGACTGTCAAGTTGCTTTCGACAAAATCAAGGAGTATTTGTTGGAACCTCCTATCTTGATGCCTCCCGTCGAAGGAAGACCTTTAATCATGTATCTGACTATTTTGGAGAATTCAATGGGGTGTGTACTGGGCCAACATGACAAGTCTGGCCGAAAAGAGCATGTCATTTATTACCTTAGCAAAAAGTTTACCGACTGTGAGACTCGCTACTCACTGCTCGAGAAAACTTGTTGTGCTTTGGTATGGGCTGCTCGCCGGCTAAGGCAGTATATGTTGACACATACCACTCTGCTGGTTTCTAAAATGGATTCGATCAAGTACATCTTCAAAAAGCCTGCTTTATCTGGAAGAATCACTAGATGGCAAATGATCCTGACTGAGTATGATATACAGTACACAACCCAAAAAGCTATAAAGGGGAGTGTACTTGCTGACCATCTAGCTCATCAAGCTGTTGAAGATTACCAATCCATGAAGTTTGACTTCCCCGACGAAGGCATTATGACATTGGACGACATTGAAGGTAACGGACCGTATGACGGACCTGAATAAGGATCCCGATGGACTCTGTACTTTGATGGTGCCTCCAACGCACTTGGAAATGGTATCGGCGCGGTACTTATCTCTCCAGAAGGTTGCCATACACCTTTCACCGCTAGACTCTGTTTCAGTTGTACCAACAACATGGCCGAGTATGAAGCTTGTATCTTTGGTCTCAAGGCTGCTATTGACTTAGGAATCAAATCTTTGCTTGTATTTGGGGACTCAGCTTTGGTTATCAATCAAATCAAAGGAGAGTGGGACACTAAACACCCTAACCTCATCCCTTACAAAGAACATGTCCTGACATTGTTACCACACTTCGAGCAGATCACCTTCGAGCACTTCCCGCGAGAAGAGAATCAGCTAGCAGATGCGCTAGCTACAATGTCATCCATGTTTAAACTTAACTGGGATAATGAGGCTCCTCAAATCACCATTGAACGAATGGAAGAACTCGCCCATTGTCACGAGATTAATACCGAAGAATTAGTGGACCGACCTTGGTTTCATGATGTCAAAAGGTATCTCGAAGCACAAGAATACCCTGAAGGAGCTTCAGTCAACGACAAAAAGTTCTTAAGGAGGTTTGCGGCCAAGTTCTTTCTGAGCAATGGTATCCTATACAAGTGCAACCTTGATTGTGTCCTACTCCGTTGTGTGGACAAGGTTGAAGCTGAGCAGATCATGGATGAACTACATAATGGCACCTTTGGCACCCACTCAAGCGGTCATACGATGGCTAATAAGATTCTACGGGCAGGCTACTACTGGTCTACCATGGAAGCTGATTGTCATCAACATTCCCATGCTTGTCACAAATTCCAAATCTATGCTGACAAGGTACATATTCCTCCAGTTCCTCTCAATGTCTTAACGGCTCCTTGGCCATTCGCGATGTGGGGAATCGACATGATTGGAGAGATCAAGCCTACAGCATCCAATGGAAACCGTTTCATCCTGGTGGCCATTGATTACTTTACCAAGTGGGTCGAAGCAGCTTCCTTCGCCTCCGTTACAAAGAATGTGGTTGCCTGCTTCATCAAACAGAACCTCATATGCCAGTATGGTATCCCCGACAATATCATCACTGACAACGGTACAAATTTGAACAATACTATGATCACCGCTCTGTGCGAGCAGTTCAAGATTCAACATCACAATTCATCTCCCTATCGGCCTAAGATGAACAGTGTTGTCGAAGTTGCGAACAAAAATATCAAGAAGATCATTCAAAAGATGGCAGTCACCTACAAAGACTGGCATGAGATGTTACCGTTTACTCTACACGGGTATCGTACCACGGCACGCACTTCAACTGGGGAGACACCATATTCTTTGGTATACGGCATGGAAGTTGTTTTACCTATCGAGGTTCAGATTCCCTCCTTGAGAATCATGAAAGATGCTGGTTTGAGTGAAGACGATTGGATTCAGACCCGACTTGATCAACTTAACTTGATTGACGAAAAGCGACTTACTGTTGTTTGTCATGGTTAGACGTATCAAAAATGTATGATCAAGGCCTTCAACAAGAAAGTCAAGAGACAAGTATATCAAGTCGGGGACCTTGTAATCAAGCGGATCATCTTTCCACAAAGTGATCCCAGGGGCAAATGGAATCCTACTTACGAATGACCATTTGTGATTAAAAACATCTTTTCTGGTGGGGCAATGATCCTGACCACCATGGACGGCGATGACCTGCCGCACCTTGCGAATGCAGACATAGTCAAAAGATACTACGCATAAACGACCCGACAAGTTGAAAACTCGAAAGGGCGACTTGGGCAAAAATGGGCATCCCGGTGAATCGAAAACCCGAAAGGGAGGTTCAGGCAAAAATTAGGGATAAATAAAAAAAATCTGTACACCCGGCAAGTTGAAAACCCGAAAGGGCAACTTAGGCAAAAAAGGGTTTCCAGGTAGATCGAAAACCCAAAAGGGCGATCCAGGCAAAAGTTAGGGAATTAAAGCGTATGACTATGTCTCGTCTGATCACTATAAGGACAATCTCTTCGTGGACAAGCTCCAAGATTCTGATCAATCCAATCATCTGCGGACAAAGCAACGAATGGACAAGATACTCAAAGTTACGAAGGCTATAGCAGAATGGGAACCCCATGGAATTATTACACATAGCCATATTTCTTTGTATAAATTTTTCTCAATTTTATGACAACATTCTCTTACTAGGATGTTTGTCCCCTTTGTAAAAAATACTTACACAAAGTTAATACAAAGATACTTCAAAGTGCAGAAAATTGTTTGCCTTTTCTTTCTTTTTCATGTTTTATTTGAAAACGTCCAATGATTTATTAAATGAGCATATGCATTTGAATATAATCACTGCTTACAAATAAAACGAAATGAGAAAGAATAATTACTGATAGATTGGAAGTATGGGAAAACGTCTTTAGACTATTCCAGGAGAAACCCTCAATAGAGCTATAGCTTTGAAATACATATCCCCTGTGGAGTTAAGTTTCATAATCCCCATCAGATTTGAGTTTTCAAAACACCCAATCCTCAGCAGAGCAAAACTTTGAACTGCAAACCCTCAGCAAAGACGAAACTTTCTTTCCCAATGAAGTCCAAAACTTCAACCCTTAAACCCCGATTGAAGACCATCCAGTTTCCTCCAATTCCCCAGAGAGTTGTCTTAAAACCGGAAGATTCCCCTGCAAGTTATCTTAGAGCCTGACAACTAACCAGACAACAGCTTTGGATAATTCCTCAATAAATTGGCATACAACCCAAACTCTTGAAAACTTTCCAACAGAATAAACATTCTCCCCACAGAGTTATCTCCCAGAAGATCGAAGATTCTCATTCTCATTTCTCCAGTGAAGCCTCCAAGGTTTCAATTCCCTAGTAGAGATCGTCAGAGTTTTCTTTATTCCCCCGCCATAGTCATCAAAATTCACTGGATTCCTCAAATAGATTTCCCAAGCAGACTTGAAGGATCCCTATATCCCCAAGAAAGTCATGAAGGATTCTCACATCCCCACAGAAGTTGTCAAAGTTCTTGTTAATCCCCACAAGTTGCCAAGGATTTTCTATCCCCAACAGTGGTCCAAGGATTTCTCATCCTCAGCAACCCAAGATTTTGAATCTCCAAACAGCGGTCAAGGGTTTATTTTCCCCGGCAGCAGTCAAAGATTTCATTATCTCCAACTATCAAGGATTTATTTTCCTCAGCAAGGTAGCTAATCAGCTTACATGCGCATCCATTACATTCATATATCATAAACATTGATAGAACACATTTTATTGCATCATACATGTCATGCAACATAACTTTATATTTCAGCTAACATTTTACCCTTTTCAGGATAAGATTAAAAGCTATCTTTAACAACTATGCCAAGATTTCAGATACAGTACGGATACACTCCAAGATATGGAAGTCATTCTGCTACTCATTCAGATCTCTTGTTCAGATACAGTATGGATACACCCCAGACACGAAGGTCATTCTACTACTCATTCAAACTTCAGCAATCAGATACAGACTAGATACGCTCCAGACACGGAAGCCATTCTATGTCTGATTCAGATTCAACTATCAACCTCAGGTTCAGATACACTCTAGACACGGAAGTCATTCTGCTACTCATACAGATCTCAACTTCAGATGACAGTCCAGATACGCTCCAGACACGGAAGCCATTTTGTCACTCATTCGGAATTTATCCCCAGCCCAGAGATGCTCCATACACGGATGTTTTTCTGTCGCCTATTCAGGTTCAGATACACTCCAGACACGACAGTCATTCTAATATTCATTCAAGAATCAAATACGGTTACAGCTCGGATATGCTCCCAACACGGGCGCCATTCCTTTGCTCATACAAATCCAATCTCCAGATACAACTCAGATATGTTCCAAATACGGATACCATTATGGTGTTCATTCTCCTGATTTTCAACAAACAGTCTTGGATGGAATCTTTAAGCCCATCTCCAGCAAGATTCTACCATCTCCAAATGGCATCTTTAAGCCCATTTCCTCAGCTACATTTTGACGAGTGCAAATTTACGGGCACTCTAGTGTCCAATCCTCTTTTACCTTCGAGTCACAAAAGGCAAACTCGCAAATCTAACTCTTCAGGTTCAAGAAGATTGAACAGGGGAAGCTGTTGTACCCCAAAATTTCCCCTCTCATTTTATCAAGATTTCTCCTCACAGGACTCTTTGGACTCAAGACCAAATTAGGGTTTTGCTCTACTCAAGACATCTTCTTGCACTGATGACCTAAATTAGGGTTTGAGTTTGCACAAGGAATTTTGGACTTCCAATGCCCCATGTGGCTTTCATACTTCATGTTGGACTTATAAGATTGCCTCTACCAAGTTTCAAGCCTTGAATCAAATTTTTACCCAGTCAATTGGACAGTTGACCTAGAAATCAGCTGTATTGGGGAAAAAGTCAATTGTGGCCAATTTACAGTCAAACCTCATAATTTTTTATCCACATCAACATTATAGACTCATATGAATTATTTGATCAAGTTTGGATCACAACTCCTCAAGAAATTTGATCAGATCATCAAAAGGGCAAAATGGTTATTTTTAGGGTTTTGATTGTATAAGGGCAATTTTTAATTTTTCACCTAGCCAATGGCAAATTGGATTCAAGCATGGATTCAAGGACTCAATGGCATCATCTTGACCCATTCACAAGGTTCAAAAGATCTCAAATGCATTGGATTGACAGATGAATTTTTCAGTCAACTGATCAAAATTTGACTGTACACTGAAAAGTCAAACTTTGATTTTTTGGTCAAAATCAAGTGCCAAGGGTCATTTTTCATCAAGATGTGTCAAAACATGAAACTTGTTCATCAAGAAACCTAATTTTGCAAATTAGGGTTTAAAATTGAAAAATTCCATAACTTAGAATTTTTCTAAGTTATGAAATTTTCTTATTTTTTCCCAACTTTGCCCAACTTTTTCACCATGATGCAATTGGATTCAAACAAAACTTCCAACATGAAAGTTGTAGTCCTACACAAAATATACAACTTTTATTCACAAAGTTTTCCAAAAATAATCTTGGATCTCAAGTTATGATTTTTGGAACAAGGGTCCAAGAAACTTTTAACTTAGTGAAATTTTGCCCTAGTTTAGGCAGGATTTTGACCTATCTTCATGACCATTTTTCACATAGTTCCACTTGTAATCTAAAAATGCATTTCAAAGATGTATTGTAGAGCATGTTACAAGCTTTCCAAAATGTCCAAGAAATCTCCAAAATCATTTATGGTTAGGGAGAATCGAAGGTTTGAATTTGGCAAAAACTCACTTTTGATCCATGGCATTTTCATGTTGATACAAGTTGCAATTTCTGTCCAGCTTCATTTGTACTTGAATAAAGGTCTCTAAACCCTTCCACAATCAATAATTAAATGCAAACTCAATGGTCTAAGGCATTATTCTGATCAATGGAGGTTTGTACAAGAGTTTAATCTATTTTTGGCAAAAAAGTGAACTATGCCATTTTGATAAAGGCAACTTTATGTCAACTTGCTTCCCCTTGAGCCTTGGACCTCTCTCTTTGAAGCAAACAAGTTCCATAAACTTAGGAAAAAGTACCACAATCTTGTGCATGCTTGGAGATAGCTTGTACATGCCTATCTTGTATCACTTCACACTTTTCTTTCAAAACAAGTCAACTTGCCAAAATCACATATCTTGAGTATCTGATATAACCAAAGTTTGTAAGCATTCCAAACAAGTTTTACACATTTCCTTGAGCCAGAAACACGAGCCATCCATCCATCAAACACTCTTGAACATTAAAACACATTCCTCTTGCAAAATAGGACAGCTTCTACACTTTGAGTTCCAAAACAAAAACCACTCGTGCATTTTGCCCCAAACCACTTCCAACACTCTCCATACAGCCTATCTGAACTATCCCAACCATTAGCCATTGACTATAACTCCATTTGCAAGCTTCACCATTTCTGATTTCAGCTTGTGCAGGTTGACTTCTACAGGCTCATTCAAAGAAAGCTCAAAGCAAACAAAGCATTGGGGAAGGTCAGAGGAAGTTCAGGCAAGCCCCCAAACATCTCAGGCCTCACATAAAAGCTCTACATTGCCATACTCGTGTTCAACTGAAACAGGTATTTGTCAACTTCCTATCTCTCTATTTAGGAATCATTAGGCTTAGGTTTGTGAATAAAAAATGTAGTACTCATAGCCCTTAAGCTGTACATATGCATAGATTTCATTTAAGTTAAGTGTGCTAATAGAATTTGATTGATGAACATTATGAAAAAGTTAGGTTAGAAATTAGGGCCAGAGAAATTCTTTCTGGTCTTTGGAGTTAGATTAAGTTCTTTACATGGTTGGAATCGTCTTGAAAAATGTTATAACTTTTGTGTTATGAGTTTTTGCTTTAGAGCACGTATGCAGGAGTTGGACATTTGTACACAGGCGCGCGTATTTTTTTTTGAATCAGAGGTTGAAGACGAAGCAAGTGGGATGGGCTTGGTTTCTCCTTGTTTTTAGCACCCCCCAGCTTGCTGATTGCACCCCCATGGTCCATTTCACTATATTACTATATTTTTCTATTTTATTTATATTTCTGATTTTATTTTATTTTTTCTAAACATAAAAAATTACCAAAAATATTTTTATAAATTTTCACATTTATTTTTGTATTTTATTTTATTTTTTCTAACATAAAAACAATTATTAATTAGTATATACTTTATTTCCTTTAATAAAAAAAACTTGAAAATAATAAATAAAATATTATATTTTTATTTTTATTATTTACATACTTAAATAATATTTTTTCTAATATATTTTATTTTTTGACATTTGTATATATTTTATCATTTTTATTTTATTATACATAAATAATATAATTAATATATATATATATATATATATATATATATATATATATATATATATATATATATATATATATATATATATATATATATATATATATATATATATATATATATATATATATATATATATATATATATATATATATATATATATATATATATATATATATATATATATATATATATATATATATATATATATATATATATATATATATATATATATATATATATATATATATATATATATATATATATATATATATATATATATATATATATATATATATATATATATATATATATATATATATATATATATATATATATATATATATATATATATATATATATATATATATATATATATATACTTTCTTAAAATAAATTAGGGTTTTACCCTTAATAAAAATAACTTTTTTATTTTCTTTTTTTAATACATTAAATATTATATTTTTACATACATAAAAATAATACAAAAACATTTTTTGCATATTTATAATATATTTCATATTTATTTAGTTGTTCATTTAAATATTTGTCTATTTATTTACTTGCACATTTAATTCAATTTGGATGTAATATTTAATTTTAGGGTTTTATTTTCTTGTAAATACTCCTCATTCAAAATTGTATCTTCCTCCCCATATCAATATTGTAATAGTCGTAGATTTATTTTACGCATTTATAACTTTCAAATATGCCATGATAGAGATTAGGGTTTGTATGCAATATCCAAAATCAAAACAAATAGTTAGACCTAATACAAGACATAAATGCATGAAAATGATAACATAATGCACACATACACCCCTAGGGTTTCATCCACTTGTTGCGTTTAAAATGGCCATGGTATGCATGTTGAGTATCTTGGCAAAACAAAAGCAAAACAAAAGATCATAGTCCCTCGATGACGCTATCTTGGTTGCCTATACAAAATGATCTAGTCCCTCAAAAAAAATTCTAAAGATACTTAGCACTATTGCTATCATGGTCAATACGATGACCCGCGCCAGTCCTGTTTAACATCCAAATACAAGGTTGTTTACCAAATGCAATGGTAAAACAACAATGTAAAAGGGTTAAAAATGTGTAGAAAAGACTCTTGAGTAGATAGGGTAGACAACTCTTAGTTACTTGATCAAAGCTTGCAAAAACATCCTTGCTATTTTCAAACACACTTCATAACACAATTTCAAAACATTTCCCAAATCAAACTTTCAAACATTGAAATATCCTTTCAAAAGATAATACATCTTTGTATACATTCAAACAAGAATCATTACAAAGGTTGTCGCAATGATGGCCTCTTTTCAAAACATTTTCAAAACCACCCACAAAGCACCATTTCAAACAATTGAAAAGCAAGTGATCTAAACAAGTAACTAAGAGCCCATGGAAAACCATGGATGAAAAGGGTACTTTCACCTTCCTTTTCATAATCTACCCCCCGAACCCAAGAAAACATCTCAAAGGTCTTTCCTATGCTTTTTGACCTTTCCTTTGGATAAAATAAAAATTCAGTGGCGACTCTTGCTAAACCAAAACATTTGCAAACACAAATGCAAAACCTCAAGTCAGTTCTCCCACCGTATCACACCTACTATCCAGGCTTTCATATCGAAGTAACCCTACTATCCAGATTTCTTCCCACAATCCCTACTATCCATGCTTTCATATCGAAGTAACCCTACTATCCAGGTTCCTTCCCACAATCCCTACTATCCAGGCTTTCATATCAAAGTAACCCTACTATCTAGGTTTCTTCCCACAAGCCATACTATCTAGGCTTTCATATCGAAGTAACCCTACTATCCAGGTTCCTTCTCACAACCCTACTATCCAGGCTTTCATATCGAAGTAACCCTACTATCCAGGTTTCTTCCTACAAGCCCTACTATCTAGGCTTTCATATCGAAGTAACCCTACTATCCAGGTTCCTTCTCACAGCCCTACTATCCAGGCTTTCATATCGAAGTAACCCTACTATCCAGGTTCCTTCTCACAGCCCTATTATTCAGGGTTTCATATCGAAGCAACCCTACTATCCAGGTTCCTTCTCATAACCTTACTATCCAGGTTCCTTCTCTCTTATATCTAGACAGCAGTCCACAATACTGTAGGACTTGGACCTGATCAAACAAGATTGGTTTCGCATTTTCCCAGTAAGTCGTGGTACAGCCTGTACATCGACCATATATATAGTTCACTTCCACTTCCTCAACCCAGTAGAGTAAAGGACAACTGAAGCTCCTAAAATTCTATTTATCCCAAGACAAATACCAACAATCCACAGCATATTCCTCCTCAACGACAGGAGCGGGGACTCTCGTCAAAGGAATATCTCAGGAAATCAACATTCTCTAGATGGCATCTTTAAGCCCATCTCCGACGATTCTCTGTCACATCCAGGATGGCATCTTTAAGCCCATATCCGACAGTCTTCTATAATCAACCTCCAAATGGCATCTATAATCCCAATCCCAATATCACAAATCAAGTATTACTTCATGCGAGTGCAAATTTTTGGACACTCTAGTGTTCAATCATCTTCCACATTCAGATCACGAAAGGCAGAATAGCCAATCTACATCTTCAGGTTTAAGAAGATTTAATAGGGGCAGCTGTTGTATCCCAAAATTTTCTCTCATTTTACTCAACACATACTCCTTGAGACCCTCAATTTGCTCAAGTTTGCCCAAGAGTTGACCAGACAAACTCTCTCCTAAGGCAGGGTGTCTCAAATTAGGGTTTCCATTTTCATCAAGATAGGTGGACTCTAGATACCTAATATGCTCTCCATGGTATTAATATGTTCTCAAGGCCCTACATGTCAGGTTTCATGCCTTGCATAAGAAGTTTGCTCAGTCAACTGCTTAGATGCTTGAGAATCGACTGTATTAGGTCAAAAGTCAACTGTGACCTACATACAGTCAAACTTCAATATTTTTGGTCAACATTAACATTTTGAAGTGACTTTCATAATTTGATCAAGGGTTGATCATGATTCCCCAAGGAATTCTCCAAAATCATCAAAACCCAAAAATTGATAAATTAAGGTTTCTTAGTAAAAGTCAACCAAACTTTGACCAAGCATAACTTCCACATGCTTTATCATAAATTTTCCATCCGAAGATCATTTTGAAGAGAATGTAATTCCCCACAACTCATATTCATCCCACAAGTTCAAAATATGCACTAATAAAAAGATATGAATTTCTACATTATGGGTCCTTTTGAAAAGTCAACAAAAACACCTTTTGGGTCAAAGCTTCTTACATGAACATGGAAGACTCAATTAAGATGAGACCAAAAAGGTTGCTTAGGGGAAATCCTAATATTTCTAAAAAGTCAAAGAACACCTCTCTAGGGTTAAAATTGGAGGAGATATGCTTTGTCAAAGTTGACCCTTTTTGCAAAATTGCCAAAAGTCAAATGTGCTCAAAATGCATTTTTTGCTAAATGGGCCTAACTTTTTATGCTTGCACCTCACTTATAATATGGTCCACGACCCAAATATTAATCCACACGTTATTTGCTTCATTTTTCAATTTATTTTGATTTTTTATTAATTAAAAATTGAATTAAATCAAATAATTGATGAGTAATAGCAAAGATATGATTTGATTTGGTTTTTGGACAGGTTGACAATCAAAATATGCTGAGTTATCAAGGCTAAAACGAATCAAGCATAATTTATTTAAGAAAGGGATGATTTGGCTCAAAATAGAAAGTTTACATGTAGCTTGAAAATCAAATCAAATCTCTCATAATTGCAAAGATTCAATCCAATTTCACAACCCTAATTCATTCCTAGATATATATTGGACATGTACAAAGCATAAGACAAGGTTTGGCAGTCGTGAAAAGCATCAAATAAAACGTGGATTTCTTGCAAAAAGTGGGAATCGGTTTTCAGTCTATAGGACGATTCAAGGTAATTTGAAGCTATCAATCTCTTCCTGGGCGTGCATTAAAGCTATTCCAATCATTCCCAAGTCATCAAACCACCAGAATCGTCAGTTATACATCACGGTTTGCATCCTCTGAACTCAAACTTGTTCCTCTAGTTTTACGCATTTTTAATCCAATTTGCTTGCATATACATATTTAGGATCATGCTAGGAAGCTTTTTGATAGCCTGGATTTAAGTTTTGATGCAGGAATAACTACTTGCCATAGTTAGGGTTCGTGAGCTCCTCGCGCGCGTGGGATTCAGTGATTTGTTTTCTTTATATTATATTTCGTTTACACTATACTAACAAATAAAATGTGTAGCGCAGATGGCAACGAGGCGTTGGTACTAAGCATAAGAACCTGGGTTCGATCCTAGGTCCTAGCGTACTCTTTATTTTATTTTCTCTCAACAGATCCAGCGTGTCTCCCACTCAGGCGCCTACCATACATCCTTTCGTCCAACCACTTGATCAAGCATAGTATCAGATCTAACGCTCCAGCAGTGGGGAACCATGATGCACCCTCAAGTCAACACTACAAGAAATCAAACGCTGACCGGACATGAAGGGCTATTGGGCCTGAAAATCCAAAAACACACCCCCCAATTGCTAACAACATGCAGGCCATGTTTGTCTTTTCTTTTATTTTCTTTTTAATTTCTTTAACTAATTTCTTTAATTGTTTTAATTAATTAACACAAAAATTATTTTTTTTATTTAATCAAAAATCACAAAAACACAAAAGTTATTCTTCTCATGAAATACTTATTTCTTTAATTAATTTAATTAGAAACTAGGCTAATTTAATTCTTTTTTTTGTAAATAAAATTAAATAAAAATTAGGTTTTAAATTTTGTATTTAAATTGTTTCTCTTCTTAAATAAAAAACCACAAAAACACATAAAATCTCTTTACAAAATATTTTTTTCTTGAATTATTTAATTTAGTTTAAATTAGGTTAATTTCAATTTCTTTTTTATAATTTAAAAAATGATTAGAATTAGGGTTTTAATTGTACATAACCTAACTAAGTCTTTTCTCAAAAAATAACTTAAATATTTTTCAATTAGATTTTTAGGGTTTCAATTTCTCGTCGCATTTAATTTGCCGTGCGCATTCCAGTTCGTTTTATTATTATTGTAATTGTTTCGAGTTTGTAATAGTTTTAATTAGGGTTTTAAGCTTCCGCATTTTTATTTTCCGTCAAGATAATTATGTAACTGTCAAATCCCTGTACTAGCTAGGTTTATTTTCTTGCACTTTAAATTCCTGCAAATATTTAACTGTCTAGATGTATGTTAATAAGATTGTATGGCAAGAGTGTCTTGAAATTAAAACGGTAGATCACCTAATGTGCAAAGATTAAATAACTGAAACAATTCATATGCACATATTCACTCCTAGGGTTTACCTCACTTTGGTTACCTTCGGTAAAACAGACATTAAGCATAGGAGATTTTAGTGGTTACCCTCCAGTCTGAAAGATCAAAATGTCCCATTCGAATGTTGCCTCGGAAAAGATCTTAAGACTCTAGGGGTACTACTAAGGTTTTCTAACTGTTGCTTTAGTTATTGTACTTGTCCCTTTCGAATGTCCCTTCCAACTCCAACGACGGGGCTACCTACTCCTTAATAGTAGGATAGCACTATCTAAAGGAAATGAGAACAAACAATCTTTTTTCGAGTAGGTAGAATCTTAAGTACTTGCTCAACCAAAAACTTTTCACAAACACCTTTCAAAACAAACTTTGTCACATCCTTGAGGAATGATACAAGGGTTATCACGAAGTAAAATATTTCAAAACAAGCACACACACAAGCAATTTTAAAAATATGATCAAGTACCTAAGACGCCATGGAAAACCATGAATAGAAAGGGTGCTAACACCATCCCTTTCTATAATCTACCCCCCGTACTCAGAAATATCTCGAAAAAAGGTTTTTTCTGTTCTTTTTCCCTTTTCCATGATTGGATGAAATAAAAGTCGGTGGCAACTCTTGCTTACCGTGACATTTTGCAAACAAAAAACACAAAACGCAAACCAGTAAAAACAGTCGATTCTGCCACCGTATCCGACACTCTAAATTTTTGTTCTGTGTTATACAAAAGTTCTGACTGAAACGGCATCAGAAGTTAAGCCACAAAAGCACTCAAGCTGAGTAATCAGAATGTTCTGAAGTATGATGATCAGAATATACGCTAAAGAGAAAGATATGTTAATTCTGAATGGAAGTCCAACACACTAACAGAACCTTATGTTTCTGACTTCCCAAGTTCTGAAGCAAAGCAGCATGCAAGATTCCTAAGTTCTGAAGCGTTACTTTTTCATTAAGGCAATATCATTTACAACAGCTACAATCAAACAAGGATCTTCTCATTATAGAAAGAGCATTAAGTGTCCATTATCATGTTTCCATTTGGAAAGATTGCCATGCCTATATAAACAAGTTCAAAGGATAAATCGTTCATAATTTTATTACACACCACTGCTCTATACAATCTCAAAAAGCTGCAAAATTTATTTTCATACTGTACTCCAAATTCGTGTAATACATCACAGTAGTGATACAATTTTTGTAACAAAAAACAAATAGTACACAGTGAATATTTTCTTTTGATTAAGTGAATTTCCTTGAGATAAACCGGATTGTGGTTGTACTCAAGAAGACTTTGACAGTTGTCAAAATAGAATTGTAATCAGTTTGATTAGTGAATTAAGTCCTTGTTGGAGAGAGGCGAAATCACCTTGGCGGGTGGACTGGATTAGTTTGAGATCAAGCGGACCAGGATAAAAATCATCGTGTCTGTTGCTTTTTATTTTTAAGTTTCAATTCAACCCCCCCCCCCCCCCCTTCTTGTGTTTTTCACTTCTTCACATATTAAATTTCAAAAAAGTGGGGACTGGTGCGTATAGAGTGGCCTTGCCACCTAATCTGTCAAATCTTCATGATGTGTTTCATGTGTTACGACTCTAAAATTATATCTCAGATTTGTCATATGTGATCCCGATGGAAGATGTACAAGTGCGGGATAATCTTACTGTTGAAAACCATGCTCGTAACAATCAAAGATCGTGAAGTAAAGAAGCTAAGAGGCAAAGAGATTACCCTTGTGAAAGTGGTTTCGGAAGGAGCTGCTAGAGAGAATGTGATATGGGAATTAGAAAGAAAGATGTGATAGGCTTATCCAGAGTTATTCAAGTTAGGTAATTTTCCTTAAGACGAAAATATTCTAAGTGGGGGAGAGTTGTAACGCCCTGATTTCGTTGGAATTATTTTATTTAAATTAATTAGGTGTTGTGAAGTATTTATATGCGTTGGTGAATAATTTGTTATGATTTTGTTGGGTAAATATAGAAGTTAAAGTAATATGGGTGTGTGACCAAAAGTGTAGAAACATGAGGGTGTGGAGAGATAAATAATTTACGGGTAGTATTTGAATTAAAATATTAGAATTGTTATTATTTTATAATAATTATCAAATTAATATAGTAATAAGATGAGGGCATAGTTGGAATATTTACATTAGGGGTCCAAAGGTTAGATAAGTAATAATAAGAGGAATAGAAGAGTAGTTTTTTTATCGTTCGTAGAAACGAGAGAAAAAATAGAAGCGGGAAAGAGGAAGAGCTAGGGAAGAAAGAACTATTTTTTGAAGCTTGAGGAATCTACAACCTAAGGTAAAGGTGGGGTTCCGACTCTCTAATAGGTGATATAATTGTTGGTAGATGATGATATGAATGTTAGGTTTTGGGTGTAGATTGTTTGTTAAAATGATTGTTATAATTGATCGAAATTGGTGAAATTGATGTGATAATTTGCTTAGAATTGTTGTGTATAATGTGTATTTATGATTACATGAATTTACACGTTTCAGTATGTGTATAAAAGTGATTTTGGGTGAAAAAGGTTAAAATTTTGTAGAGGAAAAATAGCAGATTTTTTGCTCTGTTCGCAGTGTAACCGAGTACAACATATAGAGTAATCAGCTACCCTGTGTAGTTTTGAGAAAACTGGGCAAAAACATGAAAGTGTAATCGGTTACTACATGGGTGGTAACCGGTTACCCAACTGGACAGTAGCATGTATTTTTGAGTTTTAAGGGTGTAATCGGGTACCCTCCTGGCAGTAACCGGTTACCACTAAAGCTGACAGAATTTTTACAAACTTTGAAAATTAATAACTTTTGCCTTGGATGTCTGTTTGACACGCCGTTTGGTCCGTGGGAAAGCTAAAAATATTTTCTATAATGTGAAACTCATTTTGATGGCAGTAGCCTAATATTTTATTGGAAGAGTTATGATGTGTGTGTATGTTGTATGCGTTGTAATGTAAAATATTGTGATTGAATGCATCGGTGTCATATAAATGATGTATGAAGGATTTGCATGTTATATTGCAGTATGACGATGTTGTTGGCATGGAATGGCATAATGTTAAGGACTCATATCTTGTATTTATATAGTTATGTTGTTGCATATCGCATACATGCATCGTTGATGGCTTATGCCCTGTTGTTGGCCTGGATTGACAAAGATGTTGAAGGCTTATGCCTTAGCCTGTATTGGCAAATGTTGAGGGCTTATATGGCAATTTTGGAGAAGGCTTCTGCCTTGATGGTACCATATCATTTTGCATCAGTGTTAGTCACATTGCATTTTGTTGATTTGTTGATATAATGACGAAGTTGAGTTGCTTAATTTGTATGTGTTGTATGATGGGTGATGATAATTTATGTATGTACTTGTATAATCATTATGAATTATAATTGATGATTGTTGATCTTGGAATATTGCATGATATATATGTCGTATACCTATGATTATATAACTTATCATATTACTGTGATATCTCACCCCTTCTGTTTGAATGTTGCCTCTATGTGGGTAACGTCCCTTCTGTTTGAATGTTGCCTCTATGTGGGTAACGTATAAGTGATCCGCAGTAGATGAAGTTAATCGTCATTTATTTCGAGTCGGCATCATACTCTGATACGTAACATCGGGGGATGAACGCTTGCTTATTTTATTTAGTTGTTATTTTATTTTGAAGAATTATGGGAGTACAGTAGACTCTCTTTATTTGATTCAATGTTGATTTATGATTGGTTAAGATGTTGAACAATAAATATGAATTTCTTTTCCGCTGCATTAATAAAGTTGAATTGTTGATTGAGAATTATGTTGGAAATGTTGTCGGTTCATCTAAAAGTATGTTATGTGTCTGTTTATTATACCTGAGCAAGGTTTTAATATGATGAAAGATGTGGCATCCTATTCTTGTTGTTTTGATTTTAAAAATTAATTTACTCTGATTCTATTATTTCACCATTGGGGAAATAACGTATTACAATTGCCCCGACCGTTTATCCAATTTCGACTGTCGGTACTTCTACTTATGTGTCAGAGATAGATCAACTTATGGATGTAGGGGCTACTTTGAATGTGGAGGAGTCGACCCCGCCTCCAGTTTCAACAAAGAGCGCCCAAGATGAAGATAAAAAATCTCCCCCGGGATAAGGGTTCTCTAAAACTAACTCGTGTCGCTGGTGATGATGTCTTAGGGGAGGTAACTCCCTTCATACGGATGTCTAACATCTTATCTTTCCGACTTTCCTCTTTTATAATGTATAGAAAATTTGGTTTTATTTGGTTGGACTACCGGTGTCCTCGGCTGCGACGAGATATCTATTTTGGGTGTGAGAACCCTAATCGTTCGTTTTATAAGGGAAACAATGCATTTTATTGCAATGAAGTGGCATATATGCTTCTTAAACTTTCATGATTTTGTGATTTACGACATGACACATTGAATGATGTTAGCTACAATTTTGATTGCTATACTTATTCATTGTATTTAGTGTTTACTTCAATAGTGTATTTATTCGCGCATTGTATTTGGCGAGTTGCTTGTATCCCTTGGGCGAGCCTGGGACTAGCAAAATCAGGGGTGATATGGTCGTATCTTTGTACTATACTTCGAGTCACATAGGACCGTTTCCTGTCCAAGGGTAGGATCCTCGTCCCTTCCCCTAAGGCTTAGCTCAAATTGAAGTGGACACCTCCAGGCTCCACCACCTACGTCCTTGGATTGACTAGATCCAAAAGGGGGAGGGGTGCCAGCTACGTATAAATGTGTGTAGTATGTCTCAGATGAGAAGTCATGTAAGGGATGAGTTTAAGCCATATTAGAAGTGCATAACTACGTTTAATCGGTAACAGATACACAAGCATGCAAGGAATACGTTTAAGTCATGTTAGAACCACAAAAATGCATTTAATCTATATCAGATAGAAGTCATGCAAGGAATGCGTTTAAGCCATATTAGAAGCATGAAAGTACATTTAGTCTGCATCAGATACACAACCATGCATTTCATCTTTGTTATCTTTGTATTAAGCACTCTAAAAGGAAGAGAGAGAGAGAGAGAGAGAGAGAGAGAGAGAGAGAGAGAGAGAGAGAGAGAGAGTGAGAGAGAGAGAGAGAGAGAGAGAGAGAGAGAGAGAGAGAGAGAGGAGAGAGAGAGAGAGAGAGAGAGAGAGAGGAGAGAGAGAGAGAGAGAGAGAGAGAGAGAGAGAGGGAGAGAGAGATAAAGAGAGAGTAATACATCAAAGGAAGACAAAGGATATGTATAAATATTTATATTAATAGTGAATTGAATTCTTTACAAAGAAACAAAGAAATGATTAGATATATAAACCTTTAATGGTAACCCCTTGTGTGAACGAACGTCGCCCTGAGTCTTTGGTATATGTCATATCTTCGGTTGGATGAGGTGTCCAAGCACCATGCTTTATATTTTCCATTGGTGTGTCGTTGGGTGGTCAGCTACATCAGGGATGTAGCTTGAGGATGATCGTTGAAATCCTTTGACCCCAGAGTTACCTTTATCGAATGTTGGAACAAAGATCTTTTTTATCATGAGGGTAGAGACGTCCTGACTTATTTCTTACTTTGGAATTGGTGTCTACCTCAAGTAGTCTACAAGTGGATGATGACCTGCTTACAAGTAATTCGGCCTGGTTGTCGACTCCTTATGGGCCCATGAGGATGATGAGATGTGGACAACATTCCTTGAGAGACTTGCCTTATTGACAGGGGCGAAAAGAGCATAAGTTGATTATTATGTCCAATCTTTCCTTTGGAATAGTGATGTCGGCCAGTAATTTGGAACTACTTGAAGAATGGAAAAACACAAGAAGGGGGGTTTGAATTGGTTTTTTTAACACTTAAAGTAAAAGACACGTTGGTTATCCTGGTTCGTTTGAACTCAAACTACTCCAGTCCATCCGCCAAGGTGATTTCGCCTCTCTTAAGCAAGGTCTTAATCCACTAATCAAAATTGATTACACAATCACAATGACAATTGTCAATGTCTTCTTGAGTCTAAACCACAACCCGGTTTTCTCAAGGAATTACAAAGTACAATATTTGAAAGTGTGTACAATATGTGTTTTCTAACAAAACAGTATCACACAAGTGATGTTTTACACAAATGAATTTTTTGTAACATGAAGGTGATGAAAAATCTCGTTTGTAGTGCCCAAAAAATCGTAAATGATTTCTCCTTCAAGTCTTGTATATATAAGTAACGCATGTGATAAGCTTTTGGAATGTTGATAAATAGTAATTAAAGAACTTTCCAAACATAGAGATTCTTGTCCTCTTTCAGCCTTTACTTTTGAATAGCCATAAATAAAATTCAACGCTTCAGAACATGCTTGCTTTAGAATGCTTCAAAAGATGAATGTTATTGTTGGGACTCGCTTACTTATTTCTAGAACTGTATGAATCAGAATAGTGGAGTTCATGTTCGCAGTGTTTAGTGCACTCAGAAGTTGTAGCTTGAGAACTTCTTTGTATAAGCGCATTGTGCATATTTCTTTCTGATCTGACCTGATCAGAAATGGACCGTCACGGCTGGCTCCGAGCAGAAGGCATTTTGAACGAGGTGGGGGGGGGTACCTACAAGGCACTCCGATGCTGAAGTAAGTAGGAGTACGAGCAGATAATAGCAAGTGTAAGGTTAGAATGATGAATACCTGACCCTCTGGAAGCAGAGGGTATTTATAGCCCCCAGCGCTGGGCCAAGGTTCCTTCATTGGGCCGGGCAGGTTTGGCCCAATGGAGGAACTGCCAGGTTCTACGTGCGTAGTGGGGACCCGCACGTGGTCCCCTCCCTGGATGTTCTGCGTGAAGTGCGGGCGGACGGAGACGCGGTCTTTTCGGAGTATCGTTGGGGAACAGTGGACTGAGTCTGCCCTAGCTGGGGTGCTCGAGGTAACGTCAAGCTGGATCTCAGAATGTGGTGCTGGACCACCTCATGTCGAGCTGGAGGTGTATCGTCGAGCCAGCGACTGCGCGTCGGGCATGGTCTCACTCTTTGGTCGGCGTGGCCCTTGTAAGTCCATTTGGACTGGGCCTTTGTAATGCTTTTGGGCCTGTCGGGCCCAGTCCAGAACAGGATCCCCCCAAGTCGTGGTTCCTTTGTGAGGAGCCATGGCTTGAAGTCAGGTCGTTTCCTCGTCGAGGTCTCGTGCCCGGTTCAGAGGTGTAGGCCCTCGAGGGCCTCCTCGTGCCGTGCTCGGAGACATCTTCCGCGGTGGATGCCTGGAGGATCCTCGTCGGGCGCGTCTGTCGAGCATACGAGGTATCTTTCGGGAACTGTGTCGCCACCCTATCGGGATAGGGTCATCATTGCGTTGGGAGCAGCGCGTCGAGGAGAGAGGTTTCGTGGTTGCCCGAGGTGACGTTTGGTATTCCACGTCATCACTATAAATAGGAACCTTGGGCCCCATAACACGTTTCTATTCTCTGTGCTCTCTCTGCTGCTGCTCTTCCAGATTTTTTCCAGTTGCGACTTTCCGTCACCGATTCTTCTACTCCGTAGCCAAATCCTTCTTTTTGATTCAAGTAAGTGGTTTATCTTCTTCATTTTCCTGTTAAAATGCATGATTTCTGGCGTTTGTAGATGTTTTAGGGACTGTGCGCGTGGGATTAGCCCGATAAACTCATACTTAGCTCGACGTATTCATGCCTGGGACCGGCAAACGCATGTTCGTGGTCGGCGTATTCATAGTTTTAGGTGATAAACTTCAGCGCTGCCCGGGGTCTTCATGACCCAGGGCGCCTGATTCATGATCGCGCCCGGTATGTTCATGGTCTTGGCCGTGGGCCTCATGGTGTGGCTCGCCATATTCATACCTTGGGTCGACATGTTGGAGAGTGACCGCGTAGTTGGTTTGAGGAAGAGCACATCGAGTTTCAGGATGTCGGGGAGGCAACCATTCGTGGAAACAGACTATATGGTCGTGAATGGGACGTCGTGATTTGTCGAGCGTATGGCTTCGTGCCCAATTGACTGGTTTCCCGTGCTCTGCAGGTAACCATGGCGGACGAGTCGAGCTCCTCCGGGCGCCACGATCGTGAAGAACAAAGCGCCAATGAGTCGGTCAACCTGATTGATACTGTGACCGACCCTTTGCTGGAATGGGTGGGCGTCGAGCCCCAGGGGATCGCGTCAGTCTACAGTCGGGGCGACCGAAATCCGTACGCTGTAATCGAAGCGGGCCAGGGACAGCCCGACTTCCGAAAGAACTTCGTAGTCATGCGCCCGTCTTCCCGTTCAAGGATATGTTCGGTGTATCCAGAATATAGTTTCGCGATGTACGAGATCGCGTTCAAAGACCTTGGGTTGCGGCTGCCCTTCACTGATTTCCAGGTCGGGGTCTTCACTCACTTGGAGTTGGCCCCGTCCCAGCTACATCCAAACTCACTCGCCTTCATCCGGGCGTTTGAGCTGACGTGTCGCTATCTAAGGATCGGGGCGACCATACCGCTCTTCTTCCGGATTTTTCATCTGCAGCGCCAGTCCCGAGGAGGGAAACACAGCTGGGTCTCCTTGAAGCAGTCGAGGAGACTCTTCAAAATGTATATGGACTCCGTACGGGGTTTTAAATACAAGTGGTACGTTGTACGGCCAGTTACCACCTCGGCTTTAGAAACCCTGTACGAGGAGGAGGAGGCTCTAAGCGATGAAGACGGGGAGGCGGTTTTGGGAGACGATGGGAGTCCTGTGATGGCACGTATGGCTAAGTTCCCTGTGCACTGGCTATCCAGGCACTACGAGCATGGGACTGGTTACTACCACACTGCTGCCGGGGACATGTGCTCGGAGGACGAGGAGGCGTACGCCGCCCTATGTCGGTTTGTCGATAGCTTCCATCCTGCCCGGTGGGCTACGAGGGAAGGGGACGACATCCTGGACGCAGAGGGTTACCCAACGTTTGAGTCCCGGCCGATCGACACCAAGGCACTCGTGGAGTGCGAGACGTACAGGCAGGCTGCCCGTCTGCTAGGTCGTTTATTGCTTGAATTTCTTTGCTCGTCATTTATTTATGAGTTTGCTCGATACTGACCCAACTTTTATTTTGTGCAGGTTCGATGGCCAGTCGACACGAAAGGCTTCTGAAATTGTCTTGCGATCAGAAGCGAGGCAGGAGGGTCGTGAAGGCCCCACAGGCGACTAGGATGGGCCCACCACACAGTCCAAGTGCTCCCCAGCCGGTGAGGGTGGACTCGCCGCCAAGCTCGGGGGGCGCATCGGATGGGACCCCAGAAGTTGAAGAGATCGACCCCAGTGCCGTCCTGATTCAGAGGAAGAGGACCCGTGTGGAAAGTGGTCCGACTGTTGGCGAGGACGCCAGTGCCGTTAGGTCTTTCGCCTTCCCCCCTTGCTTCGAAGAGGCGGGCTTCTTCGAGAGATTCCCTCTGACAGTGGTTGCCGACGAGGCTGCAGCTATAAGAAAGATGAGTAAAGAGGACTGGAAGACGCATCTGGCCGCCAGCATGGATGGGCTGGTGAAAATGGCCGAGATGGCTTTGGTGCTTTCCGAGGAAGGAGGGGATCCTGCCCGTGTCTAAGAACTCGAACAGGAGAAGGCGGCCCTGACCTCGAGCTCGCGGAAGTTGAAGATCGCTCTGGAATGCTCCGAGGAGATGTTCCGCGAGCAGACGGCGATGCTCGATGCTGAGAGGGAGATATTGACCCTGGAGAAGGAGAAGTCGGGGAAGTTGGCCGAGGAAGGGGAGCTTCTCCGGGCAGACAGGGATCGTCTGGGGGCCGAAGTCGGACGCTTGGCCCAGCAGATCGAGGAAATGAACGCTGCCATGCAACCTGCCGAGGACGAGCCCGAGGACATAGTGGCTTTGAAGAGTCGGTTGGAGCTGGTCGCCCATATTCGGCTCCTCGAGGCAGATTGCGTCGGTGCCCTGGAGGATGGGTTCAACTCCGCGGTCGGTCAGCTCTCCTTTCTAAACCCTGGTTTGGTTACTGAGGGTATCGGCCACACACATCAGATCGTGGATGGCGTGATCGTTCCTCCGCCCGACTCTCCAAGCGTCGACAATGATGGTTCTGGGGAGACCTGACTAGGATAGCGGGCCTGCGTGCCCTTGACATTTGTATTCTTTGGGTCTGCGTGCCCGTTTGTTGTACGTTATGAACATCGCCGGCCTTCTTGGTCGGCTTATAATTGTTTTATCGCCTTCGGGCATTTTTATCTGAATGCTGTTTTACATTTTGGATGTTTTGCCCTTGTTTGAAATCTTATGAATTTTTAGCCTAAGTCATGGGCCCGAGGCGTGCCCGTAAGCGGCTGTGATTTTGGCGAGCGAGTCTGCCCGTCTTCCGTTTGTCTATGTGCCCGGCCTTCTTTCGCTGGCCAGAGTCACCTAAGTGCTGTGCTCGAGGAGAGATACTTCCTTTTGACCCTTTTAGATGGCCCGTCATTCTTGACGATTTGTCGGGCATTTGGAGCGAGGTTGCTCAGTCGGGCGCGAAGCCCGGTCGGGACTATTCGCCCTTGGCGTGAACTGCCCATCGTGAGCTGGGTGTTCTGCCTCATGGGTACAACGACGGTGGGGCTCGGTGTAGCTGTCCATGTCGGGCACTATCGATCGTCATCGTTTGCCGCGCGATGCTGTGCGATTTGGCCGTATGTCGGGCTTGTACCTTAGCCTTCATACGAAGTCGGACGTTTTTTCCTCGTTGACCGAGCGTGGGCGTCGTTGGTCGAGGGTCCCAGGTGTTGGTAGTTTCTAACTGTAGTACTGCTTTAGCTTAGCAGCGTTCCAGGGTCGTGGTAATGGCTCTCCGTCCAATTGCTCGAGGTAGTACGCCCCGGTACCCGTGGTGCCGTGGACGCGGTAAGGTCCTTCCCAGTTCGCAGCCAACTTCCCTTCGCGGGAATCTTTCTGGTTCCTGCGTAATACCAGACTGCCGATTTCGAACTCGCGCTTGATGACCTTGTCGTTGTGGCGCAGAGCCACTCGTTGTTTTAGGGTGGCTTCGCGCAGGGCCGCACCCGATCGGATTTCCTCGACTAGGTCGAGTTCATCCCTTAGTGCTTCGTCGTTCATTTCTTCGTCGAGGGGTTCCTCCGTTTGTCGAGATGGTTCCATGATTTCGACCGGGATGACAGCCTCGGTGCCATACGTCAGTCGAAATGGTGTCTCACCCGTCGTTGAGTGGGGTGTGGTGCGGTATGCTCATAAGACGTTGTGGAGTTCCTCGACCCATCCTCTTTTGGCTTCGCCGAGCCGACGTTTGAGCCCTCGGAGGATGACTCTGTTTGCGGCTTCGGCTTGCCCGTTGGTCTGAGGGTGCTCGACTGACGTGAAATGTTGTTTTGTCCCTAGTTTGGTGACGAAGTCCCGGAACCCGTGGTCGGTGAACTGGGTACCGTTGTCGGTCACCAGGGCCTGCGGAATTCCGAACCTGGCGAGGACGTTTCTTTTGTAGAAACGGAGGATATTATGCGAGGTGATTTTTGCGAGTGCCTCGGCCTCGATCCACTTTGTGAAGTAATCCACGGCGACGATGAGAAATTTGTTCTGGTAGGTTCCTTGCACGAAGGGCCCGAGGATGTCCATGCCCCACCAGGCGAACGGCCATGGGGACGACAATGTGTTCAGCTCGTGCGGGGGGGCGAGGTGCATATCCCCGTGCTTCTGGCATTTGTCACATTTTTTCACGTGTTCCTTGGCGTCCTGTTGCATCGTCGGCCAGTAGTATCCTGCTCGAAGGGCTTTCCGTGCCAAGGATTTACCGCCCATGTGCTGGGCGTTGATCCCTTCGTGTATCTTCCGCAGTACGTCGGGGATGGCGGACTCGTCGATGCATTTCAGGAGGGGAATGGAGAATCCTCTTCGGTATAATTTCTGCTCGAGAACCACATAGGAACATGCTCGTCGCTTGATTATGGCAGCTTCGGCCTGGTTCGACGGGAGTTCTCCTTTTGTCAGGAAATTATAAACCGGGGTCATCCAGGACGTGGCATCCCCGATGGCATGGATCTCGACTGTAGTCGAGGGTGGTTCGATACTTGGACGTGCCAGAGATTCCTGGATGACGGATTTATTCCCGCCCTTCTTTCGTGTGCTCGCGAGTTTGGACAATATGTCCGCCCTCGTGTTTTGCTCGCGGGGAACATGAGAAATTTCTGCTCGTACGAACTTTGCCATGTGTTTTTTGACTAAGTTCAAATACTCGATGAGGTTGTCGTTTTTGGCCTGGTAGCTACCCTGTACCTGAGAGGCGACGAGCTGGGAGTCGGTGTAAATCTGTACCTCGCGGGCTCCCAGGTCCTCGGCTAGTCTCAGTCCTGCGAGCAGGGCTTCGTATTCTGCCTGGTTGTTTGACGTCGGGAAGGAAAGAACTAAGGAGTGTTCGATTACTACGCCTTCTTCGTTTTCCAGGAGGATCCCTGCGCCGCTACCGGACGAGCTGGACGCTCCGTCGACGAAGATGGTCCACTTGTGTTCTTTCCCCGGGGGAAGGTCGTGAGTGGTCATCTCCGCGACAAAGTCGGCCAAGGCCTGTGCTTTCAGGGCTTTCCTGCTTTCGTACTGAATGTCGAATTCAGAGAGTTCCAAAGACCACTTCAGCATCCTACCTGCCATATCTGGCCGACCCAGAAGTTGCCTCACCGGCTGATCGGTTCGCGCGATGATGGTGTGGGCTAGAAAGTAGTGTCTGAGCCTCCTCGCAGCGTTGACGAGGGCCAGAGCAACCTTTTCTATCTGCTGATATCTGCTTTCGGGTCCTTGTAAGGCTTTGCTCGTGAAGTAGACAGGTTTCTGCCCGTCGGTGGTCTTGCGGACAAGGGCTGCGCTGATGGCTTCGTTCGAAACGGCCAAGTATAAGTACAGCGGTTCCCCGTCGTCTGGTCGAGATAGCACGGGTGGCTGAGACAGGCTCTGCTTCAGATGGTGAAGTGCGTGCTCGCATTCCTCGTTCCATTCGAAGGCTGCTTCCTTTCGGAGGAGTTTGAAGAAGGGGAAGGTGTGCTGAGCGGACTTCGCGACGAAGCGGGATAGTGACGTAAGCATGTCGTTCATGATCTGTATCGACTTCTTCGACATCGGTGTTGGGAGGTCGGAGAATTCCCGACATTTGTCGGGGTTGGCTTCAATCCCTCGTTCTGTTAGATAGAATCCAAGGAATTTTCCTGCCTTAACCCCGAACGTGCACTTCTCGGGGTTGAACCTCATTTTGCACTGTCTTGCTTGGGCGAAGACTGTCTTGAGATGAGCTGCGTGATCGGTGTCTGCTCGGGATTTGACGATCATGTCGTCCATATATACGTCGAGCATGTCGCCAATCTGTTTGTTGAACACTCTGTTCATCATACGTTGGTAAGTTGCTCCGGCGTTTTTCAGTCCGAAGGGAATTACGTTGTAGTAATAGTTGCCCGAGCTGGTCATGAATGCCGTGCAGTGTTTGTCGCCCAGAGCCATTGGGATTTGGTTATATCCCGAGTAGGCGTCCATGAACAACAAAGTCTTGTAGCCGGCCGAGTTGTCGACCAGCATGTCTATGTTAGGTAAAGGAAAAGCATCCTTCGGGCAAGCCCGGTTGAGATCGGTATAGTCAACACACATTCTCCATTTTCCATTATTCTTTTTCACAAGTACAACATTTGACAGCCAGGTGGAGTACCGGGCTTCAGAAATAAAATTTGCCTCTAGGAGGTCTTTTACAGCTTTTCAGCAGCCTCCGTTTTTTCTGGAGACTGCCTACGCCTACGTTGTACTACGGCCTTGGCGGCTGGATCAATGGCGAGGTGGTGACAGACGACCTCAGGGTCGAGTCCGGGCATCTCTGTAGCGCTCCAGGCGAAGAGATCAGCATTCTCGCGCAGACAGACCTTGATTTGCTTCCTGGCCAAGTCGGGGAGGTCTTTACCAATCTTCACTCCCTTGGTCGGGTCTGTGCCAAGGGGAACGAGTTCAAAATCCCCGTCCGGGATAGGTCGGAGTGGGACTTGCTCGCTGCTGGATGGCTCGTCCTGGTCGAAGCGAGCGTCGAGGGCTATGGAGTCGACCTTTGGTGGGGCCTTCTGGACTTCTTCCTCGGGGGATGCTTTCCTGTCGGGCTCCTGTTTTGTCCTTTTGGCGGGTCTGGTCCCTACGTCGACGGTATCCCGTCCCTTTGAAGCAGCGTTGAAGCACCTGCGGGCAGCGGCGAGGTCTCCTTGGATGGTGGCTACCCGTGCCCTTTTGGTATAGAACTTCATTTTCAGATGGACAGTCGAGGGCACCGCTGTCAGCTCCGCCAGTGTCGGTCTCCCCAAGATGCAATTGTACAGAGACGGGCAATCAATGACGAGGAAGTGGACCTTAACCTGTCTCGTAGCCGTTCCTTCTCCGAACGTAACCAGGAGCTCGACATAACCCCAAGGTTTGGAAGTCAAGCCGTTGAAGCCTTGAAGATCCGAACCCACATACGGAGAGAGATGTGAGTCGTCCAGTTGTAAGGTCCGGAACAGCTGGCTGTACATCACGTCGACGGAACTCCCTTCGTCGACCAGGATGCGATGCACGTCAAAATTGGCCATTTTTGCCCTTATTAGTAAGGGGATGACCGCGTTCGGGGCTCCGCCGGGGAGTTCTTCCAGGTAGAAGGTGATGGGCTCTGACCTGCCCTTCACCCTTTCGAACGTTACAGTTTGTGGAGGAGCTATGTCGACCAGCTCGTCCAACTTCCTCTTAGCCGAATTGATGGTGAGGTCGTTGAACCCGCCCCCGTTGATGACCATGGCGGAGGGGAAATATTCCCACCTGCTGTGTGTTGTCAGGGGCTCCTGCAGGAGCTCGGGAACGTCGAAATCCTCGGGTTTGGTTACCGAGAAGGCGGTCTGGATAGGCACCGACTCGTCTGATGGTCGGGCGTCTTCTTCGGGCTCCTTGGCTTCATGGGCGTCACGACGGGGAGCGTCGTTTCGCCTGTACTGTGCGAGCCTTCCCCCCTTGATGAGGGTTTCAATGGCGTCCTTGAGGTGGACGCAGTCCTCCGTCAAATGACCATGACTCCTATGGTATTGACAGTATTTATTTTTATCTGCCCCTGGCTTAGCGGGAGCAGGTCGGGGACGCTTGACGCCACCGTCTCTGAAATCTGTACTGGCACACTCCGCCAAAATACGCTCGCGGGAAGCTGTGAGCGGAGTGTACTCGGTGAAACGGCCCGAGGGGCCCCTTTGTTCCCGGGCCTCCCGGGGTCGGTCTTCTTTCCTTTTCTCCCCGGTACATCGGGGGAGAGCCTCTTGTCGTGAGCTGCTGCTGTTGTTGGGACCGCGAGCTCTGGAGTCTTGGGCCCTGTTGGCAGCTTCCCTCTCCTCGTAGTCCATGTATGCTCGGGCCTTGTCGAGGAGGGCATCAAAAGTTGGAGGTGGCTCAATACCCACAGCCTTTCTGAATTCTGTGCCGGGGAGGAAACCCCTCTCCAGCAAGTATCTTTTCATATGGTCCGCGCAGGGGACCTGTATTGCTTCCCGGTTGAAGCGGTTGATGAATTCCCTCAAGGTTTCATCCTGTCGTTGGATGATGGCCTCGAGGGCCGCCTCGGTCTTCGGATGGCGCCGAGAAGCTGTGAAGGAACTGATGAACTGGTTCTTCAGGTTCCGCCACGACGTAATTGAGCCCGGGGCGAGTCCTTTATACCAGTCCATGGCCGCCTTCCTGAGAGTCGTGGGGAAAAGACGGCACTTGATGGGCCCCCCAACATTATGATAGTGGAGCATGGCTTCGAACCCGTCAATGTGGTCGACCGGGTCCGCTACTCCATCATACTCCTTCAGGTGCGGGGGCTTCTCCATGCCCGGGGGGATGGGTGCATCCATGATGGCCTGCGACAGGGGACCGCGGGGGTCGTCTTCGTCGCTCCTCTCCGGAGAAAGAGAAGGGGTCCTGTAGTTATGTCTGGCACAATGATCGTGCTGAGTTTCCCTCGAGCGTGATGCTCGGTGGTTGAAGGTCACACGCCCGTCCCCGGCGTGCCTCTTGTCGTGCCTTGATGGGTCGCGACTGGGTTCTCCGGCAGTGACGGCGAGCTGCCTCTCATAGTAGGGCCGCCTCTGCTTTGGCCGGGGAGAGGGGCTCCTGGAGTTCTCCCTGTAGTGTCTCCGCGGGGGAGAAGGGTGTCGAACTTCTGTGACCCGAGGAGGTGGAGAGTGTGGCCTCCGATGCCTCCTCGGGGGTCGTCGATCATCTTCAAGTGCCCTTAATCTTTCTCCTTGGGCGAAGATGAGATAGTTCGTCTGATTAATGGCCGCGAACAGTGCCTGAGTCGTGGCATCTGCCCCGGCGGGAACTGGGACTTCATAGAACCGGGCAGCTCTGTAATGAGCGAGAGCTACCGGGTCGTCTTCGAGTGCTGGAGGGGTCGAAGAGGATGATGCAGTAGCCCCGTCCCTGTAGGAGGAAGGTCCAAGGGCGGTTGTCACAGGGATGGTACTGTGGCCGGGATCACCGGGGTTATCGAGGTGTCCATTCTTGTCCGCGGTACCGTTATTAGTGTCGGCGACACGGACGGGCTGCTCGTCGCGAGCTGGATCAGCCATGACAGGTAGTTGAATTGAGCTTTGGTCTTTAGAATTGTTCGTTAGATGGGGAAGCTAGTTCCCCACAGACGGCGCCACTGATCTGACCTGATTATAAATGGACCGTCACGGCTGGCTCCGAGCAGAAGGCTTTTTGAACGAGGTGGGGGGGGTACCTGCAAGGCACTCCGATGCTGAAGTAAGTAGGAGTACGAGCAGATAATAGCAAGTGTAAGGTTAGAATGATGAATACCTGACCCTCTGGAAGCAGAGGGTATTTATAGCCCCCAGCGCTGGGCCAAGGTTCCTTCATTGGGCCGGGCAGGTTTGGCCCAATGGAGGAACTGCCAGGTTCTACGTGCGTAGTGGGGACCCGCACGTGGTCCCCTCCCTGGATGTTCTGCGTGAAGTGCGGATGGACGGAGACGCGGTCTTTTCGGAGTATCGTTGGGGAACAGTGGACTGAGTCTGCCCTAGCTGGGGTGCTCGAGGTAACGTCGAGTTGGATCTCAGTATGTGGTGCTGGACCACCTCATGTCGAGCTGGAGGTGTATCATCGAGCCAGCGACTGCGTGTCGGGCATGGTCTCACTCTTTGGTCGGCGTGGCCCTTGTAAGTCCATTTGGACTGGGCCTTCGCAATGCTTTTGGGCCTATCGGGCCCAGTCCAGAACACTTTCAATATAAGGTGTGTTGAATCAGAGTTTAAACAACGATCTAACTCATCTTTTGTGCTTCTTCCATCAGAACTTCTCTGCAAAACAAAATACTTATTTAGGGAGCATAATCATTCTTTGAGTGTTTGTTATCATAAAAACTCTTACAAGGGTTGTAGAATCAAACTATGTTCTAACAATCTCCCCCTTTTTGATGATGACAAAAACTTGGATATTTTGATAGAAACTTAAAGAACATAAATCATTTAAAGACTCCCCCTGAGTTGGATACTCAGATAGAGAAGAAATACTTCCCTGAAGATTGTTCTGATCAGAGTTTTTGATGCGTCCACATTTGTCCTCAACAGAGTTTGTTCCTGTTTTGCTTTCAGAAGAAAAAAAAACAATAGAAGTTATGATATTCAAAATGTTTGAGACTGAGTCTTGATACTGTTATATTCGAAATATCTTACGTTCTCCCCCTTTTTTGTCAAGAATAAAAAAGCAATAAAAACACTTTAGACAATAAAAGGCATGTTGTATTAAAAAAAATTCCAATAAAAACATATTCTGAAGAAAACAAATAAAAAGAACACAATGAAGAAAACAAATTTCAGAACTAAGTTTGAGGTGGTGGAAGTCGTGTGAATAGGGCTTCCAATAAACTTAATATGATTGTTTGATTCTTCTTGTTTTCCAAGCATCCCCTTGATTTCCTTGCATGTATCATCCTGCTTGTCTAGCCTTTCCTTAAACACAACATTCTCTTTCTTCAACTCCTCCAGAGTTTACAACATAAGAGATGAAGAGGGTATATCAACAGAAGGAACCGCTTTTTTATAAGAGACAGCAGTTGATTCTGACTCAGGAGCTTCTTCAACTTCCTTTCCTTTGTCTTGAAACCTAACCAGAGGAAGAGTATCAGAGGATGGTTCATTACATTCTATTGGTTGATGATCTTCCCAAGGGATATTGTCCAGCAGAAAGAGTGACTTCTTTTCCCAGTGACGCAGAACTTGATCCTTGAAAATATTCAGATGATCACAGAAGTTCTGCTGAGCAATTTCATAACTCAACTCCTTGAGTTTCAGGGATTCAGAGTTGAACCATTTTCTGAACTAGTTCCAATGAGAATCAGAAGCAGCTGGATTGAGATTCTCTAAGCAATCTAGCTTCAGAGAGTTAACCCATTCCTGTAACTCAAACTTTCTCCCTTGCAACCATCACACAACACCGATAACAATGAGCCTGCAGATCAGAAACGCAACAACAACACACCTTCTCATCAACACAACAATATATAAAGAAGATGAACCTAATATGAAAGAAGAAACAAAATCGGATATGTACCTTTCAAATATCTGACGGAAACCTCTTCGTCATAGGTAACTCGATCTCTCGCTTCTTAATTTTGTAACATCCAATTTTCTACTATATCATTATGAGTATTGTTGCATTTTATCATTGAATGTTGTTATTGTTGTTTGTTTGACTTTTCTACGGTTAAGAGAGAAACTGAGAGAGAGAGAGAGAGAAGTATGAAGAAAATCGAGAGGTAGGTTATTGTAGTTGCTTCATCGATTGGAAATAGAGAAGAAAATAAGTTTGGCTTTTCTTGTTGTTTCACGTATGATCGGTTGGAGTAGAGAAAATATTGCAAAACATGGGAAGGGTATGGTCTTTGGAGTTGAAGAGGCGCTGCTTATCTCTATTAGAGTTCCTTCAACCCTGATTTTGTTCGGAAAGAGGGCTGGATCTGGGTCCGACCCGACCCGATCCATCTAAGCCCAACTTTTATATATATATATATATATATATATATATATATATATATATATATATAACATTTTTTAGGCCTCTGTTGTCCCCTTCAAAGCCCAATTCATTTTTTGGTTTCTTACCTCTATTTTTTTCCTGTTTCACAACTTTTTTCATAATAATTAATTTAGTTTAGGTTTAAATTAATAATCTTAGGATTAACTTAGTTTAAATTTAATTTAATAATCTTATTATTAATTTAGTTTATATTTAAATTGGTTTATATATTATTGAGTAACTTTAGATTTAATTTAGTAAATTTTAGAATTTTAATTTTGATAACCTTAGAATTTTTAATTTAGTTTAGATAACATTTGCTTTAGATGCATCTATATTTTACTTTCTTTGTTTCTTCAATTGATTTACTTATTGTTTACTTGATTTGCTTGCTTATTCCCTTGTAATCTTCTTGGTTGGTGAACGTTATCTATATAGTCTTTGTGTTTTATTCCAAGGGAAAGAATTAATTAGTCGACTTCATGTCATCAAATATATCTGATACGCTTGTGCGAAACCCTTCATTTTTTTTAATTTTGTTAATCTTAAAATAAATTTTCCTAAAAGACTCAATTTTAAAACTCACACCCTTTTAGGTCAAAATTTTGACACTAGGTCGCCGTATCTTCAAAATCTCATTCACACTCATTTTAACCAAAAAACAGATATTTCCAAAAGGTTCCTGCTAAGTACCGCAGATGCATTGGGTGCTAGTACCTTCTCTTTGTATAACTAACCCCCGAACTTTCGATCTCTTTCAAAAATGCATTGTATTTTCATTACTTTTAAGTATTACTTTACATTGCATATTTAAGGTTTTTATTTCACTCTTTTCTCTTTTCCCTTGGAAATAATAAAGCACGGTGGCGACTCTTGCTTATTTATGAGTCAAGTTAATTAACAGCTTGATCTCCGATTTTCACCACAACAGTTGTCGATGGTGATGAATAAAAATACAAAAATATGACTAAAATTGTGTTTTTTAATACTTTTAATTATTAATTAATTGAAAGGTTGTGTTGTTAAAATATGACATTTTTTTACATTTATTTTTTATTAATGCAATTAAAATCTATTTTTTATTTAGATTTTGAAAAGTGTTTAAGGAGAAATTTTAATAAAAAACTTATTAAAATTAGACTTATAAAATTAGACTTAACCACCTGGTGATGTATATCAGAAGGATGTCCACTCATACGGATGACAATGCTTGCTTATTCATTTCTTCCAGGATATTTTAACTGGTGTTGCTTTGAAATGGTATATGCGATTGGACAGTAGCAACATCCGCACATTCAATGATTTGGGTGAAGTTTTTATCAAACAGTATAAGTACAACATATTTATGGCACCTGACCGTGACCAGTTGAGAGTGATGACTCAGAAAGATGAAGAGTCATTTAAAGAATATGCACAGAGATGGCGTGAAGTATCCGCCCAGGTGATCCCTCCAATAGAAGAGAAAGAAATGACAAAGATCTTCCTAAAAACTCTCAATTCCTTCTACTTTGATAAGATGGTTGCAAGTGCTCCCACTGATTTCACTGAAATGTTAAGCATGGGAGTCCGTTTAGAGGAAGTTGTCTGTGAAGGCTGTTTATCATAAGATGGGAACTCATTTGATGGTTCCGATAAGTATGGTGATAACTTTGTCGAGAAGAAAGAACATAATTCCAATGTTATTTCGAGAGAAGGGCCGAGGAGACCCCGAAGAAAGAGTGATCATCATCAGCAACATGTTTTTCCTGTCGCCCCTATGGTAAATGCAACTTCTGAAGCTCCCAATCAGCAAGTTCATAGTCGAAGGAAACCTCAGTTTGGTATGATTCCAATGTTGCATTCAGAGTTGTTTCCTTTCTTATTACAAAAGAATTTGATTCAGGCTCGATCACCATTGATTGTTCCTGAGGATCTACTATGGTGGAATGAGGAAGACGCCTTTTGTGCTTTTCATCAAGGTGCTCTCGGGCATGACCTTTATCATTGTCTCTCTTTGAAGGATGAAGTACATAAATTGGTCAAGAGCGGTATTTTGTCTTTTAAAGACGGTGGTCCTAACGTTCAAGTCAAACCTTTTTTTAAGTCATGAGTGAATCTCTGTTGATTTTGGCCTTGAAGTTAGAGAGGTTTCCTTCATCACAAGTCCAGATAGAGAGACTTCTTCAGATTATTAACTCACTTATGCTTTTCATTTTTGCAACCTTTCGTGTTTGTTAATGTATTTGTTTTCGCATGTAAGAACTTGTTTGCATTTGAATGATTATCTTAATACAATTAGTATGTTTGTCTTGAAGAAACCCATTTGTTTCACTCGTATTTGTTTCAATTTTAAATTTCTTTTTGCATTATGATACCAACTTGTTATCAATTATTTTGCCTAGGCAGATATTGGAGGGAGGATGATGAATTTAAAACGCAAAATTTTTTGTTGTATGCTTTTGGATAAAACCCTGTTGAGGATGTACATGTATTGTTTCAAATTCCAAACACCAGAGATATAAGGGAGTGAAACCTTTGTTAACCCCTTTGAGCCTTGAAGTAGGAGTTTATTTTTGTTCAGAAAACCCCTTATTTTTAACCCGGGGTAGGGTAGTGTTCAGTTAATCTGATTGAGTATTCAAATCTCATTAAGAGTACGCATCCAAGGTTACAATAATGATTATCCTTTGAAAGGTTGAGGAAAGTCAAAATCGTGATGGTCAATCTTCGCCTATCATTAGTGTGCATCAAGAGAAGACGATATCCCAATGGATATCTCTCGCACATCAGGAGATCAACAGATGA
This sequence comes from Vicia faba, assembly GCA_948472305.1. Classification (NCBI taxonomy): domain Eukaryota; kingdom Viridiplantae; phylum Streptophyta; class Magnoliopsida; order Fabales; family Fabaceae; genus Vicia; species Vicia faba. Next base: position 209,477,318 of record OX451737.1, read on the forward strand.
CGGTACCACAATGTTTATCCTTCATCCACTAAGGACTCAGGCAGTCACAATTCTTCAAACAAGTCACTTACGACTCAAAGTCACACGACGTGTTCAAAAGGAAAGGAAAATTAAATGAATAAAAATGATGAAAAAAGAAAGAGACAAAAAGCCCCGCTAAGTCGGAACTTGAAAAATAAGTCGCTTAGGTAAAAGTCAGGGCATCCCGCTGGACTATCAATTCAAAAGAATTAGTTCAAGCAAAAGATAGGGAAAATAAAATTGCAAAGAAAGGATTACAAAGAAAAATCCTCAGCAAAGAACAAAGTCGTGTGATAAAAGTGAGTGATTGTCGTGTCCAAAAAATGTCAGTGGTTCACCAACCATCAACTAATTCCTCTTGAGAGATGAGTGCTCGTGTCAAATTAATCGAATATAGGATTGAAGAACATCATGAACGGGGTGGGCACCAAATAAACTTTGAGCCTTAAAATATTTTTTTTTTCTTCTGAAAACCGTGAACCAGGCCACATGACAACCTTCAAAAGTCCTAACTGAAACATGGTTTATTTCAAAAGCATACTACAATGAGATAGTGTTCCTGACTCCCATAAGTTCTGCTAAAATATTTGTGTTGGTATCATATGCCTTTGTTATCTTTCATACAAAAATAAATAATGCACTAATTCGCAAGCTATGCGACATCTTTTCAAAAATCTTCAAGGCTTACATAACAGCTGCATTAGAATTTTCATTCTCAGAATAAACTTTTCTGCTTGTAAAACAATTTCTTAATGTCAAGGAAGCTTACATATAAGCACCAATGATGATTTTAATCTTTCGAGGTGTGAAACTTTGTTAAGTAATTGGCAAATCATTTCAAAGAATGATCATAGCCAGGGGCATGTATCCTGAAGACCTTCAGCATGAACAAGTTGTTGCCTTCATAGTTCAATTACCCTCATGGGCCAAATTTGAAGACTTTGTCTTGCCAAATACAGTTAATATGGGGCAGTCACGTCAAGATTCAATGAATCTCTCTAAGAGTTTGAAGACATTGGGCATTTTGGATGCTGGTCTTTTGTAAAATCCTCTTGAGACAATTTCTTCTCGTAAACCATGTAACTTGGGGCATTTAAGAAGTGAAGTTATTCGTAAGAATTGTCGTGCATCATGCAGTTTATCAGCAGTAAACTTGGGGAATCCAAAAATAATTCCAGGGGCAATCCATATTTGACAAGATATGTGATCTGCTTTGCACACATTATCAGATAGTGGTGTTCCCCAATAGTTCCGGCTAAGCAAGATTTTTCTTCTGCTGCAGTAGATTTCATGTTGTTATCCTTTCAATGGATTATTAATGTTATAAGATTGGACTTTGGTTTTTCTCTCGAAAAGTATCTTCCTCTCCGGAGAGATTAGACCATTATAGCAGAGATACTTTTTCGATGACTTTGGTTCTAACTCCATTAATGTTCCCATATGTTGATATTAGTCGAGTATCTGTTTATACTATGACATCTTTTCATCCCCAGTTTACCTATTTTGTCAACATATACATGACATTCATTTATTCATTCACACTTACATCATTCATGCACATTCGCATTTCTCTATGTTTTTGGGTCCATCTTCGTTGGTTGTGTTTATCCCCGAGTAACTTACTTCCTCTTTCCAAATAGAGCGATAACTTAAGTAGAAAGTGTACATCCTTGTTAATTTCCCACTAAGTTCATTCCTCGTGGAAGGGTTTTTGTTTTAGCCTTCCTTTCATCTCAGGATAGGATATGTCCCAGTTGAGTTTATTCCTCATCTGGTAGAGTCTTGTTTAACTTTTTCTCTCCATTTTTGTTCTTGGATTGAGTTTCGTCTCATGCAGATGTTACCCTGTGGATTTCTCTAGGCTGTGAAACCTAGATGGAGAGTGCATTTATTTTGCATATTTAAATACTTGGTCTCCTCGGGAAGAATCTATTCATGGTTTCCCATTGAAGATGAACTTTGTTTCCCAGTAGTGTTGTTGCAACACTCTTTTGGAATCTCAACATGACAACAAGTGGTGGCCTCTTCATGAGCAGCTTGTGTATTATTGATATCTTTGGAAGATAGAAAATGGCGGCCTCTTCATGAGCAACTTGTGTATTATTGATATCTTTGGAAGATAGAAAGTGGCGGCCTCTTCATGAGCAGCTTGTGTATTATTGATATCCTTGGCAGATAGCAAGTGGAGGTCTCTTCATGAGCAACTTGTGTATTATTGATATCTTTAGAAGATAGCAAGTGGCATCCTCTTCATGAGCATCTTGTGTATTATTGATATCTTTGGAAGACATCAAGTGGTGGTCTCTTCATGAGCATATTGTGTATTATTGATATCTTTGGAAGATAACAAGTGGCGGCCTCTTCATGAGCAGCTTGTGTATTATTGATATCTTTAAAAGACAGCAAGTGGCGGCCTCTTCATGAGTAGCTTGTGTATTATTGATATCTTTGGAAGATAGCAAGTGGCAGCCTCTTCATGAGCAACTTGTGTATTATTGATATCTTTGAAAGACAATAAGTGGCGGCCTCTTCATGAGCAGCTCGTGTATTATTAAAATCTTTGGAAGACAACAAGTGACGACCTCTTTATTTGAGCGGCTTGTGTATCCCTAACAATATTTTACTTCAACAACAAATGGCATCTCTTTTGAGAAGTTTGCTCGTCAACAGCAAATGGCGTCTCTTTTGAGAAGTTTTCTCATCGACAACAAATGGCATCTCTTTTGAGAAGTTTGCTCATCAACAACAAATGGCATCTCTTTTGAGAAGTTTGCTCATCGACAAAAAATGACATCTCTCCGAAAAAGTCCTGCAGAGAAGTTTGTATATCACCTTTTCCGAGTGATATCTTGGATAAAAAAGAAACTATTCTCCATTCTAGGCGAAATCCAGAAGTCAGAGAAGTTTATTATCCTTTCCGAGTGGTATCTTGATCAAAGAAGAAGTTGAGACCCGTTCTAGGTGGAATGCCGAAATTTTTGGAAACTTATTATTGTTCTATGAGCTGGTAGTTCACTCGTTTGTTAGTCAACATCTTCTTCTTTCTCCTCATTAGACTTTTCCCTAATAGAGTTGAGCTTTCTCCAGTCTTAGTACTGATGAAAATCATTTACTAGTCTCAGTACTGATGTAAATCATTTCTTTCTCCAGTCTTAGTACTGATGTAAATCATTTCTTTTCCAGTCTCAGTACTGACGCCAATCAGTTACCAGTCTCAGTACTGATGTAAATCATTTTTTTCTCCAGTCTCAGTACTGATGCCAATCATTTACCCGTTTCAGTACGGATGTAAATCATTTCCTTTTCCAGTCTCAATATTGATGTTAATCATCTGTTTCCAGTCATAAGCACTAATGTCAATCATTTACCAGTCTCAATACTGATGATGATGTTACGAGTCTCAGTACTGATGCAAATCATTTCTTTCTCCAGTTGCAGTACTGATGTAAATCATTTCATCCCCAATCTTGGTGCTGATGTCAATTATTCGTTTACCAGTCTCAAGGCTGACATTCACTGTCGTTTTTGAGTCAGTATTATGTTGTTTGTTCTACCATCAACCCTGAGTTGGTATTTCACCTTTAGTAAAAGTTGGTGCATCTTTGTTTCACCTTTAGTAAAGTTCGGTAGTTCACCTTCGATAAAAGCTGGTGTATATTATTTTTCTACCTTTTGACCTTGAGTTGGAAATTTAACATCATCCATGAGTCATTATCCATTTGTTGTTTCACTACCTATGCAAAGTATTATCTCATTAGAGTCAGTGTTTTCTTTTCTTAAAAGGCTATTCCCCAATAAGAGTCTTCCATTTGAAGTCTATTGTTCTTTTCCCTAGTGGAATTTCAACCCCTTTTCTTGTAGAGGTTCCTTTGTCCTTGGTCTGGTTTCTCCAGCAGTAGTTAGTCTCGTGTGGTATCATTCATCATATATTCAAATCATTGTATTCATATCATATCATATCATATCATATCATATCATATCATATCATATCATATCATATCATATCATATCATATCATATCATATCATATCATATCATATCATATCATATCATATCATATCATATCATATCATATCATATCATATCATATCATATCATATCATATCATATCATAAACATCATCGTGGTATCTTAGGACCAAAAATTATGTATTCTATATTTAAGTCCCTACAATCTCGTCGAGACGAAGATTTCAATCTTCATATCTCCGGATATAAGCAACTTAAATAGGGGCAGCTGTCATACCCCAAATTTTGACCTAAGATCTCATCTTCATTTACATTTTTCATATAAAATCAAGGTCACGAAATACGAGACAGGTCTGAATCAAGAGCATTAGGCATTACGCCTCAATTAGGGTTTTTTGGTCCCTCAAGTGTTCAAGAATGCTGACTCACAAGTTCTCAAAGGCTACTTCAAAGCATAACCTCTAATCTCAAGAGCACAATCAAGATTTCATCAAGGTTTCAACTGTGAATGCCCCAAGCTAGGGTTTGGTTTCTTTTCAACACTTCAAGGCACTTTTCCATCAATGTACATCAGAGACAAGGAGGATTAGGGCTTTATTTCATGGTCATCCTGAGCATTCATCCCTCCATATTTCAAGGACTTATTTCTGGCTTGCGGATCAAGTCATCGTCTCTTATTGTGGTATTCGTCATTTAAGTCACTGTTTTGCTTACAAGATTCATTTATCTTACCATTCATCAAGCTAGGGTTATGTACTATGACTCAAAGGTTTTTTGTTCAGCGACTTGTTACTCTTAAGGCCAAAATTATAGTTTGCGCGAGTAATGGATCCAATGGTCTTTTGATATGTCACGCCAAGGTTGTATGACAAGATTTCTACAAACAAATATTTAAAAATGAATATTAAATCAACGCACACATGTTTGTTTAGTTTGAAGCTATGGTGCAAAACGAGAACATGATTGATCTTTTAATTCCAGAATTATACAAGGGTTTACATCAAAAGGTTTATTCGTGATTCAAAATTTCTTGAGTACCACAAACCTAAATTTCAAGCAAACTTCACACTATTTTTGGCATCATTTTCAAGGAGAATCTATTCAGGATACTTGAGAGTTTTGTTGGTCTTTAAAAGGTTAATCCATAAGTTTCTCATAGAAAAAACAACACATGATTAAATTCAAAATTTATTCAAGATGAAATAGTTATAATTCACCTAGCCGTTACAAGTTGAAATGATACAATAAAAGATACAGTTACAAAGTTCTCAAGGTTGATTTTTTTTAATCCAAGTATAAGCCTTTTCAAGAATCATTTAATTCAAACATTACAAGGTGCATCATAAGTTTCTACATGAATTCCTAAGTCTAAAAATCATTCATTAGTCTTCATGCTAAGCCAAACCAATAATATGTCCAAAACATGCCAAATCTGTCACAACCTGTAACCTGTTAGTCTGCCCTACACCCTGCTATTGTCTTGCTGCTACAAACACTTCAAACAATCCAAAATACCCTGCAAAAAACCTGCACCAAAACAACAAAATATTACACTAATTTAGCAAGACCAAAACCTTCATTAGAAAGGTAATAAATCAGAGTACCAAGTGTGTTAAAATGCATTTGTTCGCCCCTACCCCCCCCCCCCCCCCCCCCTCCCCCCAAATATACCTCAATTCCCTTATAAAAGGCAGCCACTCCTTCTAGTTCTTTGGACTTAAAAAAAGGGAAGGATTGAGGAGCCGCATTATGCTCTCTAAACATCTACGGATCTGTTAAAAGTGTTAAACAGAATATGGAGTTTGGAAGAACAACATGGTTCTAACATATCATTGATAAAAGTATTAAAAACAGGGCTAGATCATACCCGCATTAGGGTCAAAGAGTTGCTACGAGACCGGCGGGGGGAAGGCGTCTGCTATTGGGGAGCAAGGGAGGAAGAAAAGAAGTTAGAGGAAGAAAAGGCACCAAAATTATGCAGAAAAATTCATCCATATCTTCCTCCAACTCTGCACCAATCGATCCAGAAATTCCTCTAAAATTGTAGCAGCAACTCTCTACAACACAACCCTCTCACCATTTCAAACTTCCACCTTCATACACCCTTCAACGTACTCCCTCGCCAATCTCCAGAAACAACACAACAACGACCCGACTTCTATATTCAATTTTAACCCACCGCCTTGCTACTCCCTCCATCCATTGATCTCAGACCGAGAATCTACCTCCCAAACACCACTGTCAATAATACTTCGCCAGTAACTCAAATTTTCTCCCTTACAACCATCACACAACACCGATAACAATGGGCCTGCAGATCAGAAACGCAACAACAACACACATTCTCATCAACACAATAGTATAGAAAGAAGATGAACCTGAGATAAAAGAAGAAACAGAATCAGATATGTACCTTTCAAATATCCGACGAAAACCTCTTAGTAGTAGGTAACTCGATCTCTCGCTTCTTACTTTCATAACATCAAATTTTCTATTATATCATTATGAGTACTGTTTCATTTTATTATTGAATGTTGTTATTGTTGTTTGTTTGACTTTTCTACGGTTGAGAGAGAAACTGAGAGAGAGAAGTATGAAGAAAATCGAGAGGTAGGTTGTTGTAGTTGTTTCATCGATTGGAAATAGAGAAAAAATAAGTTTGGTTTTTCTTGTTGTTTCACGTATGATCGGTTGGAGTAGAGAAAATATTACAAAAAATGGGAAGGGTACGGTCTTTAGACTTAAAGAGGTGTTGCTTTTCTCTATTAGGGTTCCTTCAACCCTAATTTTGTTCGGAAAGAGGGTTGGATCCGAGTCCGACCCGACCCGTCCATCTAAGCCCATGTTTTTTTATATATATTTTATTTAAAATGTTTTTTGGGCCTCTGCTGTCCCCTTCAAAGCCCAATTCATTTTTTAGTTTCTTACCTCTATTTTTTTTCCTGTTTCACAACCTTATTCATAATAATTAATTTAGTTTAGGTTTAAATTAATAATCTTAGAATTAACTTAGTTTAAATTTAATTTAATAATCTTATTATTAATATAATTTAGATTTAAATTAATAACTTTATAATTAATTTAGTTTATATTTAAATTGGTTTAGATATTATTGAGTAACTTTAGATTTAATTTAGTAAATTTTAGAATTTTAATTTTGATAACCTTAGAATTTTTAATTTAGTTTAGATAACATTTGCTTTAGATGCATATCTATTTTACTTTGTTTCTTCAATTGATTTTCTTATTGTTTACTTGATTTGCTTTGCTTGCTTATTCCCTTGTAATCTTCTTGGTTGGTGAATGCTATCCATATAGTCTTTGTGTTTTATTCTAAGGGAAATAATTAATTAGTCGACTTCATGTCATTAAATATATTCGATACGATTGTGCGAAACCCTTCATTTTTTTTTATAATTTTGTTAATCTTAAAATAAATTTTCCTAAAAGACTCAATTTTAAAACTCACACCCTTTTAAGTCAAAACTTCGACATTAGGTCGTCGTTCAAAATCTCATTCACACTCATTTTAACCAAACAAACAATTTTTAACCAAAAAACAAATGTTTACAAAAGGTTCCTGCAGAGTACTGTAGATGCATTGTGTGCTAGTACCTTCCATTTGTATAATCAACCCCTGAACTTTCGATCTCTTTCAAAAATGCATTGTATTTTTATTACTTTTAAGTATTACTTTGCATTGCATATTTAAGGATTTTATTTCGCTCTTTTCCCTTTTCCTTTAAAAATAATAAAGCGCGATGACGACTCTTGCTTATTTCGCTCTCTGATTTTCACCGCAGTAGTTGTCGATGGTGATGAATAAAAATACAAAAATATGAATAAAATTGTGTTTTTTTAATACTTTTAATTATTAATTAATTGAAAGGCTGTGTTGTTAAAATATGACATTTTTTTACATTTATTTTTTATTAATGAAATTAAAATCTATTTTTATTTAGATTTTGAAAAGTGTTTAAGGAAAAATTTTAATAAAAACTTACAAAATTAGACTTATTAATATTTTATTTTTGAAGATTTATTTTTTCCATTTTATTTAAATATTAATAAATTTTGATTTTTTTTGAAGTTATCAAGAATTGAATTTGTTTTTGAAAGAAGTTAGCAAAAATTGATTTGAATTAAATGTATTATTTTATTTAATATTATTTTATAAATTATGATTTTGTTTAATTTTTAATTTTTTAAAATTAAAATGATTTATAATATTATTAAACAATGTTATAAAAATATTGACTAATAATTATTTTATTTTTTATCTTAATAATTATTATCACGTAACGTAAAATAAATTTTTTATCCTAATAATTATTGTCACATCTGAAAAATGGAACGAGAGAAAATAATTCAAAAAACAAAAGTGAACTTCCAAAAAGTGTTTTGAAATAAGAGAATCAAAATATTAAAAATATTTAAATAGAGGATAAAAATGGATTTAAACTGAGTTTGAATTCAATGTATATCAATATTTATTTATATTTTGAAAAAAAAATTGGTGTAATAGTTAAGACTTTGACTGAGAACTTTTATGTACGAGACCCGACCCGTTTACCATGTTCCAAAGCCTCCAACAAAACCAAAAACCCTTTTTCCTGTCATTATTCTACTCTTTCTTCCGCTTTCTCTCCACGCCAAACACGGAACAATGACAATGGTGAAGTCTCCTAAGAAACATGTTAACCTTTTCTTTTCCCTTGACTGTGAACAACTTGCGAACAAAGTTGCTGCTCATTCAGAGGATAGCATCACTCTCCAGAATGTCAATTGGAGGTAGTTCGTCGCTTTCTCTTTGCTCTATCAATTTTGGTTTTGGTTTTATACATTCTTTAGGTTTCATTGGATTTCTTTTGCAATTTGGTTTGGTTTGGTTTGAGCCCTGTGTTGTGTATCTATCTGTTTTGACAAAATCGATAACGGGTCAGGTTTTATGGTTAACCAGGTCTTTTGCCGATGGGTTTCCGAATATATTTATAAATAATGCAGAGGAGCTCCGGGGTCAACATGTTGCCTTTTTGGCGTCGTTCAGCTCTCCGGCTCAAGTCTTTGAACAGCTGTCTGTCATATATGCACTCCCTCGTCTATTTGTTGCTTCCTTCACTTTGGTATTGCCTTTCTTCCCTACTGGATCATTTGAGCGTATGGAAGAAGAAGGTGATGTAGCAACTGCCTTTACCCTTGCAAGGATGTTGTCAAATATTCCCATTTCAAGAGGCGGCCCAACTAGTTTAGTCATATATGACATTCATGCTTTGCAGGTTTGTGTGATGCTTTGTTCTACGCTTTGCTTTGAGGTCTATAATTTAAGGTTCTTATCATTGCTATTGAATTTATTTCTAACTGTCATTTGAAATTACACAGGAGAGGTTTTATTTCGGAGATGAGGTTTTGCCATTGTTTGAGACTGGTATTCCTCTTCTTAAGCAACGTCTGCAACAACTTCCCGATGCTGATAATGTGAGTACTATCCACTGCTTCAGTTGTCTTTCTTTCATATGTTGGTCAAACCAAAAATGTCAAAACTTAGTGTGTTTAATTGCAATTCTCATTTTTGATGGTCTGGATTTCTTATTGTTATTATCAGGTAGTTATTGCATTTCCAGATGACGGTGCATGGAAGCGATTCCACAAGCTGTTCGACAATTATTCAGTGGTTGGTCTCAATAAGGATATCTATAATTGATTTATGTTTTATTTCATTATAGTTGTCTGAATTTTCGGAGTGGCAGGTTGTATGTACAAAGGTACGTGAAGGTGACAAGAGGATAGTTCGGCTCAAGGAAGGCCATGTCTCTGGTCATCATGTTGTGATTGTTGATGATTTGGTCCAATCAGGAGGCACCCTAATTGAATGTCAGGTGAATTATTAATTTCTTAATCATAAAACGTGTATACATTTTGTGTTTGCCAAACGAAAATGCAACTTAACGTTTCTCTCTCTTATCCCTCAGAAAGTTTTGGCTGCCAATGGTGCAGCAAAAGTGAGCGCCTATGTCACACACGGTGTGTTCCCTAACCAATCATGGTTGCGCTTCACTCATAAAGATGGTTAGTCCTGTCTTAATCTCATCAACTTCTACGCTGCTATATTTTATATATATTTTAATGTTATTTCGATTTTATCTGTTTATTGCAGAAGCTTCGGAGAAAGCATTTGCCTACTTTTGGATCACAGATTCTTGCCCAGTTACTGTCAAAGCTCTAGCGAATCAAGCTCCTTTTGAAGTACTGAGTTTAGCAGGGTCAATTGCTAATGCCCTTCAAATTTGAAGCCAAAAATTGGGCTTTGTGAATAAAGGGGTTCTATTGTACAATTTTTCTGAGTTAAACATTATTACCATATTATCCTTTCACTCATTCTGTGCCTTGCTATGAGCTTAGCACACTGAAACCTGTGAATTGAATTTCTAACATTCTGAAACCTATCGTATTGAACTATGGAGTGTTAACAATTGTACTAGAAACTCAAATGCAAATTTATCTTAACATCAGATTACTTTTAAATAGTATTTTTGCTTAAATTGGTGATGTTCACATCAGATTACCATGACTTCTTATTTGATCCATGTTCTGCTTTTTCTATGTTGTTTTTAGCATGAGAACGTATTTGTTTAACATTAACATGTTGAGCAAATTCTTAAACCGTTGCGCTCATTTAATTCTACGATATAAACTTAGGTTAATCAAAGCAATATCAAGATAAAACCAATCCACTTTTCTCCTCGGCATTCTCTTTTGAACTTTTCATAGATCATGCCATGGCTTTATCGCATAAATGTATCGAGTGTTAGGAGAATGCTTAGCATGATACACCAACTTTTTTTGTACATATGCAGTAGTTAGAACTTCTAGACCATATGCAGTGTGTCTAGGAACAATACTTGATCTAACAAATAGTTATTCATTCTCTAGCTTCTCGTCTGAATCACCCTTCGAGCTCTTCAAAAAATCACCCGAGTAAGATCCATACCGTTGATGAATTATAATATTAACATTGCTGGATGGAAACTGTTCCTAGATGGTCACAGAGAAAAACAGTCAGACAAACCCTTGAATGTTTCATGAATAAAATCATAATAACTACCTGATCAATAGTTTTTACGCCTTGTGAACGAAAGAGGATTGGCCAACCGCGCTTATCCTCATTGATTAGGCCTGAATTCTGAAAATGCTTCACAAGTTCAGCCTTTCCTTGAATCTGTGCATATGTCAGTGTAGTAACTCTGTCACTGTTATAAATGTAATCCCATTTGTTCTCATGAAAAGCCTGCATAAATTTTCAAAAACTAGCATTCAAAATACTTTCAAAAGAATACTCATATTTCTTGCATGACAAGCTATGAACATGAAAACCAGAATATAGAGAGAAAAGTATAAAAACCTGATAAAACAGGATAACGAGTTTTGCAGAGAGCATATTTATATAAGCATAGCCCAAATTACACTTATTCTGCAAGCAATAGAGAATATGATGAGTCCTATTCCAATTTCACATTAATAGCCTAGACTTAATTTTTAATTATATCTTAGGATGTGAAAGATCAACATTATCTTAGAATAAGTAAAGCCAGTCTTATTTTAATAGAATAAGAAAATGCCATCCTTAAATGTAGAACTTGAATGTTCAACTCTTGTATAAATAGAGCATCATGCTACATTCCAAATCAATCAAAAACAGATTCGCATTATATAAATTTCTGAATCTTATATGGTATTCAAAACTTTTTTTGCAACCACCGTGGCTTCATAGATCCTACATTTTCATAGATCCTACATTTTCGTCTTCCGCTACAAGCTCGTCGTGTTTCTCTAATGGCGAGTTCGTCATCACCGACGCTCTCATCTACGACATCGAGTATTCCTTTTGCTACTTTCAACTATAAATTTATAGAAAAACTAGATGATAAGAACTATCTAGCGTGGCTGCAGCAGGTTGAACCGGTGCTCCGAATGCACCGTCTTCATCATTATCGTGTTGCTTTGCGAATTCTTGACCAGTACTTATCTGAAGCAGATCGTCTTGCTGGTAACGTGAATCATGCATTCACTGCGTGGGAAGTTCAAGATCAATTGCTCCTCTCGTGGCTTCAGTCGTCACTTTTCGCATCGTTTCTCCCTATCGTCATTGGTTGTCGTCACACGTGGCAGCTTTGGGATCGGATTCACCAAAATTTCCATTCTAAAGTCAAGGCACAACCACGACAGTTGAGAACTGAGTTAAGAACACTCAAGAAAGGTACAAACATTGTTACTGAATTTCTTGACAAAATCAAGGCAATCTTCGATTCTCTAATGTCAATCGGTGAAACAATTTCTACGATTGGGCAATTGGATGTTATTTTTGAAGGATTACCTTCAGAGTATGAATCTCTAATTACACTTATTAACAGTAAGATTGATTGGTTTGATGCTGATGAGATCAAAGCATTATTACTTGTGCATGAACAACGAGTCATCAAACAAAAAATTATTGAATAAGTTGCTTCGCTGAATGTAACTCAAGTAGCATCTTCAAGCAACCAGAATATCACTCCTCAAGCAAACTACACTGCTGACACTCAGTCAAATGACAACTTTAAGCCAGATAATGCTAATTCTGGACGTAATTTTTATGGTGGTCGTGGTGGTCGTGGCAACGGCCATTTCGGTCGTGGTCGTGGCTTTGGCTGTGAAAATATTCAATGCCAAGTCTACTACATGTATGGTCATGATGCATCCATTTGTTATCATCGCTTCAATACTCAATATGTTCCACAAGGTCAGTATCTCGATGCTTCTGCTTATGGTAACTATGATAATTCCTATGGAAATTCCTATCAGTGTGTGAGACTTTCTATTACTGCAAATTATATTGCTAATGCTACATCTTAACTACAACAATCAGCTTCTTGAACCATGCCCCTGCCTTTAGGTCCTTCTACCATAGTTCTCCAACATATGTTTACCAATGCTACTAATCCTACTACACCCATTCCTTTATTTGATACAGGCGCCACAAACAATGTGAGTTCTCAGCCAACACCTAACAATACTGGAGTACCTCCCCCTCCTCACCTAGAAAACTTCTTTCTAGAAAACAACCAAGGTTTGCATGTTCATTCCATTAGCTTTAAGTCATTTCCATCTCCTATTAATCCTAAAATTCAATTACATCTCAAAGATATTCTACATGTTCCTTCAATCACTGAAAGTCTAATTAGTGTTCAAAAATTTGCTTATGATAATAATTGTTATTTTCAAATTCACCCATTTCACCATGTTGTGAAATCACAGGCTGATAATGCTCCTCTCCTTCAAGGTCTCGTAGCTGCCAGTGGCCTATATCCTCTAGATAATACCAATTTCAAGTTTGTTTCATCTTTGAATAATGTTTGTCCTTCCTAAGTGAATTACATTGTATCACCTCACACACTTTGGCATAATCGACTAGGACATCCTAGCTCTGTTACTCCAAATTCTATTTTGAAGATGTGTAATCTCACAACTATTCTACGAAATAATATTGGCTTTTGTGTTGCTTGTTACATGGGAAAGTCTCACAGGTTACCTTCCCAACCTTCTAAAAATGTTTATACTGAACCTCTTCAACTTGTATATTGTGATTTGTGGGTTCCAACACCAATAGTGTCTTCTATGGGGTATACATACTATGTGTCCTTTATTGATGCCTTCAGTCGTCATACATGTATATATTTTCTAAAAACAAAGGATGAAACATTCTCTAAATTTAAGGAATTTAAGAGTCCGGTTGAACTTCAATTAAACACTAAGCTAAAGACCATACAAACAAATTGAGGGTGAGTTTAGACCTTTCAAACAGTTCCTAGCTGATCTAGGCATTATCCACGACTTATTTTCCCTCACACTCACCATCAAAATAGGATTGTTGAAAGAAAACATATAAATATTGTTGAAAAAGGGTTGCCCTTGTTGTCTCAAGCTTCTCTTTCCTATCATTTTTGGGATCATGCATTTCATACTGCAATTTATCTAATTAACAAGTTGCCTACCTCACACACTAATATGATCCCTGTCCAAGTTTTGCTTAAAACACCTCCAAATAACGATTTTCTCAAAGTGTTTGGTTGTTCTTGTTTTCCATTACTTAGACCCTACAACAATCATAAATTGCATTTCAAGTCCTCAGAGTGTACATTTCTTGGCTATTCACAATCGCGTAAAGGCTACAAATGTCTTGATGCATATGGAAGGCTATTCATCTCTAAAGACGTGTTGTTCAATGAGTCAGTATTTCTCTTTAACTATCTCAAACTACCTTCACAGTCCAACCCTGTACCCTCCTCCACACCCTCCACCTCTCCTCTTAGAGTCTTGTCTTCTATTCCTATATCATCTATCCCACCCATTAGCCCAAACCCAATCCCAGCTACCACACCTAACCTATACTCACATGTTCCATCTCACCAGAGCCTTATTCACCACACTGATAGTCACAACTCCACCTCTTTACCATCTATAACCTTCATACAATAATAAATAAGTAAACCTGGAAATACCAAACAAAGCCGTAATCAATACCTAATCAAAAATATATATATAGCATACTTTTAAGTCAATTGGCAAGTAGAGGAAATCATAAATCCCCTTGTAACCTTTCTCAATTACAGAAAGCAGCACCTTAGAAGTGTGCCTTTATAAACAATTGGAACACACAAAAGTCATCAAGAAATTCATCAAGAAACTTAACAAGATGTTGTTTGGTCTTACATGTAACGAATGTTTTTGATGATTAAGAAAGTCCTTGTATCTTCACCATTGATGATTTTGTAAAGATAAATCTCGTATTGTGGACTCTTACGTTTAAGAGCAGTTGTATGATGTAAAGACAATGTTTGACTAGAAGTACGATACATGCAAACATTTCTATTATTTATAGATTCCAAAATAAAACTGGTTGAGGCATGATGAGAGAAGCTTTGAGGTAGCTGTATATGAAATTTGGTGCATTAGGATGGTGCTGGATGCCATGAAAAGAAGTGTAAGGAGCCACATAGGTTTCATTCACCCTAGAAGAACTTTGTAGTTGCTCCTCAAAAAAAAAATTTTGATTATGTGAATGAAGAGTTTGAGGTAAATTAATGGATGAAAGATAGATTCTTATGATTATGAAAATTTCATATTTTGAGTTAAGACACAAAGGAAGATATGTTGTTTCAATTTTAGACATTTTTCACTTCTTGCAAAATGTCTTAGTAAAAAAAGTGCAACTCGTTGGTTCAAATAAACACACCTGGTCATTGGTTTAACTGTTGAATCAGTCGAGTCACAATGGCTTCAATCGTGTTAATTACATATTCAGTCATTTGATCTTTCCAGCCTGCCATACCCTCCGATTTATGGTCTGAAGGTTGAGTTTTAAAACATTGTATCCAACCGTAAGTTCTAGACATGACAACGAAGTGAGGCACATGCGATTTTTACCTTTCATATATTCAAATCTAACTCATTAATAAATCTTTGTTTCCTACTCCGAACTCAGAGAAAGATGAAGAATTAAACTTCAAAATCACCTAAAAAGGGTTTGAGTATCTTCGCCCGATCTTCATTCCAGCAGTGGAATCAATTTTTTTAATAGGAATGATCTCATTTCTCAAATTTAGAATTTACCATGAAATCCGAACCTGTCTCGAACACTAAAAAATATAAAAATACATTACTAATAGAGTAAAATAATCTTGAAAAATTCAAACATAGTATCTTTCAATAATAAACTACAAAGAAAAATATTAAAACAATTATTATGCAATTAATATTTTAAATTATTAAAATTAAATAATTAAATATAACTTAAAATAAACTAAGCAAATTCGAGATCGATACTAAAAAATTTAACATTTAATTTTATAAAATAAAGTTTTTAAATAAAATAAAGTAATGAGAAATAATAGTTTATGAAATGTAATTATTATATGTCTAAATTACAAAAGAAATATAATTATATTTTTAAAAAGAAATAAATTGATAAACTTAATAACTGCACATATATTTAAGTTTGTTATTTAATTATTGGTGACAAATTCTCTACCTATCTCTAAAAATTAAGTAGTATACCAACCAATTATTTAATATTATTTAATTTTGATCTGACCTGATCAGAAATGGACCGTCACGGCTGGCTCCGAGCTGAAAGCTTTTTGAACGAGGTGGGGGTACCTGCAAGGCACTCCGATGCTGAAGTAAGTAGAAGCACGAGCAGGCAATAATAAGTGTATGGGTAGAATGATGAATACCTGACCCTCTGGAAACAGAGGGTATTTATAGCCCCAGCGCTGGGCCAAGGTTCCTTCATTGGGCCGGGCAGGTTTGGCCCAATGGAGGAACTGCCAGGTTCTACGTGCGTAGTGGGGACCCGCACGTGGTCCCCTTCCTGGATGTTCTGCGTGAAGTGCGGGCGGACGGAGACGCGGTCTTTTCGGGGCCTCGTTGGGAGTGCAGTGGACTGAGTCTGCCCTAGTTGGGGTGCTCGAGGTGATGTCGAGCTGGACAGCAGGATGTCGAGCTGGAGGTGTAGAGGTCGAGCACGTGACCTCAGGGAGCACGTCGGGCACGACTGTGACCCTTTGGTCGGCGTGGTCCTCAGCAAGTTCATTTGGATTGGGCCTTAGCAATGCTTTTGGGCCTGTCGGGCCCAGTCCAGAACAGGAGCCCCCCAAGTCGTGGTTCCTTTGTTAGGAGCCATGGCTTGAACTCAGGTCGTTTCCGCTTCGGGGTCTCGCGCCCGGGACAGAGATGCAGGCCCTCGAGGGCCTCTCTGTGTCGTGCTCGGAGACATCTTCCGCGGTGGATGCTCGGAGGATCCTCATCGGCGCGTGTCTGTCGAGCACACGAGGTATCTTTCGGGAACTGTGCCGCTACCCTATGATGATAGGGTCATCATTGCGTTGGGAGCAGTGCGTCGAGGAGAGAAACTTCGTGGTTGCCCGAGGTGACGTTTGGTATTCCACGTCATCACTATAAATAGGAACCTTGGGCCCCATAACACGTTTCTACTCTTCGCGCTCCTACTGCTGCTGTTCTTCCAGATTTTTTATAGCTGCGATCTTCTGTTACAGATTCTTTTCCTCCGTAGCCGAATCCACTTTTTGATTCAAGTAAGTGACTTATTTTCTTCATTTTCCTGTTGTAATGCATGATTTTCAGCGTTCGTAGACGTTTTAGGGACTGTGCGCGTGGGACTAGCCCGGTAAACTCATGCTTAGCTCGACATATTCATGCTTAGGACCGGCAAACACATGCTCGTGGCCGGTAGATTCATAGTTTTAGGTAATAATCAGCAGCGCTACCCGGGGTCTTCATGATCCAGGGCGCCTGATTCATAATCGCGCCCGGTATGTTCATGGTCCTGGCCGTAGGTTTCATGATGTTGCTCGCCATGTTCATACCTTGGGTCGACATGTTGGAGAGTGGCTGCGTAGTCGGTTTGGAGAAGAACCCATCGAGTTTTCTGGATGTCGGGGAGGCGACTACTTGTGCAAACTAGCTTTTGTGGTCGTGCATGGGACGACGTGGTTTGTCGTACACTACGCTCGGTCTGCTAAGTCGAGCGTATGATTTCGTGCCCAATTGACTGGTTTCCCGTGCTCTGCAGGTAACCATGGCGGACGAGCCGTGCTCCTCTAGACGCCACGAACATGAGGAACAAAGTGCCGATGAGGCGGTCAGCTTGATTGATACTGTAGACGACCCTTTGCTGGATTGGGTGGGCGCCGAGCCCCAAGGAATCGCGTCGATATATAGCCGGCGTGATCGAAATCCATATGCTATCCTCGAAGCGGGCCAGGGCCAGCCTGATTTCCAAAAGAATTTCGTTGTCATGCGTCCGACCTCCCGTGCCCGGATCTGCTCGGTGTACCCAGAGTATAGCTTCCCGATGTACGAGATCGCGTTCAAAGATCTTGGGCTGCAGCTGCCCTTCAGTGACTTTCAGACCAGGGTCTTCACCCATCTGGAGTTGGCCCCGTCGCAGCTACACCCGAACTCACTCGCCTTTATCCGGGCGTTTGAGCTGACATGTCGCTTTCTGAGGATCAGGGCGACCATACCGCTCTTCTTTAGAATTTTTCATCTACAGCGTCAGTCCCGGGGAGGGAAACACAGCTGGGTCTCCTTAAAACAGTCGAGGAGACTATTCAAAATGTACATGGACTCCGTGAGGGGTTTTAAAGACAAGTGGTATGTCGTGCGGCCAGTTACCACATCTGCTTTAGGATCCATGTACGAGGAGGAGGCGCCCATAAGCGATGATGACAGGGAGGCGGTCTTA
Source organism: Vicia faba (assembly GCA_948472305.1). Classification (NCBI taxonomy): domain Eukaryota; kingdom Viridiplantae; phylum Streptophyta; class Magnoliopsida; order Fabales; family Fabaceae; genus Vicia; species Vicia faba. The sequence continues at coordinate 209,495,609 of OX451737.1, forward strand.
GGCAACGATGGGTATCCCGTGATGGCCCGTACAACCAAGTTCCCTGTGCATTGGATGTTCAGGCACTACGAGCACGGGACTGGATACTACCATACTGCTGCCGGGGACATGTGTTCGGAGGACGAGGAGGCGTACGCCACTCTTTGTCGGTTCGTCGACAGCTTCCACCCCGCCCGGTGGGCCACGAGGGAAGGGGATGATGTCTTGGATGCAGAGGGTTATCCGACATTTGAGTCCCGGCCGATTGACACTAAGGCACTCGTGGAGTGTCAGACGTTCAGGCAGGTTGCTCGTCTGCTAGGTCGTTTATCGCTTGAATTTCTTTGCTCGTCATTTATTTATGATCCTGCTCGACACTAACCCGTCTTTTATTTTGTGTAGGTTTGATGGCCGGTCGAAGGGAAAGACTTTTGAAGCTGTCTTGCGACCAGAAGCAGGGTAGGAGGGTCGTGAAGGCTCCCCAGGCAACGAGGATGGGCCCGCCACATAGTCCGGGCGCGACTCAGGTGGTGAGGGTGGATTCGTCGCCCAGCTCGGGGGCCGCGTCGGACGAGATCCCAGAGGTTCAGGAGGTCGATCCTAATGCCGACCGGATACAAAGAAAGAGGACCCGGGTGGAAAGCGGCCCGGCTATCAGCGAGGACACCAGCGTCGTCAGATCTTTCGGGTTCCCCCCTTGCTTCAAAGAGGAGGGTTTCTTCGAGAGATTCCCTCTGTCCGTGGTTGCCGACGAGGCTGAGACTATCAAGAGGATGAGTAAGGAGGATCGGAAGAGGCATCTGGCCGCCAGCATGGACGGGCTGGTGAAAATGGCCGAAATGGCCCTGGTGTTGTCCGAGGAAGGGGGGGATCCTGTCCGTATTGAAGAACTTGAGCAGGAGAAAGCGGCTCTCACCTCGAGCTCGCGGAAGTTGAGGACTGCCCTGGAACGCTCCGAGGAGATGTTCCGCGAGCAGGCATCGATGCTGGATGCTGAGAGGGAGATGCTGGTCCTGGAGAAAGAGAGGTCGGGGAAGCTGGCCGAGGAGGGAGAGCTTCTCCGTGCGGACAGGGATCGTCTGGAGACCGATGTCGGGCGCTTGACCCAACAGATCGAGGCCATGAAAGTCGCCATGCTTCCTGCCGAGGATGAGCCGGAGGACATAGCGGCTTTGAAGGGTCGATCGGAGCTGGTCGCCCATATCCGGCTACTCGAGGCAGATTGTGTCAGTGCTCTGGAGGAGGGGTTCGACTTTGTAGTCGGCCAGCTTTCCTTGTTAAACCCTGGTCTGGTCACTGAGGAGACGGGCTACACACATCAGATAGTGGATGGCGCGATCGTGCCCCCGCCTGACTCTCCAGTCGTCGATGCTGATGGTTCCGGGGAAGCCTGATCGTAGGATAGCGGGCCTGTGTGCCTTTGATATTTGTATTTTTTGGGCCTGAGTGCCCATTGGTTGTACGTTATGAACATCGCCGGCCTTCTTGGTCGGTTTATAATTGTTTGCTTTATTGCCTTCAGGCATTTTTATTTGAATGAATGCTGTTTTACATTTGAATGTTTTGCCCGTGCTTGAAATCTTATATATTTGCATAAAATTTAGCCTAAGTCATGGGCCCGAGGAGTGCCCGTAAGTGGCTGTGATTTAGCGGGCAAGTCTGCCCGTCTTCCGTTTGTATATGTGCCCGGCCTTCTTTCGTTGGCCAGAGTCACCTAAGTGTTGCGTTCGAGGGGAGAGACTTCCCTTTGACCCTTTTAGATGGCCCGTCATTCTTGACGACTTGTCGGGCATATGGAGCGAAGTTGCTCAGTCGGGCGCGAAGCCCGGTAGGGACTATTCGCCCTTGGCGTGAACTGCCCATCGCGAGCTGGGTGTTCTGCCTTACGGGTACAATGACAGTGGTGCTCGGTGTAGCTGTCCACGTCGGGCACTATCGATTATCCTCGTTTGCCGAGCGATGTTGTGCGATTTAGCCGTACGTCGGGCTTGTACCTCAGCCTTTATACGAAGTCGGACGTTTTTCCTCATTGACCGAGCGCGGGTGCCGTTGGTCGAGGGTCCCAAGTGTTGGTAGTTTTTAACTGTAGTATTGCTTTAGCTTAGCAGCGTTCCAGGGTCGTGGTAATGGCTCTCCGTCTAATTGCTCGAGATAGTACGCCCCGGTACTAGTGGTGCCGTGGACGCGATAAGGTCCTTCCCAGTTCGCGGCCAGCTTCCCTTCGCGGGAATCCTTCTGGTTCCTACGTAATACCAGGCTGCCGATTTCGAACTCGCGCTTGATGACCTTGTCGTTGTGGCGTAGAGCCACTCGTTGTTTTAGGGTGGCTTCGCGCAGGGCTGCACCCGATCGGATTTCCTCGAATAGGTCGAGTTCGTCCCTTAGTGCCTCGTCGTTCATTTCTTCGTCGAGGGGGTTCTCTGTTCGTCGGGATGGTTCCATGATTTCGACCGGGATGACAGCCTCGGTGCCATATGTCAGTCGAAATGGCGTCTCGCCCGTCGTTGAGTGGGGCATGGTGCGGTATGCCCACACGACGCTGTGGAGCTCCTCGACCCATCCCCTCTTGGCTTCGCCGAGTCGACGTTTGAGTCCTTGGAGGATGACTTTGTTCGCGACTTCGGCTTGCCCGTTGGTCTGAGGGTGCTCGACCGACGTGAAATGTTGTTTTGTCCCAAGTTTGGTGACGAAGTCTTGGAACCCGTGGTCGGTGAACTGGGTACCGTTGTCGGTCACCAGGGCCCGCGGAATTCTGAATCTGGCGAGGATGTTTCTTTCGTAGAAACGGAGGATATTGTGCGAGGTGATTTTTGCGAGGGCCTCGGCCTCGATCCATTTTGTGAAGTAAACCACGGCGACAATGAGAAATTTGTTCTGATAGGTTCCTTGCACGAAGGGCCCGAGGATGTCCATACCCCACCAGGCGAACGGCCACGGGGACGACAATATGCTCAGCTCGTGCGGAGGGGCGAGGTGCATGTCCCCGTGTTTTTGGCACTTATCACATTTTTTGACGTGTTCCTTGGCATCCTGCTGCATCGTCGGCCAGTAGTATCCTGCTCGAAGGGCTTTCCTTGCTAAGGATTTACCGCCCATGTGCTGGGCGTTGATCCCTTCGTGTATCTCCCGCAGTACTTCGGGGACGGTGGACTCGTCGATGCATTTCATGAGGGGGATGGAGAATCCTCTTCGGTATAGTTTCTGCTCGAGAACAACGTAGAAACATGCTCGTCGCTTTGTGACGGTAGCCTCGGCCTGGTTCGATGGGAGTTCGCCTTTTGTCAGGAAATTATAAACCGGGGTCATCCAAGACGTCGCATCCCTGATGGCATGGATCTCGACTATAGTCGAGGATCGTTCGATACTTGGATGCGCTAGAGATTCCTGGATGACGGATTTGTTCCCGCCCTTCTTTCGTGTGCTCGCAAGTTTGGATAATATGTCCGCCCTCGTGTTTTGCTCGCGGGGAACATGTGAAATTTCTGCTCGTACGAACTTTGTCACGTATTTTTTGACTAAGTTCAAATACTCGATGAGGTTGTCGTTTTTGGCCTGATAGCTCCCCTGTACCTGAGAGGCGACGAGCTGGGAGTCGGTGTAGATCTGTACCTCGCGGGCTCCCAGGTCCTCGGCCAGTCTCAGCCCTGCGAGCAGGGCTTCGTATTCTGCCTGGTCATTTGACGTCGGGAAGGAGAGAGCTAAGGAGTGCTCGATTACTACGCCTTCTTCGTTTTCCAGGAGGATTCCTGCGCCGCTTCCGGACGAGCTGGATGCTCCGTCGACGAAGATGGTCCACTTGTGTTCTTTCCCCGGGGGAGGGTCGTGAGTGGTCATTTCCGCGACAAAGTCGGCCAAGGCCTGTGCTTTCAGGGCTTTCCTGCTTTCGTACTGAATGTCGAATTCAGAGAGTTCCAAGGACCACTTCAGCATCCTGCCCGCCATATCTGGCCGACCCAGGAGTTGCCTCACCGGTTGGTCGGTTCGCACGATGATGGTGTGGGCTAGAAAGTAGTGTCTGAGCCTCCTCGCAGCGTTGACGAGGGCCAGAGCAACCTTTTCTATCTGCTGGTATCTGCTTTCGGGCCCCTGTAAGGCCTTGCTCGTGAAGTAGACGGGTTTCTGCCCGTCGGGGGTCTCGCGGACAAGAGCTGCGCTGATGGCCTCGTTTGAAACGGCCAAGTATAAGTACAGCGGTTCCCCGTCGTCCGGTCGAGATAGCACGGGCGGCTGGGACAGACTTTGCTTTAGGTGGCGTAGTGCCTGCTCGCATTCCTCATTCCATTCGAAGGCTGCTTCCTTTCGAAGGAGTCTGAAGAAGGGGAGGGCGTGCTGAGCGGACTTCGCGACGAAGCGGGACAGCGACGTGAGCATGCCGTTCGTGATTTGAATCGACTTCTTCGACGTCGGTGTTGGGAGGTCGGAGAATGCCCGGCATTTGTCGGGGTTGGCTTCGATTCCCCGTTCTGTTAGATAGAATCCAAGGAATTTTCCTGCCTTAACCCCGAACGCACATTTCTCGGGGTTGAACCTCATTTTACACTGTCTTGCTTGGGCAAAGACTGTCTTGAGATGAGCTGCGTGATCGGTGTCTGCTCGGGATTTGACGATCATGTCGTCCATATATACCTCGAGCATGTCGCCGATCTGTTCGTTGAAAACTCTGTTCATCATGCGTTGGTAAGTTGCTCCGACATTTTTCAGTCCGAAGGGCATTACGTTGTAGTAATAGTTGCCCGAGCTGGTCATGAATGCCGTGCAGTGTTTGTCGCCCAGGGCCATTGGGATTTGGTTATATCCCGAATAGGCGTCCATGAACGACAAAGTTTTGTAGCCGGCCGAGTTGTCGACCAGCATATCTATGTTAGGCAAGGGAAAAGCATCTTTCGGGCAAGCCCGGTTGAGATCAGTATAATCAACGCACATTCTCCATTTTCCATTATTCTTTTTCACGAGTACAACATTTGACAGCCAGGTGGAATACCGGGCTTCAGAAATAAAATTTGCCTCTAGGAGGTCTTTTACAGCTTTTTCAGCAGCCTCCGTTTTTTCTGGAGGCTGCCTACGCCTACGTTGTACTACGGCCTTGGCGGCCGGATCAATGGCGAGGTGGTGACAGGCGACCTCAGGGTCGAGTCCGGGCATCTCCGCAGCGCTCCAGGCGAAGAGATCAGCATTCTCGCGCAGACAGGCCTTGATTTGCTTCCTGGCCAAGTCGGGGAGGTCTTTGCCAATCTTCACTCCCTTGGTCGGGTCTGTGCCGAGGGGAACGAGTTCAAAATCCCCGTCCGGTATTGGTCGGAGTGGGATTTGCTCGCTGCTGGATGGCTCGTCCTGATCGAAGCGGGTGTCCAGGGCTATGGAATCGACCTTTGGTGGAGCTTTCTGGACTTCTTCCTCGGGGGATGCTTTCCTGTCGGGCTCCTGTTTTGTCCTTTTGGCGGGTCTGGTCCCTATGTCGATGGTATCCCGTCCCTTAGAAGCGGCGTTGAAGCACCTACGAGCAGCGGCTAGGTCTCCTTGGATGGTGGCTACCCGTGCCCTCCTGGTGTAGAGCTTCATCTTCAGATGGACGGTCGAGGGCACCGCTGTTAGCTCTGCCAGTGTCGGTCTCCCCAAGATGCAATTGTACAGAGACGGGCAGTCAATGACGAGGAAACAGACTTTAACTTGTCTCGTAGCCGTTCCTTCGCCGAACGTAACCAGGAGCTCGACATAACCCCAAGGTTTGGAAGTCGAGCCGTTGAAGCCTTGTAGATCCGACCCCACATACGGGGAGAGATGTGAGTCGTCCAGCTGTAGGGTTCGGAACAGCTGGCTGTACATCACGTCGACGGAACTCCCTTCGTCGACCAGGATACGGTGCACGTCAAAATTGGCCATTCTTGCCCTTATCAGTAAGGGGATGATCGCGTTCGGGGCTCCGCCGGGGAGTTCTTCTAGGTAGAAGGTGATGGGCTCTGACCTGCCCTTCACCCTTTCGAACGTTACTGTTTGCGGGGGAGCCGCGTCGACCAGCTCGTCCAACTTCCTCTTAGCTGAATTGATGGTGAGGTCGTTGAACCCGCCCCCATTAATGACCATGGCGGAGGGAAAGTATTCCCACCTGCTGTGCGTTGTCAGCGGCTCCTGCAGGTGCTCGGGAATGTCGAAATCCTCGGGCCTGGTCACCGAGAAGGCGGTCTGGATAGGCACCGACTCGTCTGAAGGTCGGGCGTCTTCTTCTGGCTCCTTGGCTTCATGGGCGTCACGACGGGGAGCGTCGTTTCGCCTGTACTGTGCGAGCCTCCCCCCTTGATGAGGGTTTCAATGGCGTCCTTGAGGTGGACGCAGTCCTCTGTCAGATGACCATGACTCCTATGGTATTGACAGTATTTATTTTTGTCCGCCCCCGGCTTGGCGGGAGAAGGTCGGGGACGCTTGACGCCGCCGTCCTTGAAGTCTGTATTGGCACACTCCGCCAGGATACGCTCGCGGGAAGCTGTGAGCGGAGTGTACTCGGTGAAACGGCCCGAGGGGCCCCTTTGTTCCCGGACTTCCCGGGGTCGGTCTTCTTTCCTTTTCTCACCGGTTCGTCGGGGAGGAGCCTCTTGGCGTGAACTGCTGCTGTTGTTGGGTCCCCGAGCCCTGGAGCCTCGGGCCCTGTTGGCAGCTTCCCTCTCCTCGTAATCCATGTATGCTCGAGCTTTATCGAGGAGGGCGTCGAAAGACCTGGGCGGCTCGATTCCCACGGCTTTTCTGAATTCTGTGCCTGGGAGGAGCCCCCTCTCCAGCAGATATCTCTTCATGTGGTCCGTGCAGGGGACCTGTATCGCTTCTCGGTTGAAGCGGTTGATGAACTCCCTCAAGGTCTCATCCTGTCTTTGGATGATGGCCTCGAGCGCCGCCTCGGTCTTTGGATGGCGTCGAGAAGCGGTGAAGGAACTGATGAACTGGTTCTTCAGGTTCCGCCACGAGGTGATTGAGCCCGGGGCGAGCCCTTTGTACCAGTCCATGGCCGCCTTTCTGAGAGTCGTGGGGAAAAGACGACACTTGATGGGCCCCCCGACATTATGATAATGGAGCATGGCCTCGAACCCGTCAATATGGTCGATCGGGTCCGCAACTCCGTCATACTCCTTCAGATGTGGGGGCTTCTCCATGCCCGGGGGGATGGGTGCATCCATGATGGCCTACGACAGGGGACCGCGGGGGTCGTCCTCGTCGCTTCTCTCCGGAGACAGAGATGGGGACCTGTAGTATTGTCTGGCACGGTGGTCGTGCTGAGTCTCCCTCGAGCGTGATGCTCGCTGGTTGAATGTTACACGCCCGTCCCCGGCGTGTCTTTTGTCGTGTCTCGCCGGGTCACGACTGGGTTCTCCGGCGGGGATGATGGGATCTCTCTCCAAATATGGTCGCCTCTGCTTTGGCCGGGGGGAAGGGCTTCTGGAGTTTTCCCTGTAGTGTCTCCGCGGGGGAGAAGGGTGTCGAACTTCAGTCACCCGAGGAGGGGGAGTATGTGGTCTCTGATGCCTTCTCGGGGGTCTTCGCTCGTCTTCAAGCGCCTTTAATCTCTCTCTTTGGGCGAAGATGAGATAGTTCGTTTGGTTAATTGCTGCGAACAACGCTTGTGTGGTGGCATCCGCCCCGGGGGGGACGGGGACTTCCTGAAACCGGATGACTCTGTAGTGGGCGAGGGTCGCCGGGTCGTCCTCGAGTGGTGGTGGGAGCGAGGAGGATGATGTTGTGGCTCCGTCCCTGTGCGAGGAAGTTTTGAGGACGGTTGTTGCAGGAGCGGTGTTGTGGCCGGGATTGACGACGTTGTCGAGATGTCCGTTTTTGTCCGCCGTGCCGTTATTGGTGTCGGCGACACGGACGTTCTGCTCATCGTGAGCTGGATCAGCCATGACAGGTAGTTGAATTTTGAGCTTTGGTCTTTTGAGTTGTTTGTAAGACGGGGAAGCTAGATTCCCACAGACGGCGCCACTGATCTGACCTGATCAGAAATGGACCGTCACGGCTGGCTCCGAACTGAAAGCTTTTTGAACGAGGTGGGGGGGGGGGGGGTACCTGCAAGGCACTACGATGCTGAAGTAAGTAGAAGCACGAGCAGACAATAATAAGTGTATGGGTAGAATGATGAATACCTGACCCTCTGGAAACAGAGGGTATTTATAGCCCCCAGCGCTGGGCCAAGGTTCCTTCATTGGGCCGGGCAGGTTTGGCCCAATGGAGGAACTGCCAGGTTCTACGTGCGTAGTGGGGACCCGCACGTGGTCCCTTTCCTGGATGTTCTGCGTGAAGTGCGGGCGGACGAAGACGCGGTCTTTTCGGGGCCTCGTTGGGAGTGCAGTGGACTGAGTCTGTCCTAGTTGGGGTGCTCGAGGTGATGTCGAGCTGGACAGCAGGATGTCGAGCTGGAGGTGTAGAGGTCGAGCACGTGACCTCAGGGAGCACGTCGGGCACGACTGTGACCCTTTGATCGGCGTGGTCCTCAGCAAGTTCATTTGGATTGGGCCTTAGCAATGCTTTTGGGCCTGTCGGGCCCAGTCCAGAACAAATTTTATCATATTTAATTATTTAATTTAGGATATTTCCATAACCATTTACTCTATTAATAACTCTATTTTAATTTTTTAATTTGTAGATAAGAATCTCCCTCAATTATTTATCTTACCAAGCAACTAATAAAACAACATTGCCCCTGAAAATGTTAAATTATAAATAAATAAAAAAAAGACAAAAAAAGGGTAATTTTGGGGTTTCATACATTTCCCATTCTCCATTCTTGTGCAAGGTTACTCTTTTGAAGTTGTCCACAGTGCTACTCTTCCACTAAGCCATTGCAAACAACCAGACAAAAAACTGCGCATTGTTGTAAGTTTAGCTTCAACCCCATCACAAATTCTCATCAAAGTTTTGAGCTTTTTGAAGACTATTGTCATACCCATCATGAATGAAGATACTATCATGGAGGTGAGGGAAGATTTCATGGTTTCACCTGCTGGTGACAGTGAACCAACTTTCAGAACAGGCCATTTTCTAAACCCAATTTCAAACTCCATTGATGAGCCACCTTTTGATTTCAACCCGCCATCAACTTGTTCCGTGTTTGATCCAAAGGAATGGCCTTTGAAACTCCATTTCAGTGGGTGGCGCCACCCACCAGATAAATGGGTTTACTGGGTTGATGAGCTTAAACCCATTTATGAATCAGTATGGAAGAAAGCTGGAATCTTTGATGCTATAATGAGCTCTAAGTGCTACATGCATAAAAATCTAAACTTGCTGCATGGGGTTGTGGAGAAATGGTGTTGTGAGACAAATACTTATGTGTTTCCGTTTGGGGAAGCTACAATCACTTTGGAGGATGTCATGGTTTTGGGGGGTTATCCTATCATCGGTCTTCCGGTTTTCGTCAAAGTTGAAGACCAAGAAATGAGAGAGGTGGAAAAGAAGCTGAGGCTTGCAAGACAGAAACCTTGGCAGACTAGAAAATCTAAGGCTACCACAACAATGTGGATGGATATTTTCCTTGGTGAAGGTAGTGAAATTGAACATGAAGCGTTTCTTGTTACTTGGTTGTCCATTTTTGTTTTTCCTCATAAAATTATGTTGGTGCAAAATTCTTTGTTTCCTATTGCTATTCATCTTGCTAGAGGGAATCCAATTGCGTTGGCACCAGCTGTTTTAGCTGGCATATATAAGGATTTAACTTTGATTAAGAAAACACTAGTTGATTTGTCGAAACATGATGCTGCCGGAGGTGATAGATTTCCTTTAGAAGTTACTTTTCAATCACCTTTTTACTTGGTTCAAATTTGGGTGTGGGAGAGGTTCAAAAATTTACAACCACAACCCGTGTTGATCAACCATGATGACCCTTTATTGTTTAGGTGGCATAAGGTTCAGGCCTTGAAAATTGATGATGTTAAGTTGGCATTGGACTCTGCTGTCGATGATTTTCTTTGGCGCCCATATGGTAAATATGCTAACAAGTGTGGAATGTTTTATCCTGATGATGAAACTTGGGTTCCATTTTCGAAAGAGTTGGACAAATCAATGCTCTCATTTGCTATATGTTTGAGAGTTTCGGAGCTTGTTGGATTTGACTCTATAGAGCAGTATCTGCCACATAGAGTTGCTATGCAGTTTGGAGTAGATCAAGACATTCCAAGTTATGCGTCGAGATTCAATGAGACTAAAAAGGTTGCTTGGAAAAACTACCGCAGGCTCATAACTGATAAAAATTTGTATTTTCCACCAAGGTTTTTTGAGGCAGATACTACCACGCGTTATGCAAGGTGGTGGAAGGAATCGGTATTGAGTCACGGCGATTTTATTAAGAAAATTGTGCAGAAGAAGAGAAGTCCGAGTTCAAGAAAACATAGAGCTTGTGTAGGGAAATTTAACAGAAATTCTAATGAAGTCGGTGTTCCACCTGGATTTCCTCCAAATCTTGTGGACTGTCTTAATTTTGGAAATTTTTGTTATGGGCCTACTTCTGAAAATTCTACCCGTGATTGTGCGAAATCCGATGAAAATATTGATGGTGCTTCCGTATCTGATGAGAATTGTAAGCCTGTGTCGAAAGAGTACAGGCGTGAGAGCATAATCCATGAGTCTGACCATTTAATCAGCCAATGTTCTTTGGCCTCTTTAGGAGATTCTGAAAAGATATTGCCACTGAAAAGGACAATTTCAAATGATAACATTGAACGTTCAACCAGTGGTTTGGAGGAAGATTTTGAAGATGAAAATGGGAGCAAAAGATTTTCCATCAGAAATAAAGTCTCTTCTTACAACAACGATACTGTTGCGGAACAAGATCATTGGTTTCACTCTGACACGTCTACTCAAGCAGAAGCTAAAGAAACAGTTGAAGAAAAAGATGATGAAGTTATTGTTTATTTAAAAGCGCAAAACTTGAAGAATCAACAGGAGCTCGCATGTCTTGCAAGACAACAAGAAGAGATATTACGGTTAATGGCTTTGAGGGAGAAGCGAGATGAAGAGTTGAAGACACTACTCATTAGTGTAATAAGAAATCAACAACCCCCACCATCATCATCATCATTTTAAAACGGTATTTTAGTTTTAAACTTTCTTTACCAAACTCATGGTGTAATTAAACTGCAGTAGTAGTATGTTTTTCACTGCATTAATATGTTTGTAATGTGGTACCTTTCTGTTTTGGATATAGAGTTGTTTATTTCATATATTTACTTTGCTTCTTGAAAAAAAATTGAAGATATTGATTTTGATGTAAGAAGGTTAGAAACTATTCCAATTAAGTTATTGCATTACTTGAAATATGGAAGTTACATATATCAGAGTAGAAGAACTGTACCCTGCCTGCAAAATCTGGAAGTTATACATACTTGTTTGTAGAGTTTATCCATGAAAATTGATGACCATAATGATTGGAGTTACAAGACTTGAGTAGTGAACCTAAGTTAATATATACTTGTTTGTAGAGTTATATCCACACATGTTGAACCTAAGTCTCTCTTGCATAAAGATTTCTACAGTGTGTTAAATGAAGTTATAGCTTTGAATCTCTTGCAAGTCATGGATAGAGAAAGTATTGTATATATAGGAAGAAAAAGGATAATAGTAAAGATGTAATCTAGTTTTTCTTTTTGGTTGAGCTTAACTATGGTTTGATGTTTGTTGGAAGAACAAAGTTTATGTTTTGCAGAAAAGATAGAAAATGGTCTGTTTGAGGTAGATGGCATGGTGTGGTAGATAATTGGTGCAGATTTGAAAAAATATAGGAAATAACTATATAATAAATATTATTTAAAAAGATTACTTTATAAATTAGTCATTATGAAATTATTAACTATATAATAAATATTATTAAATTTAACCCTCAGCACTTGGATTGGATGAGAGGTAAGAGATTACTTGCAGTTTAACTATAAGTCTTTAATTAAATAATATTATATAATTTTTTTTTGAATTATGACGTGGTAGTTATTGTGTGACATCATGTTTCTATCTACATAATTGTTTGGGGAGTTATTAGAAGAATTGATATATGTTCAACATTATAACCCCCTCTTATATAATAATTATGATGTGGTAGTTATTATGTGACATCATGTTTCTACTTACATAATTGTTGAGAAGTTACTAGGAGTATTGATATATGTTCAACATTATTACTCTCTCATAACATTTGTATCACTGTTGACACCTTGCAGCAGAACACTACTTTTTTGGGCATTTCGATACAAGTAAGTCGGTTTCTTTCTTGAAATCAGACTCTGATACCATTTGTTGAAGGAGTTACTAGGAGCATTGATATAAAGTTGAAGACTATGCACTTTTGTGAGAGACACATCACTTATCCGCCTAAAATCTTAAGGTGATAGGTGAGTGAGTTCTCTCACTTACATAAGCTAAGTCTCCACGTTAAATCTCCATATTTCTATTTAATGTGAAGCTATTTCCCCATTTAATTTAGGTGGGCAACTAATTTGTCTCTCACAAAAGTACATACTCCTCAACTTTGTATCAATGCTTCTAGTAACTCAGAGTAAATGGTATCAGAATGACGGGTTTAGTATCGAAATATTCAAGAGGAGCTGTCCCGTTGTAAGGTGTCAACAACAGTATACACTTGACAGTAAGTTGAGAAATAATCACACATTAGATAAGAATATAGAGACTTGAACATATATAAGTGAGAGAATTCACTCATCTATCACCTTAAAATTTTGAATAAACAAGTGGTGTGTTTTTTAATACATCTTCTATTTTCTCATTAAATAGATAATTAAGAAATTAATTTTTTAAAAATAAAAATAGGTAACCAAATATAAATTTAAGTTTTTTAACGCCATGTATGGTATCCGTTCTTATGCTGCTGGCACTGGCACTACGTCCATATGGTATGTGTGCGACACTTTTTTTATTGACATGCTCCACCTTTATTTTTTTTAAGCTGCCATGTATGGTATCCGTATGCTCCTAGAATTTGTGTACGATATTGGTCCGACACTTTTTTTTCTCTCATTACTTTAATGACAGTAAAATTTATAACTTGTTTATGTTTTAATATTGTAAGATAATTACATCACTAAGTCAAGGTTTGGTAGTGTTCAAAATTCTCTGTGAACTATATAATTGGAATGTTAGAGGTATTGTTAATTCTCTTTTAAAATTGACTTTAAAAAGGTTAATGTTTGGTAATCAATTTCATTTTATTTTCATTGGTAAGCCCTAGGTGGAAGTCCTCATAATTGGTTTAGAAGATTGAATCTTAACTTCTTTTTTTATATATATAAACAACATAGGTCAGCTTAGTTCCAATTTGTGATGCTTGTGTGACAAAAGTATTGACTCATATATTGTAGATATTGATGACCAACAAAGTTCATGGATTTATCTATTTGTTTATGCATCTCCTTGTTGTATAGCTAGAAGACTCTTATGGACTAAATTGTAAAGTATAATAAATGTAAATAACTTTTTTTTTTAGTGTTTCATTGGGGATTTCAACACCATTCCCAGTGTCTAGAAAATTTTGCAACATGGACTAACACAAATCACCTTTTGCATTTGCCAACTTTTATAGGTAGATTTACATGGTGTTTATCGTTATTTTTAGGCAAACAGTCATTTAATTTTGTATTTTTTCTGGACTGAGTTTGGGACTCACTGACAGACACGGCCCAACTCACCCCTACGTCGAGGACGATCAAAATGATGGCTCAATTCATTGGAGTCCAACCTGAAGACACATTATCCATGTGCTCTTCATCCGAGGACACATCATCAATTTATTTTGCACGCTTCGCATATTCAGGGAGCCGTTACGCCCTTCGTAATAGACGTGGTTAACCCATTATTCGTGAAGTTCAGAGTAGTTGACCCAGGATGATGAGCAAGTGTTGCTCATCTCCACTGTCACGTGGGAATCCATGAAGTCATCTATTATGGCCTGGATACTCAGCCCATAATGGTGACCATTGGCCCATCGATGGATGCTCTATAAATACCCTCCTCTATTAGAGGGTCATGTATTTATTCACATCTCTAACTCTCTCACTTACCTCTCCACTCTTTCTGACTTCAGCATCAGAGTGCCTTGTAGGTACAACCCCCTTCCAGGGGATGCTTAGATTAACGAACGTTTGGACCGACCACTCTTCTTTCTGATCACCTGTAAGATCAACGGCGTTGTATGTGGGAATCTGTTTTACCCCATCTTCTTTTCCCTAAAACAGAAGATAAAAAAACTCGAACACTGATCATGGATGGTTCCGACGACAAGAACGGCGGTCCTGCAACCGTCATCTCCCCTGCCCGTAACGATGACAAGGACAACGAGATCCCACTTTTGGAAGATATGACTATAACAAGGAGGGACAGACACACCGCCTCCCCCTTCTCCGACGATGCAACTGAAGATCTCGCCCTGTACATTAAAACCCGCAAAAATCAAGAGACCCTAGAAGAGGCACCAAAGACGTTTCAACCAATTTCGTTTCCCCCCAACACCGACCCGACGATGGTGGATCTATTCGAGGAAATCAATCAGAAAAATGCGATGATCCACCATCAAAATGAAAGGATCGAAGCACTAGAGAAGGACCGTTATTCATGCTCTCCCCCGCAGAGACACCAGTGGTACAAGTCTTGAAGTCCGTCCCCGCGACAACCAAGTCGCCACCCGCTATTGGAGAGGCAAGAACCCCTAGTGACCAAGAAACACGATCAGACTCTTCCCCGCGAGGGTCGACGCTCCCTCTCCACCAAGGAAAACAGAGCAGGAGGCCGAACAGAGAATCTTCATTCACCTCCCTACAAGTCAAGGGGATAATCAAAACCCTATCCGCGACGCTGCGGGAACAACCCTCAGCGTGAGAACTATGACTACTCTCTGCCGCGGTCTCCAAGTGACGACGATGGTCCCCACGGGTCATTGTCTCGAGCGATCATAGATGCATCCCTTCCTGCCGGGCTGGAGAAACCACCAAACCTAGAAACATACGATAGGACGGCGGACCCCGATGAGCACCTCAAAAACATCGATGCTCTGCTCGATTATCGCGATGTCTGAGGTGTCATCAAGTGTAGACTATTCCCCAATACTCTGAGGAAGGATGCTATGGTATGGTATAAGAGCCTTACTGAAGAATAATATCACCTCCTGGAAAGACTTAAAAAGACAATTCTCGAGGCATTTCACTGCTTCTCGTCACCATCCAAAGTCCGAGGCGACACTCAAAGTGATCATGGAGGGGAAAGAAGAACCTCTTCGAGCCTACATCGAGAGGTTCGGCCGAGAAGCCGTACAGGAATCAACGACCGACGACATGAAGAAATATCTACTCGAGCGAAGACTGCACCCTCGCAGCGACTTTGCCAAAGCAGTGGGCATTGAAACGCCTGCATCGCTAGATGTGCTCCTCCTCAAGGCCCAAACCTACACCAGCAGAACTCTAGAGTCTAGAGGAATGACAACCACCTAGCAACTCGTCACGAAGTAGAAAAAAGAAAAGAGGATAAGCCCCGCTAACCTAGGTAATCCAAAGGGTCTGCTGGCCATTTCGCGAAACACTTCGCTGATTGCTTCCCGTGAGCGAATTCTATCTGAGTGTGTGAACTCAGAATTCTGCTAGAGTACGTTTCCCCAAGAAAACACATCCCAAGCCTATGATGGATAAGACCAAATGTTGTCGGTTCCACAGGAGCCACGTGCACATCAGTGAGGAGTGCATCCACCTCAAGGATGCGATCGAGATCCTCATCAGGGAGGGGCACCTGAAATAATAAACCAGGAAAAGAGAGGCTCATCAACAAGACATCTGAGAAGCGAAGAAGGTCGAGGAGGAAATGCCACTCTCTGGCGATGCTGCCAAACTCTAGATTGCCATGAGAATCTCCTAGCCTAAGGACTTCTCCGTCCCTGACGAGGCCGATTTCCCCTTCTACATTACAACACACAGCCTGTGAGAGTCTTTCCCCTCTGCCATGGTCATATCTAGCGGGGGATCAATAGCCTCATCGTAGGATCGGTGAAATGAAAGTTTAAGGAAGTTATCGATGCGAGCTCGAGCCAAAACGCTACCCTCGAAAGGTGCCGAGAAAGCTCAAACCCTATGACATTCTACTGAGAGGAGCTTCCCGGTGGCTCCCCCAACTCCAGCATCCCCTTGCTCGTGAGAGCTTAAATGACAAAATTTGTTGTACGCTGCATTTTAGTCGGCCAAGGAAGCTCGATCGATATCATGTACTCTCACATGTTCAAGACTCTGTAGCTCGATGAAACACATATAGCACCCTACGTAGGATCTGATCTACAGGGCTCCAACGATGCGACCACAAAACCATGGGGCTATGTCGAGCTGATTGTCACCTTCAGAGTAGCTGAGACCGCTAGAGCGGTCAAAACCTAATTGCTGGTGATAAAATGTGCATCTCTATACCAGTGCATCCTGGGGAGGCCAACTCTGTCCGAATTGATCGCTTTGTCTTCTATGGTGCACCAGAAGATGAAGTATTACACTCCCTAAGGGCTCATCACAAACTTTCACAGGGACATTGAAGCCGCAAAGAGATGCTTTGAAGCGTTCGTGAAGGAACAGAACCCCATCAACATATCACCCAGGACCGTCGATAAACCAGCGCGACCCAACAGCTCGGAGGAACCGAAGCCAATACCTCGCGTCGAATCGATCGACCTCGGCAGTCGCTTCACCAAAGACGGCCTGAAGGTGCAGAAGAAGAAAGAAAGGAAGCCCGACTGACAACACCAGAGGGCGACGAGGATTCTCACCGTCCTAGGTGACCCACTCCAGACGACGAGTTTGAAGTCATCCTCAGTGGAAATTGAAACAACTGGAAAAATCATCAAAGATGAAACTCAATGAAGTCGCCATGTAATGTTTTTTATCCCACCGAAAGGGAAAGGTAAACATCGAGTAAACCTGAAAAGTGAAATCATGGTCTTGCAACAGTAGAGATCGGGTAAGGAAGTCAGTTACGTGAGGGGAAGGTATTAACACCCCACACGTCTGTGGTACTCTATACGAACCACTTGTGTTTGTTCTATTTTAAGGGCGCATAAAATCTATGTCTAGAGCTTAAGAGCTAAAAAGGAAAATGCAAAGAAGGAATGCATGCAAAAGAGAAAACACAAGGAAAAGAAGGAAAAATTACAAAGTTTGTTCGGCTGAGCCCCGTGACTAGATGCCTACGTATCCCTTTTAAGGAATCAGAGCACCGTAGTTCGGCTCAAAAGTTTCCATTGGTTGCAATGTTTTTTTATGAACAATGCTAGCGAAGCATGTACTTTTTGAAAAGGTTTTAAAAGGAAAAGAAAGTCCAAAGAGAAAAGAGTTTGAATTGGTTGGTGTTTTTACCTTGAAAAAGGATTTGAGTAGTGTTAGAGTTTTTGATAAGTTTGACAGAAAAAGAAGTTTTAGTTTTAATGAGATGAAAAAGGGAAGAAAAAGTCTAAGGGGAGACTAGAAAAATAGTTCTAAAGTTATCATGCAAAAATGATCCTATAGTTGAGGATAAGACAGGAAAATATCTACCTAATATTGTCATGTATGGATAAAGATCCTAAGGTTTATTTAGTTCAAACTTAGAGAAGAGTGAACTAAAGATCCTATAGGGAGCATACAAGAGGAAAATCTAATAAAGAAGGGAGATGGATGACAAAACATCACACGCAAATATGACAAAACATCAAGAAATAGGTATCAAGTATAGACGACAAAACATCTAATTGTGGATGGTCAAAATATCATGCAAAGGGGAGATGAAAAAACAATCATACAAAGAATGAGATGGTAAAATATCATGCATTCGCGTATCAAGATGACAATATATCAAGTATAGAGAGAGATGACAAAACATCGCAAAGATGACCAAAACATCATAGAGATGGTAATACATCACATAAATGATAAAACATTACAAATATGACAAAACATCGCAAAGATGATAAAATATCACAAAGATGACAAAATATCACAAAGATGACAAAACGCCACAAAGATGATAAAACATCACAAAGATGATAAAACATAAAGAAGATGAAAAAACAACGAGTCTCTAAGAAAAGAGAAGAATGATAAAACATAAGGAAGGATGATAAAACATCGCAAAGATGATAAAACATCAAGCATGGATGACAAAACGTCGCAAAGATGATAAAACATCAGGCATGGATGACAAAACATCGCAAAGATGATAAAAAATTAGGCATGGATGACAAAACATCAGGCATGGATGACAAACATCACAAAGATGATAAAACATTAGGCATGGATGATAAAACATCGCAAAGATGAAAAAACATCAGGCATGGATGACAAAACATCGCAAAGATGATAAAACATCATGCATGGATGAAAAAACATTGCAAAGATGATAAAACATCAGACATGATGACAAAACATCGCAAAGATGATAAAACATCTGGCATGGATGACAAAACATCGCAAAGATGATAAAACATCAGAGAAGCAAACATACAAGATAGATACCTAAACACTAATCAAGAATAGAAAAGAGATGACAAAACATTAACACCAAATAATGATATCAAGGATCAAATTAGGATAAAACACATATAAGAGATGGAAAAACATCAACATATCGAGAATAATTGTCAACACATCAACAAACATACAAGACATGGGGAAAATGGAACATACAAAGCATACAAAGGGAATGGCCAAAGGAGGCAAGAAACATTGTCCAAATTAAAAAGTAAGGATCAAAAAAAGATAGAGCATGATTGAAGAACTATGCCATGTGTGACTTGTATAGTAAGTTAACTCGAGATGAAACTCAAGAGCAACCAAGTAAGAAGACGAGACTTCCTACACAAGAAAAGTCACCTAATTGATGAACAAAATCATCTAAGATGGATAATACTTGTCTTGAATCAAATGAAATTGATAAAGCTCAAGTAAAAGTGCAATGACATCTTGTATATCATGGGGTGATGATACCCTTACAAGACATTAATAATGAACTTAAAGACTCAAATAATGTCAACAAGATAACATACTCAAGTGTCATGATATATGGTAAAGTATAGTCCCTTGATGCATAAAAGCAATGTGATTTAAATAAATCAAAGGTCAATGTTCTTAGATGTTATGGGTAGTCGCCAATATCAAGATACATACATGGGACATGACATGAAAGCTCGTGAGACAATCACTAGACAGTGATGCTCAAAACCCAAATAGAACATAGCTTATCATATATCACCACGTTGGTTAGTAATGAAGTACTTAACCAAGGACCGAAGAAGCTGAAGAAATAATATGAAAAAGAGATGATAAAAACATCAAGATAAGAAAATTATAAAACATCATGGTTAAAAATGGAAAAACATCAAGCATGAACACATAGGTAGAAACCTAAATCAATAAGAGAGGAGATGGTAAAACATCACACAATAAATGAAAAAACATCAACATATAGAAGATAAGGAATTAAGAATACACATGTTAGGATGACAAAACATCACATCTTAAACGGAGAATAATGATAAAACATTAACACCTAACAATGATATCAAGGATCAAATTAGGATAAGAAATGATGACGAAAGATAGTATGGAAAAACATACACCTAACAATGATATTGAAAATCAAAGTAGGGTGAAAAATAAGAGATAATAAAACATCACACCTAACAATGATATTAAGAATCAAAGTAGGATAAAAGATAGGAGATGAAGATTAGGAAATCACACATCTCACATGAGAAGAGAGACTTACTCAAGATGTAAGGTACTTAGATAAGGTACTGTTATACCCCAAAATTTGCCCTCCCATATTCCTCGAGAAATTGCCAAGCCAAGCTACAAAATTCCCCAAGGGTTGTGCAGTGCAACAGTCTCCCATACAGTCAAAACTAGGGTTTGGGTTCTGATCAAGAAAATGAAGTGTTCAAAGGTTCAATCAAGTCTCATATGCTTACAAACATGGTCAAGTATCCTCATATCAAGTTTCAAGGCATTCAGCTCAAAATTGCACAGTCAAAACCCTAAATTGCACTACAGTCAACTGTAGGGGCAAAATGGTCATTTGACAGTCAAAAGTTCAAATTTTTGGTCAACATATCATTTTGAAGCCACAAACATCATTTGATCAATGCTTGATCATGACTCTCAAAATTTGGCTCAGAAATCATCAAAGATGCAAAAGTTGCTATATTTGGACAGCTGAAAAAGTCAACTGAAATTGACCAGGGCATAACTTTCACATGGATTATCAGAAAAATCCCATCCAAAGCTCATTTTGAAGAGAAAGACATTTCCTACAACTCATCTTCATACTTCAAGTCCAAGAAATGCTCTCACAAAAAGTTATCAATTTCAACATTATAGGTCATTTTCAAAAGTCAACAAAAAGGGACTTTAAGTCAAAGACCATAACTTGAGATTGGTAAATCAAAATGACATGGGACCAAAGGCATTGGTTAAAGGACTCAAAGACCTTTCCAAAATGTCCAAGAACATGTGAAAAGCTTAAAAATTGAGCAAGTTATGCCTTGTAGAAGTTGGGAAATTTTTGTGAAATGGCAAAAGTCAACTATCCTTGAAACTCCAATTTTTGACAAAAGGGCCCACTTTCTTCCACTTGATTCATCCTTGTCATGCCACACACGTGTCCCATGATTAATTTCAAGACCAAATATTGATTTTTCTATTTTATTTAATTTTTGATAATTTAATTCATTTTAAATCTTTAAAAATTCAAATAAAATTCAAAAACCAATGGAATAGTGTCATTTGAATTTGGACAAATTCCATATATCATGGGCCAACTCAAAAACTCAGGCTAGGGTTAAAATGCACACTAAGTCTTGGTCTTGGCTTAAAAGAAGGAAAAATTTGTTAATGGAAAAACCCTAGGACTAGTTCTTTCATAAGCATGAATCTAGGTCAGCTAGCAAGCCAATTCTCTTCCCTCATAGATACCAAGTCAAACCCTAACCATAACACATCAAAGGCTGCGCTAAAAAGCTGATTGCAACATTGAAATTTTTGGAAAAAAAACACAAAAACTGATTTCAAAGTTGGAGGTAGTTTTAAGCCCTAAGACTGATTCTAATAGCTTCCTGGACCATTTCTGAACAGATCCCAACTCCAAACATCCTTCAAAACTCCAGGAATTGGTAGGGAGAACTCAAACTGTGTCACATAACTTTTGAAATCGCATATCACAATTCATACGTCCTTTTGCATTTTTATTGATGAATTCTTGTTCCTTACAAAGTTTCTAAGCTAACCATTGTGTTTAATTGCATTTTTGTTGACCATACGCGATTTCACCATGTTCACATTTTAGGGTTTTCAGGTTGTGATTTTAGGGCTTTCTCAATACTGTAAAATTAGCCTTCCAAACCATGATAGTCATATTCAGCAAGCCTAGACGAAGGAAAAGCACCACTCGCGCCCAATTTATTGGTCCTATAGCGCTAGTCGCTTTTTTTCTAAAAGCTACTTTAAGCCACGCGTGAAAACCGTTTCCATAGACTTTTGTTTCAGAAAAAAAAGAATGAACAACGAAGGAGATGATGTGCTGTCTAGCAGTGATTGGCCAGTTTTAAATTTTCGCGCTTAGCCACTAACGCTTTTATTCTTTTCTTTTGTTATTTGTTTATTGTAATATGTTAATTAACGCGTGGTAGCTCAGCTGGCAGGTGGACGTACTTGTAGCATCAAAGACCTGGGTTCAAGTCCCAGGTCTGGCAAATTTCAATATTATTTTGCAATGGCAATTCCTATGCAGGCACAACACTATGGTGCACCATGTACCATCATCATCCAGATGCCCACGTGTCCATCCAATCCACACTAAAGGCTTAGATTAAAAGAGTATGCTGCGCTTGAGTCAAACGTGTCACGCAGGATTCAAAAAGTCCAACAAGGCCAATGCTTAATGGGCCAGAATGCTAGGCCTTACCTCCAATTTTGGGGTCACCCCCCCTGGTTTGCTTTGCTTTTCATAATTTATTTTTTTATTTATTTTCATTGTTTTAATTAATTAATTGTTTTCTTTACAAAATACAAAAATTTAATTAAAAACCAGAAAAGACCAAAAAAAAAGAGTAAATATTTTTATTATAATTATTTTCTTGTAAATAAATTAATGTATAATGAATTTAGTTTTAATTAGGATGTTTGCAACTTAATTCTTTTAATAAATAAAAATCCAAAAATATAGCATTAGGTTAATGACTTTTTTATTCCTTTTAACTTTCCTTGTTTTTTGCCATAATATTAGTAATTTTCATAATTAAACTAGGGTTGCATTTTAGGTTAGATTTTAGTACTTTCTTAATAACTAAAAATCCAAAAATATAGCATTAGGTTAATGACTTTTTATACCTTTTAAATTTTCCTTTTTTTTTATCACAATATTATTTATTTATTTATTTTATTTTTATAATTAAATGTACATAAGTAAAAATTAGGGTTTAATTTAGATTAATATAACATTTTCACAATAACTAAAAAACATTAGAATTAGGATTTGCATTTCAAATTTCATTCTAAAAAGTTCTTTTTTTCTTTTAAATCTTAAAAAATACAAAAATACCAAAAACATTCTTTTTTTTCTTTTTTTTAATTCTAATTAATTAATTCTCATTAACTTTAATTTCTTATGAAAGGGTCCAACGCCCATTGTCTTAATTATTTTATTTCGCACATTTACTCTTTCGTTTAATTCATTATGTATCTCTCCCAAAGCCATGTAACTCGGACAATTTAATTTCTCGCACTTTTATTTCTTTTATTTCTTTACTTTCCGTCAAATCGGGTCCGGTTTAATTTTGGCGATGTGGACCCGCGCCATTTGTAATAGCCTTAGATTTATTTTTCGCAAACTTTATAACTGTTAAATATGCATGCAAGAATGAATGGCCCTAAAAATAAAATCAAGCGTAGATCACAACAAACATGACAAGACAAAATAATTGAAACATGACACACGAACCGCACACACCACCCCTAGGGTACG
The DNA here is from genome assembly GCA_948472305.1 of Vicia faba. Classification (NCBI taxonomy): domain Eukaryota; kingdom Viridiplantae; phylum Streptophyta; class Magnoliopsida; order Fabales; family Fabaceae; genus Vicia; species Vicia faba. The sequence continues at coordinate 209,518,580 of OX451737.1, forward strand.
CCTCACTGTTGCCTTTCGAAAGGTGATCGTCGAGTAGAGGATGTCTTAGTAAGTCCTCATGATCCGGGAACCTGGCATGAGGGTAGCTTCTAAGGTGTCTTCCCATTGCTTTGGTGATCACCATGTCCCTACAAACTCGAATTGACCCGAACACCTCCAACGGTGGTGCTACCTACCTCTCAATGGTGGGATGGCACTACTTTAAAGGACATTTACACAGACGAATTCCTTAGGGTAGGTAGGTTCTCAAGGATACTTGCTCTAATCTCAAAACAAACTCAAAAATACTTTTCACACCAACACACTTTCAAAAACTTTCAAAACAAACTTTTCAAACACTCTGACGTACGAGTCGAACTGAAATTTTTCAAAGAAACTTTATTAACCCACATTGAAAAGCAAGCAAACATTTTTGAAAACACATTGAGCAAGTATCTAAGAGCCCATGGATAACCATGGATAGAAAGGGTGCTAACACCTTCCCTTTCTATAACCTACCTCCCGAACCGAGAGCAATCTCTATAAGGAATTTTTCTGTGCTTTTGTCCTTTCCATTTGGAGAAAATAAAAGACGGTGGCGACTCTTGCTTCCGCGACATTTCGCGAACCAGCGTTAAACAGTCAGTTCCAGATCCACCGATCACAGAACTGGCGACTCTGCTGGGGACTTACAAACTTAAAGTGAGGTGTACCTTAGGGTTAGTTCATAACTGTGTTTTCAATTGTATTGCTTTGTTTGCTTTAAATTGTGGGACTGTCTTGGGAGTTCTATAGATCCTAACCCGGATCTGGGGGATACCCTTTTAGAAAGTAGCAACAAGGCTGTGAGGGAACTGTGCGGGGTATACCGACATGGTTGAAACAGTCTGCTACGTTGATGTGGCACTTTGGTGTGTACCGGTAACCCTTGAGTTCAGTCAAGGAGAGTACGGGGCCTCCGCGTGGTGTCATGAAGCATCAACAGACCTTAGGAACCTTAATTGAACTATCTTGGCCTCTTTAGGGTAGTGAGATAACTGACTTTGGTGCAGTCCGAGGTTGGTTGATACTCGATACTACACTCAATTGAGGGTTGCTTTCCTGGAATATTTCGGTCGCCAGTTCAGTGGCTAAATCGAAACGATGAACAATGAAAGCAATCCCGTGATATTGGGAACCTTAGAACCCGGTTACTTTGATTAGGACAGGTTGAGCCCACCAACTTCAAGAGGGTACTACCCAGACCCCATGCTGGCCTAAACCCTAAGGGTTTCTCTTGTGTGACTTGTGTGCCTTTGTACTTGCCTACTTGCATGCTTGTTAGCTGACACATGAACTACTTACAGGTTTTGTTTATAGTCCTTAACTAGGACTCATGACAAGGTTTACCAAATTTCTTGCAGGTTTTGTTTATAGTCCTTAATTGGGGCTCATAACAAAGTACTGAATTTCTTGCAGGGTTTGTTTATAGTCCTTAATAAGGGCTCATAACAGGGTTTACCTACATCACCCTATGCATAGCATGACATCATAACATTGCATACATCCTAACCCATTTCAAGGATCTCAAGGGCTTGTGATGCAGGTCATATAAATCAAACATCTAGCAAGGGGCAAAGAGGATTTATTTTCCTCTAGCCAATGTTGTCAGGGGCTATGACCCACTGGATATGGTGAGCCTTTGACCCGTGACGAAGGACTCTCAACAACATGAAGTACTTTCAATCAAGTTGCCAGTTTCCAACTCTAACAAGTTTCTCTGTTTACCCCACGAGGTCCTTGAAATCATTGCATGCATATCATACACATCATTGCATAACAGGTACCCTTTCTCTGCAGGTTGCTTACCTTCTTCGCTGTTTATTTCAGCAGTCTCGTCATGAATCCTGAATCATCAACCGAGGCATCTATCAAGGCTCTTCAGGCGCAGAACGCCCAATTTCAGGCGCAGAACGCCCAATTTCAGGAGCTGATCAAAGGCTTGGCTCAGGGTCAACAAGATCTGAAGGCTTTGCTTTTGAAGAAGGACAAGAAGAAGAAGAGGACTGTTCTGTTCAGCCCTAGACGCAGATCTGGGAATACACCGCAGGAGGAAACTGAGAGGACAACCCCATCTGTGAGGGAAAGCAGTCACCATGAGAGAGAGGTGCCTAGTCCAGTGGTCTCCGACAGCGAGACAGATTTCAACGATGAACAGTACCCTCCGGCTGAGGACAAGTACAAACAGTTGGAGGATAGGCTGAATGCTATGGAGATCCAACAGGTACCTGGGCTGGATTTTGGAGATCTGGGTTTGTCAACTGGTGTGATTATTCCTCGGAAGTTCAAGGCACCATCCTTTACCAAGTATGACGGGGCGTCTTGTCCCAAGCTGCATCTCAGGTCTTATGTTCGGAAAATCCAACCATACTCAGCAGACAAGAACTTGTGGATCCACTTCTTCCAGGAAAGTCTTTCAGGGACTCACCTCGAATGGTTCTATCAACTGGATGGGACCAAAGTTCGTAACTGGGAGGAGTTGGTGACTGCTTTCTATAAGCAGTACCAGTACAATGCCGACCTTGCTCCCACACGTACCCAACTCCAGGGTATGTCGTTGGGGTCAAGTGAAGGTTTCAAGGAGTACGCACAAAGATGGAGAGACCTTGCTGGAAGGGTGCAACCTCCGTTAACTGACCAGGAACTCGTTGATATGTTCTTGGGGACCCTATCCGGGCCATTCTTCAATCACCTCATTGGTAACTCATCTGCTGGATTTACCGACCTCATCCTGACTGGCGAAAGAATTGAAGCTGGTATCAAGTCGGGGAAGATTCAAGAGGCCACACCTTCTGATATTCATAAAAAACCTTACACGGGAAAGAAGGAATCCAATGCTGTATACAGTCAAAAGAGTCGTCGTGATCAACATGCAGGGGCAGTCATGATCTCTGGTTCTGCACCACGCCGTCAACCACAAAGGGGAAACCAGCAAAGGCCGGAAGGGCCTAAAAGGCAATTCACCAACATTAACATGCCTTGGTCACAAGCATTGCAGCATATGGTGAAGATGAACCTGATTGCAGTAATCAACCCTCCTGCCAATCCTAAGACCTCCTCTCCTAGCTACAATCCAGAAGCAAGGTGTGCCTATCATTCTGATAGCCCGGGGCACGATACTGAGGACTGTTGGGCACTGAAGTACAAAATTCAGAACATGATCGATGCCAAAGAGATCGAGTTCGAGCCTGCGGAGACTCCCAACGTGATCACCGCTCCATTGCCAAAGCATGGCTAAATTTTTGTTCATTTGATTTCAAGTTGTATTTTTCCTTTTCTTGTTCAGATAAACAATTATTGTGTTAAACTTTTTTATTTCATGAATGCATTACACATGTCTGTCTTGAATTAATTATGTTTACTATGCTTAAAACTACTTTCATATTTTTTGCGATGGTCAATTCTTAATTGAAAATTCTAAACCTCTTGAGGGAGGATGACGAAAACAATACCACAATTTACAGTATGCTTTTGAACAGACCCCGCTGATGAGGTACAGGCATTGTTTCAATTCCTAAACACTGGAGTTATAAGGATGGTAATCCCTCGTCAACCCATCAGAGCCAAAGAAGTAGGAGTTTGTATTTTCGAAAATCAAAACCCTTAATCATAACCTGGGGCAGGGTAGTTCTCTCAGTCGATCCAAGTGCACAATGAATGTCACTAAATGAGTTTTTCAAAAACAAAAGACAGTGATGGTTCCGAACAATCATAAGGACAGGCAGTCATTATCAAAAAAAAATTCATGAATGAAAAGCCCAAAAAGTCAAAACCAATAAAGAAGACTTACCAAACTGGGGCATCCCGCTGACTGTAATCCCAAAAAGGAAACAGTTCAGGCAAAAAAAAAGAAAGGGATAACTAAATCAAAAAAAAAAAAAAGAGGTCTCACAAACCCTCAGCAAAAAAGGGGATGATTGCCTATTCAAATAAACGTTCAATATCCGAATCATTACCGGAAAATCAGAGCAAAGACTCAAACAAGGTCTAACGCACGATCAACTGAGTTTAGGTTTGGAGAACATCACGAAGAGCGGGTGGGTACAAATAATTTGAGCCTTTATCCTTTGTTTCTTAAACCGTGAACCAGGCCACGATATAACTCTTAAAAGTCCTAGCTGAAGCATGGGTTAGTTCGAAAGCATACTGTTATGAAGGTATCCTGACTCCTGAAGGTTTGCTGTAAAATATTGAGTTGACATCGCACTGTATTACAAAAAATGCATTTTCAAAATTCAAGACAGACATAGACTTTTGCATTCTTAAAATAACCTTGTTTGCATATGACTACTTGTTTGAACAAGCAGGGAAATTCGCACGATGAACACCTTGTGAACAGAAGAACCTCCAATCAAGGGGCACATTGCTCATTATCTGGGGCATGGCAAAATACTTCCAACAGGGGCAACTCCCTACATTCTGAGAGCGTGGACATAGTCGGAAAAAATACTGCGCATAATCAAAGACCCGCTAGGTTGACATACCTAGGCAAAAATAAGGGCTTCCCGGCGAACTAAAAGGGTTCGAGCAAAATGAAGGGATGAAACGAAAAACATGTACACCCGGCAAGTCGAAAACCTGAAAAGGCGGCTTGGGAAAAAATGGGTATCCCGGTGGACTGAAAACCCGAAAGGGCGGTCCAGGCAAAAGTTAGGGATCGAAGCGTACGACTATGTTCCGGTATCTCGTCACTTGCCTACCCGAAGATTTGTCGATCACCCGCACAGGTATCCTCTTCCCTCACCTCCGAAGCAGGGGCAATAATGAGCTATCCAGGCGATCCAATTGCTCTGTCAACCAAATTACAAAGGACAGATCAACATAAAAATGATTACCATCTACCTTTACAAATTCCAGATCGTGGGCTAACGTCCGAGACCAAACAGGACAATTATCCACTTAATCAAAATCATGCAACCCAACACCGGTTTCTGCTCAACCTTCAGACAAAGTCATACACAGACTCCTCCTCCATAAGATGACCTAACCCCGATTTATCAAGAAGTTTTACACAAACTTATCCCAAATAACCTTACCCCGGTTCCTCCAGAAGTTTTTACACAAACTTATCCAAGTAACCTTACCCCGGTTCCTCCAGAGATTTTTACACAAACTCAACCAAATAACCTTACCCCGGTTCCTCCAGAAGTTTTTACACAAACTTATCCAAGTAACCTTACCCCGGTTCCTCCAGAAATCTTATATGGATTTATCACAAGTAACCTTACCCCGGTTCGTCAAGAAGTTTTACACGAACTTATCCCGAAGTGACCTAACCCCGGTTCCTCCAGAAGTCTTACATGGACCTATCTCAAGATGACCTAACCCCGGTTCATCAAGAAGTTTTACACAAACTTATCCTGCCGTAACCTAACCCCGGTTCCTCCAAGAGTCTCACATGGACCTATCTCAAGATGACCTAACCCCGGTTCATCAAGAAGTTTTACACAAACTTATCCTGCCGTAACCTAACCCCGGTTCCTCCAAGAGTCTCACATGGACCTATCTCAAGATGACCTTACCTCGGTTCGTCAAGAAGTTTTACACGAACTTATCCTGCGGCAACCTAACCCTGGTTCCCCCCAGAAGTCTTACATGGATTTAGCTCAAGATAACCTCACCCCGGTTCATCAAGAAGTTTTACATGAACTTACCTCACCAAGCAACCCTACATCGGTTCCCTCTCTTCAAGATGCAGTTTTACATGGACTCGTCACCCAGAAACCCTACACAGGTTCTCCCTTTCCAAAAAAACGAAGTTTTACACGAACTCATCATCAAAGTAACCCTACCCAGGTTCCTTCTCCATTTCAGATACAGTTTTACACAAACTCATCAGCATGCAACCCTACATAGGTTCCCCCTTTCAACTTATAAAATTACATTCCAAAACTCCCCAGAAGAGTCCAATCCAGTTTCCCCAGGAAAATTGGAATTCATCTCTCCAAGCAGTAAGCTTATCCCCAGTAGATTCTGGAAGCTTATCTCCTCGCAGAGCACGAACGCGTCGTCCGGCTTTATTCAAAGAGTTATTTCCTTAACAGGATATAACTGGGTTATCCTCAGCCAAAAGCCACGGAAAGGTCATCGTCAACATAGTTCTTTCCTATCCCCAGCGAAGTCCATTAACACTTCCAACAACAAAGACATCCTCAGCAAATTACTGCTATCAACACTCAGCAAAGCATCTCTATCCCCACAGAGTATTGCTTCCCAGCATGATCGCTAGAATATCTTTTCTCCCCGCATAATCTTCCATTCGCCAAGTTTATTCCGCAACGGAGTCATCTTCTCCTACCGGTATCCTTGCAGTTATCATCCCCAGCGGAAGCGAAATCTATTCTTCGACATCAGCCCAGGATACGACTTCCCGGCACCCGTCAAGGATTCACTTTCCTAGACAAAAATATACATGAAACATCACATACATCATTATAGCATGCATGTACACATCATATCTTACAAATCTCATTTATGTTGAGAACATCATTGCTTGATCCATATCATGCATTGCATATGACTGACTTTTACCTTTCAGGAAAGATCCAGTTAAGTTCTCAAGCTACATTTCAAGACCTAGACCGGTTCAGTTAAATCGTCCCAAGATGTTCCTGATGCTTATCCAGTCAAAGGCCTTCTCTGGTTCAGTCAGATCGACCCTAAGATCTCCCTGATGCTTATCCAGTTGAAGACATTTCAAGACCTAGACCGGTTCAGTTAAATCGTCCCAAGATTTTCCTGATGCTTATCCAGTCAAAGGCCTTCTCTTGGTTCAGTCAGATCGACCCTAAGATCTCCCTGATGCTTATCCAGTTGAAGATATTTCAAGACCTAGACCGGTTCAGTTAAATCGACCCTAAGATTTTCCTGATGCTTATCCAGTCAAAGGCCTCCTCTGGTTCAGTCAGATCGACCCTAAGATCTCCCTGATTCTTATTCCAGTAAAAGACACCCAAGATTTTTCTCAACGAGCGTTGTTGAAGTTAAAATCGCCCAAGGTTCTCTTACCATCCACGCTGAGGCAGTAACCATCCCTGGTTCATTCATCAGCGTTTGAAGCTCCAGACTCAGCTCCTGTAACCAGTCAGGACACATCTATACCAAGCATCTAAAATCAGCTCCTGCAACGTGTCAGGTACTCATATTTTCTTTTGCAGGTATACAGGTTCTCGCTAAGGAATCTCTTACGCGATCAATCTCTAAATGGCATCTATAAGCCCATTCCCACCACACTGCCACTATGTGAGCGCAAATTTCTGGGCACTCTAGTGTCCAATCATCTTTTACCCTCGGATTACGAAAGGCACGTCAGCCAATCTGCATCCTCAGGTCTAAGAAGATTGAACAGGGGCAACTGTTATACCCCAAAATTTGCCCTCCCATATTCCTCGAGAAATTGCCAAGCCAAGCTACAAAATTCCCCAAGGGTTGTGCAGTGCAACAGTCTCCCATACAGTCAAAACTAGGGTTTGGGTTCTGATCAAGAAAATGAAGTGTTCAAAGGTTCAATCAAGTCTCATATGCTTACAAACATGGTCAAGTATCCTCATATCAAGTTTCAAGGCATTCAGCTCAAAATTGCACAGTCAAAACCCTAAATTGCACTACAGTCAACTGTAGGGGCAAAATGGTCATTTGACAGTCAAAAGTTCAAATTTTTGGTCAACATATCATTTTGAAGCCACAAACATCATTTGATCAATGCTTGATCATGACTCTCAAAATTTGGCTCAGAAATCATCAAAGATGCAAAAGTTGCTATATTTGGACAGTTGAAAAAGTCAACTGAAATTCACCAGGGCATAACTTTCACATGGATTATCAGAAAAATCCCATCCAAAGCTCATTTTGAAGAGAAAGACATTTCCTACAACTCATCTTCATACTTCAAGTCCAAGAAATGCTCTCACAAAAAGTTATCAATTTCAACATTATAGGTCATTTTCAAAAGTCAACAAAAAGGGACTTTAAGTCAAAGACCATAACTTGAGATTGGTAAATCAAAATAACATGGGACCAAAGGAATTGGTTAAAGGACTCAAAGACCTTTCCAAAATGTCCAAGAACATGTGAAAAGCTTAAAAATTGAGCAAGTTATGCCTTGTAGAAGTTGGGAAATTTTTGTGAAATGGCAAAAGTCAACTATCCTTGAAACTCCAATTTTTGACAAAAGGGCCCACTTTCTTCCACTTGATTCATCCTTGTCATGCCACACACGTGTCCCATGATTAATTTCAAGACCAAATATTGATTTTTCTATTTTATTTAATTTTTGATAATTTAATTCATTTTAAATCTTTAAAAATTCAAATAAAATTCAAAAACCAATGGAATAGTGTCATTTGAATTTGGACAAATTCCATATATCATGGGCCAACTCAAAAACTCAGGCTAGGGTTAAAATGCACACTAAGTCTTGGTCTTGGCTTAAAAGAAGGAAAAATTTGTTAATGGAAAAACCCTAGGACTAGTTCTTTCATAAGCATGAATCTAGGTCAGCTAGCAAGCCAATTCTCTTCCCTCATAGATACCAAGTCAAACCCTAACCATAACACATCAAAGGCTGCGCTAAAAAGCTGATTGCAACATTGAAATTTTTGGAAAAAAACACAAAAACTGATTTCAAAGTTGGAGGTAGTTTTAAGCCCTAAGACTGATTCTAATAGCTTCCTGGACCATTTCTGAACAGATCCCAACTCCAAACATCCTTCAAAACTCCAGGAATTGGTAGGGAGAACTCAAACTGTGTCACATAACTTTTGAAATCGCATATCACAATTCATACGTCCTTTTGCATTTTTATTGATGAATTCTTGTTCCTTACAAAGTTTCTAAGCTAACCATTGTGTTTAATTGCATTTTTGTTGACCATACGCGATTTCACCATGTTCACATTTTAGGGTTTTCAGGTTGTGATTTTAGGGCTTTCTCAATACTGTAAAATTAGCCTTCCAAACCATGATAGTCATATTCAGCAAGCCTAGACGAAGGAAAAGCACCACTCGCGCCCAATTTATTGGTCCTATAGCGCTAGTCGCTTTTTTTCTAAAAGCTACTTTAAGCCACGCGTGAAAACCGTTTCCATAGACTTTTGTTTCAGAAAAAAAAGAATGAACAACGAAGGAGATGATGTGCTGTCTAGCAGTGATTGGCCAGTTTTAAATTTTCGCGCTTAGCCACTAACGCTTTTATTCTTTTCTTTTGTTATTTGTTTATTGTAATATGTTAATTAACGCGTGGTAGCTCAGCTGGCAGGTGGACGTACTTGTAGCATCAAAGACCTGGGTTCAAGTCCCAGGTCTGACAAATTTCAATATTATTTTGCAATGGCAATTCCTATGCAGGCACAACACTATGGTGCACCATGTACCATCATCATCCAGATGCCCACGTGTCCATCCAATCCACACTAAAGGCTTAGATTAAAAGAGTATGCTGCGCTTGAGTCAAACGTGTCACGCAGGATTCAAAAAGTCCAACAAGGCCAATGCTTAATGGGCCAGAATGCTAGGCCTTACCTCCAATTTTGGGGTCACCCCCCCTGGTTTGCTTTGCTTTTCATAATTTATTTTTTTATTTATTTTCATTGTTTTAATTAATTAATTGTTTTCTTTACAAAATACAAAAATTTAATTAAAAACCAGAAAAGACCAAAAAAAAAGAGTAAATATTTTTATTATAATTATTTTCTTGTAAATAAATTAATGTATAATGAATTTAGTTTTAATTAGGATGTTTGCAACTTAATTCTTTTAATAAATAAAAATCCAAAAATATAGCATTAGGTTAATGACTTTTTTATTCCTTTTAACTTTCCTTGTTTTTTGCCATAATATTAGTAATTTTCATAATTAAACTAGGGTTGCATTTTAGGTTAGATTTTAGTACTTTCTTAATAACTAAAAATCCAAAAATATAGCATTAGGTTAATGACTTTTTATACCTTTTAAATTTTCCTTTTTTTTATCACAATATTATTTATTTATTTATTTTATTTTTATAATTAAATGTACATAAGTAAAAATTAGGGTTTAATTTAGATTAATATAACATTTTCATAATAACTAAAAAACATTAGAATTAGGATTTGCATTTCAAATTTCATTCTAAAAAGTTCTTTTTTTCTTTTAAATCTTAAAAAATACAAAAATACCAAAAACATTCTTTTTTTTCTTTTTTTTAATTCTAATTAATTAATTCTCATTAACTTTAATTTCTTATGAAAGGGTCCAACGCCCATTGTCTTAATTATTTTATTTCGCACATTTACTCTTTCGTTTAATTCATTATGTATCTCTCCCAAAGCCATGTAACTCGGACAATTTAATTTCTCGCACTTTTATTTCTTTTATTTCTTTACTTTCCGTCAAATCGGGTCCGGTTTAATTTTGGCGATGTGGACCCGCGCCATTTGTAATAGCCTTAGATTTATTTTTCGCAAACTTTATAACTGTTAAATATGCATGCAAGAATGAATGGCCCTAAAAATAAAATCAAGCGTAGATCACAACAAACATGACAAGACAAAATAATTGAAACATGACACACGAACCGCACACACCACCCCTAGGGTACGCCTCACTGTTGCCTTTCGAAAGGTGATCGTCGAGTAGAGGATGTCTTAGTAAGTCCTCATGATCCGGGAACCTGGCATGAGGGTAGCTTCTAAGGTGTCTTCCCATTGCTTTGGTGATCACCATGTCCCTACAAACTCGAATTGACCCGAACACCTCCAACGGTGGTGCTACCTACCTCTCAATGGTGGGATGGCACTACTTTAAAGGACATTTACACAGACGAATTCCTTAGGGTAGGTAGGTTCTCAAGGATACTTGCTCTAATCTCAAAACAAACTCAAAAATACTTTTCACACCAACACACTTTCAAAAACTTTCAAAACAAACTTTTCAAACACTCTGACGTACGAGTCGAACTGAAATTTTTCAAAGAAACTTTATTAACCCACATTGAAAAGCAAGCAAACATTTTTGAAAACACATTGAGCAAGTATCTAAGAGCCCATGGATAACCATGGATAGAAAGGGTGCTAACACCTTCCCTTTCTATAACCTACCTCCCGAACCGAGAGCAATCTCTATAAGGAATTTTTCTGTGCTTTTGTCCTTTCCATTTGGAGAAAATAAAAGACGGTGGCGACTCTTGCTTCCGCGACATTTCGCGAACCAGCGTTAAACAGTCAGTTCCAGATCCACCGATCACAGGTACCTAAAGAAAATATGCTTAGATAAGCAAATAAAGAAGAACATGCACGTAGGTAGACACCTAAACAAATAGTCAAGTAGAAGAGGAGATAACATTTAAACAATCAAAGCATGCTTATAAAGGTAAAACTTTCAGTCATGCATCAATATGCATGGATGAGAAATAAAGACAGGTATGATGATACCTAACAGAGAAGATCCATTGCCTCTTCAATGCACATGAGATAAGAAAACTCTACCGAACGCCTCTTTGAACCTCCTCAATCAATCATCAATTAGGCATACCCGAGTTGCGTCAATGATCGATCATAAGATCATAGCACAAGTGTCCATAAGATAAATGGAGTGCTTGGTGTATGAGAATTGAATCGGGTTATGATTAACCAAGGGGTGTACTTGATTAATCTCGTGAGAGTAGGTGCTCCTACCCTCAACTATGAGACCCTTTGTGCATGAAAACACTTGGTATATGGACCAAAGTGGTTGATTTGGGTTATGATTAATCAAGGGAAAAACGTGATTAATCTCGTGAGAATGGCCATGCCCAAACTCAACTATGAGACCCTTTTGGTGAATGGAAACACTTGGTATATGGACCAAAGTGACTGATTCGGGTTATGATTAATCAAGGGAAAAACTTGATTAATCTCGTGAGAATAGCCATGCCCAAACTCAACTGTGAGACCCTTTAGAAAATGCTTGGTATGTAGAACAAGGGGAGAGAAGGGAGTTGCTTTAATGCATAAGATAAAAATAAAAAGCCCATACAAGATGACTATATGCATGCTCCTAGAAAGTGGGATTAGCATGGCGCTAGTATTCTAAACCACCAATTGGAACAACCGATCAAATAATTGTCACTGTAGAAAATACCAGGACCAAACTATGAATGTGTGCAAGTGTGCATTTGTAGAGGGATACATTTTCATTGATGATGAGCCCAAGAGGAGACCATGTGTTTTAATTGAACAAAATATGCATAATATCAATAATTAAAACATATAAAGAAATAACAAAGAAAATAAAATTCTAAACTATTACAAACCATAAGGGAATTTGGGTACAAGTTTATGAATGTGGATGTATCGAATCGACAACACGATTAAAAGTATAAATAATCACACAATACAACCCAATCGAAATTAGTTTAAATAACTAATTAAATTGAACCACATTATTTAATAAAATTAACTAACAAAATAATTAATTATATTAAATATTATTTTCCAATCTAATTAATCATTTAAAATAAATAATATTTTTTGTATTTTTTATTTGATAGAAATCAAAATAAGTAAAGAAAAATAAAGTAATAAGAAAAAATTAAATGAAAGATATTGAAAGAAAATTAAATGGGCCTGCATGCAGTAATTATGAGGGGGGGTGAGGGAATAGAAATTTGCTAGGCCCAACAACAAAGGTCCAAGTCCAAGGGAGTCTGCACGATCCTGTGTGAGCAGCTTCAGGGGGAGCAACATGAGGGCTCGTGTGTTGGAGCAAAAGATTCGAATCTGACGGTGGGGACACAAGGGTGCATCACAAGGCTGGTGGAGAGGTGCACATGTGATCCGTTGGATCTGATGGCTACGCCTTCTGAAGATCCACTGTGAGCAGCAGATCTAGAGTATTGGATCTTGATTAGTATCGATCTGATGATGATTTATTGGCTGTGAGGTGAGGATGCATGATTGATATGATGAGTGAACCTGCACAAAATCAATGGTAACCACAACGGCGATGACAAGTGTCACTGCCTGGTTAGCATTCTTAACTAAATCAAAATTAACAAAATTGAAAGAAATAAAACAATGTTTTAGAATAAGTAATCTTTTCTTCTCTCAACCCCAAATTCATGTTCCCTTTGAAGAGAGCTCTCCGTAGGCGACATGGCCGCCACACCGGAAATCGCCTCACGGCGGCGGCAGCAGCAGTGGATCATGATATTGCTCCGATCTTCAAATTTCTTCCACCTTTCTCTTTGTCTTACCCTTCTGAGTGCTAATCTGACATTAGATTTTGCAAAGGATCTATGATTTCGTCTAGATCTAAAGAGGGGTTTCAAAACCCTAGGTCTACATATGATGGAATCCGTGAGGTTGTCATTATTGTTGCAGATCTGGACAAAGAGAAACATCACACGCAAATATGACAAAACATCAAGAAATAAGTATCAAGTATAGACGACAAAACATCTAATTGTGGATGGTCAAAATATCATGCAAAGGGGAGATGAAAAAACAATCATACAAAGAATGAGATGGAAAAATATCATGCATTCGCGTATCAAGATGACAATATATCAAGTATAGAGAGAGATGACAAAACATCACAAAGATGACCAAAACATCATAGAGATGGTAATACATCACATAAATGATAAAACATTACAAATATGACAAAACATCGCAAAGATGATAAAATATCACAAAGATGACAAAATATCACAAAGATGACAAAACGCCACAAAGATGATAAAACATCACAAAGATGATAAAACATCAAGAAGATGAAAAAACAACGAGTCTCTAAGAAAAGAGAAGAATGATAAAACATAAGGAAGGGATGATAAAACATCGCAAAAATGATAAAACATCAAGCATGGATGACAAAACGTCGCAAAGATGATAAAACATCAGGCATGGATGACAAAACATCGCAAAGATGATAAAAAATTAGGCATGGATGACAAAACATCAGGCATGGATGAAAAACATCACAAAGATGATAAAACATTAGGCATGGATGATAAAACATCGCAAAGATGAAAAAACATCAGGCATGGATGACAAAACATCGCAAAGATGATAAAACATCATGCATGGATGAAAAAACATTGCAAAGATGATAAAACATCAGACATGATGACAAAACATCGCAAAGATGATAAAACATCTGGCATGGATGACAAAACATCGCAAAGATGATAAAACATCAGAGAAGCAAACATACAAGATAGATACCTAAACACTAATCAAGAATAGAAAAGAGATGACAAAACATTAACACCAAATAATGATATCAAGGATCAAATTAGGATAAAACACATATAAGAGATGGAAAAACATCAACATATCGAGAATAAATGTCAACACATCAACAAACATACAAGACATGGGGAAAATGGAACATACAAAGCATACAAAGGGAATGGCCAAAGGAGGCAAGAAACATTGTCCAAATTAAAAAGTAAGGATCAAAAAAAGATAGAGCATGATTGAAGAATTATGCCATGTGTGACTTGTATAGTAAGTTAACTCGAGATGAAAATCAAGAGCAACCAAGTAAGAAGACGAGACTTCCTACACAAGAAAAGTCACCTAATTGATGAACAAAATCATCTAAGATGGATAATACTTGTCTTGAATCAAATGAAATTGATAAAGCTCAAGTAAAAGTGCAATGACATCTTGTATATCATGGGTGATGATACCCTTACAAGACATTAATAATGAACTTAAAGACTCGAATAATGTCAACAAGATAACATACTCAAGTGTCATGATATATGGTAAAGTATAGTCCCTTGATGCATAAAAGCAATGTGATTTAAATAAATTAAAGGTCAATGTTCTTAGATGTTATGGGTAGTCGCCAATATCAAGATACATACATGGGACATGACATGAAAGCTCGTGAGACAATCACTAGACAGTGATGCTCAAAACCCAAATAGAACATAGCTTCTCATATATCACCACGTTGGTTAGTAATGAAGTACTTAACCAAGGACCAAAGAAGCTGAAGAAATAATATGAAAAAGAGATGATAAAAACATCAAGATAAGAAAATTATAAAACATCATGGTTAAAAATGGAAAAACATCAAGCATGAACACATAGGTAGAAACCTAAATCAATAAGAGAGGAGATGGTAAAACATCACACAATAGATGAAAAAACATCAACACATAGAAGATAAGGAATTAAGAATACACATGTTAGGATGACAAAACATCACATCTTAAAGGGAGAATAATGATAAAACATTAACACCTAACAATGATATTGTGATTGGTGGAAATAGAACTGACTGTTTTTTAGCTGGTTTCGCGAAATGTCGCGGTAAGCAAGAGTCGCCACCGTATTTTATGTTCTCCAACATGGAAAGGACAAAAGCACAGCAAAATTCCTTATTCGAGATGTCTCTCGGTTCGGGAGGTAGATTTATAGAAAGGGAAGGTGTTAGCACCCTTTCTATCTGTGGTTATCCACGGGCTCTTAGGTACTTACTCTTATGTTTTCAAAATTTGTTTGCTTTTCAAGTGTGTGTGGGTTTTGAAAAAAAGTTTCGTTTGAAAAGTTTCTGAGTAACTCTTGTATCTGTCCTCAAGAGTGTATGAAAGATTTGTTTGAAAACTTTTGAAAGTGTAGGTGCGAAAAGTTGTTTTTATTTGTTTGAAAAGAGCAAGTACCCATGAGAATCTACCTACTCTAAGGAATTAAGCTGTGTAAGAGTCCTTTAGATAGTGATATCCTACCATTGAGAGGTAGGTAGCATCTTCGTTGGAGGTGTTCGGGTCAATTCGATTATCGGGACAGTGTGGTCACCGAAGCAATGGTAGGACACCTTAGAAGTAACCCTAATGTCCTAGATCCTTTTATCCGAGGCAACCGTTTCAAGGCAACTGGATCTTTAGGACAAAAGGGAGACCTCTAAGACACCCTATACTTGATGACCACGTCGAGGCAACCAGTGAGGCGTACCCTAGAAGTGGCATGTGCTTTGTGTGTTGTTTTTCAGTTAAGGTTATCTTGTACATGTTATTTGTGAGCTACAGATTGATTTTATTTACATACATTCTTGCAGGCATATTAGCAGTTAGGAGTGCGGAAAATAAATTGCAGAAATGTAAATCTAGCTATTACAAGGCGCGGGTCTATACATCGCCAAAAACAAAACCCGTTTTGAAAAATAAAAATGCAAGAAATTAAATAAGGCGATAAAATCCTAATTAACTATTACATACCCTGTACAGATACAAAAATATAATGAATATAAATAAATACGCGCGAATAGAAATTTAATCGGGAACGTCCTAAGGGTTTTGACCCTTTTAAGAAAAGAATTGAATTTTTGTCTTTTTTCTTTTTGTGATTATTGAAATTAAAACTAATAGCTAATTAATTAATTAATTAAGAAAATGTTTTTGTGTTTTTATGTTTTAATAAAAAAAAGGAATTAAAAATGTCAAAAGAAAAGCCTAAGTCTAAATTATTTTATTTATTGTAAAAAGGTATTAAAGTTAACTAAATAAACTAATTTAATTTAATTTACATTTACTTACAAAAAATAGTGTGAAATTAATAAATAATAATAATATTAGTGTTTTTTTTTTATTTTTTATGAAAAATATTAATTATGTTAATAGTTAATAAAAAGAATAAGAAATAAAATAAGGCAAATAAAAAATAAAATGACAAAATAAAAATGCAAACCCAAGGGGGGTTTGGGCCAGAATTGGGAGTTTGTTTAGCATTACTGTGGCCCATTTGCATCCAACTACGTTGACTCTGGGAATTGAGTGGGGCGCTGGTTGACCAGGAATATGGTGTGCTTTCATCCTGACTCTTGGATTGCCACCTGAAGACACATGGCGTGTGGAGGTTGGAAGTCCATGGTGGACGTATCATGGAAGGCTGCACTTGAATAAGCATGAGAAAATGATAACAAGAAATGTGGGGGGACCCGGGATTCGAACCCAGGTCCTGTAACCTTTTCCAATAGCATGGCCACCAACTGAGCTGTGCGTGTTAGTTATTACTAAAACAAAACATAATTATAATATTGGTAAACAAACATATGCCTGAAAATAAATAAAAAAACGCGCGATATTTGAAGATGGCCAACGACAGGACGACACCTCATCGTCTTCTTCAACACTTTGCTGGTTATTTACCTGCGGATTTTTATCCGCGGGTAGTTTCGTAGCTTATCTCAAAAACGTCCCTAGGCCATAAAAATTCCATCCAATCACATGGACGTGATCGCCTCTGTCTCCTCATTATCCCTGTAACCATCATTCATCTTGATTTTGCCTATATGGAAAACACCTAAAACACAAGCGTATGAACCCTAGGTTCGAACATCATGATATAGGGGCCAATAACAAAATTGAATAATGCAATTATGTTAGAAATCAAATGATAAACATGAATATACCAATGTTTTGAAGAAAAGGTGCAAGGAATGGAAGTTACAATTTCGTGTTCAGAGCAAAGTTTGAGACAACTTACAGTGCGATGTGGTTGATGAAAAGGCTTGGTTTTTATTGCTGTAGCACCACTGGATGTCCAGGAAGAAGGCTATATTCTCTTTTTGGTTTGAAAGTGCCTGCAATACTGCTTTAGATCTCACCTTTTTTTGGACAATTTTTAGTTTTTGCTCTGGCCGTTTCAATGAGTTCTAGGTTGTGAATCAGGTATGGAACATTTGCATATGTATGTATGAATGAGAATAAGTCACATAAAGAGCCAATGATCCATTGCATTTAAGTTTTTGGATTCTTGCTTAACCACCATTAAAGACTTTCCAAGCTTGGTTCAAAATTTGAATTTTATGCATAAATGGCCCTAGCACGAAATGGGTAGGTTGTTCATGACACATAAAAGTCATTCAAATCAAAAGATGTTATTTAATAAATTTTTTTTGATTTTATTTGAATTTTATGGATTTAAAATGAATTAAATCAAATAAAATTAAATAAAAATAGAAAAATTAATTTTTAATCTTGAAATGAATCATGGGACACGTGGGTGACATGACAAGGCTGAATCAAGTGGAAGAAAGTGGGCCCTTTTGTCAAAAATTGAAGTTTCAAGGATAGTTGACTTTTGCCATTTCACAAATATTTCCCAACTTCTCCAATGCATATCTTGCTCAATTTTGATCATATGAACATGTTCTTGGACATTTTGGCAAGGTCTTGAAGTCCTCTAACCAATGCCTTTGGTCCCATGTCATTTTGATTTACCAATCTCAAGTTATGGTCTTTGACTTAAAATGCCTTTTTGTTGACTTTTGAAAATGACCTATAATGTTGAAATTGATAACTTTTTGTGAGAGCATTTATTGGACTTGGAATGTGAAGATGAGTTGTAGGAAATGTCCTCCCCTTCAAAATGATCATTGGATGGGATTTTTCTGATGAAACATGAAAAAGTTATGCCTTGGTCAAGTTACAGTTGACTTTTCAGCTGTCCAAAAATAGAAACTTTTGCATCTTGATGATTTTTGAGCCATGCTTGTGGAATCATGATCAAGATTTGACCAAATGATGATTGTGGCTTCAAAATAAGATGTTGACCAAATATTTGACTTTTGATTGCCAAATGACCATTTTGCCCCTACAGTTGATTGTGAAGCAATTAGGGTTTTTGACTGTGCAACTTGACCTTGTGAGCCTTGAAACTTGACATGTGGGTGCTTGACAATGTATATGAGCATGTGGGACTTGATTGAGCTCTTGAAAACCTCAACTTCCTTGCAAGAACCAAAACCCTAATTTGACTGGCTTAGGAGGATGGTTGACCGTGCAACCCTTGAGTAGACTTGGGCAAGTTGAGATGATGTTTGTCAAAACTTTGAAGAATATGGGAGGGAAAATTTTGGGGTACAACAGTTCCCCATGTTCAATCTTCTTAGACCTGAGGATGTAGATTGGCTTGTGTGCCTTTCGTGATCCGGAGGTGGAAGATGATTGAACACTAGAGTGCCCGAAAATTTGCACTCACATAGTGGAGTATCAACAGTGTGACGTCAGGAATGGGCTTACAGATGCCATTTGGAAAGGTGGTGGATAGGGGGATGGGCTTATAGATGCCATCTGGCGATGTGACAGAACCTTGTCGGGAATGGGCTTATAGATGCCATTTGGAACTGTAATGGATAGTTGTGGAGATGGGCTTAAAGATGCCATCGGGGGTCAATCGCGTAAGAGATTCCTTAGCGAGAACTTGCGTACTTGAGAAAGAAAGATGGTTTCCTGGCCTGTTACAGGTGTTGATCTTCAAACTCTTCATGCAGATATGCCCTGGCTAGATACAGGTATCGAATCTACAATCAGTTGCTCACAGATATGCCCTGGCTGGATACAGGAATCGAATATGGAATTAGTCATCTACAGATATGCCCTGGCTGGATACAGGTATCGAATCTTCAAACTCTTCAGATATGCCCTGGCTAGATACAGGAATCGAATCTGGAATTAGTCATCTACAAATATGCCCTGGCTGGATACAGGTATCGAATCTTCAAACTCTTCAGATATGCCCTGGCTAGATACAGGAATCGAATCTGGAATTAGTCATCTACAGATATGCCCTGGCTGGATACAGGTATCGAATCTTCAAACTCTTCAGATATGCCCTGGCTAGATACAGGAATCGAATCTGGAATTAGTCGTCTACAGATATGCCCTGGCTGGATACAGGTATCGAATCTTCAAACTCTTCAGATATGCCCTGGCTAGATACATGAATCGAATCTGGAATTAGTCATCTACAGATATGCCCTGGCTAGATACAGGTATCGAATCTTCAAACTCTTCAGATATGCCCTGGCTGGATACAGGAATCGAATCTGGAATTAGTCGTCTACAGATATGCCCTGGCTGGATACAGGTATCGAATCTTCAAACTCTTCAGATATGCCCTGGCTAGATACAAGAATCGAATCTGGAATTAGTCATCTACAGATATGCCCTGGCTGGATACAGGAATCGAATCTTCAAACTCTTCAAATATGCCCTGGCTAGATACAGGAATTGAATCTGGAATTAGTCATCTACATATATGCCCTGGATGGATACAAGTATCGAATCTTCAAACTCTTCAGATATTCCCTGGCTAGATACAGGAATCGAATCTGGAATTAGTCATCTACAGATATGCCCTGGCTGGATACAGGTATCGAATCTTCAAACTTTTCAGATATGCCCTGGCTGGATACAGGAATCGAATCTGGAATTAGTCATCTACAGATATGCCCTGGCTGGATACAGGAATCGAATCTTCAAACTCTTCAGATATGCCCTGGCTAGATACAGGAATCGAATCTGTAATTAGTCATCTACAGATATGCCCTGGCTGGATACAGGTATCGAATCTTCAAACTCTTCAGATATGCCCTGGCTAGATACAGGAATCGAATCTGGAATTAGTCATCTACAGATATGCCCTGGCTGGATACAGGTATCGAATCTTCAAACTCTTCAGATATGCCCTGGCTAGATACAGGAATCGAATATGGAATTAGTCATCTACAAATATGCCCTGGCTGGATACAGGTATCGAATCTTCAAACTCTTCAGATATGCCCTGGCTAGATACAAGAATCGAATCTGGAATTAGTCATCTACATATATGCCCTGGCTGGATACAGGAATCGAATCTTCAAACTCTTCAGATATGCCCTGGCTAGATACAGGAATTGAATCTGGAATTAGTCATCTACAGATATGCCCTGGCTGGATACAGGAATCGAATCTTCAAACTCTTCAGATATGCCCTGGATAGATACAGGAATCGAATCTGGAATTAATCGTCTACAGATATGCCCTGGCTGGATACAGGAATCGAATCTGGAATTGCGACAGTTGATAGTGATTATCTTTGGATTGACCTTTTTCCTGAAAAGGAAAAACATCAGTTGTATGCAATGTCATGATGTATGAAATGCATGATGTCATGATGTTCTCAAAAATAAATGAGATTGTGTGATATGATGCGTATATGCATGCGTCATGGTGTATAAAATGTGAAATGTTTATGAATGTATTTTCGTCTAGGAAAATAAATCCTTGATGAATGCCGGGAAATTGTGGAATCCTGGGCTGATGTTGAAGAGTAGAGTTCTTCGTTTCCGCTGGGGATGATGGTTGCAAGAACAAACCGGTAGGAGAAGATGACTCCGTTGGGGAATAAACTTGTTGGAGAGATTACTCTGCGGGGAATTACTCTGTGGGGAGAGAGATACTTCGCTGAGGTTTTGATGAGAACTCCGCTGGGGATTCCTGTTGATAAGCTTTGTTGAGGAATTTGATGAACTCCGCTGGGGATAGGAAGAACTTCGCCGAGGACGATCCTTCCGTGGTAATTAGCTGAGGATAACCCAGTTATAAGCTATGGTGGGGAATAACCTCTGAATAAAGCCGGGGAGACGCGTTCATACTCTGCAGGGGACAAGCTTCCAGAATCTACTGGGGATAAGCTTCCAGAATCTACTGGGGGAGATGGTTCAACTCTCATGGGGAGACTTTTTGAGACTGTACTGGGGAGTGGCTCCACAAGGGTGTTTGGTATTCCGCCGGGGAACAATCTTATATTAAGACTGCCGGGGATGTTTGTTTAGGAACATCTGTATACTCCGCTGGGGAATATTGAGATTTTCTAGGGATACCCAACTTCCTTAAGGCTGACAGTAGACTAACTCTGCTTGGGGAGAGTGTCGCTGACTTGCTGGAGAATATTGTGCCTTGTTAGGGCTGATGGGAGACCAACTCTGTTCAGAGGAGAGTACGGCTGAATCTTGTACTAACCTGCGAGGAGTGAAGGTATCCTGGTTACGTTCTTCAGCCGAACCTACCTTGGTACCTTGGTGGACAGAGCAACTAGATCGCTTAGACAATTCTTTATTTCCCCTGTTTCTAATATCACCTGTAATTAGTCCTTTGTTTCGCATGCAAATATTTATGAGTTAGCAATTAGTGTCAAATGCATATATCAAAAATGAACATTGGACGTTCTTTGCAAAACAAAACAGAAAAAGAAAAACAATTTGGCAATTTGTCTGGAAAAGTGAATTTGTATTGATTTTTGAATTTGCCTGTAAATAGGCGTTTATGTACAAGAGGCTGACGTCCTAGTAAGAGAACGCCTCCGAACAACATAGAGTTTATACAATTTTGAAAAAGGAAAACAAAACAGCTATGTGAAAAGTCCCACTGGGTTCCAACTCTGCTATCGCCTTTATGTCTTCAAGCGTCTCATCACTTTGCTGCTCAGTTGAAGATGAAGCTGATTGATTGATGCCGTATGAACCTGATAGTTGATGCCGAATTCTGGATGCAGGGTGATCCAATGAGACATAGTATTACGCTTTAATCCCTAACTTTTTCCTGGACCGCCCTTTCGGGTTTTCAGTCCACCGGGATACCCATTTTTGCCCAAGCCGCCTTTTCAGGTTTTCGACTTGCCGGGTGTACATATTTTTTCATTTCATCCCTTATTTTTGCCTGAACCCTTTTGGTTCGTCGGGAAGCCCTTGTTTTTGCCTAGGTGTGTCAACCTAGCGGGTCTTTAATTCATGCGTAGTATCTTTTTACTATGTCTGCATTGGCAGGGTGAGGAAGGTCGTCACCATCCATGGTGGTTAGGATCATAGCTCCTCCTGAGAAGATATGTTTAACCACAAATGGCCCTTCGTACGTAGGGGTCCATTTGCCCCTGGGATCACTCTGAGGAAGAATGATGCGCTTGACTACCAGGTCTCCGACTTGATACTCTTGTCGTCTGACTTTCTTGTTAAATGCCCTGATCATCCGTTTTTGGTACGTTTGACCATGACAAATAGCGGTGAGTCTCTTTTCGTCAATTAGGTTTAATTGATCAAGTCGAGTCTGGATCCAGTCATCTTTGTTCAAACCTGCATCCTTCATTATCCGGAGAGAGGGTATCTGGACTTCAATAGGCAAGACTGCCTCCATGCCATAGACCAAGGAAAAGGGAGTTGCCCCTGTTGACGTCTGTGCTGAGGTACGGTACCCATGAAGAGCAAACGGTAACATCTCGTGCCAATCTTTGTAGGTCACTGTCATCTTCTGCACAATTTTCTTGATATTCTTATTAGCTGCTTCTACAACCCCATTCATCTTCGGCCGGTAGGGAGAAGAGTTATGGTGCTGTATCTTGAATTGTTCGCAGAGCTCAGTGATCATCTTGTTATTAAGATTGGTACCATTGTCCGTAATGATCCTTTCCGGGACGCCGTACCGCCAGATCAGGTTATGCCGAATGAATCGTGCCACGACGTTCTTGGTTACGGTAGCGTAGGAAGCTGCTTCAACCCACTTTGTGAAGTAATCAATCGCTACCAGGATGAAGCGATGCCCGTTGGATGCCGTAGGTCTGATCTCACCGATCATATCAATGCCCCACATTGCAAAAGGCCAAGGTGCTGTCAGGACATTCAGAGGTACTGGAGGAACGTGCACCTTATCAGCATAGATCTGGCACTTGTGACATGTCCGAGAGTGTTGGTAACAGTCGGCTTCCATTGTGGACCAGAAATATCCCGCCCGAAGGATTTTCTTTTCCATGGTATGTCCACTGGAATGTGTTCCGAAGGTACCCTCATGTAGCTCTGCCATGATCTTTTCTGCTTCAGTCTTATCCACACAACGCAGTAAGGTTGAATCATGGTTTCGTTTGTAGAGAATGCCGTTGCTGAGGAAGAACTTTGCAGCGAACCTTCTCAGGAACTTCTTGTCATTGATGGATGCACCCTCGGGGTATTCTTGAGCTTTAAGGTACCTCTTCACTTCATGATACCAAGGTTTTTCAGGTACCTCTTCAACCTCAAGATCACAGCAATGTGCAGGTGCATCCAATTTCCAGATAATGACCCGGGGAGCCTCGTTGTCCCATTTGACTTTGAACATAGAAAACATCGTAGCCAGCACGTCCGCCAACTGATTCTCCTCTCTTAGGAAGTGTACAAAAGTTATCTCCTCGAAGTGGGGAATCAACGTCAACACATACTCTTTGTAAGGAATAAGATTTGGGTGTTTCGTATCCCACTCGCCTTTGATCTGATTGATCACGAGAGCGGAATCTCCGAAGCCACTCAGAAACTTGATCCTTAAGTCAATTGCAGCTTGAAGACCCATAATGTATGCCTCATACTCTGCCATGTTGTTGGTGCAGTTGAAACATAGCCGGGCAGTAAGTGGAGTATGAGTGCCTTTTGGGGATATGATCACAGCTCCAATACCGTTACCCAAAGCGTTTGAGGCTTCGTCAAAGTGCATAGACCATCGGGATCCTTCCTCAGGTCCTTCATCCGATCCAGGTACTTCACAATCAGTCACCACCATGATATTCTCGTCTGGAAATTCAAAGTTCATGGACTGGTAGTCATCCACTACCTGGTGTTCCAAATGGTCTGCCAACACACTTCCCTTGATTGCTTTTTGAGTCGTGTACTGGATGTCATATTCCGTCAAGATCATCTGCCATCTTGCTATTCTTCCGGACAAGGCGGGCTTTTCGAATATGTACTTGATGGGATCCATTTTAGAAATCAACAGAGTAGTGTGAGTCAACATATACTGTCTCAGCCGGCGAGCAGCCCATACCAAAGCGCAACAAGTTTTCTCGAGCAGTGAGTATCGGGTCTCACAGTCGGTAAACTTTTTGCTAAGGTAATAAATAGCGTGCTCTTTTCAGCCAGACTCGTCATGCTGCCCCAGCACACACCCCATTGAGCTGTCCAGTACTGTCAAATATAGTATTAGAGGTCTCCCTTCAACCGGTGGCATAAGAATGGGTGGTTCTTGGAGATACTCTTTGATTCTGTCGAAAGCGGCCTGACATTCATCGTTCCAACGTACTACTTGATCTTTCTTCAGCAGCTTGAAGATTGGTTCACAGGTAGCAGTCAAGTGTGAGATGAACCGGGCAATGTAGTTCAGTCGTCCTAGAAAGCCTCTGACTTCTTTCTCTGTCTTGGGAGTTGGCATCTCTTGTATGGCTTTCACCTTGGCAGGGTCCACTTGAATACCTTTGTCGCTCACGACGAAACCTAGTAGTTTTCCAGATCTCACCCCAAAGGTGCACTTGTTCGGGTTCAACCTCAGCTTGTACAACTTCAGACGGTCAAACAGCTTCTGTAGATAGTCCAGGTGTTCCTCCTCAGTTTGGGACCTTGCAATCATATCATCGACGTATACTTCGATTTCATGATGGATCATGTCATGAAATAAAGCAACCATGGCACGTTGGTAAGTTGCCCCAGCATTTTTCAACCCAAAAGGCATGACCTTGTAGCAAAAGGTGCCCCACTGAGTAATAAAAGTGGTCTTCTCCATGTCTTCAGGAGCCATCTTGATTTGATTATAACCGGAGAATCCGTCCATGAAGGAGAATACCTTATGCTGAGCAGTATTATCAACCAGAACGTCGATATGAGGCAGAGGGAAATCATCCTTAGGGCTCGCCCTGTTCAAATCCCTGTAATCAACACACATTCGGACCTTACCATCTTTCTTTGGCATCGGGACCACGTTGGCAACCCACTGAGGGTAAGAAGTCACTGTTAGAAACCCGGCATCAAATTGTTTCATAACCTCAGCTTTGATTTTCTCGGACATCTCTGGACGCATACGGCGGACCTCCTGCTTTACCGGAGGGCACTCTTCCTTGGTAGGCAGGTGATGAACCACAATGTCGGTGTCCAACCCAGGCATGTCTTCGTAGGACCAGGCAAAGATTTCCACGTAGTCATGCAGCATCTGAATCAACCGTTGTTTCACGCTGAGCTCCAGATTGGCACCAATCTTGACTTCCTTTCTGTCTGTCTCAGTACCCAGATTTACCGTTTCCACTGGCTCTTCATGTGGCTGAATGGCCCTCTCTTCCTGGAGTAACAGTCTTGCAAGCTCACCAGGCACTTCGCAATCATCTTCACCTTCGTCTTCGGCTAAGTTTATCGGATTTTCGAAGTCATAACTGGCAGTAGCAGAGTCGTTGCCAGTGAGATCCAGAGTGGATTGGAACCTGTATAAGTGAGTGTGTGTAAATATAGCTGTTTTGCAATATATAAAGAAAGAAAGGGAGCGCAAGATCTGAAATTTGAAAAAACGTCCAATGCTTTTATTCATGATATATGAAAGTGATAAATAACAAGCCCTCACAAATGAAACCACGGTGCCCCGGGTAAGACACCGGGCCATAAAGTTTAGTAATATTGTTTGTTACAACTTTAAAACAAAGGAATTCATTACTGAGTGACAAAAGTAACAGGTATGGAGTCTTTGGCAGTCCAGTTGCTTGGTCCATCTTCGGTCGTTGGGTAGATCCAGCTGTCGAATTCAGATTCTTCCACTTCATCATCCATCCTGATAGCATTTACTTCATGATTGGGCATGGGAGCTGTCACCACATTAGGCCTCTCGGGCGCCTCGAACTGAACCTCTTTAGCATCAATAAGGTCCTGAACCTTATTCCTCAGAGCCCAACAATCATCTGTGTTATGCCCCGGGCTATCAGAGTGATAAGCGCAACGGGCGTTGGGGTTGTACTTCGGAGATGCTGTGTTTACCACATTCGGAGCTTCCTTGACAGTTACCAGGCTGGTTGACAGCAGTTGCGGTAAAATCTGAGACAGGGTCATGCTGAGCCAAGTGTATTGCCTTTTTTGCCTCTCAACTCTTAGCTGATTGTATTGCTGAGGAGCAGCAGCAGGCTTTGAAATTACCACCGCGTTGACAGCTTGGCGGCTGTTGTACCCCAAAATTTGCCCTCCCATATTCATCAAGAATTGCCAAGTCAAGGTCACAAAAGTCCCCCAGGGTTGTGCAGCTCAACTGTCTCCTATACAGTCAAAACTAGGGTTTGAGTTCTGGTCAAGCAAATGAACTTTTCAAAGGACCAATCAAGTCCCATATGCCTACAAAGATGGTCAAGCATCCTCATGTCAAGTTTCAAGGCATTCAGCTCAAGATTGCACAGTCAAAACCCTAGATTGCACTACAGTCAACTGTAGGGGCAAAATGGTCATTTGGCAGTCAAAAGTTCAAATTTTTGGTCAACATATCATTTTGAAGCCACAAACATCATTTGATCAATGCTTGATCATGAGTCTCAAAATTTGGCTCAGAAATCATCAAAGATGCAAAAGTTGCTATATTTGGACAGCTGAAAAAGTCAACTGAAATTGACCAGGGCATAACTTTCACATGGATTATCAGAAAAATTCCATCCAAGGCTCATTTTGAAGAGAAAGACATTTCCTACAATTCATCTTCATGTTCCAAGTCCAAGAAATGCTCTCACAAAAAGTTATCAATTTCAACATTATAGGTCATTTTCAAAAGTCAACAAAAAGTGACTTTAAGTCAAAGGCCATAACTTGAGATTGGTAAATCAAAATGACATGGGACCAAAGGCATTGGTTAAAGGACTCAAAGACCTTTCCAAAATGTCCAAGAACATGTGAAAAGCTTAAAAATTGACCAAGTTATGCCTTGTGGAAGTTGGGAAATTTTTAGGAATTTTGAAAAGTCAACATTGATGCAAAAGGCCTAAAAATGCAAATGGGCCCATTTTTCTTCCAAATTTCTTCATGCCAAGCCTATGCACGACCATTAGGCCCAAAGGGAAGTATTCTCATATTTTTTAATTATTTATTTGAATTAATATTAATTTATATTCATTTAAATGATTTTAATATATGAAAAATATCAAACTAACCTAAAAAAAATCTTTTCATGCACATTATAAGCTCAATATTTCGTGTAAGTCTTAAATAGGCAAGTTTTGGTATGATTGGCACATGATTGAACAAAAACACCATGAAAAAGATTGTAAAAGATCTTTAACAAATCAAAGATTGAAAACAATTATTGCCATGGATTTTGTGTAATATTCTTAACCTAAAAGCTTGGATATATACTCAGAATCACAACCCTAAGCATGCTAGACTGAAGCTGCGCCCAAATCAAGCTTTTGCATATTGAAAAATTCTCATAAAACTCAAATACTGAAATCAAGGTTGGAGGTCGATTCAAGCTTCAATCTTTATTCCATTAGCATCCTGAGACGTCCCTAAACGTTTCTCAATCAAAAACAACAAGTCAAACGCCTTGAAACGGTATCACAAAGTCAAACTGAACCAAGAAAATATTGAAATCGCATAGCATGATTTAGACATCTTTTTGCATTTTTGTTTGTATATTCATGCTTCTTATGAAGTTTGTGAACTAACCATCGTAATTAATTGGATTTTTGTGGCATAAACATGAATCTACCATGCGCGTTTTCTAGGTTTTCAGGTTCTTAAATTTAGGGCTTTTGCAATACAGTGAAATTGTCCCTTTAAACCACCATGGCTGGACTCAGCATATTAAGACGAAGCAACCTGAACCCTCGCGATAAATTTATGGTCCATAGGGAGCTATTCGCTATTTTCTTGAATACCCCCTAACGCAACACTGTAAAAACCGTTGCCCTTTTGTTTTGTTTTACAGGGTGGGGAAGGAGACGAAGACGTGTCCATCAGCCATTGGTCCTTTTGAAATTCGCGCGTCTTTTACCAATTAGCATTATGTTCCATTTATTATATTTGCGTATTATTATATATTAAATGAAATGCATGTGGTTCAGTGGTAACGTGTTAGGCATGTGACCTCAAAGACCTGGGTTCAAGTCCCAGGTCTTGCAAAATTTCATATTATTTTTCCTTTGGCAATCTCATACAGGTCTCACATAAAGATTCACCATACACGCTATATCCAAGCTACCCACGTGTCCCATACAACCAAATCAAGGGCATGGATTCCAGGAGTGCAATGAATATCAGTCAACGCATGATACATAATCCAAGAAAGTCAGCAAATTGCAAGCTTAATTGGGCCAGAATTACCAGGCCTATACCTCCTTATTTGGGGCAACACCCCACTCTGGTTTGCTTTCTTTATTTTATTTTTTTTATTTTAATTATTGTGTGATTTATTTTATTGCTTTAATTAATTAATTTTCTTTTTTTTTACAAAATATAAAAACACTAAAAATCAGAAAAAAGTCAAAAATTAATAAATATTTATATATTAATTATTTTCATGAATAAATAAAAATGTAGATTATTTAGTTTAATTAGGTTTTCAACTTTAAATCCTTTTTAATAAAAATCCAAAAAATGTAGAATTAGGTTAATTGATATTTTTATTCCTTTTAATATTTTTCCTTTTTTTAGAATAATAGTAATTATTTATTTATTTATTTTTCTATTTAAATTGTACATAAATGAATTAGGTTTAAGTTAGGTCATATTTTAATTCTTTCATAATAAATTAAAAAATATTAGAATTAGGGTTTGCCGTTTAATTTAATTGACTTCTTTTTCCTATTAAATCTAAAAAACACAAAATACCAAAAACATTTAATCATTTAATTTGTAATTCATTATTAATTTTAATTGTTTGCAAAAAGGGTCCAACGCCCTAGTTTATTTTAATTTCTTTATTTCGCGCATTTATTTTATTATCGCTTATTATAATTTTGTAAATATCCCAAAGCCATGTAATTTAAATTTCTCGCACTTTTATTCGCGTTATTTATTTTCCGCTAAATCGGGTCCGGTTTAATTTTGGCGATGTGGACCCGCGCCGTTTGTAATAGTCTTAGACTTATTTTCCGCAAACTTTATAACTGTTAACGAATGCATGCAAGAATGAATGGACAAATTAAAATCAAGCGTAGAACACGACAAACGTGACAAGACAAATAACTGAAACATGACACACAAATCACGCACCACCCCTAGGGTACGCCTCACTGTTGCCTTTCGAAAGGTGATCGTCGAGTAGAGGATGTCTTAGTAAGTCCTCATGATCCGGGAACCTGGCATGAGGGTAGCTTCTAAGGTGTCTTCCCATTGCTCTGGTGATCACCATGTCCCGAACCTCAAATTGACCCGAACACCTCCAACGGTGGTGCTACCTACCTCTCAATGGTGGGATGGCACTACTTTTAAGGACATCTACACAGACGAATTCCTTAGGGTAGGTAGGTTCTCAAGGATACTTGCTCTAATCTCAAAACAAACTCAAAATACTTTTCACACCAACACTTTTCAAAAGCTTTCAAAGCAAATTTTTCAAACACTCTGACGTACGAGTCGAACTGAAATTTTTCAAAAGAAACTTTTTTAAAACCCACATCGAAAAGCAAACAAACAATTTTGAAAACACATTGAGCAAGTATCTAAGAGCCCATGGATAACCATGGATAGAAAGGGTGCTAACACCTTCCCTTTCTATAACCCACCTCCCGAACCGAGAGCGATCTCTTAAAAGGAATTTTTCTGTGCTTTTGTCCTTTCCAATTGGAGAAAATAAAAGACGGTGGCGACTCTTGCTTCCGCGACATTTCGCGAACCAGCGTTAAACAGTCAGTTCCAGATCCACCGATCACAGAACTGGCGACTCTGCTGGGGATATACTTAAAGTGAGGTGTACCTTAGGGCTAGGTCATAACTGTGTTTTCACTTGTATTGTTTTGCTTGCTTTACTATTATGGGTTGCATCGGAGTTACATAGATCCTAACCCGGATCTGGGGATACCCTGTTTAGGTAGCATAAGCTGTGAGGGACCTGTCCGGCGTAGACCGACACAGGTGAAGCAGTGGCTACGTTGGTGTGGCACCTTAGTCTGTACCGATATCCCTTGTGTCGCAACGAGGAGAATATGGGTCTTCTAAGGAGTCATTAAGCACCAACAACCTTAGAACCTTAATTGACACAACTTGGCCTTTAGAACAGTAGCAGTATGCTACGCCCATTGAGGCTAAACTCTCGTGATGGTTCTGGCCGCAAGAAAAGATTGCGATGCTGGAGTTATGACCGATTGAGGGTAGTCAATGATATTGGGATCCTCTAAGAACCCGGTTACTTTTGATTAGGACAGGTATGAACCAACAAACTGAAAGAGGGTAGTACCTAGACCTCATGCTGGCCTAAACTTTAGGGGCTTGCCTTGTGTGACTTGTGTGCCTTACTATGTTTGCTGTTGTATCTGTATGTGGTGTGCTTTATCATAACATCATAGCATCATGAGCATTGCATGCATCCTGCATAAGAACTGACCATTTCAAAGACGAGAGGGTTTCATCTTTGCTCTGTTTTGTAGGACATTATGATGCCTGTGCGAAGGAATACTATCCGGTTCAACTTTGTTCGTTCACCTGAGTTGATTGATGAGTTGGTTAGCAGAATTCCAAACACCACTTCCTTCATTCAGAGGCATGGTTCTCTTCTCAGTTTAGTCACTGCAAAGCGGGATCAACAGTTGATGAGTGTTCTGACCCAGTTCTATGACCCTCAGTACCAGTGCTTCACCTTTCAAGACTTCCAGCTGGTCCCTACCCTGGAAGAGTTCTCTAATCTGCTTGGTATCCCTATCTTGGATCAGACTCCTTTTACTGGTTGGGAAAAGACCCTCAGGCTTGAGGACATTGCTGCAGCTCTTCCTTTGACCCATCAAGAGGTAACAGACAACTGGGTAACTAGAAGCGGAGTTAAGGGTTTCTTGGCCAAGTTTCTGATTGGTAAAGCTAACAGCTTCTGGAATGACTTGGACTTTAGGGCATATGAAGACATCTTGGCTCTCCTAATCTATGGGTTAGTCCTGTTTCCTAATCCTGACAACTTCATCAATGTCACTTCCATTAGGATCTTTATGTCTCAGAACCCTGTGCCCACTCTCTTGGGTGACATCTTGCAACAACTTCATGCCCGTACTACCCGAAGACGAGGAACCCTATGGTGTTGTGTCCCTTTGTTGGTGAGGTGGTTTATTTCGCACCTCCCTAAGTCCGTACTGAAGAACCAAGAAGGAAGAGGTTGGGCTCACAGGTTAATGTCTCTCACCGATAAAGACATCATTTGGACTTGCAGAGGTTTGGATGAGATAGCTATTATTGATCGATGCGGGGAGTATCCTAATGTTCCTCTGATTGGTACTCAAGGAGGGATCTCTTACAATCCATGTCTAGCACTCCGTCAGTTTGGAAGAGCAAGAAGAGCAGGCCCCCATGAGATGTTGGTGCCTCACATCAGTTTCGAGTTTCAGGTGGATAGTGACGAGCTACGTCGTAGGTTCATCAAGGCTTGGGAGAAGGTTCATAAAGCTGACCCACAAGAGCTAGGGCCAAAGACTTCTCTACCTATGGAAGCCTACTACAAATGGGTCCGCATCCGTGCTCAGAAGTTAGGTATGCCGTATGAAGCTGTCAGACCCGTCATTCTCGAGTGTCCTGATAAAGATGGTGTTCCTCCAACTGTCCTTCCTCCTCAGATACCTACTGATTATGAGACATTAAAGAGATCTTGGTCGCAACTGCAAGAAGAACGGGATTCTTACCGGGAAAAGGTCAATGAGCAAGAATCAAAGATCCAGAAGCTGACAAAGCAGTTGGAGAATGAGAGAGCTCTGAATGCCTACCTCCGTACTGAGAAGAAGAGACCATGGGATCAATGAGGAATTCTGAATGTGCCTATACAGTTTTTATTTCCTTTCCAGTTGTTTCATTTCATGTAAACGCCTAAGGGCAACTTGTTGAATAATCTCAGTTACAAAGTTGAATCTAATGAAGTGTGTTCCTTTTTTGTTTACAAAGTTGATTCCCGATTGTCTTTGAAAACATAATTCATACGCATTTCATACATCATGTGCATAGCAGGTTTTCCCCTTTTTCAGGTTGCTTACAGTTCTTCGCTGTTTATTTCAGCATCATGAATTCCGGATCTGAATCAACAGAGACATCAATCAAGGCTCTCCAGGCGCAGAATGCGCAGTTTCAAGAGCTAATCCTGGGTCTAGCTAAGGGCCAAGAGGAATTGAAGACTATGCTCCTGAAGAAGGAGAAAAAGAAGAAAAGAAGAACTGTTCTATTCAACACGGGCCGAAGGTTGGGTAATACTCTGCACCAAGAAGAGGCTGTTTCTTCTGTTGGCAAGAGTCCTTCTCAGGCAGAAGTAAAGCTTCTTACTCCAGAAGTCTCCGACAACGAGACAGATTTTGATGAGGAACAGTATCCTCCTGCAGATGACAGGTACAAACAACTGGAAGACAGGTTGAAGGCCATGGAAGTCCAACAGGTACCCGGGCTGGATTTTGGAGATCTAGGTTTGTCCACTGGTGTGATTATCCCACACAAATTCAAAGCTCCCACCTTCTCCAAGTATGACGGGGCATCCTGTCCCAAGCTGCATTTGAGGTCCTATGTTCGGAAGATTCAGCCGTACTCTGCGGACAAGAATCTATGGATCCACTTCTTCCAGGAGAGTCTTTCAGGGACTCATCTCGAATGGTTCTATCAGCTGGATGGGACCAAAGTTCGTAACTGGGAGGAGCTGGCTACTGCTTTCTACAAGCAGTATCAGTATAATGCCGACCTTGCCCCCACACGTACCCAACTCCAGGGTATGTCGTTAGGTGCAAGTGAAGGTTTTAAAGAGTACGCGCAGAAGTGGAGAGATCTGGCTGGCAGGGTGCAGCCACCTTTGACTGATCGAGAGTTAGTGGACATGTTCTTGGGGACCCTATCTGGGCCATTCTTCAACCATCTCATTGGGAATTCTTCTGCTGGTTTCACTGATTTAATCTTGACTGGAGAGAGAATCGAAGCTGGGCTGAAATCTGGGAAGATTGCAAAGGGGGCATCATCCTCTAGTTCAGAAAAGAAGCCGTTTAAAAAGGAGTCTAGTGCCGTGTATGGTTCTAGGAAGTCAGAAAGACCTGATCGCCGCCAATCTGTCAGTGCGGTCATGATTGCTACGCCTGCTGCCGCTCCCCGGCCAAACAATCCTCAAAGGGCTGATAGACCTCGGAGAGAGTTTACCCGGTTAAGCATGACCCTATCGCAAATCCTGCCACAGTTGCTATCCACCAATTTGGTGACTGTCAAGGAGGCGCCAAAGTTCTCAAACACTACCTCTCCTAAGTACAACCCGAATGCCCGTTGTGCCTACCATTCAGACAGCCCGGGGCATGCCACGGATGACTGTTGGGCGTTAAAGAATAAGGTGCAAGACCTTATCGATGCTAAAGAGATACAATTCGAAGCGCCCGCAAAATCGAATGTAGTTACTGCCCCTATGCCTCAGCACGGGGTAAATGTTATTGATGAAGATGTTTATGCTGTTTCTGTGGATGATCTAGCCACTCCTTTAAAGATCATCAAGAAGAATCTATTGCAGGCCGGTTTATTTCCGGGTTGTAGTGAAGATTGCCTGTTCTGTGTTGTGTCCCCATCCGGTTGCCCCTTGCTAAAGTTAGGCATCCAAAGCTTAATGGATAGTAAGGAGATTCTATTCAAGAAGTCTGCTGTTCGTATGGTTCCAATGGAAGAGGTCTCTGTGGTGACTATCTTCAACAATCCGATCCCGACTCTCCAGAAGAAGCCCGTCCAAATTCTGACTGTTGCACCTGTTACTATCACTGTTCCTGGGCCCCTGCCCTATGTATCTAACAAAGCTGTCCCGTGGCACCATGGGACAGATGTATATATAAACGGAGTTAAACAAGAGCTCAACGCTGGCGCCAGCATCTGTGACATCACTGGCCCGGCCAAAGTTACCCGCAGTGGCAGGCTCTTCTCGCCTGACATTGCGCCACCTGCTGCTAGAAGACCACTCCTGATAATTTCTGCAAGTATACCTACTCCCGTTGCTGATCAAGTTGTTATTCCTGCTGCTGATCCTATTGTTTCTCCTGCTGCCGAGTCATCCAATGCTCGGGGCAAGGGAATTGAAACTGAGCCTGCCCGGATGGAGGTACCCATACCCATAGCTGCTGAGGCCTCCCCACAAGAGATGGAGGAGATTTTGA
The DNA here is from genome assembly GCA_948472305.1 of Vicia faba. Lineage (NCBI taxonomy): Eukaryota > Viridiplantae > Streptophyta > Magnoliopsida > Fabales > Fabaceae > Vicia > Vicia faba. Next base: position 209,553,423 of record OX451737.1, read on the forward strand.
AGATTATAAAAAAGAGCGATTTTAATGTCGTGGAACAGTTGGGGCATACGCCCTCCAAGATATCCATGCTCTCTTTACTGCTATGCTCTGAGGCCCATGCAAAGGCCCTCATCTCATTCCTCAAGAAGGCCCATGTGCCACATGAAACCTCGGCAGTCCAGTTCACTGATTGTGTGGCAAGTCTAACGGCAGATAATGGCTTGGGCTTCTCAGATGCTGATTTGACCTCAAAGGGGAAAGATCATAATGATGCTCTGCATGTCTCAATCGAATGCAGGGGCACCACCTTGGCACATGTGTTGGTTGATACTGGGTCATCTTTGAATGTGCTACCCAAGAAGGCTCTGGATCGTCTAGATTGTGAAGGCCTGGATTTGAAGCCCAGCAACATCATTGTCAGGGCCTTCGATGGTTCAAAGAGGATGGTCCATGGGGAGGTGGACATTCCGATTCGTGTGGGCTCTCAGGTGTTCGACTCCACTTTTTATGTGATGGATATCCGTCCATCTTACTCTTGTCTGCTGGGTCGACCCTGGATACATAAGGCTGGGGCAGTGACCTCTACCTTGCATCAAAAACTGAAGTACCCCGTCAGAGGGAAGATCGTCACCGTGCAAGGTGAGGAAGAATACATGGTGAGCCACCTAAACTCGTTCAGATACATTGAGATGGATGGGGAGTTCATTGAGACCCCCTTTCAGCATTTCGAGGAGGTGTTTCCAATCGCAGCAGAAGCAGCAGAAGCAGGTGGTCCTCTGAAGATGGCTTCCCTAAAGGATGCCAGGGCTGTGGTGCAGAAAGGTGAAGGTGCCAACTGGGGCAGACTTCCAGACTTCACCCAGAAGACTGATAAACTTGGGCTGGGTTTCACCTCAGAAGGGCAGAGAGCTATGAGGAAAGAGAAGATCGGAAGGCCTCCGGTATTTATCAAAGGTTCAGAAGTGAATGCTGTCGGGGAAGACTTTGAAGTGGACGAAGCCGAATTCAACAGCTGGATTTATCCGACGGCCGAAGAAGGATTGAACAATTGGAGTGCAAAGGACCATACCCCTGTTACCTTTGTGACACAGTAATGAATTCCCATGTTTTGTTATTTTGTAATAAACAATAATAAACTCTATGGCCCGGTGTCTGACCCGAGGCACCGTGGTTCTATTTGTGAGGGCATATGAACTGTCATTTTATACATCATGAATGAAAATCTTGGACGTCTTTCGCATTGCAAATATTGTGTTCCTTTTCTATCTTTCTTTTCCTTTACATAATTTTCAAAACAGCTGTATTTACACACACACTCACTCATACAGGTTCCAATCCACTCTGGATCTCACTGATAACAGCTCTGCTAATGCCAATTATGACTTCGAAAATCCGATCAACTTAGCCGAAGACGAAGGTGAAGATGATTGCGAAGTGCCTGGCGAGCTTGCAAGACTGTTGCTTCAGGAAGAGCGGGCAATTCAACCCCATGAAGAGCCAGTAGAAACCATAAACCTGGGTACTGAGGCAGACAGAAAAGAGGTAAAGATTGGTGCTAACCTAGAGCTCAGCGTGAAGCAACGGTTAACCAAGATGTTACATGACTACATGGAGATCTTTGCCTGGTCCTACGAAGACATGCCAGGGTTGGATACCGATATTGTTGTCCATCATTTGCCAACCAGAGAAGACTGCCCTCCAGTTAAACAAAAGGTTCGTCGGATGCGTCCAGAGATGTCCGAGAAGATTAAAGCCGAGGTCATGAAACAGTTTGATGCCGGTTTTCTTGCAGTGACTTCTTACCCTCAGTGGGTCGCTAATGTGGTGCCGGGTACCGAAAAAGGACGGCAAGGTCAGAATGTGTGTCGACTACAGGGATCTGAACAGGGCCAGCCCCAAGGATGACTTCCCCTTACCTCACATTGATGTCCTTGTTGATAATACAGCCCAACACAAAGTATTCTCTTTCATGGATGGCTTTTCAGGCTACAATCAGATCAAGATGGCACCTGAAGACATGGAAAAGACTACATTTGTTACTCAGTGGGGCACCTTCTGTTACAAGGTCATGCCGTTCGGATTAAAGAATGCTGGGGCAACCTACCAACGTGCCATGGTTGCCTTATTTCATGATATGATCCATCATGAGATCGAAGTGTATGTGGACGACATGATCGCTAGGTCCCAAACTGAGGAAGAGCATCTAGATCATCTACAGAAGTTGTTTGACCGGTTGAAACTATACAAGCTGAGATTGAACCCGAACAAGTGCACCTTCGGGGTAAGATCTGGAAAATTGCTAGGCTTCGTGGTCAGTGATAAAGGTATTCAAGTGGACCCTGCCAAAGTCAAAGCTATTCAAGAGATGCCAATTCCTAAGACAGAGAAGGAGGTCAGAGGCTTTTTAGGACGCCTGAATTACATCGCTCGATTCATATCTCATTTGACTGCTACCTGTGAGCCAATCTTCAAGCTGCTGAAGAAAGATCAGGTAGTACGTTGGAACGATGAATGTCAGGCTGCCTTCGACAGAATCAAAGAGTATCTCCAAGAACCACCCATCCTTATGCCACCGGTTGAAGGGAGACCTCTGATCCTATATCTAACAGTGCTTGACAACTCAATGGGGTGTGTGCTGGGGCAGCATGACGAGTCTGGCCGAAAAGAGCATGCCATTTATTACCTTAGCAAAAAGTTTACCGACTGTGAGACCCGATACTCACTGCTTGAGAAAACTTGCTGCGCTTTGGTATGGGCTGCTCGCCGGCTGAGACAGTATATGCTGACTCACACTACCTTGTTGATCTCAAAGATGGATCCGATAAAATACATATTCGAAAAGCCTGCTCTGTCTGGGAGAATTGCAAGATGGCAGATGATCTTGACGGAATACGACATTCAGTACACAACTCAGAAAGCCATCAAGGGGAGTGTATTGGCAGACCACTTAGCTCATCAAGCTGTAGATGACTACCAATCGATGAACTTCGAGTTTCCGGATGAAAGCATTATGATTGTAACGGACTGTGAAGTACCTGGACCGGATGAAGGACCTGAGCCAGGATCCCGATGGTCTATGCACTTTGACGGAGCTTCCAATGCTTTGGGAAATGGTATCGGCGCCATAATCATATCTCCTCAGGGCACTCATACTCCACTCACCGCCCGGCTGTGTTTCAACTGCACCAATAACATGGCGGAGTATGAGGCGTGTATCATGGGTCTTCAAGCTGCGATCGACCTAAGGATCAAATTTCTAAGTGTTTTCGGAGATTCCGCCCTTGTGATCAATCAGATCAACGGAGAGTGGGATACGAAACATCCAAACTTGATTCCTTACAGAGAATGTGTGTTGACCCTGATTCCCCACTTTACAGAGATAACCTTTGAGCACTTTCCAAGAGAAGAGAATCAGTTAGCGGACGCGTTAGCTACAATGTCTTCAATGTTCAAGGTTAAATGGGATAACGAAGCTCCCCGGATCATCATCTGGAAATTGGACGAACCGGCATACTGTTGCGATCTCGAAACTGAATTGGTGACTGAGAAGCCTTGGTACCACGAAGTGAAGAGATATCTGGAAGCTCAGGAATACCCTGAAGGTGCCTCTATCAATGATAAGAAATTCCTGAGGAGGTTCGCAGCCAAGTTCTTCCTAAGCAACGGTATCTTGTACAAGAGGAACCATGATTCAACCTTACTGCGTTGTGTGGACAAAACTGAAGCAGAACGAATCATGGAAGAGCTGCATGAAGGGACCTTTGGTACGCATTCCAGTGGACATACTATGGCTAAAAAGATCCTACGGGCAGGATATTATTGGTCCACCATGGAAGCTGATTGCTACCAACACTCTAGGACATGCCACAAGTGCCAGATCTATGCAGACAAGGTGCATGTTCCTCCGGTTCCTCTGAATGTTCTGACTGCGCCTTGGCCGTTTGCAATGTGGGGCATAGACATGATCGGCGAGATAAAACCTACGGCATCCAATGGACATCGCTTCATCCTAGTGGCGATTGATTATTTCACAAAGTGGGTCGAGGCGGCATCCTATGCCACGGTAACCAAGACTGTTGTGGCACGGTTCATTCGGCACAACCTGATCTGTCGATACGGCGTCCCTGAGCGGATTATTACAGACAACGGTACCAATCTGAACAATAAGATGATTGCTGAGCTTTGCGAACAGTTCAAGATACAGCACCACAATTCTTCTCCTTACAGACCGAAGATGAATGGGGCTGTAGAAGCAGCTAACAAGAACATCAAGAAGATCGTGCAAAAGATGACAGTAACGTACAAAGATTGGCACGAGATGTTACCGTTCGCTCTGCATGGGTACCGTACCTCAGCTAGGACGTCAACCGGGGCAACTCCCTTCTCTCTGGTTTATGGCATGGAGGCAGTCTTGCCGATCGAAGTGCAAATTCCCTCTCTCCGGATAATGAAGGATGCAAATCTGAACGAAGATGATTGGATTCAGACACGACTTGACCAACTTAACCTCATTGACGAAAAGAGACTTGCTGCTATCTGCCATGGTCAGACGTATCAGAAACGGATGATCAGGGCATTTAACAAAAAGGTTAGATCACAAGAATATCAAGTTGGGGATCTGGTTATCAAGAGAATCATCCTTCCTCAGAGTGATCCAAGGGGCAAATGGACCCCTACGTATGAAGGGCCATTTGTGGTTAAGCATGTGTTCTCAGGAGGAGCAATGATCTTAACTAACATGGATGGTGACGACCTTCCTCACCCCGCCAATGCAGACATAGTTAAAAAATACTACGCATGAAAAAAGACCCGCTAGGCTGACATGCCTAGGCAAAAGTTAGGGCTTCCCGTCGAACCAAAAGGGTTCGGGCAAAATGTAGGGATGAAAATGAAAAAAAATCTGTACACCCGGCAAGTCGAAAACCTGAAAAGGCGGCTTGGGCAAAAATGGGTATCCCGGTGGACTGAAAACCCGAAAGGGCGGTCCAGGCAAAAGTTAGGGATAAAAGCGTAAAACTATGTCTCATTGGATCACTTTGCATCCAGAATCCGGTATCTGCATCAAGTTCAAACGGCATCGATCAGTCAGCTTCACCTTCAACCAAGGTCATCAAGTGATGAGACGCTCGGAGTTATAAAGGCAATAGCAGAGTTGAAACCCAGTGGATCATTCATCTTTCACACAGCTGTTTTATTTTTCTTTTGTACAAAACATTGTATAAACTCTTTTGCTCGGCGACGTACCTCTTACTAGGACGTCAGTCTCTTGTATACAAAACGCCTATTCAGGCCATTCAAAATCAATGAAAATATATCTTCAGTTAAACGTGCTCAAGTGTTTTTCTTTTTCTGTTTTGTTTTACGAAGAACGTCCAAGGTTCAATTTGTGATGTATGCATTGACAATAATTTACTAACTCATAAATATTTGCATACGAAACAAAGGAATGAATTGCAGGTGACACTGGAAACAGGGGCAATAAAAGAATTGTCTGAGCAGTCTAATTGTTCTATCCTCCAAGGTACTAAGGTAGGTTCAGCTGAAGAACACGGCCAAGTGTATCTTAATTCCCCAGAGAATGGTTCAGCAAAACAATACATTCTTCTCCAGGCAGAGTTATCAAACCTCAAGGAAGTTGGGTATCTTCCAGCAGATATCAACCTTCCCCAGCAGCATGAATTCTTAACAAGCATCCCCGGTAGTCTTGGTCTAAAGATTGTTCCCCGGCGGTATCTCAACATCCAAAGGAATCACTTCCCCGCAGCATATCAAACTTCCCCCAGAAGAGTCCAATCCAGCTTCACCAACAAAATTGGAAGTCATATCCCCAAGCAATAAGCTTATCCCCAGTAAATTCTGGAAGCTTATCCCCTCGCAGAGCACGAACGCGTCGTCCCGGCTTGATTTAAAGAGTTATTTCCGTAACAGGATATAACTGGGTTATCCTCAGCCAAAAGCTACGGAAAGAGCGTCCTCGGCAAAGTATCTTCCTACCCCCAGCGAAGTCTATCAACACTTCCAGCACAACAAGGATGTCCCCAGCATAACTCATCAACGGTATCCCCAGCGGAGTTATATTCATCAACTCAGCAAAGCATCGCTATCCCCACAGAGTAGCACTCCCCAGCATGATCGCTAGAGTATCTTTTCTCCCGCAGAATTATTCCATTTGCCAAGTTTATTCCTCAACGGAGTTATCTTCTCCTACCGGTATTCTTGCAACAATCATCCACAGCGGAAGCAAAATCTCTTCCTCAACATCAGCCCAGGATATGACTTCCCGGCACCCGTCAAGGATTTATTTTCCTAGACAAAAACATACATGAATCATCACATATATCATTACAGCATGCATGTACACATCATATCATATAAATCGTATCCATGTTTGTTTGATCCATATCATGCATCGCATATAACTGACCTCTACCTTTCAGGAAAGATGCAGTTGAAATTCTCAAACATATTTCAAGGACTTCTCTAGTCCAGTTAAATCGACTCCAAACAGATTTTTCCGATAAAGACTCAGTAGAAGTTCTTTTATGGTCTCCTCTCCAACGGCGTGTGAGGTGGTAATGCCTTCTTCAGATGTTCCCCTCTCCGGCATGAGCGTGAGGTGATATTCTTTTATGGTCTCCTCTCCAACGGCGTGTGAGGTGGTAATGCCTTCTTCAGATGTTCCCCTCTCCGGCATGAGCGTGAGGTGATATTCTCTTATGGTCCCCTCTCCAACGGCGTGTGAGGTGGTAATTCCTTCTTCAGATGTTCCCCTCTCCGGCATGAGCGTGAGGTGATATTCTCTTATGGTCCCCTCTCCAACGGCGTGTGAGGTGGTAATTCCTTCTTCAGATGTTCTCCTCTCCGGCATGAGCGTGAGGTGATATTCTCTTATGGTCCCCTCTCCAACGGCGCGTGAGGTGGTAATTCCTTCTTCAGATGTTTCCCTCTCCGGCATGAGCGTGAGGTGATATTCTCTTATGGTCCCCTCTCCAACGGCGCGTGAGGTGGTAATTCCTTCTTCAGATGTTTCCCTCTCCAACGGCGAGTGAGGTGATATTTCCTTTCAGATTATAATTTCCTATAGTTCCCTCTCCAACGGTGAGTGAGGTGACTCCCTTTGAGGTTATAATGTCCTTCGGTTCTCTTCCTGACACTACGAAGATGGTAATCCTCACCAAGGTTTTCTCAACGAGCGTTGTTGAGGTTGAAATCATTCAGGATTCTCTTACCATCCATGCTAAGGCAGTAACCATCCCTGGTTCATTCATCAGCGTTTGAAGCTCCAGACTCAGCTCCTGTAACCAATCAGGACACATCTATACCAAGCATCTGAAATCAGCTCCTGCGACGTGTCAGGTACTCATTTTTCTGTTTTGCAGGTATGCAGGTTCTCGCTAAGGAATCTCCTACGCAATCAACATCCAGATGGCATCTATAAGCCCATCATCCTATCCAGCAATCTCTAAATGGCATCTATAAGCCCATTCCCCCATCACCATCACTATGTGAGCGCAAATTTCTGGGCACTCTAGTGTCCAATCATCTTCTACCCTCGGATTACGAAAGGCACGTCAGCCAATCTGCATCCTCAGGTCTAAGAAGATTGAACAGGGGCAACTGTTGTACCCCAAAATTTGCCCTCCCATATTCATCAAGAATTGCCAAGTCAAGGTCACAAAAGTCCCCCAGGGTTGTGCAGCTCAACTGTCTCCTATACAGTCAAAACTAGGGTTTGAGTTCTGGTCAAGCAAATGAACTTTTCAAAGGACCAATCAAGTCCCATATGCCTACAAAGATGGTCAAGCATCCTCATGTCAAGTTTCAAGGCATTCAGCTCAAGATTGCACAGTCAAAACCCTAGATTGCACTACAGTCAACTGTAGGGGCAAAATGGTCATTTGGCAGTCAAAAGTTCAAATTTTTGGTCAACATATCATTTTGAAGCCACAAACATCATTTGATCAATGCTTGATCATGAGTCTCAAAATTTGGCTCAGAAATCATCAAAGATGCAAAAGTTGCTATATTTGGACAGCTGAAAAAGTCAACTGAAATTGACCAGGGCATAACTTTCACATGGATTATCAGAAAAATTCCATCCAAGGCTCATTTTGAAGAGAAAGACATTTCCTACAATTCATCTTCATGTTCCAAGTCCAAGAAATGCTCTCACAAAAAGTTATCAATTTCAACATTATAGGTCATTTTCAAAAGTCAACAAAAAGTGACTTTAAGTCAAAGGCCATAACTTGAGATTGGTAAATCAAAATGACATGGGACCAAAGGCATTGGTTAAAGGACTCAAAGACCTTTCCAAAATGTCCAAGAACATGTGAAAAGCTTAAAAATTGACCAAGTTATGCCTTGTGGAAGTTGGGAAATTTTTAGGAATTTTGAAAAGTCAACATTGATGCAAAAGGCCTAAAAATGCAAATGGGCCCATTTTTCTTCCAAATTTCTTCATGCCAAGCCTATGCACGACCATTAGGCCCAAAGGGAAGTATTCTCATATTTTTTAATTATTTATTTGAATTAATATTAATTTATATTCATTTAAATGATTTTAATATATGAAAAATATCAAACTAACCTAAAAAAAATCTTTTCATGCACATTATAAGCTCAATATTTCGTGTAAGTCTTAAATAGGCAAGTTTTGGTATGATTGGCACATGATTGAACAAAAACACCATGAAAAAGATTGTAAAAGATCTTTAACAAATCAAAGATTGAAAACAATTATTGCCATGGATTTTGTGTAATATTCTTAACCTAAAAGCTTGGATATATACTCAGAATCACAACCCTAAGCATGCTAGACTGAAGCTGCGCCCAAATCAAGCTTTTGCATATTGAAAAATTCTCATAAAACTCAAATACTGAAATCAAGGTTGGAGGTCGATTCAAGCTTCAATCTTTATTCCATTAGCATCCTGAGACGTCCCTAAACGTTTCTCAATCAAAAACAACAAGTCAAACGCCTTGAAACGGTATCACAAAGTCAAACTGAACCAAGAAAATATTGAAATCGCATAGCATGATTTAGACATCTTTTTGCATTTTTGTTTGTATATTCATGCTTCTTATGAAGTTTGTGAACTAACCATCGTAATTAATTGGATTTTTGTGGCATAAACATGAATCTACCATGCGCGTTTTCTAGGTTTTCAGGTTCTTAAATTTAGGGCTTTTGCAATACAGTGAAATTGTCCCTTTAAACCACCATGGCTGGACTCAGCATATTAAGACGAAGCAACCTGAACCCTCGCGATAAATTTATGGTCCATAGGGAGCTATTCGCTATTTTCTTGAATACCCCCTAACGCAACACTGTAAAAACCGTTGCCCTTTTGTTTTGTTTTACAGGGTGGGGAAGGAGACGAAGACGTGTCCATCAGCCATTGGTCCTTTTGAAATTCGCGCGTCTTTTACCAATTAGCATTATGTTCCATTTATTATATTTGCGTATTATTATATATTAAATGAAATGCATGTGGTTCAGTGGTAACGTGTTAGGCATGTGACCTCAAAGACCTGGGTTCAAGTCCCAGGTCTTGCAAAATTTCATATTATTTTTCCTTTGGCAATCTCATACAGGTCTCACATAAAGATTCACCATACACGCTATATCCAAGCTACCCACGTGTCCCATACAACCAAATCAAGGGCATGGATTCCAGGAGTGCAATGAATATCAGTCAACGCATGATACATAATCCAAGAAAGTCAGCAAATTGCAAGCTTAATTGGGCCAGAATTACCAGGCCTATACCTCCTTATTTGGGGCAACACCCCACTCTGGTTTGCTTTCTTTATTTTATTTTTTTTTATTTTAATTATTGTGTGATTTATTTTATTGCTTTAATTAATTAATTTTCTTTTTTTTTACAAAATATAAAAACACTAAAAATCAGAAAAAAGTCAAAAATTAATAAATATTTATATATTAATTATTTTCATGAATAAATAAAAATGTAGATTATTTAGTTTAATTAGGTTTTCAACTTTAAATCCTTTTTAATAAAAATCCAAAAAATGTAGAATTAGGTTAATTGATATTTTTATTCCTTTTAATATTTTTCCTTTTTTTAGAATAATAGTAATTATTTATTTATTTATTTTTCTATTTAAATTGTACATAAATGAATTAGGTTTAAGTTAGGTCATATTTTAATTCTTTCATAATAAATTAAAAAATATTAGAATTAGGGTTTGCCGTTTAATTTAATTGACTTCTTTTTCCTATTAAATCTAAAAAACACAAAATACCAAAAACATTTAATCATTTAATTTGTAATTCATTATTAATTTTAATTGTTTGCAAAAAGGGTCCAACGCCCTAGTTTATTTTAATTTCTTTATTTCGCGCATTTATTTTATTATCGCTTATTATAATTTTGTAAAATCCCAAAGCCATGTAATTTAAATTTCTCGCACTTTTATTCGCGTTATTTATTTTCCGCTAAATCGGGTCCGGTTTAATTTTGGCGATGTGGACCCGCGCCGTTTGTAATAGTCTTAAACTTATTTTCCGCAAACTTTATAACTGTTAACGAATGCATGCAAGAATGAATGGACAAATTAAAATCAAGCGTAGAACACGACAAACATGACAAGACAAATAACTGAAACATGACACACAAATCACGCACCACCCCTAGGGTACGCCTCACTGTTGCCTTTCGAAAGGTGATCGTCGAGTAGAGGATGTCTTAGTAAGTCCTCATGATCCGGGAACCTGGCATGAGGGTAGCTTCTAAGGTGTCTTCCCATTGCTCTGGTGATCACCATGTCCTGAACCTCAAATTGACCCGAACACCTCCAACGGTGGTGCTACCTACCTCTCAATGGTGGGATGGCACTACTTTTAAGGACATCTACACAGACGAATTCCTTAGGGTAGGTAGGTTCTCAAGGATACTTGCTCTAATCTCAAAACAAACTCAAAATACTTTTCACACCAACACTTTTCAAAAGCTTTCAAAGCAAATTTTTCAAACACTCTGACGTACGAGTCGAACTGAAATTTTTCAAAAGAAACTTTTTTAAAACCCACATCGAAAAGCAAACAAACAATTTTGAAAACACATTGAGCAAGTATCTAAGAGCCCATGGATAACCATGGATAGAAAGGGTGCTAACACCTTCCCTTTCTATAACCCACCTCCCGAACCGAGAGCGATCTCTTAAAAGGAATTTTTCTGTGCTTTTGTCCTTTCCAATTGGAGAAAATAAAAGACGGTGGCGACTCTTGCTTCCGCGACATTTCGCGAACCAGCGTTAAACAGTCAGTTCCAGATCCACCGATCACAGCGGCGTTCCGGTTTGTTCTGTCTCCTGGGACCATACACAGCACTAGCTTCCTTCTTGAAGGGCTTCTTTTCAGAGCTCGAGGAGGCACTTTTCTGTATCTTCCCCGATTTGATACCAGCTTCGATCCTCTCACCAGTCAGGATCAGGTCTGTAAACCCAGCAGAGGAATTACCAATCAGGTGATTAAAGAACGGACCAGACAGGGTCCCCAAGAACATGTCCACGAGTTCACGATCATTCAACGGTGGCTGCACCCTGCCAGCCAGGTCTCTCCATTTCTGCGCATACTCCTTAAAACCTTCACCCGTTCCCCGTGACATACCCTGGAGTTGGGTACGCGTGGGAGCGAGGTCGGAATTGTACTGATATTGCTTATAAAAAGCAGTAGCCAAGTCCTCCCAGTTACGAATGTTGGTTCCATCCAGCTGATAGAACCATTCGAGATGAGTCCCTGAAAGACTCTCCTGGAAGAAATGGATCCATAAGTTCTTGTCTGCGGTGTAAGGCTGGATCTTCCTTACATAAGAACAGAGGTGCAGCTTAGGACAGGAAGCCCCGTCGTACTTCACAAAGGCAGGTGCCTTGAACTTGTGTGGGATCACCACCCCAGAAGATAACCCTAAGTCTCCAAAATCCAACCCAGGCACACGTCAAATCTCCATAGCATTTAACCGGTCCTCCAGCTGTTTGTACCTGTCCTCAGCAGGAGGGTACTGTTCATCATTGAAATCTGTCTCTGTGTCAGAGACCACGGGACTAGGAACCCTTCCCTCCTGGTGACTGCCTTCCCCAACAGATGGAGTAGTCCTCTCAGCTTCATTCTGCAGTGTATTCCCGAGTCTGCGTCCAGTGTTGAACAACACAGTCCTCTTCTTCTTCTTCTTCTTCTTCAGGAGCAAAGCCTTCAACTCCTGTTGTCCCTGGGCTAAGTTCATGACCATCTCTTGAAACTGGGCGTTCTGGGCCTGGAGGGCCTTGATAGCTTATTCAGTAGTTGGTTCAGGATTCATGATGACTGAGTGCTGAAATAAACAGCGAAGAAGATTAAGCAACCTGTAGAAAAAGGGTACCTGTGATGCATATGATGGATGAAATGTGTATGAATTATGTTTTCAAAGACAACCAGGAATCAACTTTATAGACAAAAGGAACACACTTTATTAGATTTAAACTTTGGAATTTAAATTGTTCAACAAATTGCCCTTAGGCGTTACAGGAATGAAAATACTGAAAAGGAAATAAAAGCTGTAAAGGAAACATCCAAAGCCCATCAGTGCTCCCATGGCCTCCTCTTCTCAGTACGGATATAGTCATTCATGATCCGCTCGTTCTCCAATTGCTTGGTCAGCTTCTGGATCTTCTGTTCCTGTTCGTTGAACCTTTCCCAATAAGAATCCCGTTCTTCCTGTAGTTGCGCCCAAGACCTCTTTAGTGTATCAACATCAGTGGGTATCTGAGGAGGGAGTATGGTTGGAGGAACCCCGTCTCCATCAGGAATTTCAAGAATGATAGGCCTGACAGCTTCATATGGCATATCTAACTTCTGAGCACGGATGCAGACCCATCTGTAATAGGGTTCCATTGGTAGAGAATTCTTTGGTCCCAACTCATGTGGGTCAGCTTTGTGAATTTTGTCCCAAGCTTTGATGAATCTATGGCGCAGCTCGTCACTATCTACCTGAGACTCAAAACTGATGTGAGGTACCAACATCTCATGAGGCCCTGCTCTTCTGGCTCTTCCAAATTGACGGAGAGCTAAATATGGATTATAAGAGATTCCTCCCTGGGTACCGATCAATGGAACATTAGGATACTCTCCGCAACGATCAATAGCAGCCACCTCATCTAAACCTCTGAGAGTCCAAATGATGTCATTATCAGTGAGAGACATTAACCTATGAGCCCAGCCTCTTCCTTCTTGGTTCTTCAGCACGAACTTGGGGAGGTGCGAAATAAACCACCTCACTAACAAAGGAGTACAACACCACAGAGTTCCTCGTCTTCGGGCAGTACGAGCATAGAGTTGTTGCAGGATATCACCCAAGAGAGTGGGTACAGGGTTCCGAGACATGAAGATCCTTATGGCATTGATATTGACAAAGTTATCAGGATTTGGAAACAATACTAGACCATAGATTAAGAGAGCCAGAATGTCCTCGTACGCCCTGAAGTCTAAGTCATTCCAGAAACTGTTAGCTTTACCAATCAGAAACTTAGCCAAGAAGCCCTTAACTCCGCTTCTAGTCACCCAGTTGTCCATTACCTCCTTGTTGGTCAAGGGAAGGGCTGCAGCAATCTCCTCAAGCCTAAGAGTCTTTTCCCAACCAGTGAATGGGGTCTGATCCAAGATAGGGATACCAAGAAAATCAGAGAATTCTTCCAGGGTAGGGACCAGCTGGAAGTCTTGAAAGGTGAAGCAATTGTACAAGGGATCATAAAACTGGGTCAAGACACTCATCAGTTGTTGGTCCCACTTTGAGGTGACTAAACCGAGAAGAGAACCATGCCTCTAGATGAAGGAAGTAGTGTTTGGAATTCTGTCAACCAACTCTTTAAGCAAATCAGGTGGGTGAACACAATTGAGTCGGATAGTGTTCCTTCGCACAGGCATCATGATGTCCTACAAAACAGAGCAAAGGTGAAACCCTCTTGTCTTTGAAATAGGTCAGTCCTTATGTAGGATGCATGCAATGGTATGATGGTATGATGTTATGGTAAAGCACACCACAAGTATTCACAAAGGCAAACATGATAAGGCACACAAGTCACACAAGACAGCCCTTAGGGTTTAGGCCAGCATGAAGTTCAGGTACTACCCTCTTTCAGTTTCGTTGGTTAACACCTGTCCTATCAAAAGTAACTGGGTTCTAGAGGATCCCAATATCACTGACTACCCTCAATCGGTCATAACTCCAGCGTCGCAATCTTTTCTTGCGGCCAGAACCATCGCGAGAGTTTAGCCTCAATGGGTGTAGCATACTGCTACTGTTCTATGGCCAAGTTAGGTCACATTAGGGTTCTAAGGTCGGTTGGTGCTTAATGACTCCTCAGAAGACCTATATTCTCCTCGTTGCAACACAAGGGATATCGGTACAGACCAAGGTGCCACACCAACGTAGCCACTGCTTCACCCGTGTCGGTCTATGCCGGACAGGTCCCTCACAACTTATGCTACCTAAAAGGGTATCCCCAGATCCGGGTTAGGATCTATGAAACTCCGATGCAAAGCCCACAAATATAAAGCAATCAAAGCAAAGCAATTGAAAACATAAGTATGATCTAATCCTAAGGTACACCTCACTTTTATAGTCCCTAGCAGAGTCGCCAGTTCTGTGATTGGTGGAAATAGAACTGACTGTTTTTTAGCTGGTTTCGCGAAATGTCGCGGTAAGCAAGAGTCACCACCGTCTTTTATGTTCTCCAACATGGAAAGGACAAAAGCACAGCAAAATTCCTTATTCGAGATGTCTCTCAGTTCGGGAGGTAGATTTATAGAAAGGGAAGGTGTTAGCACCCTTTCTATCCGTGGTTATCCACGGGCTCTTAGGTACTTGCTCTTATGTTTTCAAAATTTGTTTGCTTTTCAAGTGTGTGTGGGTTTTGAAAAAAAGTTTCGTTCGAAAAATTTCTGAGTAACTCTTGTATCTATCCTCAAGAGTGTATGAAAGATTTGTTTGAAAACTTTTGAAAGTGTAGGTGCGAAAAGTTGTTTTTGTTTGTTTGAAAATAGCAAGTACCCATGAGAATCTACCTACTCTAAGGAATTAAGCTGTGTAAGAGTCCTTTAGATAGTGCTATCCTACCATTGAGAGGTAGGTAGCACCGTCGTTGGAGGTGTTCGGGTCAATTCGATTATCGGGACAGTGTGGTCACCGAAGCAATGGTAGGACACCTTAGAAGTAACCCTAATGTCCTAGATCCTTTTATCCAAGGCAACCGTTTCGAGGCAACTGGATCTTTAGGACAGAAGGGCGACCTCTAAGACATCCTATACTTGATGACCACGTCGAGGCAACCAGTGAGGCGTACCCTAGAAGTGGCATGTGCTTTGTGTGTTGTTTTTCAGTTAAGGTTATCTTGTACATGTTATTTGTGAGCTACGGATTAATTTTATTTACATACATTCTTGAAGGCATATTAGCAGTTAGGAGTGCGGAAAATAAATTGCAGAAATGTAAATCTAGCTATTACAAGGCGCGGGTCTATACATCGCCAAAAACAAAACCCGTTTTGAAAAATAAAAATGCAAGAAATTAAATAAGGAGATAAAATCCTAATTAACTATTACATACCCTGTACAGATACAAAAATATAATGAATATAAATAAATACGCGCGAATAGAAATTTAATCGGGAACGTCCTAAGGGTTTTGACCCTTTTAAGAAAAGAATTGAATTTTTGTCTTTTTTCTTTTTGTGATTATTGAAATTAAAACTAATAGCTAATTAATTAATTAATTAAGAAAATGTTTTTGTGTTTTTATGTTTTAATAAAAAAAAGGAATTAAAAATGTCAAAAGAAAAGCCTAAGTCTAAATTATTTTATTTATTGTAAAAAGGTATTAAGTTAAATAAATAAACTAATTTAATTTAATTTACATTTACTTACAAAAAATAGTGTGAAATTAATAAATAATAATAATATTAGTGTTTTTTTTTTTATGAAAAATATTAATTATGTTAATAGTTAATAAAAAGAATAAGAAATAAAATAAGACAAATAAAAAAAAATGACAAAATAAAAATGCAAACCCAAGGGGGGTTTGGGCCAGAATTGGGAGTTTGTTTAGCATTGTTGTGGCCTATTTGCATCCAACTACGTTGACTTTGGGAATTGAGTGGGGCGCTGGTTGACCAGGAATATGGTGTGCTTTCATCCTGACTCGTGGATTGCCACCTGAAGACACATGGCGTGTGGAGGTTGGAAGTCCATGGTGGACGTATCCTGGAAGGCTGCACTTGAATAAGCATGAGAAAATGATAACAAGAAATGTGGGGGGACCTGGGATTCGAACCCAGGTCCTGTAACCTTTTCCAATAGCATGGCCACCAACTGAGCTGTGCATGTTAGTTATTACTAAAACAAAACATAATTATAATATTGGTAAACAAACATATGCCTGAAAATAAATAAAAAAACGCGCGATATTTGAAGATGGCCAACGACAGGACGATACCTCATCGTCTTCTTCAACACTTTGCTGGTTATTTACCTGCGGATTTTTATCCGCAGGTAGTTTCGTAGCTTATCTCAAAAACGTCCCTAGGCCATAAAAATTCCATCCAATCACATGGACGTGATCGTCTCTGTCTCCTCATTATCCCTGTAACCATCATTCATCTTGATTTTGCCTATATGGAAAACACCTAAAACACAAGCGTATGAACCCTAGGTTCGAACATCATGATATAGGGGCCAATAACAAAATTGAATAATGCAATTATGTTAGAAATCAAATGATAAACATGAATATACCAATGTTTTGAAGAAAAGGTGCAAGGAATGGAAGTTACGATTTCGTGTTCAGAGAAAAGTTTGAGACAACTTACAGTGCGATGTGGTTGATGAAAAGGCTTGGTTTTTATTGCTGTAGCACCACTGGATGTCCAGGAAGAAGGCTATATTCTCTTTTTCGTTTGAAAGTGCCTGCAATACTGCTTTAGATCTCACCTTTTTTTGGACAATTTTCAGTTTTTGCTCTGGCCGTTTCAATGAGTTCTAGGTCGTGAATCAGGTATGGAACATTTGCATATGTATGTATGAATGAGAATAAGTCACATAAAGAGCCAATGATCCATTGCATTTAAGTTTTTGAATTCTTGCTTAACCACCATTAAAGACTTTCCAAGCTTGGTTCAAAATTTGAATTTTATGCATAAATGGCCCTAGCATGAAATGGGTAGGTTGTTCATGACACATAAAAGTCATTCAAATCAAAAGATGTTATTTAATAAATTTTTTTGATTTTATTTGAATTTTATGGATTTAAAATGAATTAAATCAAATAAAATTAAATAAAAATAGAAAAATTAATTTTTAATCTTGAAATGAATCATGGGACACGTGGGTGGCATGACAAGGCTGAATCAAGTGGAAGAAAGTGGGCCCTTTTGTCAA
Organism: Vicia faba; assembly: GCA_948472305.1. Classification (NCBI taxonomy): domain Eukaryota; kingdom Viridiplantae; phylum Streptophyta; class Magnoliopsida; order Fabales; family Fabaceae; genus Vicia; species Vicia faba. The sequence goes on from OX451737.1 coordinate 209,570,833, forward strand.
AAATTGAAGTTTCAAGGATAGTTGACTTTTGCCATTTCACAAAAATTTCCCAACTTCTCCAATGCATATCTTGCTCAATTTTTATCATATGAACATGTTCTTGGACATTTTCGAAAGGTCTTGAAGTCCTCTAACCAATGCCTTTGGTCCCATGTCATTTTGATTTACCAATTTCAAGTTATGGTCTTTGACTTAAAATGCCTTTTTGTTGACTTTTGAAAATGACCTATAATGTTGAAATTGATAACTTTTTGTGAGAGCATTTCTTGGACTTGGAATGTGAAGATGAGTTGTAGGAAATGTCCTCCCCTTCAAAATGAGCATTGGATGGGATTTTTCTGATGAACCATGAAAAAGTTATGCCTTGGTCAAGTTACAGTTGACTTTTCAGCTGTCCAAAAATAGAAACTTTTGCATCTTGATGATTTTTGAGCCATGCTTGTGGAATCATGATCAAGATTTGACCAAATGATGATTGTGGCTTCAAAATAAGATGTTGACCAAATATTTGACTTTTGACTGCCAAATGACCATTTTGCCGCTATAGTTGATTGTGAAGCAATTAGGGTTTTTGACTGTGCAACTTGACCTTGTGAGCCTTGAAACTTGACATGTGGGTGCTTGACAATGTATATGCGCATGCGGGACTTGATTGAGCCCTTGAAAACCTCAACTTCCTTGCAAGAACCAAAACCCTAATTTGACTGGCTTAGGAGGATGGTTGACTGTGCAACCCTTGAGTAGACTTGAGCAAGTTGAGATGATGTTTGTCAAAACTTTGAAGAATATGGGAGGGCAAATTTTGGGGTACAACAGATATCAAGGATCAAATTAGGATAAGAAATGATGACGAAAGATAGTATGGAAAAACATACACCTAACAATGATATTGAAAATCAAAGTAGGGTGAAAAATAAGAGATAATAAAACATCACACCTAACAATGATATTAAGAATCAAAGTAGGATAAAAGATAGGAGATGAAGATTAGGAAATCATACATCTCACATGAGAAGAGAGACTTACTCAAGATGTAAGGTACTTAGATAAGGTACCTAAAGAAAATATGCTTAGATAAGAAAATAAAGAAGAACATGCACGTAGGTAGACACCTAAACAAATAGTCAAGTAGAAGAGGATATAACATTTAAACAATCAAAGCATGCTTATAAAGGTAAAACTTTAAGTCATGCATCAATATGCATGGATGAGAAATAAAGACAGGTATGATGATACCTAACAGAGAAGATCCATTGCCTCTTCAATGCGCATGAGTTAAGAAAACTCTACCGAACGCCTCTTTGAACCTCCTTAATCAACCATCAATTAGGCATACCCGAGTTGCGTCAATGATCGATCATAAGATCATAGCACAAGTGTCCATAAGATAAATGGAATGCTTGGTGTATGAGAATTGAATCGGGTTATGATTAACCAAGGGGTGTACTTGATTAATCTCGTTAGAGTAGGTGCTCCTACCCTCAACTATGAGACCCTTTGTGCATGAAAACACTTGGTATATGGACCAAAGTGGTTGATTTGGGTTATGATTAATCAAGGGAAAAACGTGATTAATCTCGTGAGAATGGCCATGCCCAAACTAAACTATGAGACCCTTTTGGTGCATGGAAACACTTGGTATATGGACCAAAGTAAATGATTCGGGTTATGATTAATCAAGGGAAAAACTTGATTAATCTCGTGAGAATATCCATGCCCAAACTCAACTGTGAGACCCTTTAGAAAATGCTTGGTATGTAGAACAAGGGGAGAGAAGGGAGTTGCTTTAATGCATAAGATAAAAATAAAAAGCCCATACAAGATGGCTATATGCATGCTCCTAGAAAGTGGGATTAGCGTGGCGCTAGTATTCTAAACCACCAATTGGAACAACCGATCGAATAATTGTCACTATAGAAAATACCAGGACCAAACTATGAATGTGTGCAAGTGTGCATTTGTAGAGGGATACATTTTCATTGATGATGAGCCCAAGAGGAGACCATGTGTTTTAATTGAACAAAATATGCATAATATCAATAATTAAAACATATAAAGAAATAACAAAGAAAATAAAATTCTAAACTATTACAAACCATAAGGGAATTTGGGTACAAGTTTATGAATGTGGATGTATCGAATCGACAACACGATTAAAAGTATAAATAATCACACAATACAACCCAATCGAAATTAATTTAAATAACTAATTAAATTGAACCACCTTATTTAATAAAATTAACTAACAAAATAATTAATTATATTAAATATTATTTTCCAATCTAATTAATCATTTAAAATAAATAATATTTTTTGTATTTTTTATTTGATAGAAATCAAAATAAGTAAAGAAAAAATAAAGTAATAAGCAAAAATTAAATGAAAGATATAGAAAGAAAATTAAATGGGCCTACATGCAGTAATTATGGGGGGGTAAGGGGATAGAAATTTGCTAGGCCCAGCAACAAAGGTCCAAGTACAAGGGAGTCTGCACGATCCTGTGTGAGCAGCTTCAGGGGGAGCAACATGAGGGCTCGTGTGTTGGACCAAAAGATTCGAATATGACGGTGGGGACACAAGGGTGCATCACAAGGCTGGTGGAGAGGTGCACATGTGATCCGCTGGATCTGATGGCTACGCCTTATGAAGATCCACTGTGAGCAGCAGATCTAGAGTATTGGATCTTGATTAGTATCGATATGATGATGATTTATTGGCTGTGAGGTGAGGATGCATGATTGATATGATGAGTGAACCTGCACAAAATCAATGGTAACCACAACGACGATGACAAGTGTCACCGCCTGGTTAGCATTCTTAACTAAAGCAAAATTAACAAAATTGAAACAAAATAAAACAATGTTTTAGAATAAGTAATCTTTTCTTCTCTCAACCTCGAATTCATGTTCCCTTTGAAGAGAGCTCTCCGTAGGCGACATGGCCGCCACACTGGAAATCGCCTCACGGCGGCGGCAGCAGTAGTGGATCATGATATTGCTCCGATCTTCAAATTTCTTCCACCTTTCTCTTTGTCTTACCCTTCTGAGTGCTAATCTGACATTTGATTTTGCAAAGGATCTACGATTTCATCTAGATCTAAATAGGGGTTTCAAAACCCTAGGTCTAGATATGATGGAATCCGTGATGTTGTCATTGTTGTTGCAGATCTGGATAACAAACACAGATGGTGAACGCAGAGGTCAGACACGAAATCGCTGTATTGATGAAGGTCGTTGATCTTCAGTGAGATCTTTCTGATTTTTGTATCTTCTTCTCAGATTCGGAACTTGAAATAACTTTTCCTCTTCTTCTTTATGATTCTAAAGGGTTTTGTGTAAGAGAAAATGATGAACGATTTAGGGTTTGGATTGCTGCGACTTCTGTGTATATGTGAACGATTGCCTCTGTTTGTTTTTTTTAATTTTCTGTAGGGTTTGTACAAAAAGGAAGATGATGATAACTAGGGTTTTGTGTTTTCTTGTGCATCTTTTCTGGTTTCTATGTACAATGGTTCCCCCCCCCCTTTATTTCAGTGCAATGAATGCTTTTATAGCTAAGAAATTAGGGCTTTGTTGTGGTTTGAACTCATTAATTTTCTTTGACAGCCTTGTTGATTTTTCTGTATTGCGCCCTCACGAATTCTGCTTGTTATAATTTTTTTTGGTTTTTCTTGTTTGTGGCCTTTTATTGATATGTGCATTTTGATGTTGTTGGGCTGAGACTTATTTCTGACTTTGTTTATTTTTTAGATGTGTTAATCTGATATCAGGATGGGAATTTTCCATTTACATTTGTATTTTGAAAACTCTTTTGTGAACCAAAGTGGGCTTTGAGATTTGCAATAGAAAATGCTTTGGCCTATGATTGAATTTGAAATTCTGATTTCTTGTGAATCAGATGTATGATGCCTTTTATGTTGCTTGAACATGATTCGAAAACCACACCCTAATTCTGATTCCTACACAAACCCTAGTGATGAACTCGTGAAACCCCTTGGAAATTTCTTGCTTAGGTTTCATTGATTGTATTCTAACATTTCTCTCTTTCTTGTTTTATGATATGATGATTGGCAAGGGCTTGGAGTATGGAGATGGACAACATGAAGTTTGGAAGTATATTTACAAGAAAAGCCATGAAAAGCTTTATAGGATTAGGAGTTCTTCTTAAGTTTGCCTTGTAATTTTAGGAATTTGAATGCTTTTGTAGAAAGAAGCAATCTTGAGAATTTGAGGGACTTGTAAATGATGATGTAAAGTTGTTTGAACTTTGTGGATGAATTTTAGTAACAAACTTAGAGAAAGTATGTTGAATGTATGAACTCCTTACAAAAAAGGTGTAAACTTGTATAAACTAGATCTTGCAATTCAATTTTCTTTGCCATAACTCTTGTAGAAACATGTTGAATCTTGCAAGAAATATTTGAAAGGAATTTGCAACAATTTGAATGAAACTTTCCATGTTTAATGTTTTGAGATAAACTTGAATGGCCCTTGAATTAATACTTGAATGAATCTTGATTAAAACAAGAAATTAATCATGAATGGATATTTCAAACTTTGCTTGAATTAACTCTTAACGTCATAAACACCTAAGCTCTTGAACAAACTAAATTTGATGTATCAAGTAAACAACAACGAATCTAAATCTTTAATTAACAAATCCATGTTTAACTTGTACTTCAAGAAAATCCAAATAATCCAAGTTCAATCTATTTTTTACAAGCTTCAAACAATCTTGATTCAACTAAATACCTTTAGAAAACTTGAACGTGTATCAACCAAACGACAATTCCAAATAAAATTCAATCCTTAATGAACGAAACCAAATGCTCATCACTTAAAAGGAAGCTTTCAGTGAAAGTCAAGTCTTTGTAAGAAAGTCCAGGAAGTGATGACAAAACTTGTAACACAAGTAACGAATAGGGAACCTTAATTCTGAAAGAGAAAGACTTAAAATAACCATAAGATGTGTGATACAGTGGCAGAACCGACTGTTTATATATTGGTTTTGCGTTTGTGTTTGCAAATGTTGTGGTAAGTAAGAGTCGCCACCGACTTTTCTTTTATCCAAATTAAGGAAAGGGTGAAAAGAACAGAAAAAGACCTTTTTCAAGATTTTCTGAGTAAGGGGGGTAGATTATGGAAAGGGAATGTGTTAGCACCCTTTCCATCTGTAGTTATCTACGGACTCTTAGAGGTTTACTCATTTTAAAAGTACTTTGTGCTTTGTGTGTTTAAAAAATGTTTTGAAATGTCTTAGTGCGGCGATTTGCTCTGCGTTTAACTCTTGTATCAATCCTCAAGAGTGTTAACAAAGCAAATGTTTTGAAAATTGCTTTTGAAAAGTAGTATTTGTGTAAGTGCAAAAATGTTTTTGAGAAAACTTCTAACAACTATCTACTTTTATACTCGAAAAGGGCCGTTATTTTCCTCGTATCCTTTAGACAACGCTATCCCACTATTAGTGAGTAGGTAGCCCTATCGTTGGATGTATGAGGGACATCGAAGGGACAATACAGTCACGAAAGCAACTTGTGGAGACGCTTTAGCAATTTTTTTTAGGGACTAGATCATTTACCGAGAAAGGAAACTGTAGGGTCATCGAGGGACTATGATCTTTTTGATTTACCGGTCTTTGCTAAAGGGTCCCCGTTTCGAGGGACATGATTGTTATCCGAAGGCAACCGGAGTGGGATACTCTAGAGGTGCACATGTGCAATTGTGTTTGATTCATCTTATTTATCTTGCGCATTTAGGGTTTGCTAACATTTTAATTTCAGTCTTGCCATACACGCCTACTTACTAGCAGTTAATATGTACAGAAAAATAAAGTGCGGGAGGTATAAATCTAGACTATTACATGGCTTCGGGGATGGGATTTTCAATATACAAAAATTGGGGGAATAAAATAAATAAAACAATAAAAAAAGTCATACTTAGTCTATTACATACCAGTATACAGTTACATTATTATAAAAAAATGTGAGAATAAAAATAATGCGCGTGAAATGAATACTACGTCTAAAAGAAAACTAAGAAAATGCTGAGTAAAAAATCTTTTTGATTGTTTTTGTTTATTTAGGAAAATACTAAATTAAATTAAATCTAGATTTAATTAATTAAAATAAAAGAAAGTTATTAATCAAAATTAAATTCTAAACAAAAACCTAACATTTTTTGTATTTGTTTTATTTAAGAAAATAATTAAACTATCCTAAAATTTATTTAGAAAAAATAAATTTAATTAAGAAATTATCTAAGTTTTTTTATTGTTTTTTATCATGTCATGAAAACTACCTAAAAGTATAAAATTAAACCTAAGTCAAATTTATTTTAAATTTGAAAAAAAAGAAAGTGTTAAAGTTAATTAATTAGTTAATTTCAGAAATTAATTTAATTAATTAAAAGGAAAAGCTAATCCTAATTTTTTGTGATTTTTGATTATTTATTGCTAATTAAGAAAATAAATTAAAAAAAAACAAAAAAAACCAAAAGAAATAATAACAAAAAAAAAATAACTGGGCCTTGATGGTTAAAGAAAAACGGGGGTGTAGATCAAAAAAACGTGAGACCCAAGAGTTAAAGCCCAGACTTGTGTTTGATCTGGTGAGATGAATCCTTGAGGGTATATAGTGAGCTTGCATACTAGAGGCGACCATCTTGATCAGATGTACACCTGATGGCCAGGGTTTGATGGAGTATGGTGGACGTCAAGCCAATAGGAATACCAGATCTGCATGAAAATATTAAGAAATAAGAAAATGTTGGACCTGGGACTCGAACCCAGGTCCTCTCCCTCACATACGCGCTTCCCTGCCATCTAAATTATCCATTCATTCGTTATACCAAACAAAACAAGAATAATATAATCAAAACTTCAAGTAATTATTTAAAATAAAAAAAAACGTGCGAAAATTTGAATTGCCCAGTGGGGGGCTACCACACATCATCTTATTCCTCCCTCCATCGTCTTAGACATTGAAACCTATAGTGACAGTTTTTTGCTTGTCATTATAACACTTGCATCTTATAAAATTCACATTATGCAACTTAAATCAAATGCGAGGCCATGGATCAACTGGTCTCGTCTTCCTGAGCATGATGACATCCTTAGTTTGGACTAATTTTGGCCATTGCAAAAAAACCCAATTTAGAGGTCTGAACCCTAACAATGGCAAAATGTGATTCCTGCACCAAAACTTTAATCCAACTATACAAAAAGCTTGCAAATACTCAAATGATCAATAATGCATGGTCAAAACGTGTTTATATTACATGAATCAAGCAAAATAAAATTAGAATGAAACATAAACGTGCGAGCTTACTGGTGCGTTTTGTAATGTTTCAGGACTTGGAAATGATCGCAAATGCTTCAGGGAACCTCCAGGGATGTGTTTGGATCCTTGGTTTGGATTGAGGAAGGCTGGAACTGGGTTTTTGAATTTTGACAATCTTGCTTTTTTTGTAAATTCGTGACTTTTTGGGGCTGTGTAGGTGTGCCTGAAGCTTGCAAATGGCTTGTTTATATAGAGAGGAGTGAGGAGACAAGGAAGCAAGGGAAATAACAACCATGATTATGTGTTTTCAAAACCATGAATAAAAAATTGTAACTTTGGCCAAAAACCTGGAAACTTGTCCATTTTTGAATTTGAATGTACTTGGACTTGCTGGCCTTGTTGTACATGAAATGTAGGGCCCCTCCATGCATCAAACCAAACCCAATCAATAATGGCTCATATAATTTGCATTAGTTTTGATTTATTTGATTTTTAATTAAATAAAATTAATATAAAATGCAAATAAGATCAATACTATGAAAAAAATGATTTTAGGGGTCCTTATACATGTCATGAACATGTTTAGGCCCTAAAAATTAGGCTCATTAGCTTGAAAAATGATTTTGCCCAAAGTTGACTCCATGCATTTTCTTGAAAATTACCCGACTTGTGCAAGCTATAACTTGCTCAATTTTCAACTCATGATGATGATCTTGGACTATTTAGGAATCCCAAGATGTCTACTTCAATCCCTCTTTTGATCAATTTTGCATTTGAAGATGTTATCTTGATGTAAAAGGTCTTGGAAAAAGTGACTTTTGTTAACTTTCTAAAAATGACATGTAATGTATGAGCTTTTATCTTTCAAATGGTGCATTTCTTGGACTTGAGGGCCGAAGAGAAGTTGTAGGGAATGATATTCTCTTTAATATGAGATTTTGTTGGGGAAAAATGGATGAACTATGTGAAAGTTATGCCTGGTCAAAGTTCAGTTGACTTTTCCTATAGAAACCCTAATTTAGCAATTTTTTACTTTTGATGAATTAGGAGCATTTCTTGAGGAATCATGATCAACCTTTTATCAAATGATGGATATCACTTCAAAATGTTGATGTTGACCAAAAATCATGAAGTTTGACTGTATTTGGGCAACAATTGACTTTTGACCTAATACAACTGATTCTCAAGCATTTAAGCAATTGTCTAAGCAAACTTGTTGTGCAAGGCATGAAACTTGGCATGGACAAACTTGAAGGAATATTAGGACCATGGAAAACATTTGAGACCTTTGAATTTCAAACATCTTAATGAAAATTGACACCCTAATTAGAGGTTCATTACCTTAGGAGGAGAAGTCTGGTCAATTCTTGGTTAACCTTGAGCATGCTTTGAGTAAAAATGGGAGGGAAAATTTTGGGGTACAACAGCTGCCCCTGTTCAATCTTATTAAACCTGAGGGTTTAGATTGGCTTGTCTGCCTTTCTTGATCTGAAGGTGGAAGATGATTGAACACTAGAGCGTCCAAAAATTTGCACTCACATGAAGTAATATTGTTGGTTGATGATGTCAGGAATGGGCTTACAGATGCCATTTAGAAAAGATGACTGAGAGTCGTCGGAGATGGGCTTAAGGATGCCATCCAAAGAAGATGATAATTTCACATATAATCCCTTTGGGGTCCCTGTTCCTGCTGTCTGAGGAGGAGTCCACTGGGGAATGTGAGTTTTTGTTGTTCTCCTGCTTAAGGAAAACTCTGTGGGGAATAAAGTCTAGGAACTTCAGTTGTCCAAGGCTCTACTGAGGAGTTATCTCTGGTCTGGAGAGATGAAATTTTGTTGTATTCTGGTTGGAATCCAGACTTCCAGTAGTTTGCTGGGGATAATGGAATTAACCATTATCTGGAAATGTACTAGAAAGAGCCAGTATAAGGCCGTTTCAGGACGAGTCCGTGTTAGACTGCATCTGGATGTTGAGAAGGAACCCGTGTAAGATTGCTTAGTATGGTCATGTAGATAGATTTCATATCTGGTTTCAGGTGTTAATCTACAATCACTTGTTCACAGATAGTTGTCATGTCTGGTTTCAGGTATTAATTTAGAATTTGAAAATTTGTCAGTCGTCCACAGATAGTTGTCCTGGCTTGTTACAGGTATTAATATGGAACTATGTTTTTGTTTGGTCGTTGAGATAGTTGTCCTGTCTGGTTTCAGGTATTAATCTCTGACTTAAGAAAGAAAGATAGTTTTCCTGGCTTGTTACAGGTATTAATCTTCAATCTCTTCATATAGATAGTTCTCCTGGCTTGTTACAGGTATTAATCTAACTTAAGAAAGAAAGATAGTTTTCCTAGGTTATTACAGGTATTAATCTTCAATATCTTAATGTAGATAGTTCTCCTGGCTTGTCACAGGTATTAATCCATAGCCGATCGTCCATAGATAGTTTTCCTGACTGGTTTCAGGCATTAATCTGGAACTTGTTTTGCTGGTCACACAGATAGTTTCCTCGTCTGTTTTCGGGCATTAATCTATGGCCTGTTGTATTTGTTGGTAAACCCATCTTGTTTCTGGAGTTCATACCACTTGGTCGTACAAATAGTTTCCCCGTCTCATTTCGGGCATTAATCTTTGACCTGCTGTAAAGGTTGATAGTGTTTGTGTGTCTGTTAATTTAACCTGAAAAAGGTAAAATCAGTTTCATGCGATGTCATGATGTATGAATTGCATGATGCTCCCCAAAATAAATGAGATAATGATATATGTATTTGTATGCACATGCCATGATGTATGAACATGTAATGCTATTGTGCAGAATCTTTGTGTGGGAAAATAAATTCCTGACTGCTGCTGAAGAATACCAGGAAGCTGAATCCCAAACTACTGTTGGTGAGTGAAGAAAGTGATTCTTCAATTTCCACCAGGGGTAATGAATGGATATAGTTTTGCTGGTAACTCCCTCTCTCTACCGAGGATCTTCGACTTCTGTTTGAGAATGGTTTTGCCAAGGGGAAGAGCTTTGTTGAAAGATTTCACCAATTTGGAGAAATAAACTTTGCTGAGGGATGAATTTCCATAGCTAGAGAAATAAAATCTAATGGGGATAAGGTTTTAATAAACTATTTGAGATTTATAAAATGCTATTACTGAAGGTGAACTTCACAAACTGCTTGGGAATTTTGTTGAAATCCTGTTAGAGAATCTTGAGAAGCTTGGTGACTTCACTGGGGATTTTGGAGCAGTAATTAGAGATTTTTGCTTCTGTCGGGGATGCGAGAACAACTAACATCAATAGATTACCTGCTGAGAATATGGCAGTAACCTTGTAGTAGAATGCCCCTACCTCGTACCTGTTGGAGAAGGTATCTGTCGGGGAAGACATCTGAGGGGATCTTGTGGTTGGTCCTTAGATATTGCCTCATTTCTTAAAGTCATTAGCAATTATCTCTATGTTTTTTTATGCGTGTATTTATAAGCAGTAATCATATTCAAATGCATATGTTCAAGAATAATCACTGGACGTTTTCGCACACAAAACAGAAAAATAAAAACAAAAGTTTTGCACTTTCAAAGGAATAGTTTTGTATTAACTTGAAATAAGTGTTTTTGTACAAGGAGACAGACATCCTAGTAAGAGAATGCCGTCGTAAGAATGGAAATTATACAAAAATAATATATAAATAAAGACAACTACGTGAAATAACCCCACTAGGTTCCCATTCTGCTATTGCCTTTATGTCCTTGAGTATCTCATCACTTTCGCTGCTTGTTCAAAACTGATTGAATTGATTAGTACCGCTTGAGCTTGATAGTTGATATTGAAGATTGGATGTAAGGTGATCCAACGAGACATAGTTATACGCTTTAAATCCCTAACTTTTGCGTAGACCGCCCTTTCTGGTTTTCAGTCCACCGGGATACCATTTTTTTCCCAAGCCGCCTTTTCAGGTTTTCGACTTGCTGGGTGTACAGATTTTTTTTGTAATCCCTAATTTTTTCCCGAACCCTTTTGGTTTGCCGGGATGCCCTTATTTTTTCCTAGGCCATTCGACCTAGCGGGTATTTGTTTATGCATAGTATTTTTTAACTATGTCCATGTTTACCGGATGTGGAAGGTCGTCACCGTCCATAGTGGTTAGGATCATGGATCCACCAGAGAATATGTTCTTGATTACAAATGGCCCTTTGTATATGGGAGTCCATTTTCCCATGGGATTACCTTGTGGAAGTATAATATGCTTGATTATAGATCACCGGCCCGATATTCCTGACGTCTGACCTTCTTGTTAAAAGCTTTGATCATACGTTTTTGGTACATCTGACCGTGAAAGATAGCCGCGAGCCTCCTCTCGTCAATTAAGTTTAATTGATCAAGTCGAGTCTGAACCCATTCGTCTTTTCTCAACCCTGCATCTTTCATGATCCTCAAGGAAGGGATCTGGACTTCAATGGGTATGACAACTTCCATACTGTATACCAAAGAGAAAGGAGTTTCCCCCGTTAATATGCGCATTGTGGTGCGGTAACCATGAATAGCAAATGGTAACATCTCATGCCAATCTTTGTATGTCACCATCATTTTCTGTATGATTTTCTTGATATTTTTGTTAGCAACTTCAACAACGCCATTCATCTTCGGTCGGTAGAGAGAAGAGTTATGATGCTGAATCTTAAATTGTGTGCAAGGCTCGGTGATCATGGTGTTGTTGAGATTGGTACCATTATCTGTAATGATTCTTTATGGGATACCGTACCGGCAAATAATGTTATGTCTGATAAATCGGGCCACAACGTTCTTCGTAATAGAAGTGAATGAAGCTGCCTCGACCCACGTCGTGAAGTAATCAATGGCAACCAGGATAAAGCAGTGCCAATTGGAAGTTGTCGGTATAATTTCTCCAATCATGTCGATGCCCCACATTGTGAACGACCACGGAGCAGTCAAGACGTTCAGAGAAACTGGAGACACATGTACCTTGTCAGCATAGATCTGACATTTGTGACAAGTCTGCGAATGCTGATAATAGTATGCTTCTATAGTGGACCAGTAGTATCCTGCCCGTAGGATCTTTTTAGCCATTGAGTGCCCACTGGAATGAGTTCCAAAGGTACCTTCGTGTAAGTCATCCATAATATTTTCTTCCTCACTCTTTTCTACACACCGAAGCAAAGTAGAGTCGCAGTTGCGCTTGTAGAGGATCCCGTTACTGAGAAAGAACTTAGCAGAGAACCTTCTTAGGAACTTCTTATCATTGACTGAAGCTCCTTCAGGATATTCTTGGGCTTCGAGATATCTTTTGACTTCATAGAACCAAGGCTTATCCATTACTTCTTCAGTACCAATCTCGTGACAATATGTTGGCTCATCCATCCTTTCAATAGTGATCTGAGGAGCTTCATTATCCCACCTGACCTTGAACATGGATGCCATAGTAGCTAGCGCGTCCGCTAGTTGATTTTCCTCTCGTGGAAAATGCTCAAATGTAATTTCTTCAAAGTGTGGGATCAGTGTCAACACATGTTCTTTGTACGGGATGAGATTAAGATGCTTCATGTCCCATTCTCCTTTGATCTGGCTGCTTACCAAAGCTGAGTCTCCGAATAGACTTAAGAACCCAATCCTTAAATCAATTGCAGCTTTGAGACCCATGATACATGCTTCATACTCAGTCATATTGTTGGTACAGTTGAAACATAGTTTGGCAGTGAAAGGAGTATGACAGCCTTCAGGAGATATGATCACAACGTCGATGCTATTGCCAAGAGCGTTGGAAGCTCCGACAAATACCATAGTCCATCAGGATCCTTTTTCAGGTCCTTCATCCAGTCCAGGTTCTTCACAATCAGTTACTAGCATGATGTTCTCATCCGGGAACTCAAAATTCATGGATTGATAGTCATTTATAACTTGATGTGCCAAATGATCAGCTAGTACACTTACATTAATTTCTTTCTGGGTTGTATAATGAATGTCGTATTCGGTCAGGATCATTTTCCATCTTGCTATTCTTCCGGAGAGAGCAGGCTTCTCAAAGATGTACTTGATAGGATCCATCTTAGATATCAATAAGGTAGTGTGGGTCAGCATATATTGTCTTAGTCGGCGAGCAGCCCATGCCAAAGCACAACAAGTTTTCTCGAGCAGTGAGTATCTTATTCCATAGTCGGTAAACTTTTTTCTAAGGTAGTATATTGCATGCTCTTTTCGACCAGACTCGTCATGCTGCCCCAGCATACACCCCATTGAGTTCTCTAATACTGTTAAGTACATGATCAAAGGTCTTCCTTTAACTAGAGGCACAAAATTGGAGGCTCTTGAAGGTATTATTGATTTTGTCAAAGGTGTTCTGGCAATTGTCATTCCACTTCACTGCTTAATCTTTCTTCAGTAATTAGAAGATTGGCTTACAAGTAGCGGCCAGATGTGAAATGTATCTGGCTATGTAGTTTAAGTATCCCAATAATCCTCTAACTTCCTTCTCAGTGCGAGGAGTTGGCATTTCTTGTATAGCTTTGACCTTTGCAAGATCCACTTCAATGCCTTTTCCGCTGACAATAAAGCCCAAGAGCTTACTGGATCTTACTCCGAAAGTGCACTTATTCGGGTTCAACCTCAGTTTGTATTTCTTCAGCCTGTCAAATAGCTTCTGCAGGTGATCAAGGTGTTCCTTCTTAGTTTGAGACTTGGCTATCATATCATCCATGTAGACCTCTATCTCGTGATGGATTATATCATGAAACAAAGCTACCATGGCCCGTTGATAGGTTGCCCCAACGTTCTTCAACCCAAATGGCATAACCTTGTAACATAAAGTGCCCCACAGTGTGACGAAGGTTGTCTTCTCCATGTCTTCAGGTGCCATCTTGATCTGATTATACACGGAGAAACCATCCATGAAGGAGAATACTTTATGTTGTACGATGTTGTCAACCAAAACATCAATGTGTGGAAGCGGAAAGTCATCCTTGGGGCTTGCCCTGTTCAAGTCTCTGTAATCCACACACATACATACCTTACCGTCCTTCTTAGGCACTGGAACAAATTGGCGACTCATTGCGGATAAGATGTGACAGCTAAGAAACCGACATTGAACTGTTTCATGACTTCAACCTTGATCTTTTCTGACATATCCGGCCGCATACGACGAACCTTCTATTTCACTAGAGGGCAGTCCTCTTTTGTAGGTAGGTGATGAACCACAATATCGATGTCAAGTCCTGGCATGTCTTTGTATGACCAAGCAAAAACCTCAACATAGTCATGTAGCATCTGTATTAACCGCTGTTTGACACTAGGCTCTAAGTTAGCACCTACCTTGACTTCTTTTCTATCCTCTTCAGTACCCAAGTTCACTGTCTCAACTGGTTCCTCATGAGGCTGTATTTCCCTTTCTTCCTGTTGTAATAGTCTGGAAAGCTCTCCGGGTACCTCACAATCTTCCTCACTTTCGTCCTCGGCTTGGTTGATCGGATTTTCAAAGTCATAATGAGCAATAGCAGAACCGTTATCAATGGGATCCAGAGTGGATGTGGATCTGCAGTTTGATATGTGAGTATGTGTAAGAGCATAACTGCTTTAATAAAGTAAAAAGCAGAAAAGAAAGGCAAAGAGCACAAAATTTGTATGTAAAAACGTCCAATGCTTTATTAATGACATATGATAATGAAACATGATAACCCTCACAAAATAACCATTGCGCCTCGGGTAAGACACAAGGTTTTAGAGTTTGTATTATTCATTTATTACATATCCAAAAACAAAAGGACAATTACTCCGGAATAAAAGTAATCAGCACAAAGTCTTTAGCCTTCCAGTTGGTGAGTCCTCCGCTGACAGTTGGGAAGATCCACTGGTCCATATAACAATCACTGTCACTGTCTTCCAAATAATTAACCCCATGACTGCTGATGCGTAAGGGTGATCCTCCCGCACGAGCGCGACGAACAACCCTTTGAGCTCCTGATGTAAAACCCAAACCAAAATTGTCAGATTTATAGGGAATATCCGGAAGTTGGCCCCAAATTGTACAACCACCTTCTTCAACAACTGTCCTGACATCTTTCAGAGAGGCCATCTTCAGCGGAGGCCTGGTAGTCCTTGGAATACTGATAGAGGTTTTGGTTGCAGCAATGGTCTGTAGAACCTACTCAAAGTTCTGACAGGGGGTCTCAATGAACTCGCCGTCCATTTCAATGTACCTGAAATAGTTCAGGTGGCTTACCATGTACTTCTCCTCCCCATGAACTGTGATAATCTTCCCATTGACTGAGTACTTCAGCATCTGATGTAGGGTGGAAGTTACAGCACCAGCCCCATGGATCTAGGGTCGACCCAATAAACAGGAGTAAGATGGGCGGATGTCCATCACATAGAAATTGGAATTAAAAGTATGAGTGCCCACTTTGATAGGGATGTCCACCTCCCCATGCACCATTCTTTTAGAACCATCGAAGGCTCTCACCACAATTTTACTAGGCTTAAGAGTCAATCCTTCGTAATCTAACCTGTCAAGGGCCTTCTTGGGCAGAACATTTAGTGATGAACCTGTATCCACTAGAACATGGGCCAACGTAGTGCCCCTGTACTCGATAGAGACGTGCAGGGCATCATTATGTTTCCTTCCTCTGGAAGTCAGATCAGCATCAGAGAAACCTAACCCATTGTCAGCAGTCAAACTGGCCACACAGTCTTCAAATTGATCAACGGAGGTTTCTTGTGGTACGTGAGAAGTATTGAGGAATTTCACTAAAGCCTTGGCATGGGCCTCAGAGCACAATAATAGGGCCAACATTGAGATCTTGGAAGGGGTATGCCCTAGTTGTTCAACCATATTGTAGTCACTCTTCTTGATTATCTTTAAGATTTCCTCCATCTCTTGCTTAGAGGATTTTGGGATGACTTCTGGGTGCACCTTCGTCTGGACCGGCTCAACCAATATCTCTTTGCCCCGAGTCTCGGCCGACTCAGTAGCAGGGGTAACAGTAGGAGTAACAATGGGAATATTGACTGGAATATCAGTAGGAACAATCACATGAGTAGTAACGGGAGTATTAATAGGAGCAACAACAAGGATGATCACAGGAGTAGTAACAGTTTTAGGAGGAGAGATCTCGGGAGAGAAAACTCTACCACTTCTTGTTATTTTACTAGTCCCGACGATATTACTAATGTCAAGATCAGAGTCTTCGACATCTTTATCCTTAACAACCAGCAAATCTTGCTTGACACCATGGTAATAGACGTCATCCCCATAGTTCCAGGGAACAACTTTATCCGAGGAATATGGTATAGGTCCAGGGAAAGTAATTATCAATGGAGTAACTTTCGGAACATATGTAATCCTGACAGGTCTTTTGGAGGAGACCTTGGGAGGATTGGCGAAAATGGTAATGGTAGAAACATCTTCACATGGAACACTTGTAACTGGAGTCTTTTCAAACAGGATTTCTTTATCATCCATCAGGCACTGAACGCCTTCCTTCAACAAATGGAAACCATTAGGTAAGGACAAACAAAAGTGGCAACCTTCACCACAACCCGAAAATAAACTGTCCTGCAAGGGATTCTTCTTAATAGTCAAGAGTGGAGTAGCCAATTCATTAACAGAAGCAACAAATATGTCATCATCAATAACATTAACACCACGGCCGTGCTTGGGCATAGGGGAAATAATAACATTAGGAGTCTCAGGAGCGTCAAATTCAATCTCCTTTGCTTCAATCAAATCCTGCACTTTATTCTTTAAAGCCCAACAGTCGTTTGTATCATGGCCTGGACTTTCAGAATGGTAAGCACACCGAGCATTTGCATTGTAGTGAGGAGATATAATGTTGGTATTCTTGGGAGCCTCTTTCAGGGTAACCAAATTGGACTTCAGCAGGTGTGGTAAAATCTGAGATAAGGTCATGTTGATTCAGGTAAATTGTCTCCTTGGCTTATCTATTATGGACTGATTATTCTGTTTCCAGTTTGATGCAGAATTGGAAATCATAACAGCCCCTACCGTCGGACAATGCTCAGTTTCATTAAGATTTCTTTGGCCATAAGCAGCACTGACCTCCTTCTTCCCTGTGAATGGTTTCTTTGCAGTGCTGGAGGATGCATCCCTCTGCATCTTACCACTTTTAATGGCAGCCTCTACTCGTTCACCTGTCAAGATTAATTCTGTAAACCCAACAGAAGAACTTTCGATCAGGTGGTTAAAGAATGGCCAGGATAATGTGCCCAAGAACATGTCCACCAGCTCCCTATCAGACAATGGAGGACGGAATCTTCCCGTAAGGTCTCTCCATTTTTGGGCATAGTCCTTAAATCCCTCACCAGAACCCATAGACATGCTTTGCAACTCTGTACGAGTCGGGGCGAGGTCAGCATTATAATGGTACTGCTTATAGAAAGCACCAGCCAGATCTTCCCAATTACGCACATTGGCTCTTTCTAGTTGATAGAACCATTCCAGCTGAGTCCCTGCCAAACTTTCCTGGAAGAAGTGTACCCACAAATCCCTATCAGTAGTGTGAGGTTGAATTTTCCTGACATACGACCTTAAATGCATCTTAGGACAGGAGACACCGTCGTACTTAGCAAATGTAGGGACTTTGAACTTCCGCGGGATGACCACCCCTGATACCATTCCTAACTCTTCAAATTCCAACCCGGGCACCGTTTAGATCTCCATGGCATTGAGTCGATCCTCCAGCTGTTTGTATTTATCACCAGCAGGAGGATACTCCTCCTCAGAATAGTCAGGTTCATCTTCTTTAGACTCCTTCGTGCTGTGGTATTCTTCTCTTGGCTCTCCATCCTGATTCTCTCTCTCTCTCTCTCTCTCTCTCTCTCTCTCTTGACGAAGTTGAGAGCTCTGAAATGTGCTTCACCGGTCCTTTGAACCTTCTTCCAAAATTCATAACACCCACTGGCCTCTTTTTCTTATTCTTTTCCTTGAGAATCAGAGCTTTCAAGTCTTCTTGTCCCTTGGCCAGATTCAGGAACATTTCTTGAAATTGGGCATTTTGTGCCTGAAGCTCTTTAAGTGTTTGTTCAAGAGACATTGCTGAAATAAACAACGAAGAAGATAAGAAACCTGTCCTGAAACCTGTTTATGCAATGATATGTATGATATATGTAGGCAATGTTTTCAAGGATTTGTAATACTTAAATTTTCTTAGCCAAAGGGAGAACAAACGTTAATTGCATTAAAAAGTTTAAGCTGTTACAATGACGCCTCTTGGGCTTACAAAGGAAGTAATAAAGCAAAAATGAACTCGCAAAGAAAAAAGGGCTCAAGCTTCCCACGAGCGCATCCTCTTTGGTGCAATGTAGGCATTTATACTCCTTTCTTCGTGAAGTAGCCTGGTGAGCTCTAAAACCTTCTTCTCACTGGCGCATACTTAGGTTTCAAAGGTATCTTTTTCCTCTTTGAGTTGAATCCAGGATTTTTGTAACTCCTCGAAATTAGTTGGCATGTCAGGATGAAGAACAATGTAACGAGTTTCGCCCTCAGCAACAAGCTCCATGATTATGGGTAGAGTGGCCTCATAAGGCATCCTGAGACTTTGAACACGGGCTCGTACCCACTTAAGATAAGGCTCCAAAGAAATGGAGTTCTTATGCCCCAGTATTTTGCTATCAACTTTGTTCACCATGCCCTAAGCTCTTATGAACCTCTGACGATAACCCTGAACATAATTCTCATAGTCGAATACGATTCCTTGGACAAGTGTATCATGAGGACCATCCCTCATAGCATATCCAAACTGTTGCAACGCCAAACAAGGATTATAAGTGATTCCTCCCCTAATGCCTAGGAGATGGACATTAGGGAATTATCCACAACGGTCAATGATGGTAACATTCCCCAAGGATCGAGGACACAAATAAATTTCAGAATATGTGAGGGACATCAACCTATTAGACCATCTCAAGCCCAACTCATTCTACAACACAAATCAAGGTAGGTGCGAAATAAACCACCTAGCCAATAGAGGAGTGCAACATAAAAGGGTCCATTTTCTCTTTACAGTGCGAGTATGTAGAGAGTGTAGGATGTCTCCAAGTAAAGTAGGCACTGGATTATGAGACAGAAAAACCTTGACCGCATTCACATCTATGAGTTGGTCCGGATTAGGAAATAGTACCATCCTATAGATGAGAAGGTCCAAAATTTCTTCAAAAGCTTATAAATCCAGGTTATCCCAAAAATGATGAGCCTTCTCAAATAGAAACTTAGCTAGAAACCCTTTGACGCCTCTTCTTGTTTCCCAATTTGCCACTACATCAGACCATTATAAAGACAGAGCATGAGCAATCTCTTTAGGTTTTGGGTCTTTTTCCAAACCATTAAAGGGTAACTGATCAAGAATGGGCACCCAAATAACTGAGAAAACTCCTCCATAGTGGGCACTAATTGGTAATCAGGAAAGGTGAAGCAGTAATGTAAAGGGTCGAAGAACTGAAATAGCACCTTCAAAATTTCTTCATTAGGGCTTGAGGTGACCAGATTGAGAAGTCGACCATGTCTTTCAGTGAATGGAGAACTCTCAGGAGCCCTGGATGCCAATTCCTTGAGTTGCGGAGGTACCCTTATGAGGTTGACTTGGACAATATTCCTGCGAGTGGATGCCATATCCTACAAAACAACACAAAGATAAGCCCTAAAAATCCTTGAAATGGTTAGGATGATATGCCATGTTATGATGTTATGATATCATGCTAAGAAAACACAAGTATAGCAAGCACAAGCAAATCACACAATGACCTTAGGTTTAAGGCTTGCATGGGTTTTCAGGTAAGTACCCTCTTGAAGTTTAGTTGGCTCAACCTGTCTTATCAATATTAACCGGGTTCCAAGGGATCTCAATAATACCGATCTTTCCCACAAGTTTCATTCTGATAGACAACTGACTTGCCACCAAAAAAACTCGGGAGTCAAATCTCAATGAGTGTAGTATCGAGTATCAAACGACTTCGGGATACACCAAAGACGGCTATCTCACTACTTCCTAATGGCCAAGTTGTTCAATTAAAGGTTCTAAGGTCAGTTGATGCTTTATGACACCACATAGCGGCCCCGTATTCTCCTTGACTACTCAAGGGCTACCTGTACCAACCAAAGTATCACATCAATGTAGCTATCGCTTTGACCGTGTTGGTATACCCCATACAGTTTCCACGATCTATTGCTACTTACCTAAAAGGTGCCCCAGATCCGGGTGTAGGATCTTTAGTAACAATCCAAACAAGACCTCGAAAGTAAAGCACAAAAACACACAATGAAAGCAATTTAAAATGTACTAAACTCTAAGGTAACCCCACTTTTTTATAGATCCCCAACAGAGTCGCTAGTTCTGTGATACGGTGCCAGAACCGACTGTTTATATACTAGTTTTGCTTTTGTGTTTGCAAATGTTGTGGTAAGCAAGAGTCGCCACCGACTTTTCTTTTATCCAAATTAAGGAAAGGATGAAAAGAACAGAAAAAGACCTTTTTCGATATTTTCTGAGTAAGGGGGTAGATTATGGAAAGAGAAGGTGTTAGCACCCTTTCCATCCGTAGTTATCTACGGTCTCTTAGAGGTTTGCTCATTTTGAAAGTACTTTGTGCTTTGTGTGTTTAAAAAATATTTTGAAATGCCTTAGTGCGGCGATGTACTTTGCGTTTAACTCTTGTATCAGTCCTCAAGAGTGTTAACAAAGCAAATGTTTTGAAAATTGCTTTTGAAAAGTAGTATTTGTGTAAGTGCAAAAATGTTTTTGAGCAAACTTCTAACAGCTATCTACTTTTATACTCAAAAAGGGCCATTATTTTCCTCGTATCCTTTATACAATGCTATCCCACTATTAGTGAGTAGGTAGCCCTATCGTTGGATGTATGAGGGACATCGAAGGGACAATACAGTCATGAAAGAAACTTATGGAAACGATTTAGAATTTTGTTTAGGGACTAGATCATTTATCGAGAAAGGCAATTGTAGGGTCATCGAGGGACTATGATCTTTTTGATTTACGGGTCTTTGCTAAAGCGTCCCTGTTTCGAGGGACATGACTATTTTCCGAAGGCAACCGAAGTGGGATACCTTAGAGGTGCGCATGTGCAATTGTGTTTGATTCATGTTATTTATCTTGCGCATTTAAGGTTTGCTAACATTTTAATTTCAGTCTTGCCATACACGCCTAGTTACTAGCAGTTAATATGTACAGAAAAATAAAGCGCGTGGGATATAAATCTAGACTATTACATGGTTTCAGGGAGGGAATTTTCAATATACAAAAATTGGGGGAATACAATAAATAAAGCGATAAAAAGCCCTACGTAGTCTATTTCATACCAGTATACAGTTACATTATTATAAAAAATGTGAGAATGAAAATAATGCGCGTGAAATGAATACTACGTCTAAAAGAAAACTAAGAAAATACTGAGTAAAAAATCTTTTTGATTATTTTTATTTATTTAGGAAAATACTAAATTAAATTAAACCTATATTTAATTAATTAAAATAAAAGAAAGTTATTAATCAAAATTAAGTTTTAAACAAAAACCTAACATTTTTTTTGTATTTTTTTATTTAAGGAAATAATTAAACTACCCTAAAATTTATTTAGAAAAAATAAATTTAATTAAGAAATTATCTAAGTTTTTTTAATTGTTTTTTATTATGTCATGAAAACTACCTAAAAATATAAAATTAAACCTAAGTCAAATTTATTTTAAATTTGAAAAAAAAAAGAATTTGTTAAAGTTAATTAATTAGTAAATTTCAGAAATTAATTTAATTAATTAAAAGAAAAAGCTAATCCTAATTTTTTGTTGTTGTGATTTTTGATTATTTATTGTTAATCAAATAAATAAATAAAAAAACAAACAAAACTAAAAGAAATAATAACAAACAAAAAATAACTGGGCCTGGATGGTTAAAGAAAAATGCGGGTGTAGATCAAAAAAATGTGAGGCCCAAGAGTTAAAGCCCAGACTTGTGTTTGATCTGGTGAGATGAATCCTTGAGGGCATATGGTGAACTTGCATACTAGAGGCTTCCATCTTGATCAGATGTACATCTGATGGTCAGGGTTTGATGGAGTATGGTGGACGTCAAGCCAATAGGAATACCAGATCTGAATGAAAATATTAAGAAATAAGAAAATGTTGGACCTGGGACTCGAACCCGGGTCCTCTCCCTCACATGCACGCTTCCCTGCCATATGAGCTATCCATTCATTCGTTATACCACACAAAACAAGAATAATATAATCAAAACTTCAGGTAATTATTTAAAATAAAATAAAAACGCGCGCAAATTTGAATTGGCTAGTGGGGGGCTACCACACATCATCTTCTTCCTCCCTCCGTCGTCTTAGACATTGAAACCTATAGTGACAGTTTCTTGCTTGTCACTATAGCACATGCATCTTATAAAATGCATAATGTGCAACATAAATCAAATACGAGGCCATGGATCAACTGGCCTCGTCCTCCTGAGCATGATGGCATCCTTAGTTTGGACTAATTTTGGCCATTGCAAAAAAAACCAATATAGAGGTCTGAACCCTAACAATGGTAAAATGTGATTCCTGCACCAAAACTTCAATCTAACTAGACAAAAAGCATACAAATACTCAAACGATCAATAATGCATAGTCAAAACGTGTTTATATTACATGAATCAAGCAAAATAAAATTAGATGGAAACGCAAACTGTGCAAGCTTACTGGTGCGTTTTGTGATGTTTCAGGACTTGGCAATGATCGCAAATGCTTCAAGGAACCTCCAGGGATGTGTTTGGATCCTTGGTTTGGATTGAGGAAGGATGGAACTGGGTTTTTGAATTTTGACAACCTTGCTTTTTTTTGTAAATTCGTGTGACATTTTGGGGCTGTGTAGGCGTGCCTGAAGCTTGCAAATGGCTTGTTTATATATAGAGGAGTGAGGAGACAAGTACGCAAGGGAAATAACAACCATGATTATGTGCTTTCAAAACCATGAATGCAAAGTTGTAACTTTGGCCAAAAACATGGAAACTTGTCCATTTTTGAATTTGAATGTACTTGGACATGTTGGCCTTGTTGTACACAAAATGTAGGGCCCCTCCATGCATCAAACCAAACCCAATCAATAATTGCCCATATAATTTGCATTAGTTTTGATTTATTTCATTTTTAATTAAATAAAATTAATATAAAATGCAAATAAGATCAAGAATATGCAAAAAATAGTTTTAGGGGTCCTTATACATGTCATGAACATGTTTAGGCCCTAAAACTTAGGCTCATTAGCTTGAAAAATGATTTTGCCCAAAGTTGACTCCATGCATTTTCTTGAAAATTACCCAACTTGTGCAAGCTATAACTTGCTCAATTTTCAACTCATGAAGATGATCTTGGACTTTTTTATAAATCCCAAGATGTCTACTTCAATCCTTATTTTGATCAATTTTGCATTTGAAGATGTTATCTTGATGTAAAAGGTCTTGGCAAAAAATGACTTTTGTTGACTTTCTGAAAATGACCTGTAATGTATGAGCTTTTATCTTTTAAATGGTGAATTTCTTTGACTTGAGGGATGAATAGAAGTTGTAGGGATTCTATTCTATTCAATATTAGCTTTGGTTGGGGAAACATGGATGAAGCATGTGAAAGTTATGCCTGGTCAAAGTTCAGTTGACTTTTCCTATAGAAACCCTAATTTAGCGATTTTTGACTTTTGATGAATTAGGATCATTTCTTGAGGAATCATGATCAAACTTTGATTAAATGATGGATATCACTTCAAAATGTTGATGTTGACCAAAAATCATGAAGTTTGACTGTATTTGGGCCACAGTTGACTTTTGACATAGTACAATTGATTCTCAAGCATTTGAGCAATTGTCTAAGCAAACTTGTTGTGCAAGGCATGAAAATTGGCATGGACAAACTTAAAGGCATATTAGTACCATATAAAACATTTTATACCTTTGAAGTGCAAACATCTTGATGAAAATTGAAACCCTAATTAGAGGTTCATTACCTTAGGAGGAGAAGTCTGGTAAATTCTTGGTCAACCTTAAGCATGCTTTGAGTAAAAATGAGAGGGCAAATTTTGGGGTACAACAAGATGCAACCCTAATCCATGATCCTTGAAGAATAAACCTCGACTGAAACACAGTAACTAAAAAAACCTGACTTAAATAATCTTCTGAACCAAAGATGCTTTGTATGATATAATCAGGAAGGGAATTTGTAGACGGTACTGATGAAGACGATATGATGAAGACGATGTTTCAAAAATTTGCTCAGAAAGATGTCATACACTCCTATAGTCAAAACCATATCTCAAGAATAGAAAAATAGGAGAATGTTGGTTCACTTTCCAAAAGCCCTTGCCAATCTTCAATTCTCTGATGACACAAAGAATCAACTTGAGACATCACAAAGCCTGAGAAACCTTAGTAGTTTGAACCAATAGAAGAAAAAGGACATGAGATCCATCTTGGAATGATTGTCAACATAATAAAATTTCACTGCTTGAAGAAAACCATGAAGATAAGAATACCTTGATCCCGTCTTCGTGATGCATGAGCATGTATGATGAAACATAAGTCATACAAAGTAAAATGAAGAGGGTAATTTTTAGGATGAAACAACTGCCACTATTCAATCATCTTAAACCTAATAAGTGAGAAAACATGATGGATTTTGAATGTTCACGGTTAAAGAGGATTAAATACAAAAAGAACTCGAAAATTTTCACTCTAAATTAAACAGAAGTGAAAAACACTGGTAACTGTATTTGGTATGGATGACACCAAGCGAACTAGATGGAAGAGGAAAAGATTAGTGAATACTAAATCTACCAAAGAGCGTCTAATAGAATTGGATTCAAGAGATATATCAAGTATAATTTGGATTTAAAAGGCTGAGCCAAGCAGAGATTGAACTCGAAAAGTAAGCCAAGTCGAGATTGGACTTACACCAAGATAACTAGTGGATGCTAAACTCTAGAAGGATGCGACAGGTAAAGCTGGAGCACAAATTGCAAAAATGAGCTAAAAATCAACTCAAGCAGACCAAACAAAACCATACTTTAGAAGAATGTTCCAAGACAAAACCGCAACACCAATTGAGATAAAACTCAACCCACGAAAACTAGACGAGACTAGATTCTAGAAAAAATTGCCATGACGAAACTGGACCGCATATCACAATACTGAGACGAAACTCAGCCTAAGAAAAGAAACACTAGACGAGACTAGATTCTAAAGATACAAATAGATATCAGATCCATGAGGGTATACCAGAAATAAACTGGTCTCGATCACCGAAGGATAGACAAAACTAAACTTATACCATCTGCACGTTAGCAGAATGCTGGTGGGATCAAATAGAGGTTATCGAGGTAAAAATTGGCCTTCGGGAGTACTTATAAAGAATGCACCAGGTAGAAACTAGTGTGTAATCAAGGTAACAAGACGAAACTCAACCTAAGAGGAACTAGACGACACTAGGATCTAAAAAAGTACTCAATAGGACAACAATAGAAATTGGATCCTGTAGCAAGGTGACAAAAAGTGCGTGTATTTCACAAAACACATGTTGGTATCAAACGAGGGTAGACAGTAGACGATGCTGAACGAATCCAAGTAATAAAAGAGACAAATAATGAACAAAAACTCGACTCAAGAAGACTAGATGAAACTGGTCCAGAGATGAGGCTTAAAATGAGTAGCAAACTCGAGTCAAGAAGATTAGACGAAACTAATCCAAAGATGAGTACCAGAATGAAACTGGATTGCACGCACAGGTAACGAGACAAAACTCGACCTAAAAGCAACTAGATAAAAGTAGGCTAAAAAATGAATATCATGGCGAGACTGGTATTCAAAAGGTATATCAATAGACATTGAAATGAACCAACAAGGGTAGTAAAGACTAAACCCGAGAAAACTGTGCCATGTAGAAACTGGACTACAAACAAAGATAATGAGTAGACACTCAACCACTTAATGGTAATATCCAAAAGGAAATACTTGTATGGGTGAAAGCCGGGATACTGAAGATAGAGACCTTGCGGGGATACAATCCAAAGCTAGCAAATTCACTGGGGAAATCAGAAACAAAAATGGCTTATGTTCCAATGCATGTTTGAATTATTTTTCTATGGAGTAATGTTCCAAAAGAGAATGGAAACACTACCCTTTTAGGATGTAATGTGATGATGCATGACTAAATGTTTCATCGGGGAATGGCCAATCGATAAAGCAAGCAACCAACAGGTCCAAACCTGTTAGGACTCAAAAATAAATTGCAAAAATCTGTTGGAGAATAGAAAATATAAGGAACCGTTGGAAAGAAACCCTTGAAGAGATGAAACTCTATGGGGAATAAAAAACCGAGTAACTAGTAAAACAGGCTGCAAATACTGAGAGGAGTTGCAAAAATAAATTGAAAACTCTATTGGAGAAGATCAGATCGAAACTATAAACTCTGATAAGGAATGCCAAATGAAGATTGGGCATTGCTGGAGAGAGCTCCAACAAAATGGGGCATGTAGGAAATCAAAAATCACCTACGACTGCTTGGGAAATAAATTGTTAACCTCTCGTCGGGGATAACAAAAAACTTGTAATATCGAGGATATGAATATCCTATCTGGAGATAAGATAATTTACGAACAAGACTCTTCATAGGACAATCTTCACGGAAAAAAACTCAATAACATATGCTACTACTGAAGGTATGAAAATCTTCAACTCCACTGGGGAACAAGGGTGGGCTTTAACAAGAATAAAATCCTGCTATGGTAATCTATCCTGGGGCTAGAAACCACAATAGCGTACTCCTTTGGGAAAGTAACATTTATCAACATCTAGGATTGAGATCTATTGGGAAAAGAGATAATCTGTGAATAAGTACTTTTGATGAAACGACTCCAATGGAGAAATGAGAATTCCTGAGTAGGAGATTTCTTGATAAGGCAACTTCATAGGGGAGATGAGGATTTCTAAATAAGAGATTTTCGAAGGCAACTCGATCGGGGAAAGGAGAAATTCTGAGTAAGAGATCTCAGACAATGGTCTTTACTGGAGAGATGAAATAAACCTCCACACAACTTAGCAGGGGGAATGAAAATTCCTGAGAGCAAGATCTCAAATAAGGCAGCTCCATTAGGGGACAAGAAATCTTGTACAAGAGATCCTCATAAACAACCTCCTTTGAGGAAGTGAGACGATGGTCACATGATTTTGCTAAGAAATGAAACAAACTTGAACAGTCTTTATTGGGGATAATAAAATATTCTCAGCAAAAAGAACTTCAAACCATGCTTCTGTTATGGAGATTAGAGAATTCTTGAACAAGAAATCTTTATGAAGTGACTTCGCCGGAGAAAATGAGAAATTTCCAAAGGAACTCTTGAATTTAATTGGGGATGAGAACACTCCACTTCAGGGGATAAACATTCTCCGATGAGCATAACATAACACATATCATTTACTGGGAAGTGGAGATTCTATACCAAAAGCTCAAAAATTTTGGAAAAAATATCTTTTGCTAGGTGATGTTAGGGAGACAATACTTCAAGAACTTGGAGAATAAGACTCTCTTAATCCGAAATTCCAGTAGTCAATCCTTAAAATTCCTCACTATGAGAGACTTAATGAGGAGAAGTAGAAACTTCAGTGTTGCTCGAAGGAAATGACCCAAGTTAGGGATACTTTAATCATCTTGAAAGACGTTGCTCTGGTAATGGCGAATTACACAAATAAGAAAAGCAAATGATAACTTCTGCGAAATAGATCACTGAACATGCCCCAGGCATAATGTGACAACTTCGCTGGAGAGGGTTCTTGTAGAAACATGGCACCATTTTGACTTGAGATAATCTGCCCTAGATTATTTGAGCTCTGAATAGTTCTCTAACACAACAAGTCTATGTAGAGATTTGTCGAATCTCGACGTAACTGCTTCAGGTTGACTAACCTTTGAAAAGATTCTCCTCGAGAGGACTTCCTGAGATCTGTGCTGAGAATAGCACCCCTGAATTCAGTTGGAGATAAAGATCCCAAAATTTGATGACAGAATAATAATACACAGAATTAAAATTCTGATGAGTTGAGGATACAATCCTGACTTCTTGTCATGCTCTTCGCATTCATAAATTATTCAGCCTACGACCAGATTTAAACTGATCAATTATGAAGTGGGGAAATGCCCCTACATAATATCTTGATCAAGTCTGTTGGGCTTTTGAAAAAGCTCACCTCAAGAAGACTTTTGAGATCTGTACCATCGAGATAACCTGCCCTAGTATTAGAAACTTTGAAAAACTGCCTCTGACTAATCAATATTAGAAGTGGCTTCAATGAATCTTGGGTAACAGACCCTGATCACTTGGCACTTTGAGAGATCTGTCGAATCTCGACATAACTACCCTAGATTGACGAAAATTTGAGAGTCAATGGATCTTGACTTGATTTCCCCAGGTTAGAGGAATCTTGGCAAACCATTTCCTCACCCCATGCTCACAGAGGAATGAGAAGTTCATGGAGTTTGGAAGATAACACCTCCTCAGGATAATTGACTTACGTCTTCAAAGCAAGCTAGTACACAATCATACTTCTCAACTTGAACTGCTTCGCGCTCAAGAAGACGCTTGAAGAAAATTGTCCTTCGGGAGCAACTGGAAATGATACACCATTGCACAACTGAGACTTGTGGGCAGACAAAACTTCCACACAATCATCAAACAAATAGTTCTTAATCAATTTCTCAAACTGGTCTTCTTCAATTCAAAGGAGTAGCTAGAAAGCATGCCCCATATTAAGATCATTCTTTTCAACAGATTCCTGAAGCAATTCGTCTCTCAGGATAATCAAACTCTTCATTTGATTCTCACCTATGAAAGATCACTTGATGTTTAAGCACTTTTTCATATGGAAAAAAATGTTTTATCCTAAGAATGATAATTATAATGCAAATCCTATGCTTGTCTTGAAGTTAGAAAACTTTTATTGAAAATATGTCGAAACATCGAAACTTTTATGTACAAAGAAATTAAAAGAGGGAGTGATACCAACTCAAATTTTTTTAGCAAGTCTCCTAGGAGTCAGGTTACCGTACTCTCGTAACAGTTTTGCTTTTGAATTAACCCATGCTTCAATTAGGACTTTTAAGGGCTGTAATGTGGCATGGTTCACGATTTTTTTTTAGAAAAAGTTTTTTTTAAGGATAAAAATTATTTGGTGCCCACCCATTCTCCATGATGTTCTCCAGTCCTACATTCAGTTAACTCGATACGAGGAGTCATCTCTCAAAAGAGTTTATCATGGTTGAGGAACCAAATCGATTTCTTGGACACGACAATCACTTAACCTTTGGTTTTTTGGGTGTTCGATCACACGACTTTCTTATAAGGATTTTAATTGGATAATCCTTTTCTGCCTTTCAGGCTTTTCAAAATCCTTTTCGCTTTCCCTAACTTCTGCTTGGACAAATTCTTTTTGAATTTGACTTTGAAGTCCAGCGGGATGCCCTGACTTTTTCCTAAGCGACTTATTTTCAAGTTTCGACTTAGCGGTACTTCTTGTCTCTTTCTTTCATCATTTCCTTTTTTTTATATTTTGAACACATCGTGTGACTTTGATTTGTTTTTGACTTTGTTGGAAGGATTATGGCTGCCTGAGTCGGTGGATAGGGATAACCATTGTGGCATTGTCATCTGTTGATGCATACTGCTGATAGGAGAAAGTCAACCATTGCGGTTTTAGCTTTCCTCAACCTTTTGATGAATAACCGTTATTATATCCTTAGATGTGCACTCTTGATGAGTTTTGAATGCTTGATCAGATTAATCAACATCTACCCTGCCCCAGGTTAAAAAATAAGGGTTTTTTCTGAACAAAAAAGAAAATCCTACTTCGAAGGCTCATAGGGGTTAATGAGGGTTTCACTCCCTTATATCTCCGGTATTTGGGGATTAAAACAAGGTCTATACATCGTCAGTAAGGTTTTTACTCGAAAGCATACCATTTGAGATTCCAGATAAATTTTCGTCATCCTCCCTCCAGAGTTATTGCTTTATTAACAAGAGTTGGGTATCAAAAGAATAGTAAAACAAATAAGAGTGATAACGAATGAATTAGTTCAAGACAAACATATTCAATGTATTATGATTTAAAATTAAAAAAGATGAATAAGTTTGCATACAAGAAAGTACTGAACAAAAT
Source organism: Vicia faba (assembly GCA_948472305.1). Classification (NCBI taxonomy): domain Eukaryota; kingdom Viridiplantae; phylum Streptophyta; class Magnoliopsida; order Fabales; family Fabaceae; genus Vicia; species Vicia faba. Next base: position 209,601,306 of record OX451737.1, read on the forward strand.
AATTAAGATTGCAAATGAGAATGCAAATAAAATTTGAAATTTTCATGTTGAAGAGACAAGACTCCGTATGGACTGATTGCTTCAAACGATCTTCAGCAACCTTGAGGCTCACTTGGATAAGAGATTCCCCATTTGATGTGGACACAACAATATCTAAATTAATCCAAGCTTGGAATTTAATATCTGGATGATAAACCGTCTTCAACTGAATAGCCGAGTGCCCCAGAATATACTCACAGACAACTCTCTTAAAAGAGAAGGTGAATGTTGTACCAAGTGAAATTGCATACACTGAATCACCAAGTATCTTCTACCACACGGGATAGATGGGGTCCGTCTGGTATCACATAGAAGAAACATTCAGTTGGTGAGAAATGGTTCAAAATTGTTTACCAAATATGAATTTGAACTTGGAAAAGATTCCAGACAAAAGCTAGACTTTGGTTCGAAACTGTTTACCAAATAGAAATTGGACTTTGGAAAAGATGCCAGATGAATGCTGGACTTTACTTCAACCTCTTGCAATCTTCAACATCACAGCCAAATTCCCCAGAATGGGAGACACACCTAACATTTGCATCAGGAGAGAGATTAATCAACTGAATAGTCCCCAAAGCACGAAGCTTAATCAACTGAATTCCCAACAGACGAGGAAGTTCCAGGATGTAAGGCATTGAGATGGTATCAACATACTTATCAAGCTTCTTTTATCTTTTCCTAAAATCCTTGTCCCATGGATTCAATTGGAACAAGCACTAACTGCTGATGAGAAGATCAGGGAACACAGAGCTGTAGAGAGTGCCCTTGACTGAATAATCGTGTGCCCCGACGTGGAAATTACATATGACATTAGTATTATGATCAGGAAGGGAGTTTATACACGGTACTAAAGTACGGAGCCTAACCAACTGAAGCTCAAGCAAGTGTGGAAAAAAATGAGAATAAAACACTGGTATGGGATCAAAACCGTTCTCCAGGTGTATTCTTTTCTTGCTGGTAAAACAATATCCCTTGAATTCACTTGGTGAATGGGAACTATCTGCTGATAAGATGTCCTAAGAACTTAAAATTATGGAGGGAGTCCACATAGTACTCCATGGTTTGAAGAAAATCTCAAAAGATAAGGAGAAGATAATAACTGTTACAACAGTAAGGGCAGGGTTGCTGACACTATCATCAGAACTTCCATAACCCGACTTAACTCAGTCTTCAACTAATTATCTTTCTTCTCGAAGAGTTATTAACCACGGGACATGACTTGCATGTATACCATAAAAAACCCCATATGAATCTTCATCTCGGTTAATCCCCCGCCAAGTTGATCCATACTGATCTTTGAACATGGAATGACAAGGAATCAAGTTTGTAATTTTGAAGAGAATACCAAGCCTAAAAAACTCTGACTGTGAGTACCTGTTATGAATACATGAATGTACGTGAGGTGAATGAGTGGATGCAGTGCCATGTTTGATCATTTGCAAGGAATCTACATGCCTTGGTTTTAATTTTGATCCAGTAAGGGATGGAAAAGCATAACACAAGGCTCATAAGCATGGTTCCTTGGAAATAGAAAGAACATGTGTGTTAAAGTGATGTTAACATGTAATGTGTTCAAGAACACGAGATCACGATTCCATAAACTGGATAATGGTTGCACTATTTCCGAACTGACTAAATACCATAGGATCAAAATTCCAACACCATCTCGGAATACAAAAGAACCAAGTACCGAGTAGATTAAGAATTGTATGAGACCAAAATCTCCTATCAATAACTGCTGAACTGCCGAAATAAACGGCCATCACAAGGTAAGTAGTATGGAAAAAAACCTGGAGAACACATAATCACTAACATGAACAAAATCACCATTGGTACCTGTAAGAATCAACCCTCCCCACTCACGGGTGAAGTCTAGGCCAGGGTAGGTCAAAAGGTCAACTTAGAGTCAATGGTTTGTTTGAAAGTACTATCATCGTAACACCTACGTAAAAATGATAATACCTCATTCGAACCTAGTATGAGCGTGGCTCTCATGATCGCACTAGCAAGACCTCACATCATGCAGACGTCATGAATATGTATTGGGCCTTTTACCTCAAAGTATCAACCCAACCCAACAGAGAAACAACACAACAACATTATCCAAAGTATAGGAGATAATAAAATAAAATGCAATGCATAAAAGCATATAACCAAAGAATATAAACAAATAAAGCAAGAAATCAATAAAAAAACAATCACCCAAACAAAAGGAAACAAACACAAGCTATAACTGACTTGCATAAGGATGGACCAACAATAGTTCAACCTCCATTTCCTCAGTGAAGTCGCTAGCTGAAACAACTGGAAAAATCATCGACAATGAAACTCAATAAAGTCGCCATCGATTTTTTTTATCCCACTAAAAGGGAAAGGTAAACATCGAGTAAACCTGAAAAGTGAAATCACGGCCTTGCAACCGTAGAGATCGGGTAAGGAAGTCGGTTACGCGATGGAAAGGTATTAGCACTTCACACGTCTGTAGTACTCCATAAGATCCACTTGTGTTTGTTATCTTCTAAGGGTGTGTAAAATCTATGTCTAGAGCTTAATATCTAAAAAGGAAAATGCAAAGAGGGAATGCATGCAAAAGAGAAAACACGAGGAAAAGAAGGAAAGATTACAAAGTTCGCTCGGCCGAGCCCCGTGACCACAAATGCCTACGTATGCCATTTAAGGAATCAGAGCGCTGTAGTTCGGCTCAAAAGTTTCCATTAATTGCAATGTTTTTTATGAACAATGCTAGCGAAGCATGTCCTTTTTGAAAAGGTTTGAATAGAAAAAGAAAGTCCGAAGACAAAAGAGTTTGAATTGGTCGGTGTTTTTTACCTAGAAAAAGGATTTGAGTAGTGTTAATGTGTTTTAATAAGTTTGAAAGAAAAAGAAGATTTAGTTTTAATGAGATGCAAAACAGAAGAAAAAGTCTAAGGGGAGACTAGAAAAATAGTCCTAAAGTTATCATGCAAAGTTGATCCCATAGTTGAGGATAAGAGAGGGAAATATCTACCTAATATTGTCATGCATGGATAAAGATCCTAAGGTTTATTTAGTTCAAACATAGAGAAGTGTGAACTAAAGATCCTATGGGGAGTGTACAAGAAGAGAATCTAATAAAGAAGGGAGAGGGATGACAAAACATCACACACAAAGATGACAAAACATCAAGAAACAAGTATCAAGTATATATGACAAAACATCTAATCGTGGATGGTTAAAACATCATGGAGAGGTGAATTGATAAAACAATCATACAAAGAATGAGATGGCAAAACATCATGCATTCGTGTATCAAGATGACAACACATCAAGTATATAGAGATATGATAAAACATCACAAAGGTGACCAAAACATCATAGAGATGGAAATACATCACATAGATGATAAAACATCGCAAAGATGACAAAACATCGCAAAGATGATAAAAAATCACAAAGACGACAAAATGCCACAAAGATGATAAAACATCACAAAGATAATAAAACATCAAGAAGATGATAAAACATCAGGCAGAGATGATAAAACATCGCAAAGATGATAAAACATCAGGCATGGATGAGAAAACATCGCAAAGATGATAAAACATTAGGCATGGATGACAAAACACCGCAAAGATGATTAAACATTAGGCATGGATGATAAAACATCGAAAAGATAATAAATCATCAGGCATGGATGACAAAACATTGAAAAGATGATAAAACATCAGGCATGAATGATAAAACATCGCAAAGACGATAAAACATCAGGCATGGATGACGAAAAATCACAAAGATGATAAAACATCAGACATGTATGACAAAACATCGCAAAGATGATAAAACATCAGAGAAGCAAAAATACATGTTAGATACCTAAACACAAATTAGGAATAGAAAAGAGACGGCGAAGCATCAACACCTAACAATGATATCAAGGATCAAAGTAGGATAGAACACATATAAGAGATGGCAAAACATCAACATATCAAGAATACATGTAAACACATCAACAAACATACAAGACATGGGGTAAAGAGAACATACAAAGCATATAAAGGGAATGGCCAAAGGAGGCAAGAAACAGTGTCCAAATTAAAAAGTAAGGATCAAAAGAAGAGAGAGCATGATTGAAGAATTACGCCATGGGTGAGTTATATAGTAAGTTAACTCGAGATGAGACTCAAACGCAACCAAGTAAGAAGACAAAACTTCCTACACAAGAAAAGTCACCTAATTGATGAACAAAATCATCTAAGATGGATAATACTTGTCTTGAATCAAATGAAATTGATAAAGCTCAAGTAAAAGTGCAATGAAATCTTGTATATCATGGGGTGATGATGATACCCTCACAAGACATCAATCATGAACTTAAAGGATTGAGTAATGTCAACAAGATAACATACACAAGTGTCATGATATATGGAAAAGTATAGTCCCTTGATGCGTAAAAGCAACATGATTTAAATAAATCAAAGGTCAATGTTCTTAGATGTTATGGGCAGTCGCCAACATCAAGATACATACATGAGACATGGCACAAAAGCTCGTGAGACAATCACTAGACAGTGATGCTCAAAACACAAATGGAATATATATTCTCATATATCACCACGTTGGTTAGTAATGAAGTACTTAACCAAGGATCAAAGAAGCTGAAGAAATAATATGAAAAAGAGATGATAAAAACATCAAAATAAAAATGATAAAACATCATGATTAAAAATGGCAAAACATCAAGCATGAACACATAGGTAGAAACCTAAATCAATAAGAGAGGAGATGGTAAAACATCACATAATAGATGACAAAACATCAACACATAGAAGATAAGGAATTAAGCATACACATGTTAGGATGACAAAACTTCACATCTAAAGAGAGAATAATGATAAAACATTAACACCTAACAATGATATCAAGGATCAAAGCAGGATAAGAAATGATGACGAAACATTGTATGGAAAAATATACATCTAACAATGATATTGAAAATCAAAGTAGTGTGAAAAATAAGAGATGGTAAAACATCACACCTAAAAATGATATTAAGAATCAAAGTAGGATAAAAGATAGGAGATGCAGATTAGACCATCACACATCGCACATGAGAAGTAGAGACTTACTCAAGATGTAAGGTACTTAGATAAGATACCTAAAGAAAACATGCTTAGATAATAACTTAAAGAAGAACATGCACGTAGGTAGACACCTAAACAAATAGTCAAGTAGAAGAGGAGATATCATTTAAAAAATCAAAGCATGCTTACAAAGATAAGACTATCAGTCATGCATCAATATGCATGAATGATAAATAAAGAGAGGTATGATGGTACCTAACGGAGAAGGTCCATTGCCTCTTCAATGCGCATGAGATAAGAAAACTCTATGGAACGCCTCTTTGAACCTCCTCAATCAACCATCAATTAGGCATACCTGGGTTGCATCAACAATTAAACACAAGATCATAGCACAATGTCCACAAGATAAATGGAATGCTTGGTGTATGGGAGTTAAATCGGGTTATGATTAACCAAGGGGTGTACTTGATTAATCTCGTGAGAGTAGGTGTTCCTACCCTTAACCATGAGATCCTTTATGCATGGAAACTCTTGGTATATGTACCAAAGTGGTTGATTCGGGTTATGATTAATCAAGGGCAAAACTTGATTAATCTCGTGAGAATGGCCATGCCCAAACTCAACTATGAGACCCTTTTGGTGCATGGAAACACTTGGTATATGGACAAAAGTGATTGATTCGGGTTATAATTAATCAAAGGTAAAACTTGATTAATCTCGTGAGAATGGCCATGCCTAAACTCAACTATGAGACCCTTTAAGAAAATGCTTGGTATGTAGACTAAGGGGAGAGAAGGGAGTATCTTCAATGCATAAGATAAAAATCAAAAGCCCATACAAGGTGGATATATGCATGCTCCTAGAAAGTGGGACTAGTGTGGCGCTAGTATTCTAAACGACCAATTGGAACAACCGATCAAATAGTTATCGCTGTAGAAAAGCCCATGACCAAATTATGAATGTGTGCAAGTGTGCATTTGTAGGATGTATTGGTAAAGTCAATGAAGTTGTTACTGAGTATTTATTTATCCAACATAAAGGGAAAGTAAAATCATCGAAGAAAAACCTGAAGGGAGAAATCAAGGTCTTGCGACTGAGAGATCAGTTACGGGGGTCGATTACACGAGGGGAAGGTATTAGCACCCCTCACATCCGTAGTGCTCTATGTGATCCACTTTTGTTATTATAATCAAAGGGTGTGTTCAATCTAATGCTTAAGATCTAAAAGAAGAATGCAAAGAGGGAATGCATGCAAAGAAAACACGGGGAAAAGAAGGAAATATTTACAAATTTTCGCTCTGCTGAGCCCCGTGACCAAATGCCTATGTATCCCTTTTAAGGAATCAGAGTGTCGTAGTTCGACTCACTTGTTTTATTGGGTTTGTTTTTTTTAGTTGAAAAATGTTAAATTCAATCATTCCACCGTTGCTCGACCTTTGGAGACTTACAACATGTAGTGGAAAGGAACTAACATGCTCTTAGAAGAGAAAAGCCGATTGACAAAATAAATGAATTGGTTGGTGTTTTTTTAATGAAAAGGACTTTTGTATGTTTAGCATGTTTTATACATTTGCCAAGAAAAAGAAGTTTTAGTTTTAAATGCAATTATGCAAAAATGGAAAGAAACACCTAAGGGAGACTAACCTATCTCTAACCTAGTGTTATCATACAATGATGGACCTATGTCAAGGATGAAAAGGGAAATCTCTACCCTATGTTAGCACGTATGGATAACTATCCTAATGTCTAGCTCGAAACCTATTCTAATCGAGCAATCCTAAGGGAAGCATGCAAAGATCAAAGTCGTTATCTTAATCCTAATTGAATGACATCATCGATCATCAATAAAGGAAAGTGAAAATCCTAAGGGGAGCATGCAAAAGATTAAAGTCATTATCTCAATTCTAATTGAGTGACATCATCGATCATCAACAAAGGAAAGTGAAAATCCTAAGGGGAGCATGCAAAAGATCGAAGTTGTTATCTCAATTCTAATTGAGTGACATCATCGATCGTCAACAAAGAAAAGTGAAAATCCTAAGGGGAGCATGCAAAAGATTGAATTCGTTATCTCAATTCTAATTGAGTGACATCATCGATCGTCAACAAAGGAAAGTGAAAATCCTAAAGGGATCATACAAAAGATCGAAGTCGTTATCTCAATTCTAATTGAGTGACATCATCGATCGACAACAAAGGAAAGTGAAAATCCTAAGGGGAGCATGCAAAATATCGAAGTCATTATCTCAATTCTAATTGAGTGACATTATCGATCGTCAACCCATGAAAACAAGCACAAACACCATTAGCAAACGAGTGCGGAATGCCTGCTACAGGTCTTTAAACAGTGACTTCGAGCACACTCTCTTTATTTCCTACTTCTCATGATATCTAGAAAGCAATAGAATGCGGAAAGATAAATTAGAAGCAGTATAAAACCAAACGAACAATAATGTATGCAAAAAGCGCAACCAAAGCAAAGAAATCCGGAATACTTCGCGTGAGCTAGCACCACCAAACAAACAGTTAGAGATCAAATACTCGGAATAAGTGTCGAAGCATCATCAATGTGAAAATAAATCACAATAAAAAATTTAAGCATGTCCGCATATCACACAATAAACCTGCATAAGACTCAAATCTAGACAAGCAAAAATGGATCACAAATCTCAAGTAATCAGATAATCTTGATTTAATTCCTAAAATCAAATACAAAAATCTAACAAATTTTTATCGATTTATATATTTTTTGTCACAAAACATGTAAGAAAAAAAGTCTTAAATTTTAATAAGAAACTAGAATGATCAGGGGTGTTGAGTTGCAATCAGGAAGTGTGTGGGTCTAAAAAGCATCTAAGCCCAAATCTACCCTTAGTCTATAACTAGATTTTTGTGCAAGTAACATCAGGATTTTCAACAAAAAAGGGTGCGTCGTGGGCTTAATGAGGATGTCCATCCCAATTCAACAAGCATGGTCCACATATCCTAAATCCAATCAATTTGTTCATTTTCCATTCATATTTAATTCATTTTTTAGTTATCTAAAACTAAAATAAAATGTAACAAGAAATAAACAAATATAATTGAATTTGGGTTACGGTTAAAGAATTGAGTCTTTTCATCTTCTCACAAAAATACGACTCCCTCTTTCTCTCTCAAATAAACCGCGACACTCTCTTCTCTCTTCTTACAGACGGCGCCGAGTTCCTCACTGCCACCATCATAACCACCGCCTAACAACCTTCCTCCGTCTCTCTATCATCGTGAACAACCAAAGTTTGCCTAAAACAACAATCTAGACCCGACAATGTTTTTAAGAACAATGCGATTAAACACTCTAGTTGCGAATACAACGCAAAGCCTCAAACCTAGTTTTAGATCACATATTTAACATCAAGAACACGTATAAGAGAAAGACGTGAAAAATTACTGACCGGAGTAACCTCGACGGTTCCTTGAAGCAATGACATAGTCGACAAAACCAGAGAAAAAATGTATTTCAGAAATCCAGGTTTGTCGTTGCTCTCACTTTACTTCTTCTATGATTCTCGCGTTTTTGTTATTGTTGTTGCTTGTATGATGCTTTGCAAAGGATTTGTGGATTCATCATTGCCATTAAGATATCGATAGAAACAATGACGCTTCCTTCTGTTTGTTCTTGAAAATTCCTGTTAATATCGAAACTGTGCGTTAATTTTACAGGTCACGCGGTGATGAAGATTGATGTTGCGTTGAAGATTCATTGAAGATGAAGATTGAAATGTTGGATGAAGATTCCAGAGGAGACTTTGGAGAGGAGTTTGAAGGTGCAAGGTTGACGATGATTCTTCTACAGAGAATGAAGAACTTGCGATGATGAAGATGATTTGTTGAAGAATATTGAAAGGATGGTGATGGAGAATGAAGGTTGAGATTGAGGAAGATTGAAGGTGCGTGAAGATGAAGATGGAGGAGAGGGAGATAGATTGCAGAGAGAGAGTTGAAAGGTGAGTCTTTTGTGATTTTCTATGCATCGTGAAAGGTGAATCCCCATGATTTCTGTTCTGATTTCTTTATAGCCTCTTGAATCTGTAAGAGTTGGTTAGAGATTAGAATGAATCTCAGCCCTTGATTGAAAAATAGGTTAGAGTAACAGATGGTATGATTTAGCCGAGTTTTTTTTATATGAAGTTCCCTTCTGGTCTTTTCTGTTATGCTGTTGGCCGTTAGTTATGTAAGTTGTTATGACAGTTACGTAATCTGTTTCTGCTATGAGCTTTTGAACTGAATTTTTTTTAGCTGATTGTTAGTTAGTTTGGGATAACATTCAGGTCCTAACTTCTATAAAAATGGTTTTACAAAATACTAATGGTTTTTTTGGTTTGAATATGATTGCAGGGTCCGTTTTGTGATGCCGCTTTGGGAAATTTTGAGGACTGATTTCTGATTGAGAACCTTATTGAGTTCGGTATCATTATACCCTGAATTTTGTAGATTTCCAGTAGCATCATAATCATGAGTGGTAGCATGTGACTCTATGGAAACTTGGACCAACATCTTAAAAATCCGCTCTGTTTGTTAATGGAGATTGAGGAATAATGTCCTCCTCTATTGGTCTTGCATCAGAATCTGGAAGAAGTTGTGCGTTGGGATAATTAAATGTTGTGTCCTCATTGAAATGTATAGTCACGTAATTCTCTAGTACAGTAGGATTTTGATTTTTTTGAAGGAAATTTGATATTTTGAATGAGGCCTTGTAATTTTATCATGTATTTTGGTAATGAATGATATTGTAATGGGAACTCATATGTAATGAATTGGATATTTGATGTACACTTTGAATTGTAAACTCGAAATTAAACTTGTGTGATTCTTAATGAACATAATATGGATATTAAAAACTCTTGATTGGATATTGACTTGTGAAAATGAACTTGAAACTATGAATATGAACTCTTGACAATCTTGAATTTTCTTTTGATGTAGGAATAAATCTTGAACAATTTTGGTAGAAGTTTAACTTTGGATAAAGCCTTAAATTCCAAGAAACACGAATGCTCGAATCATTTAGACTTTAAAATTCTTGTACAAGATTGATGTATCATGAGTTCCAAACAAATCCCATAAGTGAGCCTAAACTTTTTGAATCAACTATTGAGAAAATCGAAATGCGTTTGAATCAATGACTTTGAATTCAACACAAGCCATAATCCTTAATTCTCTTAAATTGATCCTAAAGGAAACGCTTCACAATAATGCATCCATTCTATACTTCAATATTCAAATCCAAGTTAGCTTGCAAACAATCAAGAAATTGAAAATATAACAAGGCTTTGATCATAAAGAACTCCCAAACTCCTATCGTGCTGTATACTTGCTCTTTAGTCAACAAAATATCATACTGAAAACTCAAAGCCACACTTAATCATTTGGCAAGTCTCAATGATTTATGAACTTGCAATAAAGAATAGATGATGATCCTTGTAGCCTTGAGGACAAAAACCTAGTACAATGAACCATTGTTGTAAAACCAACACCAATGTTCAGGCACAACATAGGAGAAACCATAATTCTCTAACTATTGAGTGCACATAGGTGAAGAAGTGACTTAAGATGGTCAGAGGAACAAAATTTTAGCTCAAGAACACCCTCAATTGATATCATGATGAAATCTTAAGCACACGAGTTCAATCCTTAAAGCACTTGTTCCTTGAAGAAATTTTGATGAAGACAACCTTGTAGCTTAATGAATCTTGCCAAGGAAGATATCCATGCTGCTTGTGATCCAAAACCCTGGTTTTATACCAAGAGTGATGAGAGAGCCAGTTGAATCAACATGAGGAAGGTAACAACCTAAATCCATAGGGAAAAACCCTAATTCCAAAACCTTCGATCCCGTAACCATGGAATCGATGATATTCATGAGATGTGTATAACGTGACGAGGGATCTTAGGAGCAAAAATTGGGGCATAACAGCTGCCCTTATTTAAGTGTCTTCTATCCGGAGATACGAAGGTTAAAATCTTCGTCTCGACGCAATTGAAGATACTTAAATATAAAACAAACCCTTTTTTGGTCCTAAGATGCCATGCGATGCTCATGATTATGAATGTAAAAGATAAACTTCATGCAGGTGAACAAGACACACTGGGGAAGCAAAAATAAAAACCAACAAACTAAAAGAATTCGACAAGGAAAATAAATCTCTGGGGAACAAAACAAATTTGGGGATAGAAATTTGAATCCCTTGGAGATAAATCAACTCCGCTTGGGAAAAGAGGACTCAACTCTATTAGGGTAAAGCCCAGAGAGGAGACAAAATAACATCCACTCAATAAAATGAGGAAAAAGTAATGTATAAAAATGATTAACCGGTAACTGTGAACTATCCACTCATAGAGGTGATAGCAAAAAGAGAGTAACATCAACTCATAGGGGATCGACAACTACTAACCCGAAGGACGCGAATAGAAATAATAAGATAACACCGGCTCAGAGATAACGATAAACATCAATATCGAGACTGGTAAATTAGTGATTGGTATCAGTACTTATGACTGGTAACAATGATTTGAGGTCAAAACTTATGGCTGGAAACAAGGTTGAACATCAGCACTTATGGCTAGGAACAAAGGTTGACATTAGCGTTTATGGCTGGGAACAAAGGTTTGACATCAACACTTATGGCTGGGAATAACTCAACTCTATCGGAGTAAGGTCCAATGAGGAGAAAGAGATAAATGCCGACTAAGAACGATGATAAACTACCCATTCAAGGATAAAGGTAGAAAAAACATAGAACAATACCGACTTTTATTGAAGGTAAAGAAACAGAAGATACACCATCATTTACTAAAGGTGAACTACCAACTTTCCCTAAAGGTAGAGATATAAAAGATACACCAACGTTTACTGAAGGTGAACTACCAACTTTCACTGAAGATAGAGATACAAAAGATACACCAACATTTACTGAAGGTGAACTACCAACTTTCACTGAAGGTAGAGATACAAAATATACACCAACGTTTACTGAAGGTGAACTACCAACTTTCACGGAAGATAGAGAGACAAAAGATACACCAACATCTACTGAAGGTGAACTATCAACTTTCACTGAAAGTAGAGATACAAAAGATACATCAACATTTACTAAAGGTGAACTACCAACTTTTATTGAAGGTAGAGATGCAAAAGATGCACAGACTTTTATTGAAGGTGAGCTACCAACTTTAACTGAAGGTGAGATACAAAAGATGCACCAACTTTTGCTGAAGGTGAACTACCAACTTTCACCAAATGTAAAGATTCAAAATATACACCAACGTTTACTGATGGTGAGATACCAACTTCCACTGAAGGTAGAGATTTAAATGATACACCAACGTTTATTGAAGGTGAATTACCAACTTACATTGAAGGTAACAAGCAAAGGATACACCAACTTTTACTGAAAGTGAGCTCTCGACTTTTACTGAAAGTAACAAGCAAAGGATACACCAACTTTTACTGAAGGTGAGATACAGACTTTTATTGAAGGTAACAAGCAAAGGATGCACCAAATTTTACTGAAGGTGGGATATGCATCAACAATAACGAGTTTCTCAAAATTCCAGCGTTCTACCTAGAACGGGTTTTAACTCCTTCTTTAACCAAGGTATTCCACCTGGAAAGGGTAATATACAAGATGTCTCAAATAAAGAGACTGCCACTTGCAATGATTTCACAACAAACTTCTCTACAAGACTTCTTCGAAGAGATTCCATTTGATAGAGAATCACATAAACCTCCCCTCGATCCTGACCATAAGCCACAAACTAGTCTCGATTTCTTCTTTAACCAAGATGTTTAACTTGGAAAGGGTAATAAACTACTGTAAGAATCTTTCAACAATGTCTTTATCATTGAAGTACAACCAACCTCAACAATAAACTATCTCCCATAACAAAGAGACTACCATCCATCGGAGTAAATCAACCTCAACAATAAACTATCTCTCATAACAAAGAGACTACCATCCATCAGAGTAAATCAACCTCAACAATGAACTATCTCCCATAATGAAGAGACTACCATCCATTGGAGTAAATCAACCTCAACAACGAACTCTCTCCCATAATGAAGAGACTACTACTCATCGAGGTAAACATATCAACAAAGAACTATATCTCATAAAAAAGAGACTACCATTCATCCGACTAAACATATCAACAATGAATTATCTCCCATAACAAAGAGACTACCATTCTTCAGAGTAATAAATCTCAACAATGAACTATCTCCCATAATGAAGAGACTACCATTCATTGGAGTAAAATCTTTTTCTTTGGCATTAACAGACTTACTGGGGAAGAAAAGGTTGCTCAAATAAAAAGACATGTCATTTGCTGTTATGATGACACTGTTGGGAAATGAAGCTTGATTCCCTGGGGAAATGCCAAACCATTCATGCTGAAGAGATAAAGTCTTCACGTTCAAAATAAATGAACATTCCTAATCCAAGGCATACAACCTAGAGAGGATCAAAAAAATATTGCTGTCGGAGACCAAAATTCAAACCAGGAATAAACTAGAGTGAAATAATCAACTAAGACACCACCCAATGAGGAGTAAACTCAAACGGGGATCAAATTCCAAATAGACGATGGATTGGGTAGGATGGGTAAAGCAAAATTCTTCTACGAGGAATAACTCAGTGGGGAAATGGAAATGATATACACTTTATGTTTAAACTTGATACTCTATTAGAGAGAGGGTAACATAACTCTTCAAATAGGGTAGTATGCCAACAAAAACAATAATGAGTGCAAATGAGCAACGAACTTTAAATTCAGCTATGTATGATGTATGTATGAATGTATGAATGTTATCATGTATATGCTGACAAAACAGTCATACTACATTGGGAATAACCAGACAAAACCAACATAAGAGAAGACAACACTCGGCTAAATCAATTTTTTGGATGAAGATTCTATAAGAGAGTAAGCACCCACTGAGGAAACAAAGTCCTACTTCACGACTTAACTTCACTGTCAAGAACATGTTTTTAAAAATAATCAAAACACCACCTGACTAGCAACAAATAAATTTGCGGGGATATAATAAACTCCTTTAGGCTTCACCGGGGAATGTCATACAGACTCCGACTGGGGAAGACAATACCTTATCGTCTAGGCTTCAACTAGAGATACCAAAACTAACTTCACTATGGAAGATAAAAACCACATCATCGAGACTTCAACTGGGGATGTCGTACTGACTTTATTGGGGAAAAAGAAACTGCACACACCGAAGGGAGCCCAAATACATTCTCTAGTATCAAGAATAATAGTTGTGCAAAATTCTCTGGAGAGAAATCATGAAATTTCATGGGATAACAAATTTAGAGGGAAGCATCATCCTCGACTCATATGGAGAATTAAGAAATTAACATCACCGCAATAGATCAGCTCATGGGGATTTTAAATAAAATTCAGCACATGGCGAGAGAAGACCCAAGAAGTTGACATCTATCTCAGCACTTCTTAGAAGATATACTGCCCTTGTCTGGCTACTCAGAGGCACACAAAAACCACAATGTCATAACTAGAAGGAATAATGCTCCACATGGGATTCTACATTTCTCCTCAACACAAAGGGAGAAAATATCCAACAACTAAGAAAATGCTTCATAACTTCGCAATCTTTGCTTGATCACCACTCAAACGTGGAAAGGAATTACACTCAGCCGGAGAAATCTGAATCAAGACTTGATTGGGGAGAACAGAATTATCAACCCAACAACAAATAATAACTTTGAGAAGAATTTAACCAAGACTTAACTGGGGAAAATGGGATCATAAACCCAAACACCACACCATATATCAACTGGTATGAAATTCATCAAATCCAAGGAAAGAAGAAAAGTCACAAGTGGACTACGCGCATATCAGTAAGAGTAACCCGGGAAATCCTTATTTGGGAACCTTTTTAAAAATTCGGAGTTCGTCCATCCTTGGGATCACTATTTTTGTTCTACTTGAATCACAAAATCCGAAGTAAAAAAGTAATTTGTAAATTCTTTTCAAAAACATTTTTATTATTAAGTCTTTTTGTTTTGAAAATTGCTATCAATAGTAAATGAAATCTTTGCAAACACAATAAAATAAGAACTTCAAAGAATTGGATAAAGGCTCAAACTTTATTAATAGAATGGTAGTCAGCGAACAAAGAGACTCCATGGATGATTGCAAAGTTTAGAAAATTGTAAATATATGGAAAAGATATATTAAAATACAATGACCACTATTCTCCCTAACAACTTCGAACTTCTGAGCAGAGACTCCAGTTGAAGTATGACGAGAACCTGAGAAGATTGTTGCTTCAATGATCAAGTCTTGTCTGACGCAGTTACTTGCCAAGAAATCCCTATCTTTTTCCTAGGCTTCCCATGTGGGTTTTCAATCTACCGGGAAAATTTATTCTGCTTGTGTCTCTAATTTTTTCCTAGACCGTATGTAGTGGTAGAAATGTTGAGACTAAGCCATTGGGTTGACTTGACTCACACATATCAAAATAAAAATCGCCACTACACTTTATTGTTTCCAAAGGAATGTGAAAAGAGCGAATAACCCAAAATTGGGGGAGAGAATATAAGTTTGGGGGTTGGTTATGCAAAGGGAAGGTATTAGCACCCTAAACATCTACGGTACTCCGCAGGAACCTATTTGAAAATTTGTGTATTTTTGCTATAAGAGTTGTATAAAAAATAGATGGTCGAGATGAGAAAAGAAGTATATTTTTATAATTTTTGCATCCGCCATGGTTGCGAACCTTCAGTGCCTACGTACCACCTTCCGTGCAATAGGGGATCAGGGTACTCGTAGTTCACCTTAAGAAAAATTAAAACACAAGTGTGTTGGTTAATTTTAAGAGATAAGACATCATCGTCTTATCCGATGGAAGAACATACTTACTACCCACGTTTATGAGAAAGGAGAATTTTCATCATCTCAAAGTGGAGGATATGACTTGGATTTCAAAATCAACAAACCTCACTCAACACCCAAGTGGAAAATATCTCACTTCACTATATATCGTAGAAGTATAGTAGTTTGCATCACTACAAGGATTGACAAGAGTCTAATCTTTTGAGAAAATTTCAAGATAAGAAGTCAAAGTGGAAAAATGATTTGAAATGAGATTGATTGACTTTTAGTCTTCTCACAAAAAAATGTCAAAATATCATTAAGTTGTTTAAAGTTTATTTAAGAAAATATTTTGAAAATGCATGGACCTAAGTCCAAGTTTCTTGTGAAAGCGGTTCAAGTTTTAAAAACAAGAAGAGTTTTCAAAAGGAGGGAGAAGATTTTTGAAATTAAAGAAGATGGGAGGAGATGAAGGGACTATCCTAAAGCATAAGGTAAAAGCTAGGGAAAAGAACCGTCTAACCAACAAGAAGCCAACACTTGACACAATGAGTCAAAGTAGAATTTCCTTACTTTGGATTTGAAACCAAACAAGCAAAGATAATAAACCTCTTAAGAAAACCAAGCTTCAATTGCATTAAGTCTTCGCAAAAAATTGGGCATAGTAATGGTTGTATACAGATGAATTCCAGATCATAGACAAAGAATGTAATCACAATAATATACACACAAACAAACAAACAACCCAATGTCTTGGGGGGTAAACCCCAAGAACTCCAGACAAAATAATAGTTGAGGTCACAAGGTATCAAGGTAGGTCAAAGTCTCTAATCCTAAGTCCAAGAAGTCCACAATCTCCATAATGCCAAGGATAGTAACCAAGTAGTCAAAGTAACATTAAAGCTTTTATTGTTTAAGTTGGTTATTAGGTATCTTCAAAAAGAAATGAAAAGCTCAAGTGAGCAAAATAAAAATGACATAAAAGTAAATGCTCAAGTGAGCAAAGATGAAAATAGCATGAAATATAAATGCTAAAATAAATGTACTTAAAGTAAAGAGTATAAAGTAAAGGCACAAAATAGTCAATTATTAGAAATTAGAGGTTAACTAAATGACCATCTTGAAACTTTCATTGGAAACTCATTAGAAGATTGATAAAATCAAAGCATCTCAACAACAAGTTTAATTTGCTTTTTGTTAATTATATCATTTATTTAAAATTCTCAAGACAACCATAAATGATCAACGGTGTTTAAGTGATTCACTTTGACCAAAGTTTGTGAAGATTCATTAGAGGATTGATAAGACCAAAGCCTCCTAATAATGAATCTCAAGGTTATTGGGTCAAAGGATTCAAATTAACATACTTGGGCTTACAAACATGGGTTTGAGCCACAAATGATCATTTCTCGAATCGGGATAAAATTTAGCGTTATTTTAAGTAATCGTAAGTGGACTTATATAGAAGTCACGCCTATTTTGAGGCCGGTCAATAGAAATTTATGTGTCATATGTTTGGAGAGATGATATGTATATCATTCTCTAATAACATGTGACACAACAAGAAGAGGATAAGATGAAGAGGGATGAGATAAGAATTAAACCATATTTGAACCAAAAATTTGATCAAGCCATCATTAAAATCATCCATCCATTTTGATGGAGTTAAACTCAACACCCAAGATCCAATGATGTTAATGAAGCTCATGATCAAAATTTCATAGTCCAAGATCAACCAGAATATATACAAAATAAAATTGTATTTAAAAATAAAGAAAAAGATTTTTAAAATGGTTTTTTAAATGAAAATAAAAGGGTAAAATAGCAACTATATTCAAAACATCAAAGAAAAATTAAATAATACCATAGAAAAATCAGAAATGAGCTCAAATATTTTTATAAAATTTTTGACAATTTTTTAAAGTCAGAAACTATTTTTAAAATTAAAAGAAATAGGAAAAATAAACCAAAATTAGTGAAAAATAGTAAAGTCATAAATAAAAATAAAATGAGGTCACCAATATTTGTCAAAAGGTCATTAGATCCTTTCATATTTTTTTTCAGAATTTAAAAATTAAGAAAAATATTTTTAAACATTTAAAACAACTCAAATAAAGTGGAAAAATATAAAAAATATCAAAACACAAAATAAAATTGTGAAAAAGTAATAATCAAAAAGGGAAAAATCAAAAGTATTTTTAAGAATTTTTTTGGATTTTTTGAAGTTAAAATGAATTTTTTATGAATTTTTGAAGTTTAAAACAAATAAAATATAAACCCTAAACCCTAAACTCTAAACCCTAAAACCTAATGTAGAACATTGGATGAGAGTCAAAACGCGTTAGTAAGCTAATCCAATGGATCAGACGCGTTGTGCATATCATGGTCCCTAGTAAATAATACACTGAATCATTTATTAAAATCAGAATTTGAAAAAAACAAATGGCTAGATATCATTGGTTGAGAGATGACACGTTGGTCATCTTCAACCTCTAGCCACGTGAATAGCAGGTCTCTGAAATGGAAAAATTGGAGCTCGAGACTGGTACCATTCGCTTGGTCTCTTCAAAACGATTCCAATGGTACCATCATGAAAATTTTATATAAGGTGTAGCTCAGTCGTTTTAGAAGGAAAGATTTGAAAAGGGATTTGAAAATTCATGGCCAAAACTCACTTCCAGTTGAAAATAAATATTGCGAATAGAATCAGAATGATGAAAGCTTCATTACAATATCAAAGTTTGAGAGAATTGGTGAAGGAATCTACCTATTGAAGTTCAAATTCAAAGCTCTGAAACTTGACTTGGCTTGCAAGATTTAGGAAGTCTTAGAGCTTAGTTCTTCTTCTGTTAGCTTCAGTGAGGTTCAAGGATGATGAATTGACAAAGAAAATGGATTGAGGAAAGTTGTAAAACCAAATTCAAAGTTGCAGAAAAGTGGATTCAAGAGGAAGTTTGACAGGGTGATTCTAGCTCTCAAAGCTTGAGAAAATGAATGAGGTATGACCCTCTATTTATAGGGAAACTAATGGAGTGCTTAAGCGTGTGAAATGATGAAGTTTTGAGGGAAATCGTGTGAAGTTGCAAACATGAAAAGTGGGACTTCTATTTTGCTCAAAACTCAACAAAAGTTTGCATTTCAATGTGCTAATCATTTCTGGAAGTTCATTAAACATGTTTAGAAGTAAAAACGCGCAATTTTTTTGCGTTTAGAGTCCAAATCAAGGATTTCAAGTTCTGACTTTGGAGAAAACTTCATTTTCAAGGTACCATCTTTGAATCAATGGTGTGCATGATTTAGGGAACCTTAGGATTTTATTCTTGATGCATTGGAAAGATGAGATCACAAAATTTAAAATGTGCAAAGAATGGAATCAAATGGATGCTTGAGCTGAAAGTTGTGATGAGTCAAAGTTGAGAAAAAGTGGCGACTTTTTGTACTTAGAAAAATTCTAAGTTTTTTTCCTTCAAAACGACCTATAATGTCTTGCATCTAAACATGGACTTCCATTTAAAATTTGCTCTTGACCAAAAAAGATGGCATGGAGTAGACCTATTGAATGACATTTTGAGACTTGAACCATTTCAAAACTCCAAAAATTGAGAAAGTTATGACTTGGAGAAGTTGGTGAAAATTCATGAGATGACCTATAATCTTTTGCATCCTTAGGGCATCTTCCATCGATTTACAAGATTAGAACATAAAAGAAGAGTTGAAGTTAACATCTTTAACATCATTATGGAAAAAGAGTGGGCTCAATGAGATAAAAATTGACCAAGTTATGATCTTTTGAAGTCACATAACGGATTTTGATGGCCTATCTAGAGGACTTATAATCTTTCTTCATCATTAGGTATCCTCCACACAAA
The DNA here is from genome assembly GCA_948472305.1 of Vicia faba. Classification (NCBI taxonomy): domain Eukaryota; kingdom Viridiplantae; phylum Streptophyta; class Magnoliopsida; order Fabales; family Fabaceae; genus Vicia; species Vicia faba. The sequence goes on from OX451737.1 coordinate 209,621,164, forward strand.
ATTTTCTTGAAAATTTTGAAGTGATTTATTGATGACCCTTTGAAGAGAAGCATGTTTTCTGAATCACTCAAAAATACCAAAACATGAGCAAGATATAGCCTTTAGAAGTTCAAAACCCTAGCCCCTAGAGTAACAAAATACCTTGGAAACTCTTCTCAATCTTGACAAACCTACTTACACAAATACTTTTTTCATGCAAATATAAGTTGTTGAGGATGATAATTAGGAACCATAGAAACCATAAAAATTTACAAATATTGAGAATTGAGGGAGATATGGACTAGTAAATAAGAAATCCAAAACTTGTCCAATTAGGTCAAACTTCTTCAATCAAACCTTGCATCTTTGGCCTATCTTTGACAACTTGAGGCATTATGGATCATAATAGACTTTGTCATGATATTACTTCAAAACATCTTCAATTATGAAGCTTGAATCTCAATGAAGCTTTGTTGAAGAAGGCATGGGAATAAACTCATGAACCTATAGATCAACTTGATGGAATGTGTTGTGTTTTCACCTATAATATCATCAATTAGGGCAAACATTAATTGTATTTATTAGCTAAAAGTTAATCAATACAAAACATAGATGATCACAAAATACAAGTCAAGGTGCTTGGTGATTCCCCATGAGCAAAGCTAACGATAAGGAGAAGAACCAAACCCTAGTGTGATCTTGTTGTGATTGAGTTGATATGATATGATAGAGGAATCTTAGGGGCAAAAATTGGGGTACAACAACTTCCCTTATTTAAGTGTCTTCTATTCGGAGATGTGAAGGTTAAAATCTTCGTGTTGACGCGATTGAAGATACTTAACTATAAAACAAGTCCTATTTTTGGCCCTAAGATGCCATGCAATGCTTATGATTATGAATGCAAATGAACAAATACAAAAATGACACAAGACACCACTGGGAATGTAGCAAATAAAAATAGGGATCAAAAGAAAAACCTGACCAAGAAAATAAATTGCTGGTGAGAAAGAGACCCAACTCTATTGGGGTAAAGCCCAATAAGGCGTCATCAACTTAAAGATTGAGGAGAGAAAGTAATGGATAACCGTGATCAACAGATGACTGTGAACTATCCACTCACTGAGGAGATAGCAAAAAATGTAATGTTGACACACTGGGGAAAGAATTGCTAAGATAATACTGGTAAATACCAATATTAGGGTAGGTAATAAATGATTAGCACCAGTATTAACGAATGGGAACAAAAGAACTTCTTCAGAGTAATGTGAATCTCAACGATGAACTATCTCCCATAGTGACGAGACTACCATCCATCGGAAAAATATCTCAACAACGAACTATCTCCCATAATAACGAGACTACCATCCATGTAAGTGACAAATCTCAACAACAAACTACCTTCCATAATGACAAGGCTACCATTCATTGGAGTAACAAATCTCAACAACGACCTACCTTCCATAATGACAAGGCTACCATTCATTGGAGTAACAAATCTCAACAATGAACTACCTTCCATAATGACAAGGCTACCATTCATTGGAGTAACAAATCTCAACAATGAACTACCTTCCATAATGACAAGGCTACAATTCATTAGAGTAACAAATATCAACAACAAACTACCTTCAATAATGACAAGGCTATCATTCATTAGAGTAACAAATCTCAATAAAAAACTACCTTCCATAATGACAAGGCTACCATTCATTGGAGTAAAAAATCTCAGCAATAAACTACCTTCCATAATGACAAGGCTACCATTCATTGGAGTGAAAAATCTGAATCTTCTCTGGGAACTGACATACTTACTGGGGAAGTACATGTTGCTCAAATAAAGAGACCTGCCACTTGTTGTTACGAGAAGGAATTGCAATAACATTTTCTTGGGGAAAGAAATAGTACTTCATGGGCAAATGTCAATATATTCCTACTGAGGAGATAAACTTTTCTCGTGTCAAAATAAATGCACATTCTCAAACCAGGACTCAAAGCTTGTAGAAATCAAAATAATAATATTACTGGGGACTACATATTCAATCAAGAAATAAACCGGAATGAATCAATAAGCCAAAATAACACCTCAGGAGAAATAAACTCAAGAGAGAACCACTTTCTATCCAGAAAAGAGATGTACAGGAAGGCTAAAGCAAAAAATCTTCCACGAGGGGTAACTCAATGGGGAAATTAAAAGAATATACACTTTATACCTAAGGTTGATATTCTATTGGAGAGAGGATAACACAACTCTGTAAAACAGGGTAATATGCCAACAAGATATTAATGAACGTAAATGAGCAATGATTTTCTAAATTCAACTATGTGAGATGTATGTATGAATGTATGAATGTTATCATGTATATGTTGACAAAACAGACATATAACACTGGGGATAACCAGACAAAACCAACTTGGGTAAATTCAATACTCGACTAAATCACATCCAAGATGAAAATTTCATAAGAAAGTAAGCACCAACTGAGGAAACAAATTCTTATTTTACGGCTTAACTCCAATGGGAAGGAACATAATCTGAAAATAATCAAATCATAACAATAAATCAGTACTGATACAGGGATATAGCATCCTCCTTCAGGCTTCACCGGGGAATATCACACAAACTTCAATGTGGAAAACAAATGTTTCTAGGTCTGTATTTCTACAGGGGATTGCAATACTGATTTCAATAGGGTAGATGAAAACTACATCGTTGAGATATCAATTGAAGATTTCGTACTGATTTCATTGGGGAGGGAAACACTACATCATCGAGGGGAACCCAAGATACATTCTTCAATACTCAGAGTGATGATTATACCAACTTCTCTAGGGAGAAATTATGAAACTTCATGGGGGTAGCAATTTTCAGAGAGACCCGTTGTTGTACCCCAAAATTTTCCCTCTCATTTTTCACTCAAGATGCTATCCTAGGTTTTTTTTAGACACCTAATTGGTTCAGAATTTGATCGGACAGATTCTCTTCCTAGGCAGTAAGTCAACAATTAGGGTTCGACGTTTCTCAAAGAAAATGGAGTCTTCGGGATTTCAAATGGTCTTCATAGGTCTTCATGTCTCCTCAAGGTTGTTTAAATCAGTTTTCAAACCTCGCATTGCAAATTTTCTCAATCAATGGTCCAGATAACTGAAAACAACTACATTGACTTGAAAATTGCCCTTTTGCGAGAACAAATTCAAATGATCGTAACTTCTTCATTATTCAAAATTTTTGAATGGTTTTTCTTGCGTATGATTTTCCTTGATGTCATCTCAAATTTCTCTTCACAAATCAAGAACTGATTACACGTAGAAAATCACCAAAAATTCGAATGTGTTGGAAGTCACTTCATGAATTTTTTATAATAGTCGTCTGATTTCTAGAATTGTGATTTCTTCAAATTACAAGACCTTGAGACGTCTATTTCTGCTCATGGTCATGTGTGATGTCGCTCGTGGGTTTATCTTCAAAGAATTGAAGGAAAATTGCATTTGGAAGACTTTGAAAGTTATCAAATCGTTGCAAGTCATTTGTTTGTTTCAAAATGTTCTTAATCATCATTAATCTTGGAACTTGTAAAGGTTGATGAGGGTTCTCAAAGCATGATTGTTTAGCAACAAAGTCCCACTGTTATCAAGCATGGCGTGCGAGTTTCATTTTGAATGAGAATTTGGTGTGGACAAGAGGCGAAGGTTAGGATTATATGACCATGGATTTGGGATTAAGTTAACCAAGTTAGAATTTTTAAGCATTCATTTTGTTTAGATGTTTGATGGGGATACGAGGCATATTGATTATCCGACCATTTGTGATTGCTTAAAAATCCAAAGTTACCAAACCAAGATGTTTTAGTCCAAAAAACATTCAATTGAGAATTGCAAATTTGAATAAATTCAATTCATTACAAAAAATTTATTCAAGGCCTCATTTTATTACATTTACAAATGGTTTGATTTACAAGTTTTTGTTGTTTTGTTACAAAGAACTACGGTTTTTTGTTTACAAAGAGAGAACATTTATTTTGTTTCTTCAAATCTCTGTTGCTTCATCTTCAAGTGACCATTCCCATCCTCGCTTGCTATCCACGCCTCAGGTTCATGTAACAAAAAGAAGAAGAAGAAGTTAGCAAACAATAAGCATTAAGAAATTCAAGCAAAAATGAGTTCATCATTAGGGTTTTGCAACATGGAATCAGAATATTTGTTTGTCTTTCATCACAATCCATTTCCCAATTGCAAATCACAAGAAAGTTGCCTTTCTTGGTTCACAAGAAAAGAAACAAATATACAAGTCAAATTGCCCAGCACAAATCAACATCACAAAAACAACGCAGCAAGCAAGCTACCCAGGCTGCAATAGCATGCAAAAACCTGCAACAAAAACAATGCAGCAAGCTACTCAGGCTGCAAAAGAATGCAGACTAAAACCTGCAAGAAAATCATAGCAAGCAAGTCTAAAGCTGCTCAAATAGCAGCAATATAGTAGCAAGGATAGGCTGCAAAATCAGATGATATACAAGCTAACATCATCATTTTCCCTATGTTGCAAAACCCTTCAGAATTTGGAGTAAAAAGCAAGTTGCTTTATTTCATTGAAAAATGAAAGAGGAAAGAAGATAGGGACAAGTTAGAAAATATCACCTAAACCAAAGAAACTGTCCAAAACCTGCTATGCTGCAAAAAATCAGCCCAACACTTGCTAGGTTATGCTGCCCATAACAATACAAAACATGTCATACCAAGTCCAACCATAACACAAAAATAGCAAAAACAGAAACCTGCCACTAGAGGGGTCAAAACCAGCACATCAGAAAGTATTCAAACCCACCAATATTCCCTCCAAAACTCACTCTCTTTGGATAATACAAGGGTTCTGCATTAACATAAAAAGAAGGAGAGGAGGAGAAGCCAAAAGGAGATTACAGGAAAAAAGCTCACAAAAAACTCTTTGTCTCAGATCAATAACAAAAACCAACAATCTTTAAAACATTACAAGAACAAAAGCTCACATAAACTCCTTGTCTCAAACCATCACAAAAAACCAGCAATATTAATATCAGGTGACATAAACCCTTTTCCTCAAATCAAAAACGAAAACCAGCAATGTCTCAAACCATCACAAGAAAACAGCAACATCAACACCAGCTTACATAAACCCTTTATCTCAAACCATCACAAAAAAACCAGCAAAACAATACAAAACTAAACCTCACTGTAAACAAAAAAACCATCAAAAACCAAAAACAATACAAATCCAAATATCAGTGTAGATCAACAAGATATCACAGAGCAACAAAGCCAGATAATATACCATCTAAGTCAAGAACAAAAAAAAAACAGCAAAATATACAAAAGAGACCAAGAGCAGAACCAGCAATCTGATTCCATCAACAACATAACCTCTCTTCAAACACACAAAAATCCCAGTATCCATCACCACAATTTGTACCAAACACAAACACATCCAAAAATGCAACAGTCATACACAATCAGAAGAGGAGCCAAAAGCAGGATATTAGAACTTACCTCCAAGGCTGAAAAAGAGGTAACTCATCGCTTGTTCTTACCTTCTCTTTACCGTTTTGCAATTGCTGTATCGATCCGATTTTGGGGCTTTAGGGTTTCTCTGGGGGTGAGGGTAGCTAGAGATAAGAAAGATAATGGAGAGTGAGATCGACATGCTATTATAATAGAGGGGCTTTGAGATGAACAGAGAGATGGCGAAGAGAAGATTAGCGTGAAAATTAGGAAGATAACAGGGAAGGAGGGGTTGCCTCATTGTTGTTTAGGGTTCATGAACCCTTCTACAAACTTTGAAGAAAAAAAAGGGCTGACCCGGGTCTGGCCCGATCCGGTCCAAGCCCAGCCCACCTTTTTGTTTTAAAAAAAACAACATTTATCTTTTTTGTGTAAAACAAAAAGTTTTTTATTTCTTTGGGCTTTGCTGTTTCACAAGTACTAAGCCCAATCTAATTTTTATTGCATACCCCAACATACTACTTACACTCTTTGTTTAAATTATGTTTAGCTCTTTATTTTTGTCTATTTTTTTTATCATCTTAGTTAAGTAAGATTAATTAAATAATTATGTTTTGATTAACTAGAATTTTTTAGTTTAGTTCCATAATTAATTTAATAACTCTATTAGTTTAGATTAAGTTTTAATAAATAAAAAAATGCAATTTCAAGATTAGTTAATTTTCGTAATTAATTTAATTTAGGACTTTGTAAATAATTTTTACTAATTATTTTGTGCTTAAGCTTTAATTTGCTTATTTAATTTCTAAATAACAAAACCCTAAAAATATATACATTTGATTTAACTTTTAAGCTAATTAATAGAATAGATTTTTCTATATTTCTTTCCAAACTTTTCAAACAAATAACAAGAATCTTATTTCCTTGCTTTGTTAACTAATTTTTATTTTTATGACTTCAATTAATCGCTCGAAATTCGATTTGGTTGTATTGTTTGTTATTTGGACTTGTTAATCGCGTTCGACTCATCCCCATTTGTAAAACATTTGTACCCCCTTTCCCGAAAACTATGTAATAGCGTAGAATTTCAATTTCCGCAACTTACTGTTTTCTTTATACTGTATAGTAATTAGGCGTGTATGGCAATATTTAAAATTAATTGCTAGATAACCTAATTTCAACAAAATAACTTGAAACAAACACACTTTTTCACACACGCACCTCTAGGGTAACCTCGCTTGTTGCCTCGGAAACACAACCATGTCCCTCGAATATGGGATGTTTTAGCAATGCCCCTTCGATAAAAAGATTGTAGTCCCTCGATGACCCTCGACATTGCCTTCGATAAAACGGTCTCCTCCCTTACGAAAATCACTAAAACGTCTCATAAGTTGCTTTCGATGACTGTAAAATTGACCCGCGCCTCTCCCTTCACATCCAACGATGGGGATTCTTACCAAATCAATGGTAAGAAAGCAACATTAAAAGGAGGAAGAAAAGAACAATTGAAAACCTTTCGAGTAGATAGATTCGCTCCTAGTTACTCATTTGCTCACGACAAAAACATTTTTACACCCACACTTTCATCTCAATACATTTTCAAAAAAGACAAAATGTTTTGTATACGTTCTTATAGAGACGAGAACCATTGCAAAACATCTTTTCAAAAACCACTTTCGAAAACACGTTCCACAAACACATCTTTGAACCACTCTTCGAAACAAAACTTTGTACGCGCTCTTATAGAAATGAGAACCATTACAAAGAAATTTTTCAAAACATTTTCAAAGCCCACATCACAAGCACATGGTCAAATAAAAGTAAGTGATCTAAACGAGTAACTAAGAGACCATGGAAAACCATGGATGAAAAGGGTGCTAATACCTTCCCTTTTCATAATCTACCCCCCGAACATGAGAAATAATCTCGAAAGGTCTTTCCTGTGCTTTTTTACCTTTCCATTTGGATAAAAGAAAAGTCGGTGGTGACTCTTGCTATCCGCATAAATCTGATCGAAACTTAAAACACCAAGTCAGTTCTCCCATCGTATCACAGAACTGGCGACTCTGTTGGGGACTTAACTATTTTTTCAAGTGGGGTTATCTTAGGGTTAGATCATATTTACTTGCCTTCTTTGTTTGATTTGTATGATTTACATTTGGTTATTTTGTTTAGGCTTGCTTTAGATCCTAACCCGAATCTGGGAAATACCTTTTAGGTAAGTAGCAATAAACTATGAGGGAACTGTGCGACGTAGACCGATACGGTTGAAGCAGTAGCTATGTTGGTGTGGCACTTTGGTTGGTACCAGTATCCCTTGTGGTGAATCGAGGAGAATACGGGTCCTCTGTGTGGTGCCATGAAGCATCAACTGACCTTAGAACCCTAATTGAACAAACATGGCCATTTGGACATAGTGAGATAGCCGGTTTCGATTTAGAGCTGAAAATTGGTTGATACTCGATACTACACTCATTAAGGATAGACTTTTGGGATATCTTGGCCTCAAGAAAAGATTATTATGCTGAGACAATGCCTAAGATAAAGGTCGGTGATATTGAGATCCTTTAGAACCCGATCATTATTTCTAGGACAGGTTGAGCCAACTAGACTTCAAGAGGGTACTTACCTACAAAACTCATGCAAGCCTAAAACATAGGGACTTGTTTGTTATGTGTGTATATATATGCTTGTACATAAACATCATTAACATCATCAACATCATATGCATTCTCACTAACCATTTCAAGGATTTAGAATTTTATTTTTGTTTTTGTTTTGTAGGACATGAATTCTCTCCAAAGAAACACCATCTACATCATCTTTGTAAAAGCATATCCTCAACTTCAAGAGCTAGCCTCAAGAGTGCCCGGGGATTCTCCTTTTACCAATAAATATGGTCGACTCCTCAGTTTGGCTACATCCAACTTCCAAGAAGAGATGACGTGTGTACTATTCGAATTCTTTGATCCCGTACATCATTGTTTCACTTTCCCGGACTATCAGTTGATACCTACACTGGAAGAGTTCTCTCTACTCTTAGGGGTGCCCATGCTTAATCAAATACCATTCACCGGTCTAGAAGGGGTTCCAAAACCTGAAGTCATCGCCGAAGCTTTGCATGTGAAGAGGGCCGATGTCATAGCCAATTGGGAGACAAGAAGTGGGGTTAAAGGCTTTCTAGCTACGTTTCTATTGGAAAAAGCTTGTTCATTCTGGGATGACATGGATTTCCAAGCTTTCAAAGACGTACTAGCTCTCCTCACTTATGGTTTGGTTTTGTTTCCCAATTCGGAACAATTCATAGACATTAATGCCATCAAATTTTTTCTCTCTCGCAATCCTATACCTACCTTACTAGGAGACATCTTGCATTGCCTTCATACCCGCACCATGAAGAAAAGATGCACCCTTTTGTGTTGTATCCCCCTACTCGCTAAGTGGTTCACTTCACACCTGCCTCAATCAGCATTGAAGAACGAGCAAAGACTGACTTGGTCTCAAAGATTGATGACTCTCACCCACTCTGATATATGTTGGTGCTCGAGATCCTTGGAAGATATCTCTATCATTGATTGCTGTGGGGAGTTCCCTAATATACCTCTGCTTGGTATTAGGGGAGGTATGACCTACAACCCATGCTTAGCTCTTCGGCAGTTTGGGTATGCCCGAAGAGACGACCCTCATGAGATGCTCATCCAAGGTCTGGTGTTCGACTACGACAAAGAAGACCAAGGTTACCGCCAGAGGTTTACACGTGCTTGGGGAATGGTGAACAAGGTGGACAGTAGGACTTTGGGACATAAAAACTTTATCCCTCTCGAGCCTTACCTTAAGTGGGTACGGGCTCGTGCCCAGAGTCTCTTGATGCCTCACCCTTCCAGCATTCCTGTCATCATTGAGCCTGTTATTGAAGGAGACGTCCCATACACCGTTCTTCATCCTGACATGCCTACCTCTCTCGAAGACCTACAGAAAGCTTGGGTTCAGTTGAAGGAAGAACGAGACACCTTTGAAACCCAGTATTACACCAGTGAGAAGAAGGTTCTGGAGCTCACCAAACTGCTTTATGAAGAGAAAAACCTGAATACCTACATTGCTCCAAAGAGGATGCGTTCGGTCTTTTTGTCTTAGGAGTTTTTGCTGTATTTTGTTTCTTTCTTTGTAAGACCAAGGAGGCATGATGTATTCAAACTTGGTTTTATTTAATATGACGTGTGTTCATTTTTTTGGTTTGAACAAGTTTAAATCTCTAAATTTCCTTGAAATCATTTGCATATTGCATCTTCATTCATCATAATATCATACAGGTTTCCCATGACAGGTCACCTTATCCTTCTACTGTTTATTTCAGTGAGATGGATGTTGAACAAACATTGAAAGATCTTCAGGCGCAGAATGCCCAGTTTCAACAAATGCTCATGGCTCTGACAAAAGGACATGAGGAGTTGAAGACTCTGCTTGCCAAAGAGAAGAAGAAGAAAATGAAGAAACCAATCGGTGTTGTAATCATGGGAAGAAGGTTTAAAGGACAGACCAGGCAAACTTTAGACTTTGCAACATCGTCAGGCGAAGGAGATAATCAAACCCAAGAAGTGAAAAACGACCCAACATCCGAAGGAGAGGAAGAGCCTGATTACTCTGAGGAATAATATCCTCCTGCTGATGATAAATACAAACAGCTAGAGGATCGTTTGAATGCTATGGAAATTCAGAGGGTACCCGGTTTGGACTTTGAAGAATTAGGACTCATCTCGGGGGTTGTCATCCCACAAAAATTCAAGGTCCCCACTTTCGCCAAGTACGATGGTGTCTCTTGCTCAAAACTACATCTAAGGTCATACGTCAAAAAGATTCAACCCCACACGGCTGACAAGAATCTGTGTGTGCATTTCTTCCAGGAGAGTTTATCTAGGACGCAGTTGGATTGGTTCTACCAATTGGAAGGGACCAATGTTCGCAACTGGGAAGAGTTGGCCGCTGCTTTCTACAAACAATATCAGTATAATGATGATTTGGCTCCGACTAGGACGCAGTTACAAAGCATGTCTATGGGAACGGGTGAAGGTTTCAAAACCTACGCTAAAAAATTGAGGGATCTCGCAGGCAGGGTCTAGCCCTCTCTATCTGATAGAGAATTAGTGGATATGTTCCTAGGCACCTTGTCGGGACCTTTTTTCAATCACCTGATTGGGAGTTCCTCAGCTGGGTTCACTAAATTAATTATGACTGGTGAGCAGGTTGAGGTCGGCATAAAAAGCGGAAAAATTCAAAGAGATGCATCCTCGAGTATGGTGAAGAAGCCCTTTATTAGAAAGAAGGAGGTCAGTGCTGCATATGATTATAGAAGTCAAAACAAAACCGACCGTCATCCGGAAGTAGGGGCTGTCATGATTTCTAACCTGCGCCAAATCAGCAGTGAAATTATCAGCGCAAACCATAAGCGCCCATGAGACGATTTACCCGGATTAACATGACCATGTCTCAAGTTTTTCCACACCTTCTAAAGACCAATCTGGCAACTTTAAAGGAAGCTCCCAAGAATCCCAATACTGCTTCTCCTCGCTACAACCCGAACACCCGATGTGCCTATCATTCTGAAAGCCCGGGGCACGATACAAATGATTGTTGGGCCTTAAAGAACAAGGTGCAAGACCTTATCGATGCAAAAGAGATTGAATTTGATCCCCCAGAAACGCCTAATGTAATAACGGTGCCAATGCCCAGACATGGCCAAGGTATCAACCCCATTGATGATGATCGTTTTGTTTCCTCTGTGAATGACTTAGCTACTCCTCTGTTGACCATTAAACAGAATCTACTGCAAGCCGGCCTGTTCCCAGGCTGTGATGAAGATTGTCACTTATGCAAGTCTCTACCGAACATCTGTTTGTTACTAAAGATAGGCGTCCGGCGCTTGATGACTAGCAAAGAAATCCTATTTGAAAAGATACCTCTTATCAAAAGTTCTTATCAAGATGTATCGATAATCACCATTTCCGAAAATCCTCCCAGGGTCTTCACCAAAAAACCCGTCAGGATTACATCTGTTCCAAGATCTGCACCTTTAATCATCAATATGCCAAGACCAATATCGTACTCCTAGGATAAAGTTGTTCCATGGAGTTATGGGGCTGACGTTTATTACTTTGGCATCAAGCAAGATCAGTTGGTTGTCAAAGACGAAGTTGCGAGAGATATTGATCCTGATGTCGGTAACATCACTGGGACCAGCAAAATAACAAGAAGTGGGAGAGTTTTCTCACCTGAGATTTCTCCAAAGACCGTTGCTGCTCCTGCGATCATTCCTACTGCCACTCCTACCGACACTCCCAATGATACTCCTACTGTTATCCCTGCTACTGATACAAGGGGCGAAGAGGCTCTGAATGAGCCCGCCCAAGCAAGAGAGCGTCCCGAGATCATCCTTGAAGCTTCTAGAAAGGAGATAGAAGAAATACTAAAGATAATCAAGAGAGTGACTACAACATTGTAGAACAATTGGGGCAGACCCCCTCGAAGATATCATTGTTGTCCTTACTTTTGTGTTCTGAAACTCATGCCAAATCCTTGGTAAAGTTTCTTAAGACCGCCCACGTGCCCCAAGAGACCTCCATCGACCAATTTGAAAATTATGTGGCCAGTCTAACTGTTGATAACGGTTTGGTATTTTTCGATGCTAATTTAACCTCTAAGGGAAGGAAGCACAATGACACCTTACATATTTCCATTGAATGCAGGGGCACCAAACTTGCCCATGTTCTGGTGGATACTGGCTCATCATTGAATGTCTTGCCCAAAAATTCTCTCGACCGACTGGATTGTGAGGGGTTAATCTTGAAACCTAGCAACATCATAGTAAGGGCCTTTGATGGCTCCAAGAGGACAGTGCACGGAGAAGTTAGTATCCCCATAAAAATTGGGACTTAGACTCTTGACTCAATTTTCTATGTGATGGACATCCGCCCTTCGTACTCTTGTCTGTTGGGTCGACCCTGGATCCATGGTGCTGGTGCCGTCACTTCTACCCTACACCAAAGGCTAAAATACCCGATCAGAGGAAAAATTGTCATAGTTCACGGAGAGGAGGAGTATATGGTTAGCCATCTGAACTCTTTCAGGTATGTTGAAATGGATGGTGAATTCATAGAGACTCCCTGTCAGAACTTTGAGGAGGTTCCAGCAACGGTTGCGGCAACCAAGTCTACTCCAAAAGTCCCGAAGATTACAAGACCTCCATTGAAGATGGCCTCTTTGAAAGATGCTCGAGCAGTAGTTAAAGAAGGCGGGTGTACCATCTGGGGTCAGCTTCCGGATATTCCCTACAAGCCCGACAAATTTGGGTTGGGGTTCACTTCAGAGGCCTAAAAAGCTATTCGACATTATCGCGCGAGGGGACCACCTTTGCGTATCAGCAATCAAGGAGTCAATGCAATAGAAGACAGTGATGGCAGCTGTGACATGGACGATTGGATTTTTCCAACCATCAGCGGAGGGCTCAACAATTGGGAGGCCAACGATTTCATTCCTATTAATTTTATTCAAGAGTAATTGTCTTTTAATATTTTCAGGCTTGTAATATTTAAACAATTCAGACTTTTTAAAACCTTGTGTCTTACCCGAGGCACAACGGTCCATTTGTGAGGGTTGTCACTTCATTGTTATATGTCATTAATGAATCATGGATGTTTTTGCATCAAATTTTGTTTTCTTCGTCTTTTCTTTCTTACATTTTAATTCTTTCAAAGGTAGCTATGCTCTTACACACACTCACATATTAAAAATGCAGATCTACATCCACTCAGGATCCCATGGGTAACAGTTCTGCTATGGCCAATTGTGACTTTCAAAATCCGATCTACCAAGCCGATGATGAAGGTGAGGAAGATTATGAAGTGCCAGGGGAGTTGGCCAGGTTGTTGCAACAGGAAGAAAGGACCATTCAGCCACACGAAGAGCCGGTCGAAATAGTTAACTTGGGAACTGAGGAAGACAAGAAGGAGGTCAAGGTGGGTGCCAATTTGGAATCCAAAGTCAAGGAGCGCCTGATTCGGTTATTACACGACTATGTTGAGATCTTTTCCTGGTTGTACGAAGACATGCCGGGACTTGATGCAGACATTGTGGTACATCGTCTGCCTACAACGGGAGATTGTCTTCCAGTAAAGCAAAAGGTTCGCCGCATGAGGCCTGATATGTCAGAAAAGATCAAGGCAGAAGTCATGAAGCAAATCAATGCCGGATTTTTAGCTGTCACCTCTTATCCCCAATGGGTGGCCAATGTTGTTCTTGTGCCCAAGAAAGATGGTAAAGTGCGAATGTGTGTGGACTACAGAGATTTAAACAGGGCAAGTCCCAAAGATGATTTCCCACTCCCCACATCGACATTCTAGTTGACAATACGGCACAACACAAAGTTTTTTCCTTCATGGACAGTTTCTCGGGCTACAACAAAATCAAAATGGCGCCTGAGGATATGGAGAAAATGACATTTGTTACACAGTGGGGCACTTTATGCTATAAGGTCATGCCATTCGGACCGAAGAATGCTGGGGCAACTTATCAACGCGCCATGGTAGCTTTATTTCATGACATGATACTGTTGGTGTAAGCCCTAGAGGCCAATACTTTTGGTACTTGTATCGAATTATTTATTAATAATAAAAGGCATTTCTTTATTATGTTTGCTTTCAAAAATAATAAAGTCCCTAAAATGGTTTATTTGTTTAATGAAATGTTAAGTGTGACTTAATCATGAGATTCCATTAAACATAAGACACTATTCTTAAAGTATCCATAGTCAAGCTTTAATGTGAAGTGGGATAACATTAAAGCATTAAGATTATTATGAAGATAGATTGATGATCATATCTCATGGATCATAGATAAGGAGTTATCAAGTCTTGACATAGGTATGAATATTAGGAGTAATATTTATACTGGATTGACCCGCTATGAGAATACTACATAGAATGTTATGCAAAGTGTCATAAGTTATTCTCATGATGATAATGGTGTATACCACCCTTCGACCTGAAACCACTATGGACCCTAGATGTAGAGTCAAGTACTATATTGCTGATCAAACGTCATCCGTAACTGGATGATTATAAAGACGGTTGATGGGTACTTCACAAAGCATGCTAAGGGACATGAGTGACCTAGATGGAATTTTCTCATCCTGCATAACAGGATAAATGTCTAAGGGTCCAATATTGAACTGGATAAGGGTGACACTGTATGCCTTGTGTTCAATATAGACATGGGGGCAAAAGGGTAATTGTACAACACAAATATTATCACAGAAAAGGTTTGGTCAGATCACATGACATTTTCGTGACTTGGGTAACAGTGATGTGTTGCTAGATACCGCTCACTGTTTATTATATTAAATGTGTGATTTAATATAATTGCCAATGTCGCGAAAACCTACAGGGTCACACACATAAGGACAGGTTGATGAGAGATAGAATAAATAAGGAACACCGTAAGATACAGTGCACTTAAGTGTAATACGGAAAGTGGTAAGGTACCACGTGGATAAGTGATATATGGTACATCATAAGGTATGATGTCCATAAGCTTAATTGGGCTTTTAGCTTATAGCCTTAATTGGGCTTTTAGCTTGAAGCCCACACGAGTGATTCTATAAATAGATCCCTTGTGATGAAGCAACTTCACTTGATGCAATTTCGTTTTTTGATTCTCTCTCTCACTCAAGGTTTCCATTCGTGATCAACTAGCACTGTGACCGGAAGCGATCTGTTCGTTTGGACTGAGTAAAGGCGTTGTTCTTCATCAACGCTCGTGATCACAACATCAAAGGTCTGAATCGCCACAAGAGGTAAATATTTCTATCACTGACCATGTTCATTTGTAAGGATCGCTAAAGGAAAATTTTAAATTCCGCTGCGCTTTTGATTGCAATTTTCCTTCAGTGGTATCAGAGCCACTTACGAAACCATGGATCTGATAGTTGTTTATGTTCTATATTTTCTGTTTTGATTCGATTAAAACCAGAATGAATTGAATAATAAACGAGTAATTAAATTTGGCATCTGTTGTGTACGATTTGGATGATTGATGTTGACTATGCTTCGGAATCCGACATTAATATGGTGAAGCAGCGATACATCGATCGTCCATAGGTTACACAAATAAGATCGATCACTTTTATATATGATATAAGTAAATCTGATGCAACGATGGTATATGGGATATACTTTTTCTGTTTCGTTCATTCAAACACTTGATGATTGTTATTCCTTTGACCGATCATTGTTCATATGCTTCGGAATCCGACATTAGTATGGTGAAGCAATGGCATGTGATTAATCATACTGAATTATCAATCGAAATATGTTTAACAGCATGAAACTGTTGCATTAGGGTTCATGATGGCACAAGGGTTGTGTTGTTGCAGAGTTATGTGATTAGGGTTGTGAATGCACAAGAGTTGTGCGAAAATGACGCCGATTTCAAATGAATTGTTCATTAAAATTTTGCGTCGGGGCGCTGCCCCCTTGACCCCTGTCTGCTGAACGGTCAGCGGAACCACCGTCTGTTGACCGGGCAGCGGAACCCCCGGCTAACTCTGCGTAGTGTGATCAATCGTCGAAATTTAATTTTCCTTTTTTTTAATTAACAAATTTTAAACTAATAATAAAAGTGTGTTTATTATTACTGTCTTGTGGTGATCAGTTATGGCCTTAGTTTTTTCCTTTATTTTGTTTTGGGATTGTAAAATATGGCCTGCGTGTCGTGCCTCTCTCTAAAATTCTTGATGTAACTTCTTTTCTCATCTCACTCCCTCGTATGTAAAACGAGTTTCTTTTATGTAATGTAATGTTATGAAGAAAGAGAAGAATACAATATCAAAGGAGGATAACCTTGGAGATCTTGCTTGGAGAAGTTTAGATCGTTATTAGGTTAGCTTAGGTTCTCTCATTGGCTTGGGAGAACAATTGCGCTAGGGGCCATAATTGTATCCTTTTATGTATATTGATGCATGTGTTTGTATGTTGATGCATGAGAGAGACGAATTGCATGTTAAGCCGGTGAGATCAAACTAATAACAAAATCCCTCAAGTTAAATATTAAGTTCATGCTTTCCAAGTTTTAGCACTCATCAAGATTAGTATCGAACAATGTAGGTTTCGCCTACGCGAGGTGCATGTTCTATATTAGTAAGGTGCGATGGGATAATTGTAATATCCAACTGCTAAAACAATGAGTCAAACTTAACTAAACACATTATAATAAGATTATACATGTTTAGAAGCAAGAGTTGGGAATGATTCATATGATGAATTAGAATAAGGAGTTATTCACCCAACTAAAAATATTCGAGAGTTGTATGAGATACAATTGGAAGGAGTTCCTACCTAAATAACCTAGTTTTGTGTAATCAGCCTAACACTGACTTAGAATGAAGTGAAATATGGATCTCGACCCACTAGAAAGTCTTCCAACGGGATTTTCCGAATCAAATGATGAGGGTCATTTGGTTTGAGTAAAATAGTGGGAGCTATTTGATTAAAGGCCTAATTAAATATGTTGTTTTAATGATACTTATATTTTCATTTTTTTTGTATATTACCATGACAACAAACAACCATATTTTGCGATCAATCCAAGATAAGGAAAAATTGTCTGGGACAAATTTCCTGGATTGGCACCGAAATCTGAGGATTGTCCTCAAGCACGATAAGAAGCTGTATGTCTTGGAGACACCTGTTCCTGAAGAGGAACCGCCTAGTTCGGCACCTAAGGCAGAAAGATATGCTTATAAGAAGCATTTTGATGATGCTAACGAAGCCGCTTGTCTCATGCTAGCTACTATGAACTCGGAGTTGCAAAAGCAACACGAGAACATGTCAGCATTCGATATGATCGGACATCTGAAAATGCTCTATCAAGAGCAGGCAAGAAACGAGAGGTTTCAGGTTTCAAAGGCCCTTTTTAACAGCAAGTTATCTGAGGGAAACCCTGTAGGTCCCCATGTACTCAAAATGATTGGGTATGTGGAGAACCTTGAAAGGTTAGGGTTTCCGCTTGGAAAGGAACTTGCAACTGATTTTATCTTGCAATCGTTGCCAGATAGCTTTAATCAGTTTGTCATGAATTTCAACATGAATGACATGGATAAGAGTCTTCCAGAATTGCTAAGCATGTTGAAAACTGCTGAGCAGAATATGAAGACAAAAGGGAAGTCCATTCTGATGGTCAGTAATGGAAAGAAGCTGAACAAGAGGCCTACCAAGCAGGTTGGTAAAGGGAAAGGCAAGGAAGTTACCAAGCCTAAACCTATTGTTCCTGCTTTGAAGTCTAGTGGAGGCATAGCAAAGGAGGGCACTTGCTTCCATTTCGGTAAGACCGAACATTGGAAGAGAAACTGCCCAAAGTACCTGGAAGATATAAACAATGGAGTAGGGACTTCAAATTCAGGTATTTTTGTTATTGAAATTAATTTATCTACTTCTGCATCATGTGTATTAGATACTGGATGCGGTTCTCACATTTGTACTAATGTGCAGGGGCTAAAAAGGAGTAGAGATTTGGCAAAAGGTGAAGTTGACCTACGAGTTGGAAATGGAGCAAAGGTTGCTGCTTTAGCCGTAGGAACTTATGTTTTGACTTTACCTAGTGGTTTAATAATTCAGTTAGAGAACTGTTATTATGTACCTACAATTAGTAGGAATATTATTTTCGTTTCTTGTTTGGACAAGTTTGGTTTTTCATTTATAATAAAGAACAATTGTTGCTCTATTTATTTGAATGATATATTCTATGCTTCTGCACAAATGAACAATGGACTATATGTCCTTGATCTTGAAATGCCAATTTATAACATTAATACTAAACGGATTAAACCTAATGAGTTAAATCCAAGCTACCTTTGGCACTGTCGCTTAGGCCACATAAATGAGAAACGCATTTCCAAACTCCATAAAGATGGACTCTTGGACTCTTTTGATTATGAATCATATGAGACGTGCAGATCTTGTTTAATTGGAAAGATGACAAAGTCCCCATTCACAGGAAAAGGTGAAAGGGCTAATGATCTTTTGGCCCTCATACATACTGATGTATGTGGACCATTGAACATACCAACCAGAGGAGGTTTTCAATACTTCATCACATTTACTGATGATTTCAGTAGATATGGTTATGTGTATTTAATGAAACACAAATCTGAAACCTTTGAAAAATTCAAGGAATTCAAGAATGAAGTACAAAACCAACTAGGTAAGAATATTAAAGTTCTTCGATCAGATCGAGGCGGTGAATATTTAAGCCTAGAGTTTGATGAGCATCTAAAGGAATGTGGGATTTTATCCCAACTTACTCCTCCCGGAACACCACAATGGAATGGTGTATCTGAGAGAAGAAATCGAACCTTGTTAGACATGGTCCGATCCATGATGAGTCACGCCGATCTTCCGAAGTCCTTTTAGGGACATGCACTATTGACTGCAGCTTACACACTTAACCGGGTTCCATCCAAAAAGGTTGAGAAGACACCATATGAGATATGGAGTGGTAAGAAACCACATATGTCTTACATGAAGATTTGGGGTTGCGAAGTTTATGTGAAACGACAAATTTCAACTAAGCTTGAGCCCAAATCTGATAAATGCTTATTTGTGGGGTATCCTAAAGAAACAAGAGGGTATTACTTCTACAATCCTTCTGAGGGCAAAGTGTTTGTCGCTCGAACTGGAGTTTTTCTGGAAAAGGATTTTATTTCCAAAAGAATCAGTGGGAGGAAAATAGAGCTTGAAGAAATTCAAGAACCACAAAGCATTGATACACCTATGGAGGAATTAGAGCAGGAAACACAAGTAGTTGTGGAAGAGCAACCTGCTCAAGTAGAACAAGACCAGCGTAGGTCAAGCAGGATACGTCAACAACCTGAGAGATATGGATATCTCATAAGTGATCAGGGTGATGTATTACTCATGGATCAAGATGAGCCTGTGACCTACCAAGAGGCCATAACTGGTCCTGAGTCCGAGAAGTGGCTAGAAGCCATGAAATCTGAAATGGATTCCATGTACACAAACCAGGTTTGGACCTTGGTAGAGCCTCCTATAGGAGTTAACCCTATAGGATGCAAGTGGGTCTTCAAAAAGAAGACTGACATGGATGGTAAGGTACATACCTATAAGGCAAGACTGGTTGCAAAAGGCTATAAACAAATTCATGGGGTTGACTATGATGAAACCTTTTCACCAGTTGCAATGCTTAAATCTGTTCGGATTTTACTTGCTATCGCTGCATATCATGATTATGAAATATGGTAGATGGGTGTCAAAACTGCTTTCCTTAATGGGAATCTTCTTGAGGATGTGTACATGACATAACCTGAAGGATTTGACATACCAGAAGAAGCCCAAAAGATATGTAAGTTACAGCGATCAATTTATGGATTGAAGCAAGCTTCCAGAAGCTGGAATCTTCGTTTTGACGAAACAGTAAAACAATATGGATTCATCAAGAATGAAGATGAGCCTTGTGTCTACAAGAAGGTTAGTGGGAGCATGATCGTATTCCTGGTATTATATGTAGATGACATATTACTCATTGGAAAGGATGTCCCTACCTTGCAACAAGTGAAGACTTGGTTAAGGAAATGCTTTTCAATGAAGGACCTAGGTGAAGCAGCCTATATATTAGGAATCAGGATCTATAGAGATAGGTCACAAAAACTGCTTGGCCTAAGTCAGAGTACATACATAGAAAAAGTGTTGAGACGCTTTAATATGCATGATTCCAAGAAAGGATTCATACCTATGCAACATGGCATGTGTCTGTCAAAAACACAATCCCCTTCAAGTAAGGAAGAAAGGGATCGCATGGATAAGATTCCATATGCATCTGCAATAGGATCTATCATGTATGCCATGCTATGTACTCGACCAGATGTCTTATATTCTTTAAGTGCAACGAGTAGGTACCAGTCTAATCCTAGTGATGCTCATTGGGTAGCTGTCAAGAATATCCTTAAGTACTTGAGAAGGACTAAGGACTCATTCTTGATATATGGAGGTCAGGAAGAGCTTGCTGTAATTGGATACACCGATGCTAGCTTCCAGACAGATAAGGATGACTTTAGATCGCAATATGGTTATGTGTTTTGTTTAAATGGTGGCGCTGTGAGCTGGAAAAGTTCAAAGCAAGATACAGTTGCTGATTCTACAACCGAGGTTGAGTATATTGCTGCCTCAAATGCAACAAAGGAAGCTGTTTGGATCAAGAAGTTCATTAGTGAACTTGGCATAGTCCATAGCATTGTGGATCTCATTGATCTCTATTGTGATAACAATGGTGCTATCGCACAAGCTAAGGAGCCTAGATCTCACCAACGATCCAAACACATACTTAGGGGTTATCATCTCATTCGAGAGATAATCTATCAGGGAGATGTGAAAATATGCAGAGTACCTACACTTGACAATGTTGCTGACCCATTAACGAAGCCTCTTGCGCAGCTGAAGCATGATGGACATACTAGATCTATGGGTATTAGGGGTATGCCTGATTGGCTCTAGTGCTAGTGGGAGATTGTTGGTGTAAGCCCTAGAGGCCAATACTTTTGGTACTTGTATCGAATTATTTATTAATAATAAAAGTCATTTCTTTATTATGTTTGCTTTCCAAAATAATAAAGTCCCTAGAACGGTTTATTTGTTTAATGAAATGTTAAGTGTGACTTAATCATGAGATCCCATTAAACATAAGACACTATTCTTAAAGTATCCGTAGTTAAGCTTTAATGTGAAGTGGGATAACATTAAAGCATTAAGATTATTATGAAGATAGATTGATGATAACATCTCATGGATCATAGATAAGGAGTTATCAAGTCTTGACATAGGTATGAATATTAGGAGTAATATTTATACTGGATTGACCCGCTATGAGAATACTACATAGAATGTTATGCAAAGTGTCATAAGTTATTCTCATGATGATAATGGTGTATACCACCCTTCGACCTGAAATCACTATGGACCCTAGATGTAGAGTCAAGTACTTTATTGCTGATCAAACGTCATCCGTAACTGGATGACTATAAAGACGGTTGATGGGTACTTCACAAAGCATTCTAAGGGACATGAGTGACCTAGATGGAATTTGCTCATCCTGCATAACAGGATAAATGTCTAAGGGCCCAATATTGAACTGGACAAGGGTGACACAGTGTATGCCTTGTGTTTAATATAGACATGAGGGCAGAAGGGTAATTGTACAACACCAATATTATCACGGAAAAGGTTTGGTCAGATCACATGACATTTTCGTGACTTGGGTAACAGTGATGTGTTGCTAGATACCGCTCACTGTTTATTATATTAAATGTGTGATTTAATATAATTGCCAACGTCGCGAAAACCTACAGAGTCACACACATAAGGACAGGTTGATGAGAGATAGAATAAATAAGGAACACCGTAAGATACGGTGCACTTAAGTGTAATACAGAAAGTGGTAAGGTACCACGTGGATAAGTGATATATGGTACATCATAAGGTATGATGTCCATAAGCTTAATTGGGCTTTTAGCTTATAGCCTTAATTGGGCTTTTAGCTTGAAGCCCACACGAGTGATTCTATAAATAGATCCCTTGTGATGAAGCAACTTCACTTGATGCAATTTCATTTTTTGATTCTCTCTCTCACTCAAGGTTTCCGTTCGTGATCAGCTAGCACTGTGACCGGAAGCGATCTGTTCGTGTGGACTGAGTAGAGGCGTTGTTCTTCATCAACGCTCGTGATCACAACATCAAAGGTCTGAATCACCACAAGAGGTAAATATTTCTATCACTGACCATGTTCATTCGTAAGGATCGCTAAAGGAAAATTTTAAATTCCGTTGCGCTTTTGATCGCAATTTTCCTTCAGATACATCATGAGATAGAGGTCTACATAGACGATATGATAGCCAAATCACAGATGGAAGAAGAGCACCTTGATCACTTACATAAGCTGTTTGAGAGGCTGGAGAAGTATAAGTTGAGATTGAATCCAAACAAGTGCACGTTCGGAGTACGGTCTGGTAAACTCTTAGGCTTTGTCGTCAGCAACAAAGGTATCGAAGTTGATCCTGCCAAGGTTAAAGCGATACAAGAAATGTCGTCTCCTTGTACTGATAAAGAAGTCAGAGGATTCTTGGGATGTCTGAATTACATAGCCAGGTTTTTTTCTCACCTGACAGCTACTTGTGAGCCAATCTTCAAACTCTTGAAGTAAGATCAAGTAGTCAAATGGAATGACGAATTCTAAGTTGCTTTTGACAAAATCAGAGAATACCTGCAAGAGCCTTCAGTGTTGTTTCCACTTGTCGAGGGAAGGCCATTGATCTTATATCTAACTGTTTTAGAAAACTCAATGGGGTGTGTGCTGGGGCAGCATGACGAGTCTGGCCAAAAAGAGCATGCTATTTATTACCTGAGCAAAAAGTTTACCGACTGTGAAACAAGATATTCACTGCTTGAGAAAACTTGCTGCGCTCTGGCATGGGCTGCTTACCGACTGAGACAGTATATGCTGACCCACACTACTCTGTTGATATCTAAAATGGATCTGATAAAGTACATCTTCGAGAAGCCCGCTCTTTCGGGGAGAATAGCGAGATGGAAGATGATCCTGACAGAATATGACATACAGTATACTACCTAGAAAGCTATAAAGGGTAGTGTATTGGCTGATCACCTTGCTCACCAAGCTGTGGAAGACTATCAGTCCATGAAGTTTGAGTTCCCGGATGAAGACATCATGACATTAGACAATTGTGAAGAAGTCAGGCCATATGACGGACCTGAACAAGGATCCCGATGGACCCTGTTTTTTGATGGGGCGTCCAATGAACTTGGCAACGGTATCGGTGCCGTACTCATATCTCCAGAAGGATGTCATACTCCCTTCACTACCAGAATTTGCTTCAACTGTAGAAACAACATGGCAGAATACGAAGCATGCATCTTCGGTCTCAAAGCTGCTATAGACTTGGGGATCAAATGCTAAGATGTATTTGGAGATTCAACTTTGGTCATTAGTCAGATCAAAGGGGAATGGGACACCAAACACCCCAACCTTATTCCTTACAAAGAACATGTATTGACACTGTTGCCGCATTTTGAGAAGATTACCTTCGAGCATTTCCCGCGAGAAGAAAATCAGCTAGCAGACGCATTAGCTACAATGTCATCTATGTTTAAACTTAATTGGGATAACGAGGCTCCTCAAATCACCATTGAGCGGATGGATGAACCAACTTACTGTCACGAGATCGGTATTGAAGAAGTAGTGGATCGACCTTGGTTCCACAAAGTTAAAAGGTATCTCGAATCTCAGGAATATCCAGAAGGAGCTTTGGTGAATGACAAGAAGTTCCTAAGAAGATTCTCGGCTAAATTCTTCCTTAGTAATGGCATTTTGTACAAACGCAATCATGAATCTATATTGCTTCGGTGCGTAGACAAGGTTAAGGCTGAAAGGATCATGGTTGAATTACACGAAGGAACTTTTGGTACTTATTCCAGTGGGCATACAATGACAAAGAAAATCCTACGGGAAGGCTATTATTGGTCTACCATGGAGGCAGATTGCTACCAACACTCTCGGACTTGCCATAAGTGTCAAATTTATGCGGATAAAGTGAACGTACCTCCGGTTCCTCTGAACGTCTTGACGGCTCCTTGGCCCTTTGCTATGTGGGGAATCAATATGATTGGGGAAATCAAGCCAACGGCCTCCAATGGACACCGCTTTATTTTAGTGGCCATCAACTATTTTACAAAGTGGGTTGAGGCAGCTTCCTTCGCTTCCGTTACTAAGAATGTGGTCGCCCGGTTCATCAAACAAAATCTCATCTGTCGGTACGACATTCCAGAGAGAATACTCACTGATAATGGTACGAATCTAAACAACACTATGATCACTGCCTTGTGCGAGCAATTCAAGATTAAGTATAACAATTCTTCCCCTTACCAGCCAAAGATGAATGGTGTTGTAGAAGCTGCTAACAAAAACATTAAGAAGATCATACAGAAAATGACAGTCACGTACAAAGACTGGCATGAGATGCTGTTGTTCACTCTCCACGAGTATCATACCATAACTCGCACATCAACTTGGGCAACACCCTATTCTCTCATATACGGCATGGAGGCTGTCTTTCCTATTGAGGTCCAGATCCCCTCTCTAAGAATCATGAAGGATGCTGGTTTGAATGAAGAAGATTGGATCCAAACTCGGTTTGACCAACTAAAGTTGATCGATGAGAAGAGGCTTACGGCTATCTGTCATGGCCAGATGTACCAAAAACGCATGATCAAGGCTTTTAATAAAAAGGTCAAACGTCAGGTATATCAAGTCGGTGACTTGGTAATCAAGCGTATCATTTTGCCACAAGGTGATCCCAGGGGCAAATGGACTCCTACATATGAAGGTCCGTTTGTAATCAAAAGCATATTCTCTGGTGGAGCAATGATCTTGACCACTATGGATGGTGATGACCTCCCACACCCTGTAAATATGGACAGAGTTAAAAGATACTACGCATGATCAAAGACCCGCTAGGTTGACTGGCCTAGGCAAAAATAAGGGCTTCCCGGCGAACCAAAAGGGTTCGGGTAAAATAAGGGATGCAAATTAAAAAAAATCTGTACGCCCGGCATGTCGAAAACCCGAAAGGGAAGCTTGGGCAAAAAAGGGTATCCCGGTGGAGTGAAAACCCGAGAGGGCGGTCCAGGCAAAAGTTAGGGATTAAAGCGTATGACTATGTCCCATTGGATCATCTTATAGACAATCTTCAACGTCGACCAATCAACTCAAACAGTTCTAATCAATCCGATCAACTTCGCTGAGGCGACAAGTGGACAGGACACTCAGAGACATAAAGACTATAGCGGAATGGGAACCCCATGGGATTATTGCACATAGTTATCTTTTCTCCGTATCAATTTTATTTTCCTTTTTACAACGACATTCTCTTACTAGAATGTTCGTTTCATTATACAAAAAATACTTATTCAAGTTAATACAAAGATATCCCTTTTGAAAGTACAAAACCATCTGTTTTTCTGTGTTTCTGTGTCTTGTTTACAAAAATGTCCAATGGTTTATTTTTGAGCATATGCATTTGAACGTGATTACTGTTACAAATAAACAAAAAAAAACGGAAAGACAATTACTATTGACTTTAAGAAATAAGATAATATCTATAAGTCATTCCATAAGATCCCTGCAGGCACCTTTTCCAAGCAGGAGCGGAAGCGAATATATCCTACTACATAATTTCTAACATATCTCCAGTATGCAGCCTGTTGGTATCAAGCGTTCTCTTATTCCTGACAGAATAAAACTTCCAACCACCGCTCCAGAGTATCCCCAGTAAGTTGCCCAACTTCTCAGATTTCCCCAGCAGGATTTCACGAAGCCTACAAGCAATGTCCGACTTTTCCCTTCTACAACAGAGTTTATATTTGGAAACTCACCCATCAGTGCTTCCAAAGGGATTTATTTCCCCCGCTTCCAGCAACGCTACGACACGAACAATCTTTAATTCCATACATTTGCATCCATACATCATAACATTGACAACTCAAGTACATATAGTGCAATCTCATTTATTTTGAGAGGCAAACATCATACCATGCATCGCATACATCATAGGATTGCATACAATTAACTCTTCACCTTTTGCAGGAAAGAGTCATTTGACAGGAAATTATCATCAACAAATTTCCAACAGACCAAGATTCTCAACAAGAAAAGACTAGTCGACTATCTACATAATAAAATATTTCTTCCAAATTTCACTGGTTCAGATAAATCTCTCAACGATTTATTCTGATTCGTCTCCAGATTTTTACTGGTTCAGATAAATCTCTCAACGGTTTATTCTGATACGTCTCCAGATTTCACTGGTTCAGATAAATCTCTCAACGGTTTATTCTGATTCATCTCCAGATTTTTAATGGTTCAGATAAATCTCTCAATGATTTATTCTGATTCATCTCCAAATTCTCACTGGTTCAGATAAATCTCTTAACGGTTTATTCTGATTTGTCTCCAGATTTCCACTGGTTCAGATAAATCTCTTAACGGTTTATTCCGATTCGTCTCCAGATTTCCACTGGTTCAGATAAATCTCTCAATGGTTTATTCTGATTCATCTCCATATTTTCACTGGTTCAGATAAATCTCTCAACAGTTTATTCTGATTCATCTCCAGATTTTCACTGGTTCAGATAAATCTCTCAACGGTTTATTCTGATTCATCTCCAGATTTTCACTAGTTCAGATAAATCTCTCAACGGTTTATTCTGATTCATCTCCAGATTTTCACTGGTTCAGATAAATCTCTCAACGATTTATTCTGATTCATCTCTAGATTCTCACTGGTTCAGATAAATCTCTTAACGATTTATTCTGATTCGTCTCTAGATTTGCACTGGTTCAGATAAATCTCTCAACGGTTTATTCTGATTCATCTTCAGATTTTCACTGGTTCAGATAAATCTTTCAATGATTTATTTTGATTTGTCTCCAGATTTCCACTGGTTCAGATAAATCTCTCAACGGTTTATTCTGATTCGTCTCCAGATTCTCACTGATTTAGATAAATCTCTTTATGATTTATTCTGATTCGTCTCCAGATTTCCACTGGTTCAGATAAAACTCTCAATGGTTTATTCTGATTCGTCTCCAGATTTCCACTGGTTCAGATAAATCTCTCAACGGTTTATTCTGATTCATTTTCTGTTAAAAAAAAGAGATCGAGTTCAAACTTTCCGTCAATAATCATCTTTGGATGGCATCTATAAGCCCATCTCCGACAATTCTCCTTTGCTTCTCCAAATGGCATCTTTAAGCCCATTTCCTTATGCAATCGACAAGCGCATCATCAAGCGCAAATTTCCGGGCACTCTATTGTTCAATCATCTTCTACTTTCAAGCCGCGAACGAAAAACGCGTCAATCTCGCTTTTCAAGTTTAAGAAGATTAAACAGGGGCAGCTGTTGTACCCCAAAATTTTCCCTCTCATTTTTCACTCAAGATGCTATCCTAGGTTTTTTTTAGACACCTAATTGGTTCAGAAGTTGATCGGACAAATTCTCTTCCTAGGCAGTACGTCAACAATTAGGGTTCGACGTTTCTCAAAGAAAATGGAGTCTTCGGGATTTCAAATGGTCTTCATAGGTCTTCATGTCTCCTCAAGGTTGTTTAAATCAATTTTCAAACCTCGCATTGCAAATTTTCTCAATCAATGGTCCAGATAACTGAAAACAACTACATTGACTTGAAAATTGCCCTTTTGCGAGAACAAATTCAAATGATCGTAACTTCTTCATTATTCAAAAATTTTGAATGGTTTTTCTTGCGTATGATTTTCCTTTATGTCATCTCAAATTTCTCTTCACAAATCAAGAACTGATTACACATAGAAAATCACCAAAAATTCGAATGCGTTGGAAGTCACTTCATGAATTTTTTATAACAGTCATCTGATTTCTAGAATTGTGATTTCTTCAAATTACAAGCCCTTGAGACGTCTATTTATGCTCATGGTCATGTGTGATATCGCTCGTGGGTTTATCTTCAAAGAATTGAAGGAAAATTGTGTTTGGAAGACTTTGAAAGTTATCAAATCGTCGCAAGTCATTTATTTTTTTTCAAAATGTTCTTAGTCATCATTAATCTTGGAACTTGTAAAGGTTGATGAGGGTTCTCAAAGCATGATTGTTTAGCAACAAAGTCCCACTATTATCAAGCATGGCGTGCGAGTTTCATTTTGAATGAGAATTTGGTGTGGACAAGAGGCGAAGGTTAGGATTATATGACCATGGCTTTGGGATTAAGTTAACCAAGTTAGAATTTTTAAGCATTTATTTTGTTTAGAAGTTTGATGGGGATACGAGGCATATTGATTATCCGACCATTTATGATTGCTTAAAAATCCAAACTTACCAAACCAAGATGTTTTAGTCCAAAAGACATTAAATTGAGAATTGCAAATTTGAATAAATTCAATTCATTACAACAAATTTATTCAAGGCCTCATTTTATTACATTTACAAATGGTTTAATTTACAATTTTTTGTTGTTTTGTTACAAAGAACTACGGTTTTTTGTTTACAAAGAGAGAACATTTATTTTGTTTCTTCAAATCTCGGTTGCTTCATCTTCAAGTGACCATTCCCATCCTCGCTTGCTATCCACGCCTCAGGTTCATGTAACAAAAGAAAAAAATGAAGAAATTAGCAAACAATAAGCATTGAGAAATTCAAGCAAAAATGGGTTCATCATTAGGGTTTTGCAGCTTGGAATCAGAATATTTGTTTATCTTTCATCATAATCCATTTCCCAATTGCAAATCAAAAGAAAGTTGCCTTTCTTGGTTCACAAGAAAAGAAACAAATATACAAGTCAAACTGCCCATCACAAAACAACATCATAAAAACAATGCAGCAAGCAAGCTACCCAGGCTGCAATAGCATACAAAACAACATAAAACAGCATCACAAAAATAATGCAGCAAGCAAGCTACCCAGGCTGCAATAGCATGCAAAAACCTGCAACAAAAACAATGCATCAAGCAAGCTACTCAGGCGGCAAAAGAATGCAGACTAAAACCTGCAAGAAAAGCATAGCAAGCAAGTCTAAAGCTACTCAAATAGCAGCAATATAGTAGCAAGGATAGGCTGCAAAATTAGATGACATACAAGCTAGCATCATCATTTTCCCTATGTTGCAAAACCCTTCAGAATTTGGAGTAAAAAGCAAGTTGCTTTATTTCATTGAAAAATGAAAGAGGAAAGAAGATATGGACAAGTTAGAAAAATATCACCTAAACCAAAGAAACTGTCTGAAACCTGCTATGCTGCAAAAAATCAACCCAACACTTGCTAGGTTATGCTGCCTATAACAATACAAAACCTATCATACCAAGTCCAACCATAACACAAAAATAGCAAAAACAGAAACCTGCCACTAGAGGGGTCAAAACCAGCATATCAGAAAGTATTCAAACCCACCAATATTCCCTCCAAAACCCACTCTCTTTGGATAATACAAGGGTTCTGCATTAACATAAAAAGAAGGAGAGGAGGAGAAGCCAAAAGGAGATTATAGGAAAAAATCTCACAAAAAACTCTTTGTCTCAGATCAACAACAAAAACCAACAATCTTTAAAACATTACAAGAACAAAAGCTCACATAAACTCCTTGTCTCAAACCATCACAAAAAACAAGCAACATTAATATCAGGTGACATAAACCCTTTGCCTCAAATCAACAACGAAAACTAGCAATGTCTCAAACCATCACAAAAAAACAGCAACATCAGCACCAGCTGACATAAACCCTTTGTCTCAAACCATCACAACAAAACCAGCAAAAACAATACAGAACTAAACCTCACTGTAAACAAAAAAAAAACCATCAAAAACCAAAAATAATACAAAGCAAAACATCGCTGTAGATCAACAAGATATCACAGACCAGCAAAGCCAGATAATATACCACCTAAGTCAAGAACAAAAAAAAAAAGCAAAATATATAAAAGAGACCAAGAGCAGAACCAGCAATCTGATTCCATCAACAACATAACCTCTCTTCAAACACACGAAAATCCCAGTATCCATCACCACAATTTGTACCAAACACAAACACATCCAAAAACGCAATAGTCATACACAATCAGAAGAGGAGCCAAAAGCAGGATATTAGAACTTACCTCCAAGGCTGAAAAAGAGGTAACTCATCGCTTGTTCTTACCTTCTCTTTACCCTTTTTCAATTGCTGTATCGATCCGATTTTGGGGCTTTAGGGTTTCTCCGGGGATGAGGGTAGCTAGAGATAAGAAAGATAATGGAGAGTGAGATCGACATGCTATTAGAACAGAGGGGCATTTAGATGAACAAATAGATGGCGGAGAGAAGATTAGCGTGAAAATTAGGAAAATAGCAGGGAAGGAGGCGCTGCCTCGTTGTTGTTTAAGGTTCATGAACCCTTCTAAAAACTTTGAAGAAAAAAAAGGGATGGACCCGGGTCTGGCCCGATCCGGTCCAAGCCCAGCCCACCTTTTTAAAAAAAAAAAGTAACATTTATCTTTTTTGTGTAAAACAATTTTTTTATATTTATTTCTTTGGGCTTTGCTGTTTCACAAGTACTAAGCCCAATCTAATTTTTATTGCATACCCCAACATACTGCTTACACTCTTTGTTTAAATTATGTTTAGCTCTTTATTTTTGTCTATTTTTTTATCAGCTTAGTTAAGTAAGATTAATTAAATAATTATGTTTTGATTAACTAGAATTTTTTAGTTTAGTCCCATAATTGATTTAATAACTCTATTAGTTTAGATTTAGTTTTAATAAATAAAAAAATGCAATTTAAAGATTAGTTAATTTTCGTAATTAATTTAATTTAGGACTTTGTAAATAATTTTTACTAATTATTTTGTGCTTAAGCTTTAATTTGCTTATTTAATTTCTAAATAGCAAAACCCTAAAAATACATACATTTGATTTAACTTTTAAGCTAATTAATAGAATAGATTTTTCGATCTTTCTTTCCAAAATTTTAAAACAAATAACAAGAATCTTATTTCCTTGCTTTGTTAATTAATTTTTATTTTTATGACTTCAATTAATCGCTCAGAATTCAATTTGGTTGTATTGTTTGTTATTTGGACTTGTTAATCGCGTTCGACTCATCCCCATTTGTAAAAAATTTGTACCCCCTTTCCCGGAAACTATGTAATAGCATAGAATTTCAATTTTCGTAACTTATTGTTTTCTTTATACTGTATAGTAATTAGGCGTGTATGACAAGATTTAAAATCAATTGCTAGATAACCTAATTTCAACAAAATAACTTGAAACAGACACACTTTTTCACACGCACACCTCTAGGGTAACCTCGCTTGTTTCCTCGTAAACACAACCATGTCCCTCGAATACGGTATGTTTTAGTAATGCCCCTTCGATAAAAAGATCGTAGTCCCTCTGTGATCGGTGGATCTGGAACTGACTGTTTAACGCTGGTTCGCGAAATGTCGCGGAAGCAAGAGTCGCCACCGTCTTTTATTTTCTCCAACATGGACAGGACAAAAGCACAGAAAAATTCCTTAAAGAGATTGCTCTCGGTTCGGGAGGTAGATTATAGAAAGGGAAGGTGTTAGCACCCTTTCTATCCATGGTTATCCATGGGCTCTTAGATACTTGCTCATTGTGTTTTCAAAAATGGTTTGTTTGCTTTTCAATGTGGGTTTTAAAAAGTTTCTTTGAAAATTCCAGTTCGACTCTTGTATCGGTCCTCAAGAGTGTTTGAAAAAATTTGCTTTCGAAAGCTTTTTGAAAAGGTGTCGGTGTGAAAAGTATTTTTGATTTGTTTTGAAATTAGAGCAAGTATCTAGAGTCGTCTACCTACCCTAAGGAATTCGTCTGTGTAAATGTCCTTTAAAGTAGTGCTATCCCACCATTGAGAGGTAGGTAGCACCACCGTTGGAGGTGTTCGGGTCAATTCGAGTTTGTAGGGACATGGTGATCACCAGAGCAATAGGAAGACACCTTAGAAGCTACCCT
The DNA here is from genome assembly GCA_948472305.1 of Vicia faba. Taxonomy (NCBI): domain Eukaryota; kingdom Viridiplantae; phylum Streptophyta; class Magnoliopsida; order Fabales; family Fabaceae; genus Vicia; species Vicia faba. Next base: position 209,653,216 of record OX451737.1, read on the forward strand.
CATGCCAGGTTCCCGGATCATGAGGACTTACTAAGACATCCTCTACTCGACGATCACCTTTCGAGGCAAGGCAACAGTGAGGCGTACCCTAGGGGTGGTGTGTGATTTGTGTGTCAGATTCATTTATTTTTGTCTTGTCAGGTTATTGGTGATCTAACGTTTTGTTTTTATTTTTGTCATTCATTCTTGCATGCATTTATTTAACAGTTAAAAAGTGCGGAAAGATAAAATTCCTAAACTATTACAAAGGCGCGGGTCCACATCGCCAAATTAAACCAGGACCCGATTTGACATAAAATAAAGAAATAAAATGCGGGAAATATAAAATGTCCGAGTTACATGGCTTGAGCAATTACATAATATTTGAAAGAAAATAAATGTGCGAAAGAAATAAAAATAGAACGTTCGAGGGCGTTGGACCCTTTAAAGAAATTAAATGAAATTAAAAATTAATTAATTATTCAATAAAAGAAAAGAAATGTTTTTTTTTGTTTTGGTATTTAATGAAAATAAAGAAAAGGATTAAAATTATAGTTTAACGAAACCCTAATTCTAAATTATTTTTAATTATTAAGAAAATATTAAGGTTTAACCTAATTTATTAAATAATTAATGTACATGTTTATTTACAAAATATTTAGTAATTAATAATGATAATAATGATGAGAAAATTATTTATTAAAAAAATGATGAAAAAGTTAAAAACCCTAATTTCTACATATTTAATTTATTAAGAAAAATATTAAAGTTTTGAAACCTAAATTAATCTAATTAATTGTTTAAAGTTTATTTACAAAAATAATAATAGTAAAATTAATATTAATAAAATAAACATTTTTTTGATTTTTCTGTATTTTATATTTATTATGAAAATTATTTTATGGAATTAAAAGAAAACAATTAAAAAACAATTAAAAGAATAAAAAGGAAAAACAAATAAAAATTAAAAATTGAGCAAACCATAGGGGGTGTCTGGCCCAAGGGGAGGTTTTTTGAAGTATTGACTCCTGAGTACCGTGGTCTGCATTCTTTGGCCATTGGATTGAGTTTCATGCATAAGTTGTTCTACTTTGGCCATTTGGCTTTTGGCTTTTGGCTTTTGGCCATTTGTGTTCTGGCTTCAACGTTCCCTTAATGTCTGGCTTAATGTCTGCCTCGCCATGTATTGGTGTCATGCATAAAATGTTCTACTTTGGCCATTTGGCTTTTGGCTTTTGGCCTCAACGTTCCTTAATGAACCTGCATGGGATCCTGTCTAAATCTGCAGTGTTGAATCTCACGAACACATTAAATAAAATCATAAAATGAAAATAAAGCCAATATATGAAGAAATTTAATGTTTAGGCACGATATGGCATATATGAATGATTATACTCTTTTGATCATGGAGATCAAATCAATCTTACCCTTACTGGAAAATTAGTGACCTGGATGCTTTTATGCCTTACTGGAAAATTAGGATCATGGAGATCAAGCCAGCCTTATCCTTACTAGAGAAGTAGTGAGGTGTTGGTTTGTAACTGAGATGGCTTTGTTTGTAGTGAGAGAGGGATTTGTAATAAGGATTTCAAGGTTTTAGGATTCTTGAAAGAGTTTGATATTCTAACAATATTGTGGCCAAGTTTTTTTCTCTCTTTTTCTCCTCTCCTCTTTTGGTTTGTGTGACAAGAAGGTGATTATATAGTGGAAATTAGGGTAAAGAAAATGGGCTTTGAATGTGCAATTGGGCCTCCAATATTCACTTGAATTCGTCACTTTCCAGGCTAAATCGCAGGGACTTAAGTGCATTTTTTGAAGTTGAAATGTGAAAACAAAATGTAGCCGGCATCGAGAACTAACTCCTGTCCGAAAATCGACTAAATCGGATAAACGGTGAATTAGTTATGAATTTTTGAAGTTTCAGCTCAGACAAACTTATTTTGGGCTCCAGTGTCGACTCTGACACGTTCTTCAATAAAAAACTGGTATTGATCGGTGCATAATCCGGTCTCGACTTTTGAAGCAAAGTTGTAGATCTACGAGTCAGGGACCTTGTGTAAAAATATGAGCCCAATCCGATAAAATTTGACCGAGTTATGAATTTTCGAAGTTTCGGCCCAGATGAAATAATATTCAGCATTTAGGATTTTCAGCGTGTCACGCACTCTGAGCAAAAAACGAAGGCCTTTTGAATACCGTTTGAACTCAATACCTTCTGTGAAAATGTAGCCAACTCAATTTGTGAAATTTTGGCACCGGAACCAGCTCGATACGATGAAAATCGACCAAGTTATGATTTTTTGAACATGACGCAAATAAACTTCTGTCACAAATTTCTGCATGAAAATACATGATAAATCCACATTTTTGAAGACCTTCTGATCGAAATTGGCTTCCAGCTGTGAGAGATGAAAACGTAGATAATGTCAAGACGGAATTTTGGCCACCGGAACGGGTTCAAAACGAGTCACGATCTTCAAGTTATGAATTTTTTAGCGCGTAAAAACTGCACTTTCAGCACACTTTTTTCACTATATTTCTTCAAGAAAACTCACACATTCGGATACCTTCTTTAAAGAATTGACTCTTGAGCCGAACCTGAATTTGAGAATATGTTATCAGAGATATCTTGGCAAAAGAATACCTGAATATGACGCGCCAGGTTGGACTTGTGAATTTTCTTGAAATGTTTTGAGAAATATGGGAGGGCAAATTTTGGGGTACAACAGTTGCCCCTGTTCAATCTTCTTAAACCTGAGGATGCATATTGGCTGACGTGCCTTTCGTAATCCGAGGGTGGAAGATGATTGAACACTAGAGTGCCCAGAAATTTGCGCTCACATAGTAGCAGTGCGATGATGGAATGGGCTTATAGATGCCATTTAGAGGTTGATGAATAGGATGATGGGCTTATAGATGCCATCTGGATGTTGATCGCGTAGGAGATTCCTTAGCGAGAACCTGCATACCTGCAAAAGAACAAATGAATACCTGACACGTTGCAGGAGCTGGTTTTCAGATGCTTGGTATAGATGTGTCCTGGCTGGTTACAGGAGCGGAGTCTGGAGCTTCACAAGATGATGAATGAACCAGGGATGGTTACTACCTTAGCATGAATGGTAAGAGAACCTTGGGCGACTTTAACTTCAACAACGCTCGTTGAGAAAAATCTTGGGTGTCTTCTACTGGGATAAGAATCAGGGAGATCTTAGGGTCGATCTGACTGAACCAGAGGAGGCCTTTGACTGGATAAGAATCAGGAAAATCTTCAACTGGATATCTTCAACTGCAACTGGATAAGCATCAGGGAGATCTTAGGGTCGATCTGACTGAACCAGAGAAGGCCTTTGACTGGATAAGCATCAGGAAAATCTTAGGGTCGATTTAACTGAACCGGACAAGGTCTTGGAATATCTTCAACTGGATAAGCATCAGGGAGATCTTAGGGTTGATCTGACTGAACCAGAGAAGGCCTCCGACTGGATAAGCATCAGGAAAATCTTAGGGTCGATTTAACTGAACCGGACAAGGTCTTGGAATATCTTCAACTGGATAAGCATCAGGGAGATCTTAGGGTCGATCTGACTGAACCAGAGAAGGCCTTTGACTGGATAAGCATCAGGAAAATCTTAGGGTCGATTTAACTGAACCGGTCTAGGTCTTGAAATGTCTTCCACTGGAATAAGTGTCAGAACGTCGCCATATCTGGTTCATATCTGGACTATATCTGGAAGGAAATCTGGAAGCAGTATCAGAACGTCACCATATCTGGTTTACATCTGAAACTATATCTGGAAGGAAATCTGGAAGCAGTATCAGAACGTCACCATATCTGGTTTACATCTGAAACTATATCTGGAAGGAAATCTGGAAGCAGTATCAGAACGTCACCATATCTGGTTTACATCTGAAACTATATCTGGAAGGAAATCTGGAAGCAGTATCAGAACGTCACCATATCTGGTTTACATCTGAAACTATATCTGGAAGGAAATCTGGAAGCAGTATCAGAACGTCACCATATCTGGTTTACATCTGAAACTATATCTGGAAGGAAATCTGGAAGCAGTATCAGAACGTCACCATATCTGGTTTACATCTGAAACTATATCTAGAAGGATATCTGGAAGCAGTATCAGAACGTCACCATATCTGGTTTACATCTGAAACTATATCTGGAAGGAAATCTGGAAGCAGCATCAGAACGTCACCATATCTGGGTCATATCTAAAACTATATCTAGAAGGAAATCTGGAAGCAGTATCAGAACGTCACCATATCTGGTTTACATCTGAAACTATATCTAGAAGGATATCTGGAAGCAGTATCAGAACGTCACCATATCTGGTTTACATCTGAAACTATATCTGGAAGGAAATCTGGAAGCAGCATCAGAACGTCACCATATCTGGGTCATATCTGAAACTATATCTAGAAGGAAATCTGGAAGCAGCATCAGAACGTCACCATATCTGGTTTACATCTGAAACTATATCTGGAAGGAAATCTGGAAGCAGTATCAGAACGTCACCATATCTGGTTTACATCTGAAACTATATCTGGAAGGAAACCTGGAAGCAGTATCAGAACGTCACCATATCTGGTTTACATCTGAAACTATATCTAGAAGGATATCTGGAAGCAGTATCAGAACGTCACCATATCTGGTTTACATCTGAAACTATATCTGGAAGGAAATCTGGAAGCAGTATCAGAACGTCACCATATCTGGGTCATATCTGAAACTATATCTAGAAGGAACTCTGGAAGCAGTATCAGAACGTCACCATATCTGGGTCATATCTGAAACTATATCTAGAAGGAAATCTGGAATCAGCATCAGAACGTCACCATCTCTGGGTCATATCTGAAACTATATCTAGAAAGAATTGCGATAGTTGATAGTAATCATTTTGGTATCGATCTTTTTCCTGAAAAGGCAAAACATAATTGTATGCAAAATCATGATGCATGAACTGTATGTCTTCAAAATTAATGAGATTCGTGTAGTATGATGCATATGCATGCTATAATGTATGAGGATGTGATGTTTATGAATGTTTGTTTTCGTCTAGGAAAGTAAATCCTTGACGGGTGCCGGGAAGTCATATCCTGGGCTGATGTTGAAGAATAGATTTTGCTTCCGCTGGGGATGATAACTGCAAGAATACCGGTAGGAGAAGATGACTCCGTTGCGGAATAAACTTGGCGAATGGATTACTCTGCGGGAAGAAAAGATACTCTAGCGACCATGCTGAGAAGCAATACTCTGTGGGAAGAGGGATGCCTTGCTGAGTGTTGATGATAGTTTGCTGGGGATAGGAAGACTTTGTCGACGACGCTCTTTCCGTGGCTTTTGGCTGAGGATAACCCAGTTATATCCTGTTGAGGAAATAACTCTTTAAATAAAGCCGAGAGGCGCGTTCGTGCTCTGCGAAGGATAAGCTTCCAGAATTTACTGGGGATAAGCTTATTGTTTGGGGATATGAATTCCAGCTTTCCTGGGGAAACTGGAATGGACTCTTCTGGGGAGTTTTGAACTGCGGGGGTTATGTTCTTCAACGGAACCTACCCTGATACCTTGGAGGATAGAACAATCAGATTGCTTAGACCACTCTTTATTGCCCCTGTTTCTGAGGTGGGAGAGGAAGACCTATGAGGTGCTGATAGTTGTTGACGGGCAAACCTTCTTCTGGTAGGCAGGTGACTGGATGACAAGACATAGTCGTACGCTTTGATCCCTAATTTTTGCCTGGACCGCCCTTTCGGGTTTTCAGTCCACCGGGATACCCATTTTTGCCCAAGCCGCCTTTTCAGGTTTTCGACTTGCCGGGTGTACAGATTTTTCATTTCATCCCTTCGTTTTGCCCGAACCCTTTTGGTTCGCCGGGAAGCCCTAATTTTTGCCTAGGTATGTCAACCTAGCGGGTCTTTGATTGTGCGTAGTATTTTTCCGACTATGTCCGTTCTCAGAATGTAGGGAGTTGCCCCTGTTAGAAGTGTTTTGTCGTGCCACCAGAAGGTGTTTGATCAGGCCAGATTCGTTGTTGAGATGCCCCAAGTGATTCAAGCAGAGATTTGCCCCAGGCTATTTGGCATCTTGAGAGATTCCTTGAATCTTGATTGGATTGCCCCAGATGATGGACCATGCTCATGCCATGCCCCTTGATTGGAAATACTCTTGTTCATTAGACTTTCGTCATGCGAATTTCTCTGCTGTTCAAACAAATAGTCATATGCAAACAAATTTATGTTAAAAATGCAAAGCCTATGTCTGTCTTGAAGATTTTGAAAATGCATTCTTTTTCATAAAACAAGTGAATGTTTGTAAAACGTGATGTCAACTCCATATTTTACCGTAGGCCTTCAGGAGTCAGGATACCTTTCGTAACAGTATGCTTTCGAACTAACCCATGCTTCAGCTAGGACTTTTGAGGGTTATAACGTGGCCTGGTTCACGGTTTAAGAAACAAAGGATAAAGGCTCAAATTATTTATACCCACCCGCTCTTCGTGATGTTCTCCAAACCTAAACTCAGTTGATCATACGTTAGACCTTGTTGAGTCTTTGCTCTTGGTATACCAGTGATGGTTCGAATGTTGACAATTTATTTCAAATAGGCAGTCATCTTTGTTTTTGTTGAGGGTTTGTATGACCTCTTTCTTTTTGATTTTTGTTATCCCTTTCTTTTTGCCTGAACTGTTTCCTTTTTGGAATTACAGTCAGCGGGATGCCCCAGTTTTGTAAGTCTCCTTCATAGGTTTTGACTTATTGGGCTTTTCATTTATGATTTTTGATAACGACTGCCTGTCTTTATGATTGTAGGGAACCATCACTGTCTTTTGTTTTGTAAGGACTTTTTGGTGCCATTCGTTATGCACTTGGATCAACTGAGAGAACTACCCTGCCCCAGGTTATGATTATGGGTTTTGATTTTCGAAAATAAAAACTTCTACTTCTTTGGCTCAGAGGGGTTGACGAGGGATTATCTTCCTTATTACTCCAGTGTTTAGGAATTGAAACAATGCCTGTACCTCATCAGCGGGGTCTGTTCAAAAGCATACTGTAGATTATGGTATCTTTTCGTCATCCTCCCTCAAGAGGCTTAGAATTTAAGATCCAGAGTTGACATCAGAAAAAATATGAAAAGAAATTTGAACATAATGAAAACAATTGTATTAATTCCCAAAACAGACGTATGCGATGCATTGATAGAATAAAAGAGTTTGCTATGACATTAATTGTTTGTATAAGCAATGAAAAATACAACTCAAAAATTCAAATAAACAAAAGGCTTCAATGATTGGGCAACGGAGCGGTGATTATGTTCGGAGTCTCAGGCACTTCAAACTGAATCTCCCCGGCGTCGATCATGTCTTGAATCTTGTTCTTGAGAGGCCAGCAGTTGTCCGTAGTATGCCCCGGGCTATCAGAATGATATGCGCACCTATCATTGGGATGATAGTTGGGAGCAGAAGTGTTCGGATTCCGAAGAGGAGCCCTTAAGGTGATCAGCCCTGCCTTCAACATTTGTTGCAGTGCTTGATCCAGCGACATGTTGATTTTGGTGTACTGTCGTTTCTCCTTGCGCTGCTTCCCCTGTCCTTGTTGAGCAGGTCCAGGATTGGAGATCTGGATTGCCCCTACCTCATGACGGCTCTTTTTACCGTGCACAGAATTGGATTCTTTCTTTCCATGATGAGGCTTTTTATCAGAAGGTGCAGCCTCTTGAATTTTCCCAGACCAGATGCCAGCTTCTATTCGCTCTCCAGTCAAGATAAGATCTGTAAATCCAGCAGACGAATTCCCAATTAGGTGGTTGTAGAATGGACCAGACAGGGTCCCCAAGAACATATCAACAAGTTCCCGATCAGTCAGAGGTGGTTGTACCCTTCCAGCAAGATCCCTCCATTTCTGCGCATATTCTTTAAAACCTTCACTTGATCCTAACGACATACCCTGGAGTTGGGTACGCGTAGGAGCAAGGTCGACATTATATTAATACTGCTTGTAGAAAGCAGTAGCCAACTCCTCCCAGTTACGAACCTTGGTCCCATCTAGATGATAGAACCATTCGAGATGAGTCCCTGAAAGACTCTCCTGGAAGAAGTGGATCCACAAATTCTTGTCCACCGTATATGGTTGAATCTTCCGAACATAGGACCTGAGATGTAACTTGGGACAAGACGCCCCGTCATACTTGGTAAAGGATGGTGCTTTGAACTTCCGAGGAATGATCACACCAGTTGACAAACCCAGATCTCCAAAATCCAGCCCAGGTACCTGTTGGATCTCCATAGCATTCAGCCTATCCTCCAACTGTTTGTACTTGTCTTCGGCAGGAGGGTATTGTTCGTCGTTGAAATCTGTCTCGTTGTCGGAGACCACTGGACTAGGCACCTCTCTTTCATGGTGACTGCTTTCCCTTACAGATGGGGTTGTCCTCTCAGTTTCCTCCTGCGGTGTATTCCTAGATCTGCGTCTAGGGCTGAACAAAACAGTCCTCTTCTTCTTCTTGTCCTTCTTCAAGAGCAAAACCTTCAGATCTTGTTGCCCCTGGGTCAAATTCATGATCAGCCCTTGGAACTGGGCGTTCTGAGCCTGGAGGGCCTTGATGGACTGCTCAGCTGATGATTCAGGATTCATGACGATCGGCTGAAATAAACAGCGAAGAAGGGTAAGCGACCTGTCAAAGGGATACCTGCAATGCAATGAGATGTATGACATGCATGTGACGTTTTCAAGGACCTCGCGGGGTAAACAAGAAAACTGTTAGTATTGAATCCGGTAGCTTGATTGAAAGAACTTCCTATTGCTGAGCGTCCTTCGTCAAGGGTCAAAGGCTCACCATATCCAGTGGGTCATAGCCCCTGATAACCTTAGCTAGAGGAAAATAAATCCTCTTTGCCCCTGGCTAGATGTTTGATTTATCATGACCTGCATCACAAGCCCTTGAGATCCTTGAAATGGGTTAGGATGTATGCAATGGTATGATGTCATGATGCATGGGGTAATATGAATAAACCCTGTTATGAGCCCTTATTAAGGACTATAAACAGAAACCTGCAAGAAACTCAAGTAAAACCTGTCATGAGTCCCAGTTAAGGACTAAAAAACAAAACCTGCAAGAAACTCGGTAAACCCTGTTATGAGTCCTAATTAAGGACTGCAAACCAAAACCTGTAAGAAACTTAGTATACCCTGTTATTGTTAGAACAATGTTTGAATCTACTACCCTATATTTGAGTTTTGATGATAACAAAGTGAAAAGATATAGTATTTATAAGTTTCATGAATGAACTATATGCTGCCTAAAATTATTATGTTCTGACTTGCAGATACTCTGATGGACATAAGCAAGATCACGTTCATTCAGCATCAGAATTTGATTTGATACACCAGCATCAGAAGTTGCTACATCAGAACGTCAAGATCAGATGATCAACTCACGTACATGCTGAAGCTTGATGAACAGAACTGCGCGTAAACACTCTGATACAGAAACACAATAGTTCATCAGCAGCGAAGCAGAATCAGAATGAGCCAAGCCAGAACGTGCATTGAAGAAGCAACGGTACTGTGCATTGAACGCTAATTAATTCCAACGGCTTCATTCCAGACAAGATCTGCTCAAAAAGGAAAGCTTGTTATTAGCATTGAATCAAGAATATTGCATTCAACGTTCATCTTCTCAAGTGCTATATAAACAAGGCTTCGAAGATTATAATGGCTAATGCTCTCCAAATCTCTACACGCACAAAGCTGAACAATAATCTTCATTCTACCAGTTTTGCTAAACCATACTCTGATATTCTATTTCTGTTTAGCAATCTAGTTTCTAAGCTTAATTTGTGTATACATCACAGTTGTGATAAAGTTTTGTAGAAAACATTCACACACATTGTTTTATACCTTTGTAAGAAAGTGTTGCCTTGACAAACCGGATTGTGGTTTAAATCAAGAAGGCTTTAGTAGTTGTTAAAGAAGTCTGTAATATTCAGTTGAATATAGTGAATTAAGACCTCGTTGGAGAGAGGCGAAATCACCTTGACGGGTGGACTGGAGTAGTTTGAGATCAAACGAACCAGGATAAAAATATCTTGTCAATTACTTTAAGATTTCAGTTTTACAATTCAACCCCCCCCTTCTTGTGTTTTTCACCCCTTCAATTGGCATCAGAGCGCCTGGTTCTGAGCTAAAACACTTAACCGTGTCAGTACAAGATCCAGCGTCAGAAAAACACAATGGCAGGAAACAATTCTCACTTCAGCAATGACAATAACGAGGACAGAGACAGATTCAGTGGCAAACCTCCAGTCTTTGATGGAGAAAACTTTGATTACTGGAAAGACAGAATTGAAAGCTTCTTTCTAGCACATGATGCTGATCTGTGGGATATGGTGACAGATGGATACACGCACCCTGTGAATGCAACTGGTCAGAAGATTGATAGAAAATCAATGACTGATCAACAAAAGCGTGACTTCAAGAATCACCATAAGGCCAGAACCATCCTCCTCAGTGCCATCTCCTATACTGAGTATGAAAAGATCTCCAACAGAGACACAGCTAAGAACATCTTTGATTCTCTCAGAATGACGCATGAGGGCAACGTTCAAGTCAAAGAAACAAAAGCTCTGGCGCTCATTCAGAAGTATGAGGCGTTCAAAATGGAAGAATCTGAATCCATTGAAACTATGTTCTCTAGATTCCAGATTCTGGTAGCTGGTCTCAAAGTTCTGGATAAAGGATACTCTACTGCTGACCATGTCAAGAAAATAATCAGAAGTTTACCCAAGCAGTGGAAGCCTATGGTTACTGCTCTAAAGCTAGCGAAGGATCTCAACAAAATCACTCTGGAGGAACTTATAAGCTCCCTTAGAAGTCATGAGATAGAGCTAGAAGCTGATGAGCCTCAGAAGCAAGGTAAGCCTTTAGCATTAAAATCTAACAGAAAATCTGAGTCTAAAGTTTTGCAGGCAGTTGAAGAAACATCTGATGGATCCTCATCAGAAGAAGACGAACTTTCCCTTCTCTCCAGAAGAGTAAATCAACTGTGGAAGCAAAGACAAAGGAAGTTCAGGAATCCCAGAAGATCTGATCAGAACGAGTCTTCTTCCAGATACAGAAGGACAGATTCTTCCTCTGGATACAGAAGATCTGAAGGCTCCTCCAGTAGCAAGAAGCCAAACACCAAAGACATCATCTGCTACGAGTGCAATGAGCAAGGACACTACAAGAGTGACTGCCCAAAGCTTCAGAGGGAAAAGCCCAAAAAGAAGTTTGGAAGAGAGAAGAAGAAAAGTCTCATGGCCACATGGGATGACTCTGACTCGTCTGAAGCTGACTCAGAAACAGATGATGAAAGGGCAAACATAGCGCTCATGGCTAACATTCCAGATGATAGTGAAGCTTCTGAATCAGACTCAGAATCAGACACAGAAGAGGTATTTCCTAACTTCGCTGTTAATTTTACAAAGGCTGAACTTGCTGAAAGCCTTAATGAGATTCTGGAACGTTATCAGCAGATTAGAGCTAAATTCAGAGACCTGAAAAGGAATCTTGAATCTGACTCTAATAAGTCTGAGAGTCTCAAATTGGAAAACTCTGAGCTGAGAGATAAAATTTCAAAATTAGAAAACTCTTTACAAAACTCTCAGAAGGAACCAATTTCTGAAACTCCCAGCAACGCTGATGAGATCATCAAGGAGTATGATCATAGTTTCCAGAAGTTCTTAGCTAAAAGCATAGATAGAAGCAAAATGGCTTCAATGATCTATGGAGTTAGCAGAAACGGCAGGAAAGGAATAGGATACCTAGGTAAGGTTCCTACACCAAAGAATGTCATGGACTTGACCATTAAACACACTCCTCTAAATTCACACTTTGTGTATGGTCACACACATGATATCAAATATACTAGCAGTAAGCACTCTGTGAAACCAAAATTCAACCAGAGTTTTGGTAAAACTAACAAATCAGGACCCAAGAAGATCTGGGTACCTAAGGATAAAATAATACATGTTGCAGATATCTTTAGCAGCAAGTCAGAAACACCAGTCATGGTACCTGGACTCTGGCTGCTCACGACACATGACGGGAAGAAGGCATATGTTCCAAAGCCTGGAACTTAAGCCTGGAGGCCACGTTGGCTTTGGAGGCAATCAGAGGGGAAAGATAATTGGCTCTGGAACTGTAGGTAATGGAAATCTTCCCTCTATTAATAATGTTCTGCTAGTTGATGGATTGATGCATAATCTGTTATCCATAAGTCAATTAAGTGATAACGGTTATGATATAATCTTTAATCAAAAATCATGTAAAGCTGTTAGTCAGAAAGATGGGACTATCCTGTTTAATGGTAAGAGGAAAAACAACATTTATAAAATCAAACTTTCTGAACTAAAGAGTCAGAACGTAAAATGTCTTCTGTCTGTTAACAACGAGCAGTGGATCTGGCACAGAAGATTGGGGCATGTTAGTATGAGAAGAATATCTCAGATTAACAAACTCAATCTGGTCAGAGGACTTCCTAATTTGAAGTTCAATTCAGATGCTCTGTGTGAAGCATGTCAGAAAGGCAAATTTGCAAAACCTTCTTTTAAATCCAAAAATGTTGTTTCTACCTCTAAGCCATTAGAACTTCTGCACATTGACTTATTTGGACCAGTTAAAACTGCTTCAGTCAGTGGTAAGAAGTATGGGTTAGTAATCGTAGATGACTATAGCAGATGGACATGGGTAAAGTTCTTAAGACACAAGGACGAGTCACACTCTGTGTTTGTTACCTTCTGTAACCAAGTTCAGAATGAAAAAGATCTTAGAATCGTTAAAGTCAGAAGTGATCATGGTGGAGAATTTGAAAATAAAGATTTTGAGTCATTCTTTAATGACAAAGGCATTCTGCATGATTTCTCTTGTCCTAGAACTCCCCAACAAAATGGAGTTGTAGAACGAAAGAACAGAACATTGCAAGAAATGGCCAGAACCATGATCAATGAGACAAACGTTGCTAAGACTTTCTGGGCAGAGGCAATAAACACAGCGTGCTACATTCAGAATAGAATCTCAATAAGACCTATTCTTGAAAAGACTCCATATGAATTGTGGAAGAACAGAAAGCCCAACATTTCGTATTTTCATCCATTTGGATGTACTTGCTTTATGTTAAATACAAAGAATTATTTGAACAAGTTTGACTCTAAGGCACAGAAGTGTATTATGTTAGGATACTCTGAACGCTCAAGAGGGTACAGAGTATACAATACAGAAACACAGATTGTGGAAGAATCAATCAGTGTTCGTTTTGATGATAAGCTTGACTCTGAAAAGTCAAAGCAGAATGAAACTTTTGCAGGTATAGAAATTGAATTTGCAGGTTCTGAAGACAAGTCATCAGAAGCTCTCAACACAGACATTCCTTCAACGTCTGAAAGGAGCACTGCTAGAAATCCTTCAACAACTGCTGATCAACCTCAGAAGAGATTACCCAGAAGCAGTTTGGATCACCCAGAAGAGACTATCCTAGGAAGAAAGGAAGATCCAATCAGAACAAGAGCAAGCTTCAGAAACTCTGAAGAAACTCTTATGGGACTTGTGTCTCTGATTGAACCTTCTTCTATTGATGAAGCACTTCTGGATAATGACTGGATTCTGGCAATGCAAGAAGAGCTGAATCAATTCACCAGAAACGACGTATGGGATCTCGTTCCCAGACCCAAAGGATTCAACGTCATTGGAACAAGATGGGTGTTCAGAAACAAGCTAAATGAACAAGGTGAAGTCATCAGAAACAAGGCACGACTGGTTGCACAAGGTTATAGTCAGCAAGAGGGGATAGACTATACAGAAACCTTTGCCCCAGTCGCCAGGTTAGAATCTATCAGACTTTTAATTTCATTTGCTGTTAATAGAGGCATCACTCTGTATCAGATGGATGTCAAAAGTGCATTCTTAAATGGTTATATAGAAGAAGAAGTGTATGTTCACCAACCCCCAGGTTTTGAAAATACAAAACATCCAGAACATGTTTTCAAACTAAAGAAGTCACTGTATGGTCTGAAACAAGCTCCCAGAGCTTGGTATGAAAGGCTAAGTAACTTTCTGCTTGAAAATGAATTCACCAGAGGGAAAGTGGACACTACTCTATTCTGTAAAACAGTTAAGAGTGACATCTTAGTCTGTCAAATTTATGTTGATGATATTATTTTTGGTTCTACTAATCCTTCTCTTGGAAGAAAATTTGCTAAGTGTATGCAGGCAGAATTTGAGATGAGCCTCATGGGGGAACTGAAATTCTTTCTAGGAATTCAGATCAATCAAACTCCAGAAGGAACTTACATTCATCAGAGCAAATACATCAGAGATCTTCTGAAGAAATTTGACCTCTCAGAATGTAAGCCATCAAAGATCCCAATGCATCCTACTTGCATTCTGGAAAGAGAAGAGGTAAGCAAAAGTGTAGAACAGAAAGTCTACAGAGGTATGATTGGTTCTCTCCTTTATCTGACAGCTTCAAGACCTGATATCTTATTCAGCGTATGTATTTGTGCTAGATTCCAATCAGATCCTAGAGAATCTCACTTAACAGCTGTTAAGCGAATTTTCAAGTATCTGAAAGGTACTACTAATCTGGGTTTGTTTTATAGAAAATCTAGTGATTACAGCTTAGTAGGCTACTGTGATGCTGATTTTGCTGGAGACAGAGTGGAACGTAAAAGTACTTCCGGAAGCTGCCAGTTTCTGGGAGAAAACCTGATCTCGTGGTCCAGCAAAAGGCAATCAACAATTGCTCTGTCAACAGCAGAAGCTGAGTACATAGCAGCAGCAGGATGTAGCACACAAATGCTCTGGATGAAAAGTCAGCTTGAAGACTTCCAGATTTTTGAGAGTAACATTCCTATACTTTGTGATAATACTTCTGCTATTTGCTTAAGTAAGAATCATATTTTACATTCTAGAGCTAAGCATATAGAAATAAAACATCATTTCATTAGGGACTATATTCAGAAAGGTATTTTAAACTTAAAATTTATAGATACAGACCATCAATGGGCTGATATCTTTACTAAACCCCTTTCAGAAGATAGGTTCAATTTAATTCTGAAACATCTCAGCATGAAAGTATGCCCAGAATGAAAATGTTTTAATTCCATATATTTATCTTCAGAATGTAATTATTTTACTGTGAACTTCTGATCAATCTCCTTTCAGAAAGATAGAACATGCAGATTGTATCAGATGCAAGTCTAAAGATCTGAGAGTCTAATCTCAAAGACAGACGTGCTGATCACTACATCAAACAAGTGTCATCCAATCATCAGCAAATCTCTGAAGCAGAACGCGTGCACGCTTCTGAGAAGGCAAAGCGCTGATTGGGTGCATTGAGACACATGTCTGGTAACCGTTCTTAAGTATCTTTCTCAAATCCCCCAAAATCAGCAAGCATTTAATGAAAAGTAATCATTCTTTTAAATGGCAATCATGATTTTTTTTTCTCTCTCTTAAAAACGTTTAATTTTTCAAAATAATTTTGAAAACCCTATTTAAGCACGAATGGATGTGCAGGACAGCAAAATTGACACTGTGGTCAACATGGTTCAGAAGCAGAATGAAACTTCTGAAAAGATTCAAGCAATGCTGGAGAGCCTGTTCTCACGCATGCCCCCTCAACCTTAAATCTTTTTCATGCATAACTTTTTTATGTTTTCTTCATTTTCTGATGTACTGTTTTGATTAAGTTTTTGTAATATTCTCTTGCTCTGATTCTGAACTATCTTAATATGATTAATTTTTCTGATCAAATTGTTTTAGCACATCACCAACACTTTTTGATTGCTGACAAAAAGGGGGAGAACAAGAATGATATTTAAATCAATAACGGCTAACTAGACAGAAATTCTCAAACATTCTAACTCTATTACTTGAAATGTTTTTTCTGTTTTGTTTTAAGTCTACAGGCACAAGGAAGCTCCTGGACACTCTGAAGACTAGAAGCTCTGATCAAAATGTAGAAGCTCTGATCAACATTGCTCTGATCAATATGAAGTTCTGATCTACCTAACACTCTGATCCAAAGCAAAGCTCTGACAAGAATAGCTCTGAAGCTCTGCTCTCTGATAAGTCAAAGACTCTTATAATCTGATGTTCAAAGAAAGAAAAAGATCTGATCCTGAAGAACACGTATATCGAAGGGAAGTAATAAACTCAGGGGGAGTATCTCTTAACTCTGATTTCTCCTTACTTCTTAACTCTGAAACATTTCCCAGATACCTTTTCACGTTATTTTTCATTTAAAATATCTAGTTTTTGTCATCATCAAAAAGGGGGAGATTGTTAGAACAATGTTTGAATCTACTACCCTATATTTGAGTTTTGATGATAACAAAGTGAAAAGATATAGTATTTATAAGTTTCATGAATGAACTATATGCTTCCTAAAATTATTATGTTCTGACTTGCAGATACTCTGATGGACATAAGCAAGATCACGTTCATTCAGCATCAGAATTTGATTTGATACACCAGCATCAGAAGTTGCTACATCAGAACGTCAAGATCAGATGATCAACTCACGTACATGCTGAAGCTTGATGAACAGAACTGCACGTAAACACTCTGATATAGAAACACAATAGTTCATCAGCAGCGAAGCAGAATCAGAATGAGCCAAGCCAGAACGTGCATTGAAGAAGCAACGGTACTGTGCATTGAACGCTAATTAATTCCAACGGCTTCATTCCAGACAAGATCTGCTCAAAAAGGAAAGCTTGTTATTAGCATTGAATCAAGAATATTGCATTCAACGTTCATCTTCTCAAGTGCTATATAAACAAGGCTTCGAAGATTATAATGGCTAATGCTCTCCAAATCTCTACACGCACAAAGCTGAACAATAATCTTCATTCTACCAGTTTTGCTAAACCATACTCTGATATTCTATTTCTGTTTAGCAATCTAGTTTCTAAGCTTAATTTGTGTATACATCACAGTTGTGATAAAGTTTTGTAGAAAACATTCACACACATTGTTTTATACCTTTGTAAGAAAGTGTTGCCTTGACAAACCGGATTGTGGTTTGAATCAAGAAGGCTTTAGCAGTTGTTAAAGTAGTCTGTAATATTCAGTTGAATATAGTGAATTAAGACCTCGTTGGAGAGAGGCGAAATCACCTTGACGGGTGGACTGGAGTAGTTTGAGATCAAACGAACCAGGATAAAAATATCTTGTCAATTGCTTTAAGATTTCAGTTTTACAATTCAACCCCCCCTTCTTGTGTTTTTCACCCCTTCAGTTATGAGTCCCGATTAAGGACTATAAACAAAACCTGCAAGTAGTTCATGTGTCAGGTAACAAGCATGCAAGTAGTCAAGTACGAAGGCACACAAGTCACACCGGACAAGCCCTTAGAGTTTAAGGCCAGCATGGGGTCTGGGTATTACCCTCTTGAAGTTGGTTGGTTCATACCTGTCCTATCAAAGTAACCGGGTTCTTAGAGGATCCCAATATCATTGACTACCCTCAATCGGTCATAACTCCAGCATCGCAATCTTTTCTTGCGGCCAGAACCATCACGAGAGTTTAGCCTCAATGGGCGTAGCATACTGCTACTGTTCTAATGGCCAAGTTGTGTCATTTAAGGTTCTAAGGTTGTTGGTGCTTAATGACTCCTCAGAAGACCCATATTCTCCTCGTTGCAACACAAGGGATATCGTTACAGACCAAGGTGCCACACCAACGTAGCCACTGTTTCACCCGTGTCGGTCTACGCCGGACAGGTCCCTCACAGCTTATGCTACCTAAACAGGGTATCCCCAGATCCGGGTTAGGATCTATGTAACTCCCATGCAACCCACAAATTTAAAGCAGACAAGTCAATACAATTGAAAACACAGTTATGAACTAACCCTAAGGTACACCTCACTTTAAGTTTAAGTCCCCAGCAGAGTCGCCAGTTCTGTGATCGGTGGATCTGGAACTGACTGTTTAACGCTGGTTCGCGAAATGTCGCGGAAGCAAGAGTCGCCACCGTCTTTTATTTTCTCCAACATGGACAGGACAAAAGCACAGAAAAATTCCTTAAAGAGATTGCTCTCGGTTCGGGAGGTAGATTATAGAAAGGGAAGGTGTTAGCACCCTTTCTATCCATGGTTATCCATGGGCTCTTAGATACTTGCTCATTGTGTTTTCAAAAATGGTTTGTTTGCTTTTCAATGTGGGTTTTAAAAAGTTTCTTTGAAAATTCCAGTTCGACTCTTGTATCGGTCCTCAAGAGTGTTTGAAAAAATTTGCTTTCGAAAGCTTTTTGAAAAGGTGTCGGTGTGAAAAGTATTTTTGATTTGTTTTGAAATTAGAGCAAGTATCTAGAGTCGTCTACCTACCCTAAGGAATTCGTCTGTGTAAATGTCCTTTAAAGTAGTGCTATCCCACCATTGAGAGGTAGGTAGCACCACCGTTGGAGGTGTTCGGGTCAATTCGAGTTTGTAGGGACATGGTGATCACCAGAGCAATAGGAAGACACCTTAGAAGCTACCCTCATGCCAGGTTCCCGGATCATGAGGACTTACTAAGACATCCTCTACTCGACGATCACCTTTCGAGGCAAGGCAACAGTGAGGCGTACCCTAGGGGTGGTGTGTGATTTGTGTGTCAGATTCATTTATTTTTGTCTTGTCAGGTTATTGGTGATCTAACATTTTGTTTTTATTTTTGTCATTCATTCTTGCATGCATTTATTTAACAGTTAAAAAGTGCGGAAAGATAAAATTCCTAAACTATTACAAAGGCGCGGGTCCATATCGCCAAATTAAACCAGGACCCGATTTGACATAAAATAAAGAAATAAAATGCGGGAAATATAAAATGTCCGAGTTACATGGCTTGAGCAATTACATAATATTTGAAAGAAAATAAATGTGCGAAAGAAATAAAAATAGAACGTTCGAGGGCGTTGGACCCTTTAAAGAAATTAAATGAAATTAAAAATTAATTAATTATTCAATAAAAGAAAAGAAATGTTTTTTTTTGTTTTGGTATTTAATGAAAATAAAGAAAAGGATTAAAATTATAGTTTAACGAAACCCTAATTCTAAATTATTTTTAATTATTAAGAAAATATTAAGGTTTAACCTAATTTATTAAATAATTAATGTACATGTTTATTTACAAAATATTTAGTAATTAATAATGATAATAATGATGAGAAAATTATTTATTAAAAAAATGATGAAAAAGTTAAAAACCCTAATTTCTACATATTTAATTTATTAAGAAAAATATTAAAGTTTTGAAACCTAAATTAATCTAATTAATTGTTTAAAGTTTATTTACAAAAATAATAATAGTAAAATTAATATTAATAAAATAAACATTTTTTTGATTTTTCTGTATTTTATATTTATTATGAAAATTATTTTATGGAATTAAAAGAAAACAATTAAAAAACAATTAAAAGAATAAAAAGGAAAAACAAATAAAAATTAAAAATTGAGCAAACCATAGGGGGTGTCTGGCCCAATGGGAGGTTTTTTGAAGTATTGACTCCTGAGTACCGTGGTCTGCATTCTTTGGCCATTGGATTGAGTTTCATGCATAAGTTGTTCTACTTTGGCCATTTGGCTTTTGGCTTTTGGCTTTTGGCCATTTGTGTTCTGGCTTCAACGTTCCCTTAATGTCTGGCTTAATGTCTGCCTCGCCATGTATTGGTGTCATGCATAAAATGTTCTACTTTGGCCATTTGACTTTTGGCTTTTGACCATTTGACTTTTGGCCTCAACGTTCCTTAATGAACCTGCATGGGATCCTGTCTAAATCTGCAGTGTTGAATCTCACGAACACATTAAATAAAATCATAAAATGAAAATAAAGCCAATATATGAAGAAATTTAATGTTTAGGCACGATATGGCATATATGAATGATTATACCCTTTTGATCATGGAGATCAAATCAATCTTACCCGGAAAATTAGTGACCTGGATGCTTTTATGCCTTACTGGAAAATTAGGATCATGGAGATCAAGCCAACCTTATCCTTACTAGAGAAGTAGTGAGGTGTTGGTTTGTAACTGAGATGGCTTTGTTTGTAGTGAGAGAGGGATTTGTAATAAGGATTTCAAGGTTTTAGGATTCTTGAAAGAGTTTGATATTCTAACAGTATTGTGGCCAAGTTTTTTTCTCTCTTTTTCTCCTCTCCTCTTTCTCCTCTTTTGGTTTGTGTGACAAGAAGGTGATTATATAGTGGAAATTATGGTAAAGAAAATGGGCTTTG
This sequence comes from Vicia faba, assembly GCA_948472305.1. NCBI lineage: Eukaryota > Viridiplantae > Streptophyta > Magnoliopsida > Fabales > Fabaceae > Vicia > Vicia faba. The sequence continues at coordinate 209,673,463 of OX451737.1, forward strand.
AATGTGCAATTGGGCCTCCAATATTCACTTGAATTCGTCACTTTCCAGGCTAAATCGCAGGGACTTAAGTGCATTTTTTGAAGTTGAAATGTGAAAACAAAATGTAGCCGGCATCGAGAACTAACTCCTGTCCGAAAATCGACTAAATCGGATAAACGGTGAATTAGTTATGAATTTTTGAAGTTTCAGCTCAGACAAACTTATTTTGGGCTCCAGTGTCGACTCTGACACGTTCTTCAATAAAAAACTGGTATTGATCGGTGCATAATCCGGTCTCGACTTTTGAAGCAAAGTTGTAGATCTATGAGTCAGGGACCTTGTGTAAAAATATGAGCCCAATCCGATAAAATTTGACCGAGTTATGAATTTTCGAAGTTTCGGCCCAGATGAAATAATATTCAGCATTTAGGATTTTCAGCGTGTCACGCACTCTGAGCAAAAAACGAAGGCCTTTTGAATACCGTTTGAACTCAATACCTTATGTGAAAATGTAGCCAACTCAATTTGTGAAATTTTGGCACCGGAACCATCTCGATACGATGAAAATCGACCAAGTTATGATTTTTTGAACATGACGCAAATAAACTTCTGTCACAAATTTCTGCACGAAAATACTTGATAAATCCACATTTTTGAAGACCTTCTGATCGAAATTGGCTTCCAGCCGTGAGAGATGAAAACGTAGATAATGTCAAGACGGAATTTTGGCCACCGGAACGGGTTCAAAACGAGTTACGATCTTCAAGTTATGAATTTTTTAGCGCGTAAAAACTGCACTTTCAGCACACTTTTTTCACTATATTTCTTCAAGAAAACTCACACATTCGGATACCTTCTTTAAAGAATTGACTCTTGAGCCGAACCTGAATTTGAGAATATGTTATCAGAGATATCTTGGCAAAAGAATACCTGAATATGACGCGCCAGGTTGGACTTGTGAATTTTCTTGAAATGTTTTGAGAAATATGGGAGGGCAAATTTTGGGGTACAACACCCTCGATGACCCTCGATGTTGCCTTCGATAAAACGATCTCGTCCCTTACGAAAATCGCTAAAACGTCTCATAAGTTGCTTTCGATGACTGTAAAATTGACCCGCGCCTGTCCCTTCAAATCCAACGATGGGGCTTCTTACCAAATCAATGGTAAGAAAGCAACATTAAAAGGAGGAAGAAAAGAATAATTGAAAACCTTTCGAGTAGATAGATTCGCTCCTAGTTACTCGTTTCTCACGACAAAAACATTTTTACACCCACACTTTCATCTCAATACATTTTCAAAAAAGACAAAATGTTTTGTATACATTCTTATAGAGATGAGAACCATTACAAAACATCTTTTCAAAAACCACTTTTGAAAACACGTTCCAGAAACACATCTTTGAACCACTCTTCGGAAAAAAACTTTATACGCGTTCTTATAGAAATGAGAACCATTATAAAGAAATTTTTCAAAACATTTTCAAATCCCACATCACAAGCACACGGTCAAATAAAAGTAAGTGATCTAAACGAGTAACTAAGAGCCCATGGAAAACCATGGATGAAAAGGGTTCTAATACCTTCCCTTTTCATAATCTACCCCCCGAACCTGATAAATAATCTCGAAAGGTCTTTCCTATGCTTTTTTACCTTTCCTTTTGGATAAAAGAAAAGTCGATGGTGACTCTTGCTATCCGCATAAATGCGATCGAAACGTAAAACACCAAGTCAGTTCTCCCACCGTATCACACCCGTTATCTCGACTTCTCTTGGAGATTTAAGAAGTTAAACAATACAACAAGAAATCAAAATTATGGGGATTTTAAATCAAGCCCAACACTTGGCGGGAGACAACCCAAAAAGTTGACAACTATTTCAGTACTTTTTAGAGAAGATATCGCCCTTGTCTGGTTGCCTGGGAAACAAATAACAACCATAATGCTAACACTACAAAGGGCGATGTTTTTCAAATGATTCCATTTAAGCATATAAAGGGGAAGAGACTTTCATCATGTGAGTGAAGGCCTTACTTGGGAATCTGGGATAGAGACTTCATACCATGCAAACCCGAAATTAAAATGAACTGAGATCTGACTGGGGAAAACAGGATTACAAACCCAACACCGCACCACACATCAATTGGTATCATCTTCATTTATCTGAGAAGCACAAGAAGATCATACTCATACCAGCAAAAGTGACCTGGGAGCCTTCCTGGGGAATTCATACTTCCAAAATTTCAGAGTTCGTCCATCCTTGGAGTCACTATTTTTTTCTCCTTGAGTCACAAAATCTAAAGCAAGAAGTAATTTGTAAATTCTTTTCAATTTTTTATTTATTTAATCTATTCGCTTTGAAAATTACTATCAATAATAAATGGAGTCTTTGTAAGCAGAATAAAATAAGAATCACGAAGAATAGGATAAAAGCTCAAGCTTTATTAATAGGATGGTAGTATGCGAATGGAGAGACTCCATAGAGGATTACAAATTTTGGAAAATGGTAATATATATTGGAAAAGATACATTGAAATACAATGACCAATGTTCTCCCTAACAACTTTGAGTTCCTGAGCAACACTTCGGTTGAAGAGTGGTGAGGATCCAAGAAGATTGTTGCTTCAATGATCAAGTCTTGTCTGATACAGTTACTTGCTAGTAAATCCCTACCTTTTGCCTAGACTGCCCTTGCGGGTTTTCAACCTACCAGGAAAAATTTATTCTGTTTATGTCTCTAATTTTTCCTAGACCGCCCTTTCGGGTTTTCGGCCTACCGAGACGCTCCTTTTTGCCTAAGTCTCCCTTTTGGGTTTTCTTCTTAGCGAGCTATTATTTTATTTATTTAGGCGAAGTATTTCTTGACTGCATGAGTATTCAAAGGACGTGGGAATTCCTCGCCATCCATTGTTTCGAGAATCAATGCACCACCAGAGAAGGCTTTCTTGACAACATACGGGCCTTCAAAATTGGGAGTCCACTTGCCCCTAGAATCAACATTAAAAAACATGATCTTCCTAAGCACGAGGTCGCCTTCTCTTAATTCACGAGGTTTGACCTTCTTATCAAAAGCTTTCTTCATTCTCTTCTTGTATAACTGACTGTGATCAGTGGATCTGGAACTGACTGTTTAACGCTGGTTCGCGAAATGTCGCGGAAGCAAGAGTCGCCACCGTCTTTTATTTTCTCCAAATGGAAAGGACAAAAGCACAGAAAAATTCCTTAAAGAGATTGCTCTCGGTTCGGGAGGTAGGTTATAGAAAGGGAAGGTGTTAGCACCCTTTCTATCCATTGTTATCCATGGGCTCTTAGATACTTGCTCATTGTGTTTTCAAAAATGGTTTGTTTGCTTTTCAATTGTGGGTTTTAAAAAGTTTCTCTGAAAATTCCAGTTCGACTCTTGTATCAGTCCTCAAGAGTGTTTGAAAAATTGCTTTCGAAAGCTTTTTGAAAAGGTGTCGGTGTGAAAAGTATTTTTGAATTTTGTTTTTTTGAAATTAGAGCAAGTATCCACGAGAACCTACCTACCCTAAGGAATTCGTCTGTGTAAATGTCCTTTAAAGTAGTGCCATCCCACCATTGAGAGGTAGGTAGCACCACCGTTGGAGGTGTTCGGGTCAATTCGAGGTTCGGGACATGGTGATCACCAGAGCAATGGGAAGACACCTTAGAAGCTACCCTCATGCCAGGTTCCCGGATCATGAGGACTTACTAAGACATCCTCTACTCGACGATCACCTTTCGAGGCAAGGCAACAATGAGGCGTACCCTAGGGGTGGTGTGTGATTTGTGTGTCAGATTCATTTATTTTTGTCTTGTCAGGTTATGGGTGATCCATGCGTTTGTTTTTTTTTTTTTTGTCATTCATTCTTGCATGCATTTATTTAACAGTTAAAAAAGATGCGGAAATTGAAAGTTCTAAACTATTACAAAGGCGCGAGTCCACATCGCCAAAATTAAAATCCAGGACCCGATTTGATGGAAAGTAAATAAAGAAATAAAATAAAGTGCGAGAAATTAAGTTTACAAGGCTTTGGGAGAGTTACATAAATATTTAAAAGAAGGAAATAAATAAAAATGTGCGAATAGGAATTAAAATTGGAAACGAGGGCGTTGGACCCTTTTTAATGAAATTAAATTAAATGATTAAACTAATGAAATTAAAGAGAAAAAAGAAATTATTTTTTTTTTGTTGAGTTTTTGGTATTTATGTTTTTTATGTATTTTTATGAGAAAGATTAAATGAAATTAAAATATTAACCCTAATTCTAATTTTTTTTATTTATTAAGAAAAACATGTTAAAATTAAACCTAAAATTAATCTAATTATTTACATGCAATTTTGATTTATAAAAATAAATAATTAATTATTAGTGAAATTTATTTACAAAAAATATTAATTAAATAAATATATTTTGATTTTTATTACTTTTCTGTTTTTTACTATTTTTTATATTTTATGAAAATAAGTTAAATTAAAGGAATTAATTAAAAAAAGAAATAATTGAAATAAATAAAATAAGGAAAAGAAAGAAAGTACAATACCTTGGGGGGTTTCTGTCCCCTTTTTGGAGGTGAATTGAAGTGGTTTGGCCATTTGTGTTCTGGCCTCATCATGCATAAGTTGTTCTACTTTGGCCATTTGGCTTTTGGCTTTTGGCCATTTGCGTTTTGGCCTCAACGTTCCTTAATCTTTTCAGGATGTCTGTCTCGCCATGTATTGGTGTCATGCATAAGTTTTTCTACTTTGGCCATTTGACTTTTGACTTTTGGCCATTTGGCTTTTGGCCTCAACGTTCCTTAATGAACCTGGGATCCTGTCTAAATCTGCAGTTGAATCTCACGAACACATTAAATAAAATCATAAAATGCAAATAAAGCCAATATATGAAGAAATTTAATGTTTAGGCACAATATGGCATGTATGAATGATTATACCTTTTGATCATGGAGATCAAATCAATCTTACCCTTACTGGAAAATCAGTGGCCTGAATGCTTTTATGCCTTACTGGAAAATTAGGATCATGGAGATCAAGCCAGCCTTACCCTTACTGAAGAAGTAGTGAGGTGTTGGTTTGTAACTGTGATGGCTTGTTTGTAGTGAGAGAGGGATTTGTAATAAGGATTTCAAGGTTTTAGGGTTCTTGAAAGAGTTTGATATTCTAACAGTGTTGTGGCAAGGTTTTTTCTCTCTTTTCCTCCTCTTTCTCCTCTTCTCTGGTTTGTGTGAAAAGAAGGTGATTATATAATGGAAATTAGGGTAAAAAAATGGGCTTTGAATGTGCAATTGGGCCTCCAATGTTCACTTGAGTTCGTCACTTTCCAGGCTAAATCGCAGGGACTTAAGTGCATTTTTTGAAGTTGAAATGTGAAAACAAAATGTAGCCTACATCGATAACTAACTTCTGTCCGAAAATCGGCTCAATCGGATAAACGGTGAATTAGTTATGAATTTTTGAAGTTTCAGCTCAGACAAACTTATTTTGGGCTCCAGTGTCGACTCTGACACGTTCTTCAATAAAAAACTGGTATTGATCGGTGCATAATTTGGTCTCGACTTTTGAAGCAAAGTTGTAGATCTATGAGTCAGGGACCTTGCGTAAAAATATGAGCCCAATCCGATAAAAATTGACCGAGTTATGAATTTTCGAAGTTTCGGCCCAGATGAAATAATATTCAGCATTCAGGATTTTCAGCGTGTCACACACTCTGAGCAAAAAATGAAGGCCTTTTGAACACCGTTCGAACTCGATACCTCCTGTGAAAATGTAGCCAACTCAATTTGTGAAATTTTGGCGCCGGAACCAGCTCGATACGATGAAAATCGACCAAGTTATGATTTTCTGAACATGACGCAAATAAACTTCTGTCACAAATTTTCTATACGAAAATACTTGATAAATCCACATTTTTGAAGACCTTCTGATCGAAATTGGCTTCCAGCCGTGAGAGATGAAAACTTAGATAATGTCAAGACGGAATTTTGGCCACCGGAACGGGTTCAAAACGAGTCGCGATCTTCAAGTTATGAATTTTTTAGCGCGTAAAAACTGCACTTTCAGCACACTTTTTCACCATATTTCTTCGAGAAAACTCACACATTCGGATACCTTCTTTAAAGAATTGACTCTTGAGCCGAACCTGAATTTGAGAATATGTTATCAGAGATATCTTGGCGAAAGAATACCTGAATATGACGCGCCGGGTTGGACTTGTGAATTTTTCTTGAAATGTTTTGAGAAATATGGGAGGGCAAATTTTGGGGTACAACAGTTGCCCCTGTTCAATCTTCTTAAACCTGAGGATGTAGATTGGCTTGCGTGCCTTTCGTAATCCGAAGGTAGAAGATGATTGAACACTAGAGTGCCCAGAAATTTGCGCTCACATAGTAGTAGTGTGATGGTGGAATGGGCTTATAGATGCCATTTGGAGATTGATGGATAGGATGATGGGCTTATAGATGCCATGCTAAGAGATGCTGGAGGGTGGATGGGCTTATAGATGCCATCTGGATTTCGATCGCGTAAGAGATTCCTTAGCGAGAACCTGCGTACCTGCAAAAGAAAAAATGATTACCTGGCCTTTTACAGGAGCTGGTCTTCAGACTCTTTGTAGATGTGTCCTGACTGGTTACAGGAGCTGGATCTGGAGCTTCAAACGATAATGAATGAACCAGGGATGGTTACTACCTCAACAGGAACGGTGAGAGAACCTTGGACGACTTTAACCTCAGCAGCAATCGTTGAGAAAATCTTGGGATGATTACTACCTCCGCAGTATCGGGGAGAGAACCATAGGCGACTACAACCTCAACAGCAATCATTGAGAGAATCTTGGATAACTTCAACCTCAACAGCAATCGTTGAGAGAATCTTGGGATGATTACTACCTCCGCAGTATCGGGGAGAGAACCATAGGCGACTACAACCTCAACAGCAATCATTGAGAGAATCTTGGGCGACTTCGACTTCAACAATATCATTGAGCGAATCTGGGGATGATTACTACCTCCGCAGTATCGGGGAGAGAACCACAGGCGACTACAACATCAACAACAATCATTGAGAGAATCTTGGGCGACTTCGACTTCAACAGTATCATTGAGAGAATCTGGGGATGATTACTACCTCAACAACAATCATTGAGAGAATCTTGGATAACTTCACTTCAACAGCAATCGTTGAGCGAAATCTGGGATTACCACCTCCGCAGTATCGGGGAGAGAACCATAGGCGATTACCACCTCAACAACAAACATTGAGAGAACCTTGGATAACTTCAACTTCAACAGCAATCGTTGAGCGAAATCTGGGATTACCACCTCCGCAGTATCGGGGAGAGAACCATAGGCGATTACCACCTCAACAGCAAACATTGAGAGAACCTTGGATAACTTCAACTTCAACAGCAATCGTTGAGCGAAATCTGGGATTACCACCTCCGCAGTATCGGGGAGAGAACCATAGGAGATTACCACCTCAACAGCAAACATTGAGAGAACCTTGGATAACTTCAACTTCAACAGCAATCGTTGAGCGAAATCTGGGATTACCACCTCCGCAGTATCGGGGAGAGAACCATAGGCGATTACCACCTCAACAGCAAACATTGAGAGAACCTTGGATAACTTCAACTTCAACAGCAATCGTTGAGCGAAATCTGGGATTACCACCTCCGCAGTATCGGGGAGAGAACCATGGATAACTTCTACTGAGTCTTTATCAGAAAAATCTGTTTGGGGTCGATTTAACTAGACTAGAGAAGGCCTTGGACTGGATAAGAAATTTTTGGAGTCGATTTAACTGAACCGGTCTAGGTCTTGAAATGTCTTCAACTGGATAAGAAACAGGGAGATCTTTGGAGTCGATCTGACTGAACCAGAGAAGGCCTTTGACTGGATAAGAAATCTTTGGAGTCGATTTAACTGAACCGGTCTAGGTCTTGAAATATAGCCGAGAACTTAACTGAATCTTTTCCTGAAAGGTAAAGGTCAGTCATATGCAATGCATGATATGGATCAAGCAATGATGTTCTCAACATAAATGAGATTCGTAAGATATGATGCGTATATGCATGCTATGATGTATGAAGATGTTTATGAATATTATGTTTTCGTCTTAGGAAAATAAATCCTTGACGGGTGCCAGGAAGTCACTCCTGGGCTGATGTTGAAGAATAGATTTTGCTTCCGCCGGGGATGATAGTTGCAAGAATACCGGTAGGAGAAGATAACTCCGTTGGGGAATAAACTTGGCGAATGATTACTCTGCGGGGAGAAAAATACTCTAGCGATCTTGCTGAGAAGCAATACTCTGTGGGGAGCGAGGTAATTTGTTGAATTATTGATAATAACTTACTGGGGATACCCTTCGCTGGGGATAAGAAGACTCCGTCGAGGACGCTCTTTCCGTGGCTTTTGGCTGAGGATAACCCAGTTATATCCTAGTAAGGAAATAACTCTTTGAATAAAGCCGGGAGACGCGTTCGTGCTCTGCGAGAATAAGCTTCCAGAATTTACTGGGGATAAGCTTACTACTTGGGGAGATGGATTCCAACTTTCATGGGGAACTAGATTGGACTCTCTTGGGGAAGTTTTGAACTGTGTCGGGAAGATGACTCCACTGAATGCTGGTATACCGCCGGGGAAACGATCTTTAGGCCAAGACTGCCGGGGAAACAATCTTTAGGCCAAGACTGCCGGGGATGCTTGTTAAGAATACATGTATATATGCTGCTGGGGAATGTTGAGATCTACGGGAGTATACCCAACTTCCTTAAGACTTACTGTAACTTTGCTTGAGAAGAGTATGTTGACTTGCTGACGTACTCTCTGGGGAATTAAGATATGCCGGTTATGTTCTTTAGCTGAACCTATCTTGGTACCTTGGAGGATGGAACAATTAGATTGCTTAGACAACTCTTTATTGCCCCTGTTTCTATGGGAGAAGGCACCTGTGGGGGGCTGATAGTTGTTGATAGACCAAGCTTCTTCTGGTAGGCAGGTGACAAGATGACAGGACATAGTCGTACGCTTTGATCCCTAACTTTTGCCTGGACCGCCCTTTCGGGTTTTCAGTCCACCGGGATACCCATTTTTGCCCAAGCCGCCTTTTCAGGTTTTCGACTTGCCGGGTGTACAGATTTTTTCATTTCATCCCTTCATTTTGCCCGAACCCTTTTGGTTTGTCGGGAAGCCCTTATTTTTGTCTAGGTGTGTCAACCTAGCGGGTCTTTGATTATGCGTAGTATTTTTTCGACTATGTCCGTTCTCAGAAAGTAGGGAGTTGCCCCTGTTAGAAGTGTTTTGTCATGCCACCAGAAGGTATTTGATCAGGCAAGATTCGTTGTTGGAATGCCCCAAGTGACTCAGGCGGAGATTTGCCCCAGACTATTTGGCCTTTGAGAGATTCTCCGAATCTTGATTGGATTGCCCCAGATAATGGACCATGGTCATGTCTGCCCCTTGATTGGAAGTACTTCTGTTCATTAGGCATTCGTCGTGCGAATTTCTATGCTGTTCAAACAAAAAGTCATATGCAAACAAATTTATGTTAAAAATGCAAAGCCTATGTCTGTCTTGAAGATTTTGAAAATGCATTCTTTTTTTCATAAAACAAGTGAATGTTTGTAAAACGTGATGTCAACTCCGTATTTACCGTAAGCCTTAAGGAGTCAGGATACCTTTCGGCACAGTATGCTTTCGAACTAACCCATGCTTCAGCTAGGACTTTTAAGGGTTATAACGTGGCCTGGTTCACGGTTTAAGAAACAAAGGATAAAGGCTCAAATTTTATTTGTACCCACCCGCTCTTCGTGATATTCTCCAAACCTAAACTCAGTTGATCATACGTTAGACCTTGTTTGAGTCTTTGCTCTGATTTTCCGGTGATGATTCGGATATTGATAACTTATTTTGAATAGGCAGTCATTCCTTTTTTGTTGAGGGTTTGTAAGACCTCTTTCTTGTCTGATTTTTGTTATCCCTAAATTTTGCCTGAACTGTTTCTTTTGTGATTACAGTCAGCGGGATGCCCCAGTTTTGTAAGTCCCCTTTATAGGTTTTGACTTTTTGGGCTTTTCATTTATGATTTTTTTTTAATAATGACTGCCTGTCCTTATGATTGTTCTGAACCATCACTGTCTTTCTTTGTTTTGTAAGGACCTTTTTGGTGCCCTTCGTTATGCACTTGGATCAACTGAGAGACTACCCTGCCCCAGGTTATGATTAAGGGTTTTAATTTCCGAAAAGAAAACTCCTACTTCTTTGGCTCAGAGGGGTTAACAAGGGATTATCTTCCTTATAACTCCAGTGTTTAGGGATTGAAACAATGCTTGTACCTCATCAGCGGGATCTGTTCAAAATCATACTGTAAAGATTGCGGTATCGTTTTCGTCATCCTCCCTCAAGAGGCTTAGAGTTATTATTTAAAAGTTGATCATTAGAAAAAAAAATATGAAAATAATTTGCATTTAGTGAATACGAATATATTGTTTCAGAACAGACATATGCGATGCATTAATGAAATAACAACGTTTGATATGAATGGAATGCTTGAACAATCAAAATAAAATTACAACTTGAAAGATTCTAATGAACAAAAATTTCTCAATCCTAGCCATGTTTTGACAAGGGAGCAATGATCACATTGGGAGTCTCGGCGGGCTCGAACTCGATCTCTTTAGCATCGATCATATTCTGAATCTTGTACTTCAATGCCCAACAGTCCTCAGTCTCGTGCCCCGGGCTACCAGAATGGTAAGCGCACCTTGCTTCTGGGTTGTAATTTGGAGAGGAAGTCTTTGGATTTGCAGGAGGGTATTGTTCGTCGTTGAAATCTGTCTCGTTGTCGGAGACCACTGGACTAGGCACCTCTCTCTCATGGTGACTGCCTTCCCTCACAGATGGAGTGGTTCTCTCAACTTTATTCTGTAGTGTGTTCCCAGATCTGCGTCTAGGGCTGAACAAACAGTTCTCTTCTTCTTCTTCTTCTGAATCAGAGTCTTCAATTCTTTTTGACCCTGGGCTAGGCTCATAATCAACTCCTGGAACTGGGCATTCTGGGCCTGGAGGGCCTTGATAGTTTGCTCAGTAGACGATTCAGGATTCATGACGATCGGCTGAAATAAAAAGCGAAGAAGGTAAGCAACCTGTCAAAGGGTACCTGCAATGCAATGATATGGATGTATGCATGCAATGTTTTCAAGGATCTCGCAGGGTAAACAAGGAAATTTGTTAGCATTTGGGACCCAGTAGCTTGATTGAAAGAACTTCATATTTGTTAAGAGTCCTTCTTCAAGAGTCAAAGGCTCACCATATCAAGTGGGTCATAGCCCCTGACAACCTTGGCTCGGGGAACTTTCTTCAAGTGTCAAAGCTCACCATATCAAGTGGGTCATAGCCCCTGACAAACTTGGCTCGGGGAACTTTCTTCAAGTGTCAAAGCTCACCATATCAAGTGGGTCATATCCCCTGACAACCTTGGCTCGGGGAACTTTCTTCAAGTGTCAAAGCTCACCATATGAAGTGGGTCATAGCCCCTGACAACTTTGGCTAGAGGAAAATAAATCCTCTTTGCCCCTTGCTAGATGTTTGATTTATCATGACCTGCATCACAAGCCTTTGAGATCCTTGAAATGGGTTAGGATGTATGCAATGGTATGATGTTATGGTATGCATGGGGTAATGTAAGTAACCCTGTTATGAGTCCCAATTAAGGACTGCAAACCAAAACCTGCAAGAAACTCAAGTAAAACCTGTCATGAGTCCTAATTAAGGACTATAAACAGAACCTGCAAGTAATTAGTACACCCTGTTATGAGTCCCAATTAAGGGCTATAAACAAAACCTGCAAGAGACTTAGTAAACCCTGTTACGAGTCCCAATTAAGGACTATAAACAAAACCTGCAAGTAGTTCATGTGTCAGATAGATAACAAGCATGCAAGTAGTCAAGTACGAAGGCACGCAAGTCACACAAGAGAAGCCCTTAGAGTTTAAGGCCAGCATGAGGTTTGGGTATTACCCTCTTGAAGTTGGTTGGTTCATACTTGTCCTATCAAAGTAACCGGGTTCTTAGAGGATCCCAATATCATTGACTACCCTCAATCGGTCATAACTCCAGCATCGCAATCTTTTCTTGCAGCCAGAACCATCACGAGAGTTTAGCCTCAATGGGCGTAGCATACTGCTACTGTTCTAATGGCCAAGTTGTGTCATTTAAGGTTCTAAGGTTGTTGGTGCTTAATGACTCCTCAGAAGACCCATATTCTCCTCGTTGCAACACAAGGGATATCGGTACAGACCAAGGTGCCACACCAACGTAGCCACTGTTTCACCCGTGTCGGTCTACGCCGGACAGGTCCCTTACAGCTTATGCTACCTAAACAGGGTATCCCCAGATCCGGGTTAGGATCTATGTAACTCCCATGCAATCCACAAATTTAAAGCAGACAAGTCAATACAATTGAAAACACAGTTATGAACTAACCCTAAGGTACACCTCACTTTAAGTAACATTCCCCAGCAGAGTCGCCAGTTCTGTGATCGGTGGATCTGGAACTGACTGTTTAACGCTGGTTCGCGAAATGTCGCGGAAGCAAGAGTCGCCACCGTCTTTTATTTTCTCCAAATGGAAAGGACAAAAGCACAGAAAAATTCCTTAAAGAGATTGCTCTCGGTTCGGGAGGTAGGTTATAGAAAGGGAAGGTGTTAGCACCCTTTCTATCCATGGTTATCCATGGGCTCTTAGATACTTGCTCATTGTGTTTTCAAAAATGGTTTGTTTGCTTTTCAATTGTGGGTTTTAAAAAGTTTCTCTGAAAATTCCAGTTCGACTCTTGTATCAGTCCTCAAGAGTGTTTGAAAAATTGCTTTCGAAAGCTTTTTGAAAAGGTGTCGGTGTGAAGTATTTTTGAATTTTGTTTTTTTGAAATTAGAGCAAGTATCCACGAGAACCTACCTACCCTAAGGAATTCGTCTGTGTAAATGTCCTTTAAAGTAGTGCCATCCCACCATTGAGAGGTAGGTAGCACCACCGTTGGAGGTGTTCGGGTCAATTCGAGGTTCGGGACATGGTGATCACCAGAGCAATGGGAAGACACCTTAGAAGCTACCCTCATGCCAGGTTCCCGGATCATGAGGACTTACTAAGACATCCTCTACTCGACGATCACCTTTCGAGGCAAGGCAACAATGAGGCGTACCCTAGGGGTGGTGTGTGATTTGTGTGTCAGATTCATTTATTTTTGTCTTGTCAGGTTATGGGTGATCTATGCGTTTGTTTTTATTTTTTTGTCATTCATTCTTGCATGCATTTATTTAACAGTTAAAAAAGATGCGGAAATTGAAAGTTCTAAACTATTACAAAGGCGAGGGTCCACATCGCCAAAATTAAAATCCAGGACCCGATTTGACGGAAAGTAAATAAAGAAATAAAATAAAGTGCGAGAAATTAAGTTTACAAGGCTTTGGGAGAGTTACATAAATATTTAAAAGAAGGAAATAAATAAAAATGCGCGAATAGGAATTAAAATTGGAAACGAGGGCGTTGGACCCTTTTTAATGAAATTAAATTAAATGATTAAACTAATGAAATTAAAGAGAAAAAAGAAATTATTATTTTTTTTTGAGTTTTTGGTATTTATGTTTTTTATGTATTTTTATGAGAAAGATTAAATGAAATTAAAATATTAACCCTAATTCTATTTTTTATTTATTTATTAAGAAAAACATGTTAAAATTAAACCTAAAATTAATCTAATTATTTACATGCAATTTTGATTTATAAAAATAAATAATTAATTATTAGTGAAATTTATTTACAAAAAATATTTATTAAATAAATATATTTTGATTTTTATGACTTTTCTATTTTTTACTATTTTTTATATTTTATGAAAATAAGTTAAATTAAAGGAATTAATTAAAAAAAGAAATAATTGAAATAAATAAAATAAGGAAAAGAAAGAAAATACAATACCTTGGGGGGTTTCTGTCCCCTTTTTGGAGGTGAATTGGAGTGGTTTGGCCATTTGTATTCTGGCCTCATCATGCATAAGTTGTTCTACTTTGGCCATTTGGCTTTTGGCCATTTGCGTTTTGGCCTCAACGTTCCTTAATCTTCTCAGGATGTCTGTCTCGCCATGTATTGGTGTCATCCATAAGTTTTTCTACTTTGGCCATTTGGCTTTTGGCTTTTGGCCATTTGGCTTTTGGCCTCAACGTTCCTTAATGAACCTGAGATCCTGTCTAAATCTGCAGTTGAATCTCACGAACACATTAAATAAAATCATAAAATGCAAATAAAGCCAATATATGAAGAAATTTAATGTTTAGGCACAATATGGCATGTATGAATGATTATACCCTTTTGATCATGGAGATCAAATCAATCTTACCCTTACTGGAAAATCAGTGGCCTGAATGCTTTTATGCCTTACTGGAAAATTAGGATCATGGAGATCAAGTCAGCCTTACCCTTACTGAAGAAGTAGTGAGGTGTTGGTTTGTAACTGTGATGGCTTGTTTGTAGTGAGAGAGAGATTTGTAATAAGGATTTCAAGGTTTTAGGGTTCTTGAAAGAGTTTGATATTCTAACAGTGTTGTGGCAATGTTTTTTCTCTCTTTTCCTCCTCTTTCTCCTCTTCTCTGGTTTGTGTGAAAAGAAGGTGATTATATAATGGAAATTAGGGTAAAAAAATGGGCTTTGAATGTGCAATTGGGCCTCCAATGTTCACTTGAGTTCGTCACTTTCCAGGCTAAATCGCAGGGACTTAAGTGCATTTTTTGAAGTTGAAATGTGAAAACAAAATGTAGCCTACATCGATAACTAACTCCTGTCCGAAAATCGGCTCAATCGGATAAACGGTGAATTAGTTATGAATTTTTGAAGTTTCAGCTCAGACAAACTTATTTTGGGCTCCAGTGTCGACTCTGACACGTTCTTTAATAAAAAACTGGTATTGATCGGTGTATAATTTGGTCTCGACTTTTGAAGCAAAGTTGTAGATCTATGAGTCAGGGACCTTGCGTAAAAATATGAGCCCAATCCGATAAAAATTGACCGAGTTATGAATTTTCGAAGTTTCGGCCATGATGAAATAATATTCAGCATTCAGGATTTTCAGCGTGTCACGCACTCTGAGCAAAAAATGAAGGCCTTTTGAACACCGTTCGAACTCGATACCTCCTGTGAAAATGTAGCCAACTCAATTTGTCAAATTATGGCGCCGGAACCAGCTCGATACGATGAAAATCGACCAAGTTATGATTTTCTGAACATGACGCAAATAAACTTCTGTCACAAATTTTCTATACGAAAATACTTGATAAATCTACATTTTTGAAGACCTTCTGATCGAAATTGGCTTCCAGCCGTGAGAGATGAAAACTTAGATAATGTCAAGACGGAATTTTGGCCACTGGAACGGGTTCAAAACGAGTCACGATCTTCAAGTTATGAATTTTTTAGCGCGTAAAAACTACACTTTCAGCATACTTTTTCACCATATTTCTTCGAGAAAACTCACACATTCAGATACCTTCTTTAAAGAATTGACTCTTGAGCCGAACCTGAATTTGAGAATACGTTATCAGAGATATCTTGGCGAAAGAATACCTGAATATGACGCGCCGGGTTGGACTTGTGAATTTTTCTTGAAATGTTTTGAGAAATATGGGAGGGCAAATTTTGGGGTACAACACTGACCATGACACAAGGCCGTCATTCTCTTCTCTTCAGTCAAACAAAACTGGTCAAACCTATTTTTAACCCATTCAGCCTCTGACAACTTGGTTTCCATTATCACATGTAAAGAGGGAATCTCCACTTCAATGGGGAGCACTGCTTCCATTCCATACACAAGAGAGAATGGGGTTTCCCGTGTTGAAGTACAGACAAATGTTAGATACCCATGCAAAGCAAAAGAGAGTATCTCATGCCAATCTTTATAAGTAACAACCATTTTCTGGATAATATTCTTAATGTTCTTATTAGCAACATAAATAACCCCATTCATCTTTGGCCTATAGGGAGATGAATTATGGTGGACAATCTTGAATTCTTCACAAAGTCCGTCATCATCTCGTTATTAAGATTTGAGCTGTTGTCGGTGATAATCCTGCTTAGCACACCATACCAACATATGAGATTGTTCTTGATAAAGTGTATTACCACCTGCTTAGTAACATTAGCATTTGAAGCTGCTTCCACCCATATGGTGAAGTAGTCTATTTCCACCAAGATAAAACGATGTCCATTCGGCGCCTTTGGTTCAATCATTCTGATCATGTCAATACCCCACATAGAGAAAGGCCACAGGGAAGAAATAACATTAAGAAGTGCAGAAGCACATGAATTTTGTTAGCATAGATCTGGCATTTGTGGCACTTCTTTGCGAATTTATAATAGTCAGATTCCATTGTCAGCCAATAATAACCTGCCCTAAGCATCTTTTTTGCCATCGAATGTCCATTGACATGGGTACCAAAGGAACCTTCATAGATTTCATGCATCAACATGTTTGCTTCGTGTCCATCCATGTATCTGAGTAAGACCATGTCATAATTTCTTTTGTATAGCACATCTTCATTGAGGAAAAAGCTACCTGCCAACCTTCTTAATGCCTTTCTATCTTTGTTCGATGCACCAATCGGGTATTCCTGAGTCTGGAGAAGATGCTTGATATCATAATACCAAGGTTTTTCATCTGCTACTCCTTCTTCTATAAACCCATGAGCCGGTCTATCCAAACGTCACATTTTGATACGAGTCACATCGTTCCAAGTACACACTGGATACATAGAAGCCAGAGTTGCCAAAGCATCCGCCATTTGATTTTCATCTCTAGGAATATGATGGAATTTAACTTTATTAAAGAAGGGTAATAATCTTCTAGCATAGTCTTTGTAAGGGATCAATCCAGGGTGACGAGTATCCCATTCTCCTTTAATCTAATTTACTACCAAAGATGAATCGCCATATACGTCTAGAACTTTGATTCTGAGATCAATGGCCTCCTTGAGACTCATGATACAAGCCTCATACTCTGCCATATTATTCGTACAATCAAATGTCAGCCTTGCTGTAAAAGGAATGTGTGATCCATGAGGAGTGATAATCACAATACCAATTCCTTTCCCATAAGCATTCACAGCTCCATCAAATAGCATGCCCCAAGAGATTTAGGATCAGGACCTTCCTAAGGCAACGGTTCATCACAATCTTCCACTTTCAGAAACATAACATCCTCATCAGGGAAATCATATTTAACAGACTGATAGTCATCAACCGGTTGGTGAGCAAGATAATCCGGCAACATGATGCTTTTTATAGACTTCTGAGTGCGATATTCAATATCATATTTAGACAACAACATCTGCTAACGGGAAATTCTCCCAGTAGGAGTAGGCTTTTCAAAGATATACTTAGTTGGATCCATTTTAGAAATCAACCAAGTAGTATGATTCAACATATATTGCCGCAACCGCTTTGCCATTCAGGCCAGAGCACAACATGTTTTTTCCAGCATAGAATACCGCGACTCACAATTATTAAACTTCTTGCTGAGATAATAAATGGAATATTCCTTCTTTCTTGTTTCATCTTGTTATCCCAAAATACAGCCTATAGAATTATCTAACACTATTAGATACATGGTCATGGTCTTCCTTCAATGGGAGAGAGCAAGATAGGAGGTTCAAACAAATACTCTTTAATACTTTCGAATGCCTTTTGGAAATCAACCTTGATTTTTCTTTAACAACTTAAAGATCGGTTCACACGTTGCAGTCATATGGGAAATAAATATGGAAATGTAATTCAAACGCCAAAGGAAGCCTTTAACTTGCTTTTCAGTTCTTGGTGCAAGCATTTCTTGAATTTCTTTGACTTTATCAAGATCAACTTCAATTCCTTTTTGGCTGACAATGAAACCTAGCATCTTCCCTGATCAGATACTGAAGGTGCATTTATTTGGATTCAAGCGGAGACGATATTTCCTCAAACGCTGAAGCAATTTCAACAAATCTTCTACATGCCCTTCTTTAGTATGGGATTTGGCAATCATATCATCAACATATACCTCAATTTCATTGTGCATCATATCATGGAATAGGGTTGTCAAATCCCTCTGGTACGTTGCACTAGCGTTCTTCAACCCGAAGGACATCACTCTATAATAGAATGTTCCCCAGGGTGTGATAAACGTTGTTTTTTCCATGTCCTCAGGAGCCATACTGATTTGATTATATCCGAAAAATTCATCCATGAATGATAATAATTTGAATTTTGTTGTACTATCACGTAACATATCAATATGTGGCAATGGAAAATCATCTTTTGGACTAGCTTTAATTAATCTCTATAATCGACGCACATGCGAACTTTTCCGTCTTTGTTTGGTACTGGGACAATATTGGCAATCCACTGAGGGTACACTGATGTCACAAGAAAATCGACATTAATCTGCTTTAAAACTTCTTCTTTAATTTTCACTGTCATATCAGGGTGAGTTCTTTGCAATTTCTTCTTGACTGGCGGGCGCTCTGGCTTTAGTGGCAAATGATGCTCCACAATATCAGTATACAAACCAGGCATGTCTTGGTATGACCAAGCAAAGATGTCTACATACTCTTTCAACAATTCAATCAACCTTCCCTTCACGACGCGATACAAAAATGCTCCAATCTTGACTTCTCTTGGATCTTCCTCTGAACCCAAATTGATTGTCTCCAATGGCTCTTTATATGGATGAATGACACTCTCCCCTGCATATATGATTTATGATTGCTTTTAGAAACTGACACATATATCAAGTGATTATGCAGATTTATTTAGAGTCATTATTTATTCCAAAAGGGGTTTTTTATTACCATTTTTCCAAGAAAAAGAAAAAAATAAAAACACAACTTGGGAATCAAATACAACTTTTATTAATGATTTTAATGATCAAAGAAAACAGATAAGCCCATACAATATCAACTTTCACCTTGGGCAGAGTGAAAGCCCTTTGCAAAGATTAATAAAAACAAATTACTTTGAGACATGGATGCAAGAGGGAACATCAATAGTGACCCAACTCTAGACTCTGACTCCATGTGTCACATAGTTTGACATTTCCTGCTCTTCTCCATCCTCCACAATAGTATTGATCCTAGAAACAGTTGGATGAAGGTAACCTCCGTTGTGGAAAATATCCGGATATTTTCCCAAACAGTCTTTGGCTTCATGTTCTCACCTTTATCATTCTTCGTAGAAAATCCCAAACCAGCCCTATTCTTGTTCACCGGCGGATCAATAATCTGTCCCCATACTTCACTAGGGCCATTACATATAACCTACTGAGCATCTTTGAATAAAGCCGTGGAATTCTCATTATCCTTTACATTATCAACGGATAAAGCTTGGAACTGATTTCCAACAGCAGCTTCATCTGCTTCCACAACACTGAAACAAGATAAATGAGATATTAACAGTGCTTGCTCTCTATTTATGATAACCATTTTTCCTTCACGCACGAACTTCAGCTTCTTGTGCAAAGTTGAAGTGACAGCCCTGCCTCCTGTATTCATGGTCATCCCAATAGATAGCTATAAGTGGGCACAATATCCATGACTTGGAAAGTAATCTGCAACAAGTGCGGGCCTACGTGAATAGGAAGATCCACTTCCCCAATAACAGACTTCCTTGATCCATCAAAAGCTTTTACAATTATGCCACTTGGGGGCATAGGAGCTCCTTGGTACTTCAACTTCATAAGCGTGCTCCTTGGTATGACATTTAAGGCGGACCCATTATCAGTCAGCACATTTGACAATGAATCGTTCTTACAGTTCATGGATATATGGAGGGTTATATTGTGATTCCTTCCTTTGTCAGGCAATTCATCATCACAAAAGCTTAGGTTATTACAGGACGTAATATTCCCTACCACACTGTTGAATTGGTCCAACGACATATCACTTTCCACTTAGGCTTGATCCAACACTCTTATTAAATATTCTCTATGGGCAGAAGAATTCATCAGCAAGAGCATAATAGATATCTTTGAAGGAGTCTGCAACAACTGATCTACAATCTTGTAGTCACTCATTTTGATAATCTTTAATATATCATCCACATTTTTTTCCAGAGTAGCACCACTAGATTCTCCTACTGCTTTCTTAGTTTCAACACTTTCGACAACCTTCTTATCGACACTGACATTACCTCAAATAAAAGGTGCGAACACACAACCACTGCATGTCACTCTACTGGTCTCAGCAATATTCTCGACATTAGATAAAGGTTGGATGGGAACTTCCACGCCATCCTCTAGAACTGTAGCATTGTATTTGTACGGTATGACTTTGTCTGATTTGTAAGGAATAGGACCTGGAAAGCAAATCACTACTGGAGTAACAACTAGCTTTCTACAGTATTAAATCTCAACAGGGGAGGGATCACTGAAACAAGGCACAATTATGTTCACCCCTTCTTCAAAATATTTGGTCATCGTAGAATCATCACTAGAGATCATATCTTCGTCTGAGGAAAAGAATTTATCCGCAGAAGCATATTCATCACCCGACTCAGTCTCAGCCAAGCAATCTTCAATCACGTTAATCCCGTGGTAATCATCTATATGGCTTGAAACCTTGATGGTACCATTATCCAATAACAACTGAATACCCCTTCTCACAATGGAACAACCACGAGAATCTCTTCAACAAACCCAACAAGATCCATAATGGTGTTCTACTTGACCATCCATGTGGCAGAAGGGAGCATACAATTGCACCAAATCATCATTCATATGGTTCACATCAAATATTTGTAACTCTCTAGGACATCCGAAGACCATGTTACTTCTGCCTCGTATTCTTCCCTAGGCCTGATTATATGAATGAGGCCTTCATCCATCATTTCCTGTAAATCAGCCTTTATCTTATCACACTCATGTATATCAGTATTGTAGATACCACAACCAGCATGGTCATGCATATAGTAACTAAACTCACAAAGTTCGGCATGCATCTTTACCAAGTCACCTCTGACCAGGTTGATATCGAAAATATGGAAGTTCCCCGGACAATCAGCAACCATGTTGACATCATTTGTTCCTCCATGATTTGGCAAGGGATTATATTTTATATTAGGGCCGACATCTTTAAAGGACAAAAGGCAAGATCTCACCATTTTTCGTACCTCCGATTTTATAGGATAACCATTTTCCACATTGTGCCCTGGTGCACCCTGATGAAAAGTGAACGTCTGATTTGACTTATAATACCAAGGCAAAGGTGATGGTATAGCAGAGCTGGCCTGGTCTGAACCAACATTTTCTGAATCAATGCTGGGAGTAACTCTGCATAACTCATGGGGATAGAGTCAAAAGCCTCTTTGCTCTGATTCTGCCCTTGATTTCCCTGAGGGGCTAGTCTTTGATAAGCCTCTGTGGTCAGAGCCGTATTGACAACTGGTGTTATCGAAGAAATATTTTGGTGGCACTAATGATTTCTTCTAGGAGGATTAATCCTTCTCTCTTGAATAACAACATTTGTCTCTCCTTCTTTATTTTAAGCAAACTCGTAAGATGGTTTCTTCGTACTTCCAGAGTTTTCACTTCTTGTCAAGCGACCCTCTCTTACAGCTTCTTCCAAATGGACACCCATGCCCACCATCTCAGTAAAATCACTTGACGCACTCGCCACCATTCATTCGTAATAGAAAGCACCTAGAGTCTTCAGAAAAATCTTCATCATCTCTTTTTCTTCCATTGGAGGGATCACTTGGGAGGCTACTTCACATCATCTCTGTGCATATTCCTTAAATAACTTTTTGTCCTTTTGGACCATTGCCTTGAGTTGATCACAGTCAGGTGCCATGTCCATATTATATTTGTACTGTCTAATAAGCGCTTCATCCAGGTCATTAAAAGTATGAACATTGGCACTATCCAGGCTCATATACCATTTCAATGTTGTACCAGTCAAACTGTCTTGGAATAAATGAATTAACATGCGTTGATCATTGGTG
This sequence comes from Vicia faba, assembly GCA_948472305.1. Classification (NCBI taxonomy): domain Eukaryota; kingdom Viridiplantae; phylum Streptophyta; class Magnoliopsida; order Fabales; family Fabaceae; genus Vicia; species Vicia faba. Next base: position 209,695,456 of record OX451737.1, read on the forward strand.
TGAGTAGACATCCTTCTCACATGCATCACTAAGTGAGCATGAGGACAAGTATTTCCTTTGTACTTCTCGAATTCCATTACTTTGAATTTTGCAGGTATCTTCACATTTGGAACCAAACACATATCATTCACATTCTGCCCAAACAATTATTTTCCTCTGAGGGCCTTCAACTCTTTCTGCATCTTATCAAACTGATCCTGAAAATCATCCATTCGATCATAGACACCCAGGCTTTCACTTGGTGGAGAAATAGGGCGATAAACTTCATCATTAACAAATGTTACAACATTCACCGAAGGAGGTGCGGCATAATGAATCTCATTTCTAGCAGCAGGAGTAATATGCACTACAAGAGGTGCAGGAGTAGCAGCAGCCTGAGAAAATGGAGCAACCTGAGCATCTTGATTATAACCATCTGGCATGAAGTTCTCTGGCATTCCCCAAGGGTAACCCTGAGGCATACGATTCTGAACAACAGTAACTAGACTAACAGAAACAGTAACTGTCGGAGCTTCGGAAGTAACCGTTGTCTGTTGGAGTTAAGCAAGTGGTGGCTGATTCTGAGCAGCCACCAATGATTCTATAAAAGCAGTGATATTGGAAATACTGGCCTTCAGAGCAGTAACTTCTTCGCACAGCTCGCGATTCTCTTGTTCTAGATTATCCATCTTCCTTCTGAAATTGGCCCGAGTATTGTACTGGTGAGACAACTTGCTAAATGAAGTAAAGAAGCACAGTAAGACACCTGGATATGAACAGAAATATAAGAAGTATGTACAATATGTTGCATGATATGCAATGCACATGGTTTATTTTATTATTAATATTTCAAGGAACTCAAAGATTTATAGATAATTTGCAAAATATAAAGTACTAACACATTTAAAATACTGAAAATCTCATTATAATAACTTCAAAACGGATTACAACTTTTAGTAAAAGTTTCAATAATCCCAAGTACAAGATAACATAAAAATATAGGATCCTAAGAAAGCAAAGCTGATGAAGATTACTCCACACACTGACATTTCCTTGTGATTCTTGCAATCTGAGCCTTCAACTGCTTGTTTTCTTCTGCATACCTGTTGGCGACCTCTTTCCAATCACCAGAGTCAGGAAGTGAGCAACTAGGTCCTGACTGAGCTCTAGAGGAAAATAAATCATCTTGCCTCTTCGTCGTCTCTACAGAACGACTCTTAAGAATCTCGATTAGACCATCTTTCTCTTTCAAGTCACTTGGTAGGACACCTCTAAAGTCTAACACTTATTCTTCCAAGATTCCCTTTCTTGCTGCATCATGACTAGGGAAAGCTGAAGTTCTTCCACATCATCTAATAGGGGAGGAGTGGTCTTCATAAATATGTCAGCCATGGGTGCTTCACGGGAATACAATATCTTCAACTGGATGGCTCTTGCTTGTACCCACTAAAGATAAGGCTCCAAAGAAACAACCCCTCTAGGTCCCAAGTCCTTCCTGCTCTTTCTGTGAATGTGACACCAAGCCTTCACAATCTCCTCTTTAGTTTCCTTATGAACCTCTCCCTCTTTAAGGAAGAAACCACTCATATGAATACTATTTGGCTTATCCCTCATTGGATATCCAAGATGTTGTCATGCAAGAACGAGATTGTAGTTAATTCCTCCCTTTGTACCAAGAAGAGGTACATTGGGGAAACTACCACAACTGTCAATAATCTCCACATCATAGTAAGCCTGATGATACCAACTAAAATCTGAATGAGTGAGGGCCATAATCTTTAGATCCCAACGAGGTTCCTTCCTGACATCCCAGAAAGCATCAGACCTAGGTAAGTGAGAAATAAACCACTGATACAACAAAGGCTTGCAACAAATGATCATCCCTCCATGGTAAGAATACTGAAGATGAATAGAGTAATAGGCATCACCCAATAATGTAGGGACTAGATTCCCAATCATAAAGATCCTAATGGCATTGATATCCAAAAACTTGTCGACATTGGGAAATAAGAACAACCCATAAGCAAGTATAACAAAGATGGCCTCAAAAGCAACCATACTCTTTATCCTAGAAAAATAGCAAGCTTTCTCCAACAAGAACTGAGTGGGTAATCCTCTAATCCCTCCTTTTGTAGTCATGTGGGCTCCAACCTCAGCCTTCCCCAAATGGATCAAAGCAACAATCTCATGGGATTTGGGCTCCCCCTCCAAACCGGTAAAAGGAACACGATCGGTAATAGGTAAACCCAATAGAAAAGAAAGCTCTTCCAATGTAGACATCAACTGATAATCAGGTAAAGTAAAGCATCGATACATGGGATTATAGAACTGGACCAAAGTCAAGAGAATACCCTTCCTTCATCCCGAGCTTCATAATAGAAATGATGGACCCATAATTTCTCTGAAAATTTGTAGAACTCTCGATCTCGGGAATCAGACTCATGAGCTCATCTATCTTGGGATCTTTGAAACTTTACTTCTTAGTCTTTCTTTTTCCAGAATTCATAGTCAAAAAGTACCTGAGATATTTGCAAAGAGTTAACTTTTAAGTCCCTTCAAACAAAATGTTTTAAAGAATGCTCATGGGTGCATGAATGCATGATGCAACAATAACACATGAGATCACAAACATAGGGTTCATAGGTTCAACGTCATGAGCATGAGGTCAAAGGTACTACCAACATGGTATGATCTAAAAGTTTATCACCTTCCAAACAAGGTTCTAAGAGGTTCTCAGAGTCTACATCCTTCCTTCGGATATTACCAGCATCCCGATTGACTCGGTAATTAGCAATATTCTCAGGAAAAACTCGTCCGAGCATAGTATCGCGTGACAACCATTTTCAGATACTACGTCATAGCTTCTGCACTACACCTAAAATTCCAAGATGGGTTAAAGGTTCTACGGTCCCCATTTTCAGAAGGCTCCCAAGTCGAAAGTAGCACGACTTCCCGATTACTCGGTAAACGACACTACAGTCAAAGGGGCCTCCACTGAGTAGGGGATCTCATGTCTCCTTTTTTGGGATTACTTCCTCAAAGTTAACATGACTATATCGCCCGTCCTATCTTAAGTTTGCCCAAGTCCGGGTATAGGATTCATGAGAAATCACCAAACACCCTGAAAAATAGGAAAATCTAGACAAACATACATACAACACATAATATACAACAAGATAATATCACATATGTAGATAAACAAAGATATGCTCAACCCACTTAGGGATGGATCAGAAATAGGTCGATCTGTCCCCAGTGAAGTCGCCATTTTTCTATAGCGGTAGAAGTGTTGAGACTAAGCCATGGGATTGACTTGACTCGCACATATCAAAATAAAAATCGCCACCGTGCTTTATTGTTTCCAAAGGAATGGGAAAAGAGAGAATAACCCAAAAGAGGGGGAGAGAATCTAAGTTCGGGGGTTGGTTATGAAAAGGGAAGGTATTAGGACCATAAACATCCATGGTACTCCGCAGGAACCTCTTTGAAAATCTGTGTATTTTGGCTATAAGAGTTGTAAAAAAAATAGATGGTGGAGATGAGAAAAGAAGTATATTTTTATAATTTTTGCACTCGCCATGGTTGCAAACCTTTAGTGCCTACATACCACCTTCCGTGCAATAGGGGATCAGGGTACTCATAGTTCACCTTTAAAAAATTAAAACACAAGTGTAATGGTTAATTTTAATAGACAAGATATCATTGTCTTATCCGAGTGGAAGAACATACTTACTATCCACGTTTATGAGAAGAGAGAATTTGCATCATCTCAAAGTGGAGGATATGGCTTGGATTTTAAAATCAATAAAGCCTCACTTAACACCCAAGTGGAAAATATCTCACTTCACTACATATCATAGAAGTATAGTAGTTCGCATCACTATAAGGATTGACAAGAGTCTAATCTTTTGAGAAAATTTCAAGATAAGAAGCCAAAGTGGCAAAGTGGTTTGAAATGAGATTGATTAACTTTTAGTCTTCTCACAAAAATTACCAAACCACCACTATTCCCAAGCCCAAACTCTATAAATAGAGCCCTGATTTCATTCAAATTTCAAGCTTTTGATAGCCAAATCCACCTTGCTAAAAAATCTCTCAATTCTCTCCATCTACCAAATTCACTCAAAGCTCCATTTTCAAATAAAAAGTTAGTAAGCTTTGCATTGAAGCTTACTAATCTTTGATCTAAACATTCATCCAAACACTTTTTCTTTGTCAATTCTATATATCCAAGCTTGGGCAATTGATTCTTGGGGCTGAATTGAAGCAAATTCTTGAAGTTGTTTTGATAATTCTCTAGATATACCTTTGGTAAGTTGGATTTTTCATCTTTAACAATGTGATCTCTTGTTTATCATTGGGTTTGATTCATTGAGCATTGTCATGTGATTCCATTGGTGCTATTTTTTCATAATTTGATGGAATTTTCATGCTCAATTGAATTCGTGATCATAAGGTGTTTGATGGAAAGTTTGAACAAGAATTTAGCCTTTTGAAATGCTGATTTTTCTGATTTTGACAGGGTGCAATCGATTGCTATAACAGCGTAATCGATTGTCACAACAAAATTTCACATTTTTTTGAAAAAAAACACTGATGCAATCGATTGTATCAGTAGTGAAATCGATTGTAACAGAACAAAAATGCATTTTCTGCCTTGTTTTAGGGTTGTTTTAATCCATCTCTCTTTTTCTACCCATTCCTTTTGATTGTTGATTTGGATTGCAATTTTAAATGTCCAATTTCTTTTTAAATTCAATGAAATTTGGGTGTAGATGAAGTTGGATTAATGTTCATTAATTCAAATCTACTAAAGAGTGAATCATTCAATTCATTTTTGGTGCTTTGATTAATGATATGTTTAGTACTTTAATCCATCAATATGAGTGATTGAATTTAAAGATGAAAGAAATTTGAGGTAGTGATCCAAATTAGCTTATGATTCCCCTCCCTCTTTATCTTATCCCTTTCTTTTTTATTTTGTGCCACATGTTAAGGGATAATGATCTCTATATCATTTATCCAAACATGAAGTACATAGATTGCTATTACCAGCCTCAAAATAGGTGCGACTTCTACATAAGTCCATTTACGATTGCTTAACATCACACTAAATTTTTCCCGATTCGAGAAAATGATCATTCATTGCCCAAACCTATGTTTGCAAGCCCAAGTATGTTAATTTGAACCCTTTGATCCAATAACCTTGAGATTCATTGTTAGGAGGCTTTGGTTCTACCAATCTTCCAATGGATCTTCATCAATTTTGGTCAAGCGGATCACTTAAACATCATTGATCATTAAATGTTGCCTTGGGGATTCTTAAATGAATGATATACTTGACAAAAAGCAAATGCAACTTGTTGTTGAGAGAATTTGGTTCTACCAATCCTCGAATGAGTTCCAAATGCAAGTTTTAAGATGGTCATCCAACTAACCATTAACTTCTAACAATTGACTTTATTTTATGCTTTTATTTTTATGCTTTTACTTTATGTACCATTTACTTTAGCATTTACATTTCATGCTATTTTCATCTTTGCTCACTTGAGCATTTACTTTTATGTCATTTTTATTTTGCTCACTTGAGATTTTCTTTTCCTTTTGAAGATACTTAATAATCAACATGAACCATAAAAAACTTTAATGATACTTGGATTACTTGGTTACTATCCTTGGCATTATGAAGTATTGGACTTCTTAGACTTAGGAATATAAACCTTGGCTTATGTCGGAGACCTTGTGACCTTAATTGATATTTTGTCTGGAGTTCTTGGGGTTCACCCCAAGATATTGGGTTGTTTGGTTGTTTTGTGTGCAGGTTATTGTGATTACATACTTTGTCTGTAATATGGAATTCATCTGTATACATCCGTTACTCTGCCCAACTTTTGTGAAGACTTAATGTAATTAAAGCTTGATTTTCTCAAGAGGTTTAGTATCCTTGCTTGGTTTCAATCCAAATAATGGGAATTCTATCTTGAATCATAATGTCAAGTGTTTACTTCTTATTGGTTAGACGGTTCTCTTCCTTAGCTTTTACCTTATGCTTTAGGGTAGCCCCTTCACCTTCTCCCATCTTCTTTAATTTCAAAGTCTTCTCCTTTTTTCCAAAATCTTCTTTTTTTATAAACTCGAACCGCTTTCATAATAAAACTCGACTTTATCGAGTGCCTTTTCTTTTAAACTTATTTTCTTTAAACAAACTTCAATGCATTTAATCATACTTCGACATCTTTCAAAATTAACAAAAACACTTCAACTCATTCAAACTCTTTTGTGCGCTCGACCACCTTTATCCGTAAAAATCTTTTTTCAAGATGAGACATGATTCATTGATAGTCGAGCAACATTATCCTATCCCCATGGTTATAAAGGTGTCTAAATTTCTACTTGAGTACTAGAGGCATTCTCAAACCCTCACTCTTGCTGACGCAGGGTCCATCTTTCCTACACCTTGTGGACGTTAGTCGAGATTTCTCTCCTTACAATGATGACTTATCTCCTTATTTAAAATCAATCAACATACAAGTCTTTTCTAGCCAAACTACGGTGCTCTGACTTTCCCATTATACGAGGGAGTACGTGGGCACTAAGTCTTACGACCCAAGGCGAGCAACAAAAATAATAAAAAACATTTAATTTTCTTTTATGTGCAAATACTCATTCATTCTTTTCCTTTAGCAAGTAAACCTTTACATGACACTCCTTTTAAAAAGAAACCAAACAAAGTGGATCCTGCGGAGTACCTTAGATGCTTAGGGTGCTAACACATTCCCTTTGCATAACCGACCCCCGTACCTTGATCTCTGGTCTTTTATTTCATTATGGGTTTTGTTCGATTTTTTCCCATTTCTCTTTGGAAACAATAAAGTGCGGTGGCGACTTTATTGTGTTGAGATAAAGTCAATTGATGGATAAATATCAAATCTTTACTGATACATTTCTCTTCCTATCATTACTGTCACAATTTTGTTCTCTCTTAGTTCTGATTTGCGCGTGCGACAGAAAAAGTGGCGACTTCACTGGGGACAGATTGACCTATTGCTGGTCCATTCCTAAGTGGGTCAATCCTAGATTTACTTGTTTATTTTCTATGAGTGTTTACATATTGTTTTACTTGCTGTTTATTACTTCCCATAATTCTATATATATGTTTGTTTGGATTTTTCGAGTTTTCAGGGGCTTGATGATTTCTTATAAGTCTTCTACCCGGACTTTGGGAAAAATTAAGATATGACGGGCGGTATAGTCATGTTAACTTTGAGGGGTAATCCCAAAAAAGGAGACATGAGATCCCTCACTCAGTGGAGGCCCCTTTGACTGTAGTATCGTTTACCGAGTAATCGAGAAAACGTACTCCTTTCAACCTGGGAGCCTGCTGAAGCTGATAATCCTAGAATACATAACCCATCTTGGCATTTTAGGTGTGGTGTGGAAGCTATGATGGAGTAATCCGGAAATAGTTGTCACATGATACTACGCTCGGATGAGTTTTTTTCTTAGAATATTACTAATTACTGAGTTAATCAGGACGTTGGTAATATCCGAAGGAAGGATGTAAACTCTAGGAACCTCTTAGAACCCTTATTCAATAGGTGATAATCGTTAGTCCATACCTTATGGGTTATACCTTTGAGTCCAGGCTCGTGACTTTGAACCATGTGATCCTGTTACTGTGCAGTGCATTGCATAACATTGCATATCATTTGCATCCTCTGCATCATTATGCATATCCAGGTTGTTCAGGATCTTATTCCCAGTTGCTTCTTTCTTCCAGTTAGTCGCCTACCGTCAAGCTGATTCCTCAACACAACTACGGGACAAGAGCTACTGTCAGATTGAGAATGGAAAACCAAGAACAACACAACATGGAAGTCAAAATGGAAATCGACGAGTTGAAGTTAGGCATGGCCAAACCTACTGATATGATGTAAGTCCTGATTTCCAGAGGAGATCCACCTCAAAGAACTGTGATATATGAAATCCCAAATACTGTTGTTGACACTCAACTTATCTAGCATACATATACTACACAACCAGAGTTTGGGTTACCTCATAACTACTCTCTTCCTGTTGCAATTACTTCGATGGTTGACCAGTTTGCCTGACCATTTTTTCAAGCTCCAGTTTTCACTGAACCTCAACCAATCGTTCATACTGCATCTCGTCAACCTGCTGCACAAGCTACTTTTGGGAACCCTCTCTTTGAGTACCATGCTGTCAGTCCTCGAAGTATGAGTCAGGGAGACTTTAGTGAGTTTGAAGAATTCAAAGAACAATATCATACTTTAGAGAAGAGACTTAGAGCTACAGAAGGAAATGAGTTCTTCAGTGTTGATGATATGTTTGAGATGTGTCTAATGCGACGAGGGATCTTAGGGAAAAAAATTAGGGTATAACATAGGGGGATACGTTTTCATTGATGATGAGCCCAAGAGGAGGCCATGTGTTTTAATTGAACAAAATATGCATAGTAGCAATAAATAAAACATATGAAGACATAACAAAGAAAATAAAATTCTAAGCTATTACAAACCATAAGGGAATAGGGGTACAAGTTTATGTATGGGGATGTATCGAATCGATAACACGATTAAAAGTATAAATAATCACACAATACAACCCAATCGAAATTAATTTAAATAACTAATTAAATTGAACCATCTTATTTAATAAAATTAATTAACAAAATTATTAATTATATTAAATATTATTTTCCAATCTAATTAATCCTTTAAAACAAATAATATATTTTGTATTTTTATTTGATAAAAATCAAAATAAATAAAGAAAATAAAGTAATAAACAAAAATTAAATGGAAGATATAGAAAGAAAATTAAATAGGCCTGCATGAAGTAGTTATAGGGGGGGCGAGGGAATAGAAATTCGTTAGGCTCAACAACAAAGGCCCAAGTCCAAGGGAGTCTGCACGATTCTGTGTGAGCATATCCAGGGGGTGCAACATGAGGGCTCGCGTGTTGGAGCGTCAGATTCAGATTTGACGATGGGGATGCAAGGGTTCATCACAAGGCTGGTGGAGAGGTGTGCATGTTATCCGTTGGATCTGATGGCTATGCCTTCTGAAGATCCACGGTGAGCAACAGATCTAGAGCATTGGATCTTGGTTAGTATGGATATCATGATGATCTATTGGTTGTGAGGTGAGGATGCATGATTTCTATGATGAGTGCACCTGCGTAGAATCAATGGTAACCACAACAGCGGTGACAAGTGTCACCGCCTGATTAACATTCTTAATTAAAGAAAAATTAAAAAATTAAAAGAAATAAAACAATGTTTTAGAACAAGTAATCTTTTCTTCTCTCAAACCTGACTTCATTTTCTCTTTGAAGAGAGCTCACCGCAGGTGACATGGCAGCCATGCCAAAAATCGCCTCACAGCGACGACAACAACGACAGATTATAATATTGCTCTGATCTTCAAATTTCTTCCACCTTTCTCTTTGTCTTGCTCTTCTGAGTGTTAATCTGACATTTGATTTTGCAAAGGATCAATGATTTTATCTAAATCTGAAGAAGGGTTTCAAAACCCTAGGTCCAGATATGATAGAATTTGTGATGTTGTCGTTGTTGTTACAGATCTGGATGACAAACATAGATGGTGAACCCAGAGGTCAGACGCGAAATCTCTGTATTGATGAAGGTCATTCATATTCAGTGAGATCTTTTTGATTTTTGTATCTTCTTCTCGTATTTAGAACTTGCAATAACTTTTCCTCTTCTTCTTTCTGATTCTGAAGGGTTTTGTGTAAGAGAAAATGATGAACGGTTTAGGTTTTGGTTTGCCACGACTTCTTTATATATGTGAACTATTTCCTTTATTTGTTTTCTTTTTATTTTATTTTATGGAGGGTTTGTACGAAAAGGAAAATGATGAGTAACTAGGGTTTTGTGTTTGCTTGTGCAGCTTTTCTGGTTTCTGTGTACAGTGGTTCCCCCCTCACCCCTTGATTTCAGTGCAATGATTGCTTTTATAGCTAAGAAATTAGGGCTTGGATATGGTTTAAACTCATTGATTTTCTTTGACAGTGTAATATGATAGGAGAACTGACTTGGTTTTGCATTTTATCGCAAATGTTATGGATAACAAGAGTCACCACCGACTTTTCTTTTATCCAATAAGGAAAGCGTGAAAAGAATAGGAAAGACCTTTTAGATTTATTGAGTTCAGGGGGTAGGTTATGAAAAGGGAAGGTGTTAACACCCTTTTCATCCGTAGTTATCTACGGTCTCTTAATCGCTAGCTCACTTTGTTTGAAAATGCTTTGTGTTGTGTATGTTTGAAAATATTTTGAAAATTCCAATAGTAAGGCAAGACTTTGTAATGATTCTTGTATTGGTTAAGAATGCATACAAAGTGTTTGTTTTTGAAAATATTTCAGAAAAGTGTTTTGTGTGAAAAAGATGTTTTGAAATATTCGCGAGCAAGAGATTAAGAACTATCTACCTACTCAAAGTCTTTCGCATTATTTTCCTCCTCCTTTAGATAGTGCTATCATACCATTAGTTAGTAGGAAGCCCCATCGTTTGATGTGAAGGGACATGCGTGGGTCATCATTCAGTCATAGAAGGAAACTGTTAGGGATGCTTTAGCAATTTCGTAAGGGACTAAATCGTTTACTGAAGGTAGCATCGAAAGGGTCATCGAGGGAATACGATCTTTTAATCGAGGGACAATGCTAAAGCGTCCCTACGTTCGAGGGACGTGACTGTTTTTTATCTGAAGGCAACAAGTGAGGTTACCATAGAGGTGCGCGTGTGTGGGTGTATTCAATTTAGTTTATTTATCTTCATTAGGGTTTTTCTCTAACATTTGTTTTTAGTCTTTTCATGCAATCCTAGTTACTAAGCAGTAAACATAACAATAATGAAAAGTAGTGAAGTACGGAAAATAAATGCAGAAAGTAAACCCTAGACTATTACAATGCTTCGTGACAGTTACATAAATAATAAAAATGCAGAAAGTAAACCCTAATTACTGTTACATCTCGGGAAACAGTTACAACAACATTGAAAAAGGCGGAAAAAATAAACTACGCTATTTGCAATCGCGGAAATAAGAAAGAGGAAAAAAGGAAGTGTTTTTTTTAGGAAGTTTTTTGTGAGAACAATTATTTGTGGTTAATTAAATCTAAAAAACTCTAATAAATTTTAATAATAAAAAATGTCAATTAATTAGATTATTATAAAAAAGAGTTGATTAGTTAAATTAATTAAAAAGTTTATTAGAAAACCTAAGAGTCCAAATTAATTTTAATTAGAAAAAATTAATTATGTTGTATTTTGATTAAATAGAAAAATAAATAAAATATAAAAAGAAAGAGAGTTGGGCCTGAAATAGAAAACAGGGGGGTGCGGATGGCAAAGAAAGTCCAGGCCCAATTAGTGTCAGTGCCTGATCCAGTGTGACGGCCGAAAGGAGTGTATTGTGGGTTGCGCATCTGCGAGTGTTAGATCTGGATCAAAGGGCTGCAAGACTAAGGGTGTCCGGTTGATGTACGAGGACGCGCTGCATACGACCTGCAAAACGGAGGAAACATGAAAATGATCGAAAGGCAGGGATGAAACGGCTGTGAAACTTGAGGGTGCCCGGTTGATGTACGAGGACATGCTGCACACGACCTGCAAAAAATAAAAATAAAACTTGAAAATGACCAAAAGGCATGGATCGAATCCATGCCTTGGTATAGAAGTGACTTAGCGCGCACGTTTTAACCACTGGGGTGGTGATACATCAATTATTATATGTGAAACAAAATGATTATAAGATAAACAAAACGCATGGGCCAGAGAGACGCCGGAGCCCTAGCTCCGTCGTCTTCTCCAATGAGTCTTTTCTTTTAACCTGCGAAATAAACGGTATTAGAGATCTAAGGGGATCCTGCCCCCCCTAAATCCAGGCCTACGAGTTCAATGGAACTGTTAGTTTGGGCTGAATTGCGCTGTTTTAAGAGGTATAAAGGAAATATATCAAATTGGCATGAGTATGGCTATGCACTATTTAGCCATCACGGGACTCCCACAATGGGTTGTTCCTGCATTATTGAACCTCATGAACATGTTAAATAAGGTAGTATGCATAAAAACTCAAAGGAAATAGAAAAACAAAAATCATGCAATAAAGTGAAATCGGTGATGCATGCTCGTGGGTTTCATGCCCTTTGGATCGTGGAAATCAATCCAACTTTACCCTATTGTGTTCTTGGAAGTGAACGGGAGGGTTAGGAGGCCTCAAGAGTGGCTCCAAGTTAGGGTTTCAAGTTTCCCTAGCTTGGATGATTTTTTTAGGATTTTTGTAATGGTCTTTCTTGCACAAGGGTTTCATGGTCATATTGTAGGAAGTGTGCAGAATATATAATGTGGAATTAGGTCATGAAATATGAGCTTGGACCTTGTGTAAGAAGGCTCATATTTTATCTTATTTATTTTTGAAATATTAATGAATAAATCAAAATAATTAAAACAAAACAGGTCAAGGGGTGCATGAACAAGATTTGAGGTGTATAAGGAGTGTGATGCACGTTTGGACTTTAAAACAATGGCCTAATTGCCCAAAATATCAAGTTTACCCAATTTGAACTTCATGCATTTACTCAAAATTTCTCAACTTGCACTGGTCATAACTCTCTCAATTTTCATCTTTTAAAGGTGATATTGGACTTTTTAAAAAGACCAAGATGTCCTATACAATCTCTATGTTGACCAATTTGTCATTTGAAGAATTTATCTTCATGTAAGTTTCCCTGAAAAAAAGTGTCTTTTTGTTGACTTTAGAAATGACCTGTAATGTATTGACCCATATCTCTCAAATGAAGCATTTTTTGGACTTGAGCTTAGAGAGGCAAAGTTGTAGAGAATTGTATTTTCTTCAAAATAAACTTTGGTGGGAGAAAAACTAATGAAGCATGTGAAAGTTATGATTGGTCAAAGTTCAATTGACTTCTCCTAAGGAAACCCTAATTTGGCAACTTTTGACTTTTGATGTTTTGAGGGTTTTTCTTGAGGAATCATGACCAACCCTTGATCAAATGATGAACATAACTTCAAAATCTTGATGTTGACCAAAAATCTTAAAGTTTGACTGTATGTTGACCACAATTGACTTTTTACCCAATATAGTTGAGTTTCAATCATCTGAACCATTGACTGAGCAAACTTGTGATGCAAGGCTTGGAATTTGGTATGAGCATTCCTGGAGACATATAAGAGACCATGAATTCCATTTAAGACCTTTGAAACCCTAACTTCCTTATGAAAAGTGAAACCCTAGTTGTAGATCCATTGCTTTTGAGGAGAATTTATCTGATCAATTCTTGAGCAACCTTGAGCATTTGGGAACCCTAGGAGAATGTCTTGAATAAAATGAGAGGGAAAATTTTGGGGTACAACAGCTCCCGCTATTCAATCTTCTTAAACCTGAAGAGTTAGATTGACATGTCCGCCATTCGTGATCTGAAGATGGAAAAGGATTGAACACTTAAGTGCCTAGAAATTTGCACTCGCCGGCGCATGAAGTAAAGCTGTTGATTGGTAATATTGCTTGAACGGTCTTAAAGATGCCATTCAGAAAGAGGTGACGAAATATCATCAGAGATGGGCTTATAGATGCCATCCAAAGTAACTGTTGATAGAAGTGTCAGAATGAGTCTACACTTGATTGTATCTGAAGAAGGCTTTCCAAAATGAACTTCTGGGGAAGGTGTTTAAGTAGCTGCTTATCAGATTTAGTCTCTAAGGGGAATGCTTGTCAGATTTAGTCTTTGAGGAAAATGCTTGTCATGTAGATAGTCTCCCCGTCTTGTTTCGGGAATTGATCTATAATATGTTATTTTGTTGGTAAACCCATCCTGTTTCGGGAATTCATACCACCTAATGATAAGGATAGTCGCCCCATCTGGTTTTGGGAATTGATCTTCACCTGGTCATAGAGATAAAAAGATGATTTTCCCATCCTATTTCGGGAGTTAACCTTTGCTCGGTCGTATAGATAGTTTCCCCATCTTATTTCAGGAATTGATCTACAATTTGTTTTCACAGATAGTTGCCCTGTCTTGTTTCAGGAATTAATTTGTGTCTGGTCATATAGATAGTTTCCCCATCTTGTTTCGGGGATTAATCTGCGTCCTGTTTGAAAATTGTTGATGATATTTGTCTGTTTGTAGGTTTTTACCTGAAAAGATAAAGAGTTAGTTGTATGTAATGTCATGCTGTATGTGATACATTGCGTGATGATGTTCTCAAAGTAAATGAGAGTGTCATATGTGTTTCGTATGCATATGTTATGATATTTGTAAATGATGTATGAATGTGGGATGTTTCTTGAACATATCGCTAGCTTCTCATAATATCTTTGACTGGGGAAAATAAATCCCTGATGGTCGTTGGGGATGAAGAATAGGTGTAATCTTCAGTCTTACCTAGAATGTTTCCGTTGGAGATTCCTGCTTGTTATTTAAGGAAACTCCGCTAGGGGATATTGACTTCTGCTTGCGGAGAAGAGTTCAAGAATATTGGTCATTCATCGCTCTACTTGGGAATTTAATTCTTATATACCCTGATTGGGGTTAAAAGAAATGGATAACCTTCTGAGGTGTTGTCTGACTGAGTTTCCGATATGGATGCCGACTCGTCTGGGGAGGATAAAGTTAAATGATATCTGGTCCAATTTCAGATTCTGTAGCGACTCTCTAGGGATAGTAGTACAGTCTGTCCTTCACTAGAGAGATGAATTTTGTCGGTGATTTGTAGTAGTCAGAGAAATAGACTCAAGCTGGGGAGAATGAATTCTATTGGGGAAATAAACCCTGCTGGGGGAATAAACCCTACTGGAGAAATATTATGCTGAGGAAATAAGCCCAGTTGGACAAGATAGTTCTGTAAGGTATTTTATAGTTGGAGAAATAAACTCAGCCGGGGAAGAGAATTCCTGTGAACTGTGTTGATGACATAATCTCTGATGAGGATTGGGACTCCGTAGGTTGACGACATTGACGGGGAAAAGATCATACTCCTTTATCCGCTTGGGGGATCTGTTGGGGAGTATAATTAGGTTAATTTCTGGAAGATGCCCCAATTCCTGTCTTGAAAGCATATTGGACTTGCAGGGAACGTATCTTTGTATGGAATGAGCTTGTGAAGATAGATTTGTGGGGATTTCTCTGTGGAGATTTGTGGATGACTTGGGTGCTATCCCAACTCCTAGAGTCTCAAGCAAAAGCTTATTCCTGTTTTTATGCATATATTTGTTAACAGTAACCATATTCATATGCATATGTTCATTCAATTTAGTCATTGGACGTTTTTGCAAACAAAACAGAAAAAGTAAAACAAAATTTTGAATTGTAAATAGTATTTATATTGATATTTTGCCTATAAACAAGCAGTTTTCATACAAAGAGAGATAAATCCTAGTAAGAGGAAATCGTCATAAAAATGAGGAAAAGTACAAAGTAAAGCAAAAAAAAAACAACTTTGTGGAAACAATCTCGTCGGGTTTCAACTCTGCTATCGCCTCTATGTCTTTGAGCATCTCATCCCTCACTGTCAGAAGAAGTTGACTGAATTGATCTGTACCATTTGAACTTAAAGTTGGATGTAAGTGATCCAATGAGACATAGTCGTACGCTTTAATCCCTAACTTTTTCCTGGACAACCCTTTTGGGTTTTCAGCCCACCAGAATACCCTTTTTTTTCCCAAGCCGCCTTTTCAGGTTTTTAGCTTGTCGGGTGTACAATATATATATATATATATATATATATATATATATATATATATATATATATATATATATATATATATATATATATATATATATATATATATATATATATATATATATATATATATATATATATATATATATATATATATATATATATATATATATATCCCTAATTTTTTCCCGAACCCTTTTTGTTCGCCGGGATGCCCTTATTTTTTCCTAGGCCAGTTAACCTAGCAGATCTCTTTCATGCATAGTATCTTTTGACTATGTCTGCATTCATAGGGTGTGGAAAATCTTCACCATCCATGGTGGTCAGTATCATATCACCTCCAGAAAATATCTTCTTGACTACAAATGGATCTTTGTAGGTGGGAGTCCATTTTCCCCTGGGGTAACCTTGTGGTAAGATGATGCGCTTTATTACCAAGTCTCCAGCCTGATATACCCGATGCTTGACCTTCTTGTTGAAAGCTCTAATCATACGCTTCTGATACATTTGTCCATGATAAACAACTGCAAGTCTCTTCTCGTTGATTAAACTCAACTTGTCTAGCCTAGTCTGAATCCATTCATCTTCGTCTAAATCTGCATCTTTCATAATCCTTAGAGAAGGAATATGAAATTCAACAGGTAGGACAACTTCCATGTCGTAGAATAGGGAGAATGGGGTTTCCCCAGTTGATGTTTGGCTGAAGTGTGATAGCCATGAAGAGAAAATGGTAACATCTTATGCCAATCTTTATACGTCATTGTTATCTTCTGTATAATCTTCTTAATATTCTTGTTGGCAGCTTCCACTGTGCCATTCATCTTTGGTCAATATGGAGAAGAGTTGTGGTGCTTGATCTTGAACTGCATGCAGAGTTATGTGATCATAGTGTTATTGAGATTGGTACCATTGTTTGTAATGATTCTCTCGGGAGTTCCATACCGACAAATGAGGTTATGCTTAATAAATCGAGCGATAACATTCCTAGTAACAGAGGTGAATGAGCCTGCTTCAACCTATTTTGTGAAGTAATCAATGGCGACTAGGATGAAGCGGTGTCAGCTGGAAGCCATAGGCTTGATTTCACCAATCATATCAATGCCCCACATTGCAAACGACCAAGGAGCATTCAAGACATTCAAAGGTACTGAAGGAACATGTACTTTGTCAGCATAGATCTGAAACTTGTGACAAGTTCTTGAGTGATGATGGCAGTCAGTTTCCATAGTCGACCAATAGTATCCCACTCTCGGAATCTTCTTAGCCATAGTATTTCCACTGGAGTGAGTACTAAAGATACCGTCGTGCATATCTTTCATAATTTTCTACACTTCCTTCTTGATCTACACAACGAAGCATAGTTGAATCATGCTTGCGTTTGTACAGAACCCCGTTACTCAGGAAGAACTTGGTTGAGAACCTCCATAGGAATTTCTTATCTTTGATAGATGCCCCCTCGGGGTACTCTTGAGCCTCAAGGTATATTTTCACATCATGAAACCAAGGATTTTCTCCTACTTTGTCAGTGTTAACTTCATAGCAATGTGTCGGATCGTCTAGCTTCTCAATGGTAATTCTGGGAGCCTCGTTGTCCCATCTGACTTTGAACATAGATGACATTTTATCCAATGCATCTTCCAACTAATTCTTCTCTCGTGGGATATGCTCAAAAGTAATCTCCTCGAAGTACGTAATTAGTGTCAATACATGTTCCCAATAAGGAATGAGATTCAGGTGCTTAGTATCCCATTCTCCCTTGATTTGACTGATCACCAGGTCTGAGTCCCCATATACATTCAAGAACTTGATTCTCAGATCAATAACAACTTTGATACCCATGATGCACGCTTTATATTCGGTCATGTTGTTGGTACAGTCAAAGCATAATATGGCGGTGAAGGGCGTATGGAAACCCTTAGGGGAGATGATCACAACACCAATTCCATTACCAAGTGCGTTAGAAGCTCCATCGAAAACCATAGTCCATCGAGATCCTCGCTCGGGTCCTTCATGCAGTCTAGGTTCTTCACATTCCGTTACTAGCATAATATTCTCATCCGGGAACTCGAAATTCATAGACTGATAGTCATCTACAGCTTGATGAGCCAAATGATCTTCCAGTACACTTACTTTGATTTCTTTCTGAGTGGTGTATTGAATATCGTATTCTGTTAAGACCATTTTCCGTCGGGCTATTCTTCTAGAGAGAGATGGCTTCTCGTATATATATTTGATGGGATCCATTTTAGAGATCAACAAAGTTGTATGGGTCAACATATTCTATCTTATTTGGCAAGCAATCCATGCCAAAGCACAACAAGTTTTTTCGAGCAGTGAGTATCTTGTTTCACAGTCGGTAAACTTTTTGCTAAGGTAGTATATTGCATGCTCTTTTTGACCAGACTCGTCATGTTAACCCAGTACACACCCCATTGATTTCTCTAACACTGTTAGGTACATAATCAAAGGTCTTCCTTCAACTGGTGGAATCAAAATTAGAGGTTCTTTTAAGTACTCATTGATCTTGTCAAAGGCTACCTGGAAATCGTCGTTCCATTTTACTACCTGATCCTTCTTCAGCAGCTTAAAGATCGGCTCACAAGTAGCAGTTAGATGGGAAATGAATCAGGCAATGTAGTTCAATCGTCCTAAGAAACCTCTAACTTCCTTCTCAGTACGAGGAGCAGGCATTTCTTGAATAACTTTGACTTTGGTAGGATCAACTTCAATACCTTTACCACTAACAACGAAACCCATGAGTTTATCGGATCTCACCCTAAATGTGCATTTGTTAGGATTCAATCTCAGCTTGTACTTCTTCAATCTCTCAAAAAACTTATGTAGATGGTCCAGATGCTCTTCTTCAGTCTGCGATCTGGTTATCATATCATCGATGTAGACCTCTATCTCATGGTGAATCACGTCATGGAACGAAGCTACCATGGCACATTGATATGTTGCACCGACGTTCTTTAACCCAAAAGACATAACCTTATAGCAGAAAGTGCCCCACTATGTGACGAAGGTTGTTTACTCCATGTCTTCAGGTGCCATCTTGATCTGATTATAACCTGAGAAGCCGTCCATGAAGGAGAATACCTTATGTTGAGCAGTGTTGTTAACCAGAACATCAATATGTGGAAGCGAAAAGTCATCTTTGGGGCTTTCCCTGTTCAGATCTTTGTAGTGTTATCTTACCATTAGTTAGTAAGCAACCATATCATTGGATGTGAAGGGATAGACGTGCGTCATCGTACAGTCATAGAAGGAAACATTGTAGGATACATTAGCAATTTATCTTAAGGTTCTAAGACCCTTTACCGAAGGCAACATTGAAGGGTCATTGAGGGACTATGATCTTGTATTCGAGGGTCATTGCTAAAGTATCCCAAGTTCGAGGGACATGACTGTTTTTACTTGAAGGCAACAAGTGTGGGTTACCCTAGAGGTGAATGTTTGCAAAGTGTTTTGATTCATGTATATTGTCTTTGAATTAGGGTTTTCTAATGTTTGATTTTAATCTTGTCATGCAAACCCTAGTTACTAGCAATAGTATTGAAAGCGATAAATTGCGGAAATTTAAAGTTCTACGCTATTACATAATTTAGGGGATGGGGATACAAATTACAAATGGGGATGAAAGCAATTAAAACCTAATTACTATTACAACCATATTGAATAATGAATAACAATAAAAATATACAAGAACATAATGTACAAGAAAAGAAAATTGTTTTTTTTAATGTTTTTTTTATATGAAAAATGTTTTAACCTAATCAAATTAATAAAAAGAATAAATAAATTAATTATGTTATAAGTTGATTTAACTAAAAGAACAAATTAAAAAATAAACACTAAGTCTAAATTTATTCTAATTAAGAAAAGAAGTTAAATTTGTTAAGAAAATATTTTTAAGTTTTTATATTTAAGGAAATAAAATAAAATGGAAATAAAATAAAAGATAATTAGTCTAAGCATTTAATAAAATATTTTTGGTATTTTTGATTAATAATAATAATAATAATAATAATGTTAAAATAAAATAAAATAAAAATATTAATTATAAGTCACGGGGTTAAAAAATGAAAATAGGGGTTAAAAATAGTAAAAAGGGGCGCTAGGCCCAAAGGTGTGTTTTTGTAATCAGAAAATAAATAAAAAAATGCATGGATGGGCCTGCATTAAAAAGTAAAATGAGGGTGAGAGTCAGTAATTCAGATTGGGCCTAAGGAAATAACCCAACGCCTATTTGGATCAAGTGTGGCTGCCCTTCTGAGGTATACCATGTGCTTGCATTGGAATGTGTTGGATTTATCTTTACAATGATCTGATGGTGGTAAGATGAGGCTTCATGATGGACGCGTATGGTCTGATGCACTAAATCTGCAAGAAAAATATAAAAAAAATACAAAAAGGTACCACTAGGGCTCGAACCCATGTCTATATAGTTCCAAGCCTTACGCGCGCGCTTTCTACCACTGGGGTGGCTATACATCTGATGTTTAATCCAAAAATCAATAAATATATTACAAACTCATTCCTGATGACAACTTCATCTTCTTCCTCGCGCCAGAAAATTCATCACCATTGTTCAAATTTGTAACTTCCTCATTTCTCAACCAAAATGGAAAATGTAAACATGAAAGTTGCTTGAAATTTAACCATGATTCCAAATATGTAACTAACTTAAACAATAGACCAAAGATGAATTTTAATTTTGCTTGGTACCAAATTTGACCTAATTTTTCCAGAAAGTTTAAAACTAAAATTCACACTACTCAAGCAATATAAATGAATTCTAAGGACATGATTAGTTTCAGGGCTATGATGTCTACATTTTATCATTGAAAATGGAAACCAAATGATGCCTATATAAAGAGTTCAAAAGTCAAAAAACTCACCTTGAAAATGGAATTCGTGTTTTGAGTTTGATCTTGTTTCAAGGTGCTGCAATGATCTGGTTAGCTTCCTTGGACCTCTAGGAAGCTAATACAATGCTTAGCTTGAGTTAAGAGTGGCTAAAACTCCTTATAGAAGTCAATGTGCAGGATTCTGGTTTTGAGTTTGGAAGAAGATGAAAATGGAGTTACAGAACTGTAACAGGTGTTGGGATGGATTATATTTGATGTATAGAAGTTTTGAGAATGATTTAGAGGGAAAACACACAAGTGGATTATGAGATTGTAGTTTTTTGGCCAAAAATGACAAGTTATGGAAGCTTGGATGAAACTCTGAGTTATAGGGAGTTTGATTGAGTTTTAGGGCTCTTGAAATCATATTTTAGGTTGCAAATGACCTCTCTATTTATAGGTAAGAGGTTTGACATCTTGAAGTAACCAGAATTTTGAGATAACATGTTATGGTTTGGTTGAAAATGAGAAATCAAGTTGAATGGATTTTCAAAATTCTGAGGTTCAAGTACAAGCATGGTATGAGTTTATTGGGTGCAGGGAGGTTGCTTCTTCACTTTACAATGTAGTGTGATCAGAAGAAACAAGTGAGAGGCTCAATGCATTGACTTATGCATAAAGCTTGCTTTACAAGAATGGAAATGATAACTTTGTGCCAAAAATGGAAAATTATCTTGGACAATGGCTTAAACACTTGGATAATAGCTCAATAAATTATGTAAACATTTAATTATGGAGTGATTTTCAAGTTAGAAGGCCTACAAATCCGGATTATGCAGCATAGCTATGGGATTAGGTTATGTGTTCTTCATGAAAATGCCTTGTAATTCAAGTTTATCATGCCAACTTCTTCTCTTTGATTCTCCTAACTAAAAAATGATCTTTTCAAGTTCTTTGACATTTTGCAAAGCTTGAAACATCCTCTAAAACTTTAATGTTTTCCACTTTTGCAAAATCCAATTGGAACTATGTGAAAAATGGCCAAGAAGTTGGGATAAAAATCTGCCTAAACTAGGTCAAAATTTCACAAGTGTTTAAGAAAAAGTGCACGACTTCATGGGCTTATAACTCAAAATTGAAGCTTTTTTTGGATATGAGCCCTCTAATTCAAAGTTGTAGATATCATCAAGATTTACAACTCTCATGTTGAAAATTCGGTTTGAATCATCATGCATCTTGGTGAAAATTTGGCATGAAGTAATGAAATTATCAAGTATATAAAACACTTAGAAAATTTCTAAGTATTGAAAAATTTGACTTTTCATGGACTTTTCTTGACTTTTTTATTCTTGATGATCAAACTTCATATTTTTTCATATCTTGATGGATTTTGATCTTTGAAATTCAATGTTGATCAAAAAGTCAAAGTTTGACTTTTGGTGTATCAGTTGACTTTTCGTCAGTTGACCAAATTTCAACTATCAACTGTTTGATCTTTGAGAAATGAATTGAGTCATGCAGTTAGGTCAAAATGATGTATTTTAGTCCTTAAGATTATACTTCAAGTAATTAGATCATATATTATGGCAAAGGTCACAAATCAGTCATTCTTAGTTAAAACCCTACTTTTGACAATTTTGCCCCTTTAATGATTTGAGTGCTTTTCTTGAGACATTGTGATCCAAACTTGATCAATTGATGAATATGACTTCAAAATGTTGATATTGGCAAAAAATATTGAATTTTGACTGTATGGTGACAACAATTGACTTTTTACCCAATACAGTTGATTTTCAATCATTTGGTATTAACCTGTTCTTGACATTGTCCTCTAGGTTGGCGCCTATCTTGACTTCTTTTCTGTCTGCTTCAGTACCCAATTTTACAATTTCAACTGGCTCTTCATGTGGTTAAATATCCTACCTCTTGCACTAACATTCTGTCAAGTTCTCCAGGTATTTCACAATCTTCCTCACCTTCGTCCTCAGCTTGGTAGATCAGATTTTCAAAGTCATAAGTGGCAATAGCAGAGTCGTTATCAATGGGATCCATAGTGGATCTGGATCTATAATGTATTGTATGGGTGTGTGTAAGAACACATAGATATTTGAAATTGATAAAAACAAAATAAAGACAGAGAGCACAAAATTTGAATGCAAAACGTCTAATCCTTTATTAAATGAAAACATGTTTATGAAATGACAACCCTTAACAAACGAACTGTTGTGCCCCGGGTAAGGCATAAGGCTTAAAGTAATTGTTTTAAAAGATTACATAACCAAACTTTGAAAGCAATAAAAACATAAATGTAGCTATTACTCATGACTAAATGAGATAGAGATAATGTCTCGAGTCTTCCACTTGCTAGGTCCGTTGCCGATGGTGGGAAAGATCCAGCTGTCAAGGTCATAATCACTGTCAGCATCTTTTATAAATTTGACTCTGTTGTTGTTGGTGCAGAATGGTGGTCTTCTAGTACGAGCGTGACGAACAGCCCTCTGACCCTCTGCAGTGAAACCCAAACCAAATTTGTCAGATTTATACGGAATGTCAGGAAGTTGACCCCAAATAGTACAACCACCTTCTTCTACAACAACTTTATCATCCTTCAAAGAAGCCATTCTGGGTGGAACCCTGGTAACCTTGGGAATTGAAGAAATATTTTTAATGACGGCTGGAGGGATAACTTCAAAAGTATGACAGGGAGTCTCAATGAATTCGCCGTCCATCTCTACATACATGAATGAGTTCAAGTGGCTAACCATATACTCTTTTTCGCCACAGACTATAACAACCTTTCCGTTCACATGATATTTTAACTTCTGGTGTAGAGTTGAGGTAATAGCGCCTGCCCAATGGATCCAAGGGTGCCTGAGTAAACAAGAATATGCTGGCCAGATATCCATCACATAGAAGGTAGATTCGAATACTTGCAAACATACCTTGATCAAAAGATCCACCTCTCCGTGCACCATCCTCTTCGAATCGTCAAAGGATCTTACCACAATATCACTAGGTTTCAATATAACCCATTCTCAATCAAGTATGTCAAGAGCACTCTTCGATAGAACATTTAACAAGGAACCGGTATCAACCAATACATGAGCCAAAGTAGTGCCCCTGCATTCAATGGAGACATACAGGGCCTTGTTATGGTTTCTTACTTCTAGAGTCAGGTCAACATTAGAAAAACCTAATCCATTATCAGTCGTTAAGCTAGAATATAGTTCTCAAATTGTTCGACAAAAATCTCTTGTGGCACCTGAGCAGACTTCAACAATTTCACCAAAGCTTGTGCATGGGATTTAGAACATAATAACCGGGATAACATAAAGATCTTATATGGTATCTGCCCCCAACTGTTCAACAATCTTGTAATCGCTCTTACGGATAATATTCAATACCTCCTCCGTCTCTTGCTTAGAGGTGTCTTCAGCTACAACTTCCTTAGGTACCTTCGTCTGGGCAGGCTCTGTTATTTGTTCTTTACCCCGAGTCTCGATAGTTGACTTGGTATCAGTAACTCGAATAGGTGTAGAAACAGTCTTCAGAGAGATTTTTAGGGAGAAAACCATCCTGCTTCTAGTAACCTTACTGGTCCCAGCAATATTGTCAATGTATGAATCAGTAGCTTCAATAACTTCAGCTTCAGTAGTTGATAACTCTTGCTTGACGTCATTGTAGTAGACATTGGATCCATAGTTCCACATAATAACTTTATCCGAAGAATATGGGATAGGTTCAGGTGTAGTGATGATTAGAGGAGCAGCTTTTGGATTGGCAGTAATCCTTACAGGACCTTTGGAGGTGATTCTGACAGGGGTCTGGATATTACAGATAAGTCTTGAAACAAATTCTCAGCAGACAAAATCTTCTCTACCATAATCATGATTGTCCATTAGGCATTGAATGTCTTCCTTCAGTATCTTGCAGTCATTGGATTGGGCTACGCAGCAGTAATATCTTTCAATATAACCCGGAAATAAACCGACCTGCAGTAAATTCTTCTTGATAATTGAGAAGGGAGTAACCAATTCACTTATAGTAGAAACATAAATAACATCAGCAATAGCATTTACGCCTTTGTCATGCTTCAACATAGGTGCAATAATTATGTTCGAAGTCTTTGGAGGATCAAACTCAACTTCTTTGTTGTCAATCATATCCTGGATTTTGTTTTTCAGACCCCAGCAGTTATTGGTGTCGTTCCTAAAACTGTTGGAATGGTAAGCGCACTTCACATTCCGATTGTAGCAAGGAGAGGAAATGTTGGGATTCTGTGGAGGATCTCTTAATGTAATCAGCTCCTTTTTCAGTAAATGTTGCAATTCTTGGGACAATGGCATACTGATCTTGGTAAATTGTCTTCTCGGTGCATCAGACCTACGCTGATTGTTCTATTGTTGTTGTTGAATAGGCGCATGATTAGAATTTAGCACCACCCCTACAGACTAATTGCGGTCGCTTCTAACATGACCCTTCTGGCCATAAATAACAATAACTTATTTCTTTTCTCTAAATGTCTTCTTTACAACACTCGAAGACACAACCACTTAAATTTTTCCGCACTTGATACCACTTTCGACATGTTCCCCAGTTAGAATCAGCTCAGTAAAAACAAATGAAGAACTTCCAATCAGATGGTTAAAGAAAGGACCCGTTAAAGTGCCCATGAATATATCAGCCAGCTCCCTGTCAGACAAAGGAGGTTGCACTCTTCCAGCCAGATCTCTCCACTTTCTGGCATACTCCTTAAACCCTTTATGAGATCCCATGGTCATACTTTGTAACTGCACACGAGTCGGTGCAAGATCAGCATTATATTAATACTGCTTGTAAAAATCAGCAGCCAGGTCTTCCCAAGTGCGGATGTTGGTTCCTTCCAACTGATAGAACCATTCGAGTTGTGTCCCAGATAAACTCTCTTGAAAGAAGTGAACCCATAATTTTCTATTAGCAGTATGGGGTTGGATCTTTCGAACATAAGACCGCAGATGAAGATTTGGACATGACACATCATCATACTTGGCAAAGGTAGGAACCATAAACTTGTGAGGGATAACAACCCCTGAGATAAGACCCAAATCTTCAAAGTCCAGCCCAGGCACTTTCTGTATCTCCATAACATTAAGTCGATCTTCCAGTTGCTTGTATCTGTCATCAGCAGGAGGATACTATTTGGCAGAATAGTCTTCATCAGAATCTTGGCCAGAACCAAGGTTATTATTCTCTTCAGCTTTCACACTCTCGTCATCTTTCTCTTGGTTATCATCTTCATTCAGGGGGACCTCAAAATCTAGAGCCCTTCTGATTGGACCCTTGAATCTTCTTCCCGTATTAAGAAAGACTCATGGCTTTTTAGTCTTCTTCCTATTCCCCTTTGTGATAAGGGTCTTTAACTCGTCTTGACCCTTAGCTAAGTCCAAGAACATCTGCTGAAACTGAGTGTTCTGAGCTTGAAGTTCCATCAATATTTGCTCGAGTGCCATCTTTTACTGAAATAAATAGCAAGAAGATGAGAAAACTTGCCTAGAAAGTACTTGTTATATGATGATATGCATGATATGTGAATGAAAGTGAAATGTTTTCAAGGACCTTTGCGGGATTTAAATTTTTTTAAACAAAAGGAAACGAAAGAAATTTTTAGTAACAAGCTCAAATTATAATTGATTTCAACAAAAAGGGTTACAAAGAAGCGAAATGTTAATTCAAGTCTCCCATGGAAGCTTCCTCTTTGTGTTGATATATGCGTTAAGGCTTTGTTCTTCGTGGAGTCATTTCGTCAGCTCTAGTACTTTCTTCTCGCTAGCATAGAACTAAGCCTCGAAGGTATCTCTTTATTCCTTGAGATGAATCTAGGACTTCTGTAGTTCTTCGAAGTCAGTAGGAATATCAGGATGAAGAACGGTATAAGAAACATCCCCTTTAACAACATGCTCTACAATCACTGGTAAGATGGTAGGATATGGAATTTTAAGATTCTGAGCACGAGATCGAACCCATCCAAGGTAAGGTTCTATAGGAATGGAATTCTTGTGTCCCAAAGTCTTGCTATCAATCTGGTTGACTGTGCCCCAAGCACATATAAACCTTTGATGGTAATTTTGAGGGTCATTCTCGTAATCGAACATAATACCCTGGATAAGTATATCATGAGGACATTCTCTTCAAGCACAACCAAATTGATGTAGAGCTAGAGAAGGGTTATAAGTAATACCTCCTCTTATGCCAAGGAGTGGAACATTAGGGAATTCCCCACAGCGGTCAATAATAGTGGCATCTGCCTGAGATCGAGAACACCAACGGATATATGAATGAGCGAGTGATATCAACCTTTGAGACCACCACAAACCTTGTTAATTCTTTATCACTGATCGAGGTAGGTGCGAAATAAACCACCTGGACAATAGAGGTATGAAACACATAAGAATTCCCCGCTTCTTCATAGTATGAGTGTGGAGGGAATGAAGGACATCTCCAAGAAAAATAGGCACCAAATTATGGGTGAGAAATATTTTGATGGCATTCATATCTATAAATTGGTCCGGATTAGGGAACATTACTAAACCATAGATCAGCAAAGCCAAAATATCCTCAAAAGCATGAAGATTCATGGCATATAGAAACCCCTGATCCTTCTTTATCAGAAATTTAGGAGAAAAACCCTTGACACCATTCCTTGTTTCCCAATTAGATATAATGTTTGATTGTTTCAGATGTAAGGCTACTGCAATGTCTTCAGGTTTCAGAACTTGCTCTAGATCGGTGAAGGATATCTGATCAAGAATAGGAACTTCGAGCAACTTAGAGAATTCTTCCGTTGTAGGCACCAACTGATAATTCGGGAAGGTAAAACAGTGATGCTTAGGATCAAAGAACTGGAAAAGAACACTTATCACGTCTTCCCAGAAACTAAAGTAAACAAACTAAGTAGATGACCATGTGTCTTGGAGAATTGAGAATCATCAAGAACCTTTGAGACTAATTCCTCATGCTTATAAGGTTCCCTTACGAAGTTGATTCAGATAGTATTCCTATGACTGGAAGCCATGAACCTGCAACACAGAACAAAGATAAATCTCCTAGATCCTTGAAATGGTTAGTCATGATATAATGTTATGATGTTATAATGTCATATTTAAATATATAATCAAACACAAGCAAAGCACACAAGGCCTAAGTGTAGCGGTAGAAATGTTTAAGACTAAGCCATTGGATTGACTTGACTTATACAGATCAAAATAAAAATCGCCACCGCGCTTTATTGTTTCCAAAGGAATGGGAAAAGAGCGAATAACCCAAAATAGGGGGGGGGGGGGTAAGATTCAAGGTAAGGGGGTTGGTTATGCAAAGGGAAGGTATTAGCACCCTAAACATCTACGGTACTCCACAGGAACCTCTTTGAAAGATCGGTATATTTAGGCTATAAAAATGAATGTTGTATAAAAAAATGGACGATGGAAGTGAAAAAAGAAATATATATTTTTTAATGATTTTTGCACCCTCCACGGTTGGGAACCTTTAGTGCCTACATACCACCTTTTCATGCAATAGGGGATCATGATACACGTATTTCCTCTTTTAAAAATTTTAAAACACAAATGTGTTGGTCAATTTTATGAGATAAAACATCATCGTCGTTGTCCGTGTTGAAAACGTACCTACTACCCACAATCATGAGAAAGGGGAATTTACATCATCTCAAAGTGAAGGATATGGCTTGGATATTAAAATAAACAATGCCTCACTCAACACCCAAGTGGGATATATCTCTCTTTACTACATATTGTTGAAGTATAGTTGTTTGCATCACTACAAGGATTGACAAGAGTTCAATCTTTTGAGAAAAAGTTTAAAGATAAAAGCTAAAGTGGCAAGATGGTTTGAAATGAGATTGATTGACTTTTAGTCTTCTCACAAAAAATGTCAAAGTATTATTAATTTTATTGAAGTTTATTTATGAAAATGTTTGAAAATGCATGGACCTAAGTACAAGTTTATTATGAAAGTGGTTCAAGTTTAAAAAAAAGAAGAGTTTTCAAAAGGTTGGAGAAGATTTTTTGAAATTAAAGAAGATGGGAGGAGAAGAAGAGGCTATCCTAAAGCATAAGGTAAAATCTAGGGATAAGAACCATCTAACCAACAAGAAGCCAATACTTGACACTATGAGCCAAGATAGAATTCCCATTCTTTGGATTGAAACCAAACAAGCAATGATACTAGACCTCTTGAGAAAACCAAACTTCAAGTGTATTAAGTCTTCATAAAAATTGGGCAGAGTAACGGCTGTATACGGGTGAATTCCAGATTACAAACTGTGATGCGGTGGGAGAACTGACTTGAGGTTTGAGTTTGTGTTTGCAAATGTCGCGGTTAGCAAGAGTCACCACCGACTTTTCTTTTATCCAAAAGGAACAGTAAAAAAGCACATGAAAGACCTTTGAGATGTTTTCTTGAGTTCGGGGGGTAGATTCTGAAAAGGGAAGGTGCTAGCACCCTTTTCATCCATGGTTTTCCATGGGCTCTTAGTTACTTGTTTATATCACTTGTTTGCTTTGTTTTGTTTGAAATGGTGCTTGGTGTGGTTTTGAAAGTATTTTGAAAAGAGGCCATCGTTTAGGCAATCTTTGTAATGATTCTCGTTCATATGAATGTATACAAAGATGTTTGTCTTTTGAAAAATGTTTCAATGTTTTGTAAGATGTTTTGAAATGTGTTTGTGTTTGTTTTTGAAAATAGCAAGGATTGTTTTGAAATTGATCAAGTAACTAGAAGCTATCTACCTACTCAAATGTCTTTCTTGTGAATTTTTATTCCTTTGACATTGTTGATTTACCATTAATTTGGTAAACAACCTTATCTTTGGATGTAAATGGGACGGGCGTGGGTCATCGTATGACCATGATAGCAATGTTGCCAAGTATCTTAGCATGTTTGAGGGACCAAGATCATTTTGTTTTAGGCAACCTTTGAATAGCGTCATTGAGGGACTATGATCTTATTTTGTTTTGTTTTGCCAAGATACTTCGCGTGCGTAACATGGCCATTTTAATTTAGGCAACCAAGTGGATGAAACCCTAAGGGTGCTTGTGTGCAAAGTGTGTCATTTTTCATGCATTTGATTTGTCTTGAATTAGGTCTTTTCTATTTGTTTGGTTTTTGTTCTTGTCATGCAAAACCCTAGTTTACTAAACATGGTATATGAAAGCAATAAATTGCGTAAATGTAAACTAAGCTATTACAACAATTATTATGGGAGGGGGGATACAAGTCTTTGAATGAGGATATTGCACAAATATAAACCTAAAAATACTATTACAACCCAATCGAATATTGTGCGCATTAAATAAATAAACAAGTATTTAAAATGCAATGCAAATGTATTTATGCAAAAAATGTTTTTTATTTGTTTAATGTATGGGAAAATAATTTATTTAAACCCTAGAAATAAAAGAAAAAAATATTATTATCTTTGGAAAGGGATGAAACCCTAATTTTTTGATTAAAAGAAAACAATGTTTCCTAATATTTTTTTGTCCATTTTTTGTATAAGAAAATAATAAATAATATTTTGTACAAATACTAAAAATTAAATATGTATGGAAATAAATATTTGATGAGTATAAATAATATAATGAAAAAAAATGTAGTATTTTTTATTATTTACAAGTTATTTTAAGAAAATGATCTCTATTCTATTAAATAAACTATTTTTATGCAAAAAATAATAATAAAATAAAATAAAAATGTGAAAATAAATAAATTATTTTTTGGGTATTTTTTATCATTAAAAATAAATAAATGCAAATAATAATATAAAAATATGCAAGAAAAATGCAAAAATATAAAATAATAAGTCAGGGGGGTGCAGAAGTAATTCAGGGGGTGTGGATAATAGAAACAAAAAGGCCAGGCACGCCAAAAAGCCCAAGCCAGTCATCCCTGTCCTCCAGCCACGTCATGCGCGCGCGTTTTCCCTTCAAACCTGTAACTCTCAGATGCTTGCACAAAAACAAAATCTCATAACATGAAACTTGTGGCATTTAATCTCACGATTTCAACCATATAAAATTTGTAACCTAACTCTCAAAGATCAGAGAGAATTTTGGGACCCCTAATTCGTGACCTAAAAATTTCATGAACTTCAAGCTTCAAATTCTCACAACACAGTTAATATAAATGAAAAATATGCATATGTACAGCTTCACCATGATAAGGTCTACATTTTTTCTTCACAAATCGTGGCTTGAGGATGCCTATTAAGAGAGATAGAGTTTTGAAAAATACCTCCTTCAGTTGGATTTGGATAGAGCAATGCAGGTACTTTGATGGAGGCCTGAGGATTGTGTGAGCTTCCTTGAACTTCCTTCAAGTTATTCCAATGCCTAACTTGCTTTGTGGATGGCCAGAAGTATCTGCACAAGTCAAGCTGCAAATTTCGGGTTTGAAAATGGCAATGGCTGAAACAGGGCTTACAGATGCAGGATGAATGCTTGGACTGCTTTGGTATGATGTGTATGAGGTGTTTCAAGTGTCAAGCCACAAAATGCACGGGCCAAAAACTAAGTGGCAATGATTTTGCAGAAATTCTGAGTTTGGGCAGAAAAATGGAGTTTTTCAGTTTTAGAGAGTTTGAGGTGTTAAGCAATCGTGCTTAGCATTGTAATGACTTGGTATATTTGTATAGAAATGACACAAAGGTCAATCCTTACTAGTTGTACAAGTTCTAGCACCTTTTGCAACTTTTCTTGTATTTTAAGTAAAGTGAAATGACAAATGCAACATGCTTGTACTGGCTACCTCAAGGGCTGATAAGAGTTGTTATACATTGCTTGATACCTATGGAAATTGTTTGCATCAAAGGGACATGTCCAAGGCTCAAGGTTGACAAAATTGCAAAAGCTCACTTTATGAAAATGGCATTGTAACCTTTATGCTTAAAATGGAAACATCTCTTGTACAATGCTTCAAAAGTGAAAATAAAGCCTTTAACCTCTTAGTTTGCATTTAATTATGGAGTGTAGAATGAGTTTAGGACCTGTAAAGCAATGTACAAACATCATGGATTGGATTTGCAACTTGATGCCTTGTAAAAATGGCTTGAACAAAAGTGATAAAATGCCAACTTCTCTTCTTTAATTCTCGCTAACCAAAAATGATCTTGGATAGTTCTTGGACATTTTGGAAAGCTTGAAATGTGATCTATAATCCATCTTTGAAATGAATTTTGAGATACCTCTTGGAACTAGGTGAAAAATGTCCATGAAGTTGGGTCAAAAACCTGCCTAAATTAGGGCAAAATTTCACTAAGTTATTTAGTTCATGGACCTATGTTCACAAATTCATAACTTGAGATCCAATCATCTTTTGGGAAAAGTTTGTTGAGAAAAGTTGTAGATTTCATGGAGGACTACAACTTTCATGTTGGAAGCTTTCTTTGAATCAAATTGCATCATGGTGAAAAAGTGGTGAAAAATTGGGAAAAAATAAGAAAATTTCCATACTTAGAAAAATTCTAAGTTAAGAAAATTTTCAAATTCAAAACCCTAATTTGCAATTTTGAGTTTCTTGGTGAACAAGTTTCATATTTTGACATATATTGATGAATTATGACCCTTGGCACTTGATTTTGACCAAAAAGTCAAAGTTTGACTTTTCAGTGTACAATTGACTTTTGATCAGTTGACTGCAAAATTCATCTGTCAATCCAATGAACTTGAGATATTTTGAACTATGTGATTAGGTCAAGATGATGCCATTGAACCCTTGAAATAATGTTTGAACTCAATTGTTCATTGGCTAGGTTAAAAATCAGAAATTGCCCTTTCTCAGTCAAAACCCTAATTTTGACCATTTTGATCTTTTGATGATTTGATCAAATTTCTTGAGGAGTTGTGATCCAAACTTGATCAAATGGTACATATGAGTCTAAAATGTTGTTGTGGATAAAAAATTATGAAGTTTGACTGTAAATTGGCCATGGTTGACTTTTCCCCCAATAGAGCTGATTTTTAGGTCAACTGTCCAATTGACTGAGCGAAAATGTGATTCAAGGCTTGAAACTTAACATGAGCAATCTTAGGGGTCCAAAATGGTGTATGAAAGTCACATGAAGCATTGATGGTCCAAAAATACTTGTGCAAACTCAAATCCTAATTTTGGGTTATCAGTGCAAGATGGTGCGTCTTGAGCTGATCAAACCCTAATCTTGTCTTGAGTCCAAGAAGTCTTGTGAGAAAAGTCTTGATAAATGAGAGGGAAAATTTTGGGGTACAACATAAACAAAGGGTGTAATCACAATAACCTGCACACAAAATAAACAAACAACCCAATATATTGAGGTAAACCTCAAGAGCTCCATACAAAATAATCAGATAAGATCACAAGGTCTCCAATCATAGGCCAAGGTTTCTAATCCTAAGTCCAAAAAGTCCAATGCTCCTTAATTCCAAGGATAGTAACCAAATAGTCCAAGTATCATTAAATATTTTCAGGGTATATGTTGATTATTAGGTGTTTTGAAAAAAATTAAAAAGCAAAGCTCAAGTGAGCAAAAATAAAAATGACAAGAAAGTAAATACTCAAATGAGAAAAGATGAAAATGGCATGAAATATAAATGCTAAAATAAAAAAGTGAATAAAAATAAAAGGGGCATATAAAAGAATAAAGGATAAAGTCAATTATTAATGATCAGTGGTTAGTTGGATGATCATCTTGAAACTTGCATTTGGAACTCATTAGAGGATTGGTAGAACCAAAGCCTCCACACAATAAGTTAAATTTGCTTTTTGTCAAGTATATCATCCATTTGGAATCCTCATGAGTACCATTTAATTATCAACGATGTTTAAGTGATCCGCGTTGACCAAACGTGTTGTAGATCCATTAGAGATTTGGTAGAACCAAAGCCTCCATACAATGAATCTCAAGGTTATTGGATCAAAGAGATCAAATTAACATACTTGGGCTTGCAAACATAAGTTTGGGCCACGAATGATCATTTATTCGAATCGAGACAAAATTTAGCGCTATGTTAAGCAATCATAAGTGGACTTATATAGAAGTCGCACCTATTTTGAGGCCAGTCAATAGCAATCTATATACCAATTGTTTTGAGACATGATATAGAGATCATGCTCCAACAACATTTAGTGCAATAAGAAGGGGATGGGATGAAGAGGAGTGGGAGAGAATATACAAACCACTTTTGAATTAAATTTAATCAAACTATTATTAAAATCATTCGTCCATTTTTTGTGGAGTTAGACTCAACACTATGGATCCAATGGTGTTAATAAAGTTCATGATCAAAAATTTAACCCAAGATCAGCCAGAAAATAATCACAGAATAATATTACATTTTAATATATACAAAAAAAAGGTTAAAAAATAGAAATAAAAGACAAAAATATCAACTATGTTCAACTTAATCAAGAATTAAAAAGTAAAACCATAGAAAAATCAGAAAAGGGCTTAAATGATTTTATAATTTTTTTGGTAATTTTTTAAAGTTGGTAACTATTTTTAAAATTAAAATAAAGGGGTAAAATAAACCAAAAATGATAAAAAATAGCAAAGTCAGAAACAAAAATAAAATAAGGTCACCAATATTTATCACAATATCATTGGATCATTCCATAATTTTTTTCAGAATTTAAAAATGCATAAAAGTATTTTTAATCATTTAAAACAATTCCAATAAAGTGTAAATTTATAAAAATACCAAAACACAAAATTAAATTGTGAAAAAATAAAAATCAGAAAGAGAATAATCAAAAATATTTTTCATAATTTTTTTCAGATTTTTTGGACTTAAAATGAATTTTCTATGATTTTTTGAAGTTTAAAACAATTAAATGTAAAAAATCAGAAAAGAAAATAAAAGTAAAAAATATATGGACAATTGGATGAGAGTCCAAACACGTTAGTAATCCAATCCAAGGGATCTGGCGTGCTGTGCATATCATGGTCATTAGTGAATAAAACACTGAATCAATTATTAAATCAGAATTCAAAAATAACAAGTGGTGTGCCATCATTGGTTGGAAGTTGACACATTGGTCATCTTCAACCTCTAGCCAACGTGAATTGCAGGTCTCTCAAACTGTAAAATCAGAAGCTCAGACCTATTCCATTCACTTTGTCTCTTCAAGATGAAGACAACCACACCCTCGTGCCAAATTTATATAAATTGTAGCTCAAGCAATTTGGAAAGAAAGTTTGGAAAAGGGATTTGTAATTTCATGGTCAAAACGTGTTTCCAGTAAGAAGTAAGTGTTGCGACTAGAACCAGGGCAATGGGAGCATCACAATGATATCAAAGTTTTGAAGAATTGATGAAGGAATCTACCTATTGAAGTTGAGTTGCAGAGCTCTGAAACTGGACTTCTATGGAGCAACTTAGGGCACGATTCTTGAATTTAATTATATGGTTAGCTTCAGGGAAGGTCAAGGAAGGTGAATTGATGGAGAAATTGGATTGAAAAGGGCTTGGGAATGGATTTCGAAGTTGCTGAATTCTGAGTTATGGAACAAGTTTGGCAGGGTGATTCTGGCTATCCAAGCTTGAGAAAATGGATGAGATAGTTCATGTATTTATAGGAGAAGCAAATGGGATCAAAAGGAAGAGTGAGTGATTCATTTTGGAGGGAATTCGAACAAACCCGATGCACGAGTGAAGTGTGATCTAATTTTCACCAAAACTCATCCAATCTTTGCGTTATGAGGTGCTAAACAATTCTGGAACTTCACTAAACATGTTTAGAGGCAAAAACCGCGTGGAAAACTTGTGATTAGAGGCCACATTATGGATTTCAAAATTCTGACTTAGTGAGAAATTCAGTTTCAAAGTGCCAACTTTTGACCAATGGCATTTTCAACTCAAGGGGTCTTAAGGCATGATTCTTGATGCTTTAGAAAGATGAGGTTACAAGCTTTGAAATGGAAAAATAATGGAATAATATGGATGCTTGAGCTGAAAGTTGTGTTGAGTCAATGTTGGAGAAAATATTTCAAATTTTTCTTCAAAAGTGACCTATAATGTCTTGCATCTAAACATAGCCTTCCACATGGAATTTGCTCTTGACCAAAAAAGATGGCATGAAGTAGATCTCTTGAATGACATTTTGAAACTTGAACCATTCAAAATGTCCAAAAATTGAGAGAGTTATGAATTGTTGAAGTTGGCAAAAATCATGAAATGACCTATAATCTTTTGTATCCTTAAGGAAATTTCCATCCATTTTCTCACTTTGCACATAAAATAAGGCATAAAGTTCACATCCTGAAGATCATTATGGAAAAATAATGGGCTCATGGTGATAAAAAATTATCAAGTTATGATCATTTGAAGTTACACATGAAAAATTGGGGATTCATCTATAGGACTTGTAATCTTTCTTCCTCATCAAGTTTCTTCCACATGAAAACTCCTTAGAAATTTTGAAGTGATTTGTTAATACCCCTTTAAATAGAATGAGATCTTTGGAATCACTCAAAGATACCAAAAGGTGAACAAGATATACTCCTTTGAAGTTCAAAACGCTAGCTCCTAGCTTAAGAACATGCCTTGAGGAACTTTGACAATTTTGAACAAACTTCTTATAGCAAAACAAATTCTTTGTAAATATAAGTTGTTGAGGATGATAATGAGAACTCATAGCATCCACAACAACTTCCATATCTTGAGAATTTATAGAAATATGCACTTGTGACCAATGAGACAAGGCCTTGTCCAACCATGCCAACTTCTTCAATCAACCCCTTGCACCTTTGAATCAATCTTGATAACTTGGAAATGTAGTGAACCAAAATAATATTACCATGCCATCCCTTCCAAAACAACTTCCATGGTGTGGTTTGAACTTCTCAAGCTTCATTGACTAGGTCATGGAAATAAACTCATTAACCCATGGATAATCTTGCTAAGCCCTATTTCTTTTACCTACATTGTTAATAAGTAAGACAAACCAACATTGCAATTTATTAATTAAAAGAAAAGTCAAAATAAAACATGAATGATTACACAAGAAAAACAAGTCAAGGTGCTTGGTGATTCCTCCTAGAGCAAAAGCTAAAGATAGGGAGAAGAACCAAACCCTAGTATGTGACCTTGTTGTGATTGAATTGATATGATATGATGAAGGTATCTTAGGGGCAACAATTGGGGTACAACAACTGCCCTTATTTAAGTTTCTTCTATCCTGAGATACGAAGGTTAAAAATCTTCGTGTCGACGCGATCGAAGATACTTAAATATAAAACAAACCCTATTTTTGGCCCTAAGATGCCATGCAAATGTTTATGATCATGAATGCATATGAACAAGACCAAAGAGACGCAGAACACCATTGGGGATGTAACAATAATAAAGAAACAAGAGAGCAACCTGACCAGGAAAATAAATCACTGGTGGATCAAAAGGCCCGACTCAGAGAGGATGGTAAAAATGGTCAAAGGATACACCAATTCCTACTAGAGGTAAATCTACCAACGTTCACTGGAGGTAGAAGGAAAAGAAATAAAAACACCGACGTTCATTGACGGTGAGGTACCAACGTTCACTGAAGTTAGAAGGAAAATAAATATCATAGCATCGCCGTTCATTGACGATGAACTACCAACATTCACTGAGGGTAGAAAAAAGATAAAAATCATCGACGTTCACTGCCAATGACCTACCAACTTTCACTGAAGGTAGAAAGAGAATATATCAAAGCACCTCCGTTCAGTGACGATGAACTATAAATGTTTACTAAGGGTAGCAAAAAGATAACAAACACCAACTTTCACTCATGGTGATCTACCAACTTTCACTGAAGGTAGAAAGAGAATATATCATAGCACCGCCATTCATTGACGATGAACTACCAACGTTCACTGAGGGTAGAAAAAAGATAACAAACACCAACTTTCAGTGATGGTGATCTACCAACTTTCACTGAATGTAGAAAGAGAATATATCATAGCACCTCCGTTCACTAAAGATGAACTACCAACGTTTACTGAGGGTAGCAAAAAGATAACAAACACCAACTTTCACTTATGGTGATCTACCAACTTTCACTGAAGGTAGAAAGAGAATATATCATAGTACCTTCGTTCACTGATGATGAACTACCAACGTTCACTGAGGGTAGAAAAAAGATAACAAACACCAACTTTCACTGATGGTGATCTACCAACTTTCACTGAAGGTAGAAAGGAATATATCATAGCACCGCCGTTCACTGACGATGAACTACCAACGTTCACTGAGGGTAGAAAAAAGATAACAAGTTTCCCTAAAATTATGGCATTTCTCCTAGAACGGGTCTCAACTTCTTCTTTAACCGAGGCACTTTGCCTGAAAAAGGGTAGTATGTAAGCTGTCTCAAATAAAGATACTTTTGCTTGCAAAGATTTCACAACGAGTTGTTTCTGCAAATTTGAAAGTCTCGTCACCCACTGGCGTAAATTGACAATGGACTGCAAACTATCCACTCATAGAGGAGATAGTAAAAAAAGTTACGTCGACTTTTACAGGGAAGCACAAGTTGCTCAAATAAAGAGACCTGCTACTTGTTGTCATGGAGGATTGTAAGAAGAAATGACTTTCTGGGGATAGAAATATGGCTTCCTGGGGAAATAAATATGACTTCCTGGGGAAATGAATATGGCTTCATGGGGAAATAAATATGAATTCCTGGGGAAATGCCACGATATTCCTGTTGAGGAGATAAAGTCTTCTCGTGCAAAGTAAATGCACAAACCAAAAATCGAATCTTTCAGAAATCCAAAGTAAATTATATTATTGTGGAACCACATATTCAAACTAGAAATAAACTGGAATGAAACAGTCAACCAAAATACATCCTTTGAGAAATAAACTCACGAGGGAAAACCAAATCCATCCAAACAAGGAGCTGTACAGGAAGGCTAAAGTAAAAATCTTCCACGAGGGACAACTCAGTGGGGAAATTGAAAGAATATACACTTTCTGCTTAAGGCCAACACTCTATTGAAGAGAGGACAACGTAACTTTGCAAAACAGGGTGATATGTCAACAAAAATATTAACAAATGTCAATGAACAATGATTTTCCAATTTTAGCTATGCATGATGTATGTATGAATGTATGAGTTTTATCGTGCGTATGCTGACAAAACAAATATATAACACTGGGAATAACCATGCAAAACCAACTCTAGCCCAAACAACACTCGACTAAATCACATCCAAGATGATCATTCCAAGAAAAAGTAAATGTCAACTGAGGAAACAAAACCTACTGCCTTCTTTAGCTTTACTAGGGAGAAACATAATCCGGAAGTAAATATAACAGAGTGACAGAATAATA
This sequence comes from Vicia faba, assembly GCA_948472305.1. Classification (NCBI taxonomy): domain Eukaryota; kingdom Viridiplantae; phylum Streptophyta; class Magnoliopsida; order Fabales; family Fabaceae; genus Vicia; species Vicia faba. Next base: position 209,734,362 of record OX451737.1, read on the forward strand.
CAGATACAGGGATAAAACATCCTTCTCCAGGCTTCACCGGGAGAACAAATGTTTTCAAAAGTAACACTTCTACTAGGGATTTCAAAACCAGTCTCAAGCAAAGTAGCTGGACACCACCTCATCAAAACATTCACTGGGGAATTCAGGCCTACTTCATTGGGGAGGTTAACACCACATCCTCAAAGGGAAAATCACCATATATTCTTCACTAGAGAATCCAGGGACCTGCGTTCTCCAAGAGTGATTATGGTACCAACTTCTCGGGAGAAAGAACTTCCATTAGACCGAATGAAAACTTCACTGGAGAAATCTCAGATTGAAACTTCACATCATGAAAACTCAGAAAAGAGGAGAAATGAATCCAAACTTGACCGAGGATACCGGAGTCACGAACCCAATACGGCGAATCATCTTGAGTAAACCTTCCCGAGGTGAATAAAAATTTCTTAAAACAAACCGGAGTTTGTCCATTCCTGGGATCACCATTTTGTTGTTGTTTTTTTTTTCTGCATCACAAATTCCGAAGTAAAAGAAAATTGTAAATTCTTTTTTGAAAAATTCGATTTTGTTATTTAATATTTTTGCTTTAAAAGTTATTATCAATAATAAATGGAGTGTTTGCAAGCTAAATAAAATAAGAAATACAAAGAATTGGTGTAAAAGCTTAAATTTCATTAATAGAATGGTAGTCTACGAATGGCGAGACTCCATGGATAATTACAAAGTTCTGAAAATGGTAATATATAATGGAAAAGATACATTGAGATACAATGACCACTATCCCCTCTAACATCTTTTGAAATCCTGAGCAGCAACTTCTGTTGAAGTCTGATGAGAATCCGAGAAGATTGTTGCTCCAATGATCAAGTCTTGTCTGATGTAGTTACTTTCCAAGAAAGTCCCTAACTTTTTCCTAAGCTGCCCTTGCGGGTTTTCAACTTAGCGGGAAATTTTATTCTGTTTATGTCTCTAATTTTTTCCTAGACCTCCCTTTAGGGTTTTCGGCCTACCGAGACGCTCTTTTTTGCCTAAGCATCCCTTTCAGGTTTTCAACTTAGCGAGTTGTTCTTTTGTTTCTTTAGGCGAAGTATTTCTTGACTGCATCAGCATTCATGGGACGTGGGAACTCCTTGCCATCCATAGTTTCAAGAACTAATGCACCGCCAGAGAAGGCTTTCTTGACAACATATGGCCCTTCAAAATTGGGAGTCCAATTGCCCCTAGAATCAGTGTTGAAAGACATGATCTTCCTGAGCACGAGGTCACCTTCTCTGAATTCAAGCGGTTTGACCTTCTTATCAAAATCCTTATTCATCCTTTTCTGATATAACTGGCCATGACACAAAGCCGTCATTCTCTTCTCCTCAATCAAATTCAATTGGTCAAACCGATTCTGGACCCATTCAGCCTCTGAGAACTTGGTTTCCATTATCACACGCAAAGAGGGAAACTCAACCTCAATTGGGAGCACAACTTCCATTCCATACACAAGGGAGAACGAGGTTGCTCCTATTAAAGTGCGGACAAACGTTCAATATCCATGCAAAGCAAAGGGGAGAATTTCATGCCAATCCTTATAAGTAACAACCATTTTCTGGATAATTTTCTTGATATTCTTATTAGAAGCTTCAACAACCCCATTCATCTTCGGCCTGTATGAAGATAAATTGTAATGTACAATCTTGAATTCTTTGCACAGTTCTTTCATCATTTTATTGTTCAAATTCGAGCCATTGTCGGTGATAATTCTTCTCGGCACACCATGCTGACATATAAGATTATTCTTGATGAAACGCACAACCACCTGCTTAGTAACATTGGCATATGAAGCAACCTCCACCCATTTGGTGAAGTAATCAATTGCTACCAAGATGAAACAGTGTCCATTCGAAGATTTGGGTTCTATCATCCCAATCATCCCAATACCCCACATAGAGAAAGGCCACGGGGAGGAAATCACGTTGAGAAGTGTCAGAGGCACATGGGCCTTATCTGCATAAATCTGACATTTATGACACTTCTTTGCAAACTTATAACAATCAGATTCCATTGTCAGCCAATAGTAACATGTCCTTAGCATCTTTTTAGCCATCGAATGTCCATTGGAATGAGTGCCAAATGAACCTTCATGAACCTCATGCATCAACATGTCTACTTTGTGTCTATCCACACATCTGAGCAAGACCATGTCATAATTTCTTTTATACAACACATTTTCACTGAGGAAGAAACTGTCTTCCAATCTTCTCAATGTCTTTCTATCTTTCTTCGAAGTACCAATCGGGTATTCTTGAGTCTGAAGAAAATGCTTGATGTCATGATACCAAGGTTTTTGATCTTCTACCTCCTCCGTTGTAAACAAATGAGCGGGCCTATCCAGTCTTCGAACCGTAATTCGAGGTATATCATTCCAAGTATTCACTTGGTACATAGAAGCCAGAGTTGCCAGAGCGTCTGCCATTTGATTTTCATCTCTAGGAATGTGATGGAATTCAACTTTGTTAAAGAAGGGTAACAATCTTCTAGCATAACCTTTGTAAGGGATCAATCCAGGGTGACGAGTATCCCATTCTTCTTTAATCTGATTTATTACCAAAGTTGAATCATCATACACATCTAGAATTTTAATTCTGAGATCAATAGCTTCTTCGAGACCCATGATGCAAGCCTCATATTCTGCCATATTATTAGCACAATCAAATGTTAACCCTGTAATAAAAGGAATGTGCGATCCATTTGGATTGAAAGTCACAGCACCAATTCCTTTACCATAAGCATTCACATCTCCATCAAATATCATACTCCAACGAAATTCAGGGTCAGGACCTTCCTCCGGCAATGGTTCATCACAATTCACTTTCAGGAACATCACATCCTCATCGGGGAACTCATATTCTATAGACTGGTGATCCTCCACTGGTTGGTGAGCAAGATAATATGCCAACAAACTGCTTTTAATGGCTTTTTTAGTGCGGTATTCGATATCATATTCAGATAAAAACATCTCCCAGCGGGCAATCCTCCCGGTAAGAGCAGGCTTTTCAAAAATGTATTTGATTGGATCCATTTTGGAGATTAACCAAGTAGTGTGATTCAACATATACTGCCACAAACGCTTTGCCGCCAAGGCCAAAGCACAACATGTCTTTTCCAACATGGAATACCGCGACTCACAATCAGTGAATTTTTTACTGAGATAATAAATGGCGAACTCCTTCTTCCCTGTTTCATCCTGTTTTCCCAGGATATAACCCATGGATTTTTCTAACACTGTCAGATACATAATCAACAGTCTTCCTTCGACAGGAGGGAGTAAGATAAGAGGTTCAAGCAGATATTCTTTAATAATTTCAAATGCCCTTTGGCAGTCATCCATCCACACACAACCTTGATCTTTTTTTAATAACTTAAAGATCGGTTCACATGTTGCAGCCATGTGGGAAATGAATCTGGAAATATAATTCAAACGCCCGAGGAAACCTATGACTTCCTTTTCAGTTCTTGGCGCTGACATCTCTTGAATTGCTTTGACTTTATCAGGGTAAACTTCAATTCCTTTCTGGCTAACAATGTCACCCAACAATTTCCCTGACCGAACACCGAAGGTGCATTTATTTGGATTCAAGCGGAGACGATACTTCCTCAAGCGCTGAAACAATTTCAACAAATCTTCTACATGCCCTTTTTCAGTTTGGGATTTGGGAATCATATCATCAACATATACTTCGATTTCCTTGTGCATTAGATCATGGAATAGGGTTGTCATAGCCCTCTGGTACGTTGCACCAGCGTTCTTCAACCCGAAGGGCATCACTCTGTAACAGAATGTTCCCCAGGGTGTGATAAACGTTGTTTTTTCCATGTCCTCTAGAGCCATTATTATTTGATTATACCAGGAAAATCCGTCCATGAACGAGAATAATTTGAATTTTGCTGTGCTATCCACTAACATATCAATGCGTGGCAATGGAAAATCATCTTTTTGACTAGCTTTATTTAGATATCTATAATCTACGCACATGCGAACTTTTCCGTCTTTTTTCGGTACTGGGACAATATTGGAAATCCATTGAGGATACAATGACATCACATGAAAACTAGCATTATTCTTCTTTAGAACCTCCTCTTTAATTTTCACTGCCATATCTGGGTGAGTTCTTCTCAACTTTTGTTTCATTGGCGGACACTCTGGCTTCAATGTTAAACGGTGCTCTACAATATATGTATGTAGACCAGGCATATCTTGATAAGACCATGCAAAAATATCCTCATACTCTTTCAACAGCTCAATCAACTTTCTCTTCACATCAGGATGCAGCAATGCTCCAATCTTGATTTCCTTTGGGTCTTCTTCTGAATCCAAATTGATCACTTCCAGTGGCTCTTTACATGGCTGAATGGTCTTTTCCTCGTGCTCAAGCAACCGTTAGACCTCTTCTGGAATCTCATCATAATCTTCTTCTTCATCCCCATACACAGGACATTCAAAGTTGGGAGAGGGTGCAGGGTCATTGTATTCAACGGGTTTTTTAATTAATCTGCACATATGATTTATGATTGCTTTTAGAAACCGACACATATAACAAGTGATCATGCATATTGAATTTCAGTTATTATTTATTTTGAAAGGTTTTTTTTATTACCATTTTCGAAGAGAAAGCAGAAAATAAAGACACAATTTGGGAAACAAAGACAACTTTTATTATTGATTTTAACAGTCACAACAAACAGATAAGCCCTACAACATTAATACTTCCACCTTGGGCAGAGTGAAAGTATTTTTTCAAAAATATTAACAAAACAAATTACTTTGAAACATGTATGCAAGAGGGAACATCAATAGTGATCCAGTTATGAACCCTAACTCCGTGCGTCACATAATTCGACATTTCCTGCTCTGCTTCATCTTCCACAACAACATTAATCCTGGAAACAGTTGGATGAAGATAACCCCCGCTACGGAAGATGTCTTGATACTTGCTCGCAACAGACTTCGGCTTCATGTCCTTACCTTTTTCATTCTTCAAAGAGAACCCCATGCTAACTCTGTTCTTGTTCACAGGTGGACCCACAATTTGTCCCCATACTTCACTATGACCCTTACGCACAACCTGCTGCGCATCCTTAAGTGAAACCATTGAATTCTCATTTCCTCTCATATTGTCAATGGATAAAGCTTGAAACTGGGTTTCAATAGCAGCTTCATCCGCCTCCACAATGCTGAAAGAGGACAAATGAGATATCAATAATGCTTGTTCCCCATTTATGATTACCATTTTCCCTTCTTGTACAAAATTCAGTTTCTGGTGTAAAGTTAAAGTGACAGCCCCTGCCTCATGTATCCACGGCCTTCCTAGAAAACAACTATAAGTGGGCACAATATCCATGACCTGAAAAGTTACCCGAAAAAAATGTGGTCCTATATGAATAGGCAAGTCCACTTCACCAATAACAGATTTCCTTGATCCATCAAATGCTTTCACAATGATGCCACTCGGGCGCATAGGTGTTCCTTTATATTTCAACTTCATAAGTGTACTCCTCGGTAAAACATTCGATGCAGATCCATTATCAATCAGCACATTGGATAGTGAATCATTCTTGCAGTTCATAGAGATATGGGGGGCCAGGTTGTGATTCCTTCCTTCATCTGGTAATTCATCATCGCAGAAACTCAAGTTATTACATGACATGATGTTCCCTATTACACTGATGAATTGGTCTATTGGTATATCAGTCTCCATAAAAGCTTGGTCCATTACCCTCATCAAGGATTCTCTGTGAGCAGAGGAGTTCATCAATAACCCCAGGATAGATATTTTTGAAGGAGTCTGCAGTAGCTAATCTATAATTCTGTAGTCTCTCATCTTCATTATCTTCAAAATATCATCCACTTATTTCTCTAACGCAACCCCACTAGTCTCACCCGTAGCCTTCTTGTGTTCAACATTCTCAACAATTTTCTTTCCAACACAAACATCTCTTCGAACAACTTGTGAAAACACACGACCGCTGCGAGTCACCCTTCTATTCTCAGCAATATTCCCAATATCAGGCATTGGATGGATGGGAACTTCCACTCCATCCTCTAAGATTGTAGCGTTGTATTTGTAAGGCACAACCTTCTCTAATTTGTAGGGGATAGGACTCGGCAAACTAATCATCAATGGTGTAACAACTGGCTTGCTATAATACTCAACATCAAGATGGGCGAGTTCCCCAAAACAAGGTACAATGACGCTTACCCGTTCTTCAACATAATCAGTCATTATTAAGTCATTTCTGGAAAACAAATACTCGTCTGAGGAGAAATACTCATCTGCGGAGGCATACTCTTCATCTGACTCTTCTTCAGTCAAACAAACCTCAACCATATCGACTTCATGGTAATCATCCCTTTGACTTATAACCTTGATAATTCCATTATCTAACAACAGTTGAACACCTTTCTTCATGATTGAACATCCTCGGGAATCTCGACAACAAACTCGGCAAGATCCATATTGGTGTTCCACCTGACCAGCCATATGGCAGAAGGTAGCATGAAATTTCACAAGGTCCTCATTCATATACTCTACATCAAAATTTATGAATTCTCCAGGACATCCAGAAACCATATTCACCTCCTCTTCATACTCTGACCTAGGCCTGATTATGTGGATTAGGCCCTCATCTATCATCTCCTATAAACAGCCTTTATCTTATTGCAACCCTGTATGTCAGTACGACAAATAGCACAACCGGTATGGTCATGCGTATAATAGCTAAATTCACAAAGGTCTGCATGCATTTTCACCAAATCTCCTCTAACCAGATTAATAACAAAAATCCGGAAGTCGCTTGGATAACCGACCACCATATTCACAACATTTACTCCCCCATGCTTGGGTAGAGGATTATCTTTCACATTAGGTCCTACATCCTTGAAAGATAGAACACCAGACTTCACCAATTTCTGCACCTCAGTCTTCAAAGGATAACAATTCTCAACATTATGCCCTGGTGCTCCCTGATGAAAAGCACATGTTTGGTCTGCCTTGTAATACCAAGGGAATGGTGATGGTATGGCGGGTGGTGATCGGGTCTGAACTAACTTCTTCTGAATCATTGCCGATAGTAACTCTGTATAGCTCATGGGAATAGGGTCATAACTCTCCCTTCTCTGACTATACCCTTGATTCTCCTGCTGTGACGGTCTCTGATAAGCAACAATAGTTGGAGTTTCACCCACAACTGGAGTAACTGAGGCGACTTTCTGATGAAGCTGATAATTCCTTCTAGGATTATTAACCCTCCTCTCTTGCATAACAACATTTTAATCCCCTTCCTTCTTCTTGGTAAACCCATAAGATGGTTTCTTCACACCTCCAGAACTTTCACTCTTCGTTAAACGGCTCTCTCTTACAGCCTCTTCTAAGCGGATACCCATTCCTACCATTTTAGTAAAGTCACTTGGCGCACTTGCTACCATCCTCTCGAAGTAGAAAGCACCCAGTGTTTTCGAGAAAATCTTAGTCATCTCCTTCTCTTCCATGGGAGGAATCACTTGGGCGGCTACCTTATGCCATCTTTGTGCATATTGTTTGAATGATTCCCTGTCTTTCTGAACCATGGCCATGAGTTGATAACGGTCAGGAGCCATGTCCATGTTGTACTTGTATTGTTTGATGAATGCTTCTCCAAAATCATTAAAAGTATGGATATTGGCATTGTCCAAACTCATATACCACTTCAGCACAGCACCGGTCAAACTATCCCGAAAAAAGTGAATCAGTAGACGCTAATCATCAGTATGGGTAGACATTCTCCTTACGTACATCACCAGATGAGAAAAAGGGCAAGTGTTGCCCTTGTACTTTTCAAACTCCGGGACATTAAATTTAGCAGGTATCTTAACATTCGGGACCAAGCATAACTCATTCACATTCTTCCCAAATAGTTCTTTTCCCCTGAGGGCCTTCATCTCTCTTTGCATTTTGTCAAACTGCTCTTGAAAATCATCCATTCTATCATAAATACCCAAGTCTTCACTCGGTGGATGGAAAGGATGACACATATCATCATTAACAAACGAAACCATATTTACCGAAGGAGGCACAACAGGAGCAGCATGCACCATAGGAGGTGCCGGAGTAACAATAGTCTGAACAATCGGAGTATCTTGAGGATCAAGATTGAAACCTTCAGGTGTAAAATTCTCTGGCATTCCCCATGGGTAACCTTGAGGCATGCGATTCTGAACAACAGCTGGAGTAGCAGATACGAGAACAGTCGGAGCTTCAGTAGTTACCCTTGTTGGTTGAGGTTGGACACTCGGTGGCTGATTCTGAGCAGCCACCAAAGCTTCCATCAGAGTAGTCAGATTGGCCATGCCGGCCTTCAAAGAAGAAACTTCCTCGCGTAGCTCGCGATTCTCTTGTTCTAGGTTGTCCATCTTCTTTCTGAAATTAGCCCGAGTGTTGTAGTCGTTAGTCAGCTTGCTGAACAAAGTAAAGAAGCTTGGTGAGACATTTGGATATGCATAACAAATGCAAGAAATATGTGAAATATGATGCATGATATGTAATGCGCATGATTTTATTTTATTATTTAATATTTTAAGGGATTTAAAATTTCTGGACATATTGCAAATATCAAAGTAAAAACGCATTTGAAATACTGAAATTTTTTATTATAACAACTCTAAAATGGATTACAAGCTTCAATTATCCCAAGTACAAGAAGAAAATAAAATCTAAAACCCTGAGAGGTAAAACTGATGGAGATCACTCTATACGCTGGCGCTTCCCTGTGAGCCTGGCAATCTGAGCCTTCAACTTCTAGTTTTCTTCCGCATGTCTGATGGAAACCTCCTTCCAATTACCTGAATCAGGAAGTGAGTAATCAACGTCTGATTGAGGCTTAGGAGAAAATAAATCCCCTAGCCTCTCCATAGTCTCTACAGCTCAACTCTTAAGGATCTCAATCAAGTCGTCTTTCTCCTTCAAGTCCGCTCTATAGGAAATCTCTAAAGTATGGAACTTGTTATTCCAAGTTTCCTTTTCTTGTTTCATCCTAACCAAAGCAAGTTGCAACTCTTCTAGATCATATAATAAGGGAGAAGTGGTCTTCACAAATAGATCAGGCATACGTGTTTCCCGGGAATACGACATCTTCAACTGAATAACTCTCGTTTGGATCCACTGAAGATATGGCTCCAAAGAAATAACACCCCTAGGTCCCAAATCCTTCCTACTCTTCTTATGAATGTGACGCCAGGCCTTCGTAATATGCTCCCTAGCTTCCCTATGGTATTCTCCTTCCTTCAGAAATAAACTACTCAAATGAATACTATTTGGTTTATCCCTCATCGGATAACCAAGCTATCATCGTGCAAGAACATGGTTATAGTTAATTCCTTCCTTTGTACCAAGAAGAGGTACATTGGGGAAACCACCACAACTGTCAATAATCTCTATATCCTGGTAAGCTCGATGATACCAATCAATATCTGAGTAAGTAAGTGCCATGATCTTAGGAGCCCAACGGGGTTCCTTCTTGACATCCCAAAAAGCATCAGACTGAGGCATATGAGAGATAAACCACTGATACAACAGAGGCGTGTAACAGATAATCATCCCCCCATGATAAGAATTCGGAAGATGAATAGAGTAATAAGCATCACCCAACAAGGTAGGAACTGGGTTTCCAATCATGAAGATCCTGATAGCATTAATGTCAACAAACTTGTCCACATTAGGAAATAAGAACAACCCGTAAGCAAGTAGTGCAAAGATGGCCTCAAAAACGAATGTACTCTTCATCCTGGAAAAGTAACGAGCTTTCTCTAATAAGAATTGAGCTGCTAATCCTCTAATCCCTCCTTTAGTAGTCATATAGGCTTCCACCTTAGACTTCCCCAGATGAATCAAAGCAACAATCTCATGTGGTTTTGGCTCACCCTCCAAACCATTAAAAGGAACACGACCGGTAACAGGTAAATCCAACAGATAAGAATACTCCTCCAGTGTAGGCATCAACTGATAGTCGGGAAAATTAAAGCAATGATACATTGGATCATAGAACTGGACTAAGGTCGAGAGAATACCCTCCTTCATCTTCAGCTTCATGAGAGGAATAATGGATCCATACTTCTTTCGAAAGTCTTTAGAACACTCGACCTCAGGAATTAGACTGATCAACTCATCTATCTTGGGATCCTTGAAAGTGTACTTCCCAGTCTTTCTCTTTCCAGAATCCATGGTTAAAAAGTACTTGAGATATTCACAAATGGTCAACTTTTAAATCCCTTGAAATAAGATCTCTCCAAAAGATGCTTATGAGTGCATGGATGCATGATGCAACAATCACACACAAGATCACACATATAGGGTTCATAGGTTCAACGTCACGAGCATGAGGTCGAAGGTACTACCCATAAGGTATTGGTCTAAAAGTTATCACCTTCCGAACAAGGTTCTAGAGGTTCCCAGAGTCTACATCCTTCCATCGGATATTACCAACTTCTCGATTAACTCGGTAATTAGTAATATTCTCAAGAAAGACTCGTCCGAGCATAGTATCGCATGATAACTATTTTCAGATTACTCTGTTATAGCTTCCGCACTACACCTAAAAGGCCAAGATTGGTTAGGTATTCTACGGTCCTCAGCTTCAGCAGGCTCCCAGGTTGAAAGCAGTACGTCTTCCCGATTACTCAGTAAACGACACTACTCCCTCAAAGTTAACATGACTATACGTCCCGTCCTATTTTAAATTTTGCCCAAGTCCGGGTATAGGACTTATGAGTAATCGCCAAGCTTCCTGAAAACATGGAAAATCCAGATAAACATTTATACAACATATAACACATAAACAACAATAGCACATATACAAATATAAACAAAGACAGGCTCAACCCACTTAGGGATGGACCAACAAGAGGTCAATCTTTCCCCAGTGAAGTCATCATTTTTCTGTAGCGGTAGAAATGTTTAAGACTAAGTCATTGGATTAACTTGACTTATACAGATCAAAATAAAAATCGCCACCGCGCTGTATTATTTCCAAAGGAATGGGAAAAGAGAGAATAACCAAAAAGAGGGGGGAAAGATTCAAGGTAAGGGGGTTGGTTATGCAAAGGGAAGGTATTAGCACCCTAAACATCTACGGTACTCCATAGGAACCTCTTTGAAAAAGCTGTATATTTTGGCTATAAAAATGAATGTTGTATAAAAAAATGGATGGTGGAGGTGAGAAAAGAAATATATTTTTTTATGATTTTTGCACCCGCCGCGGTTGCGAACCTTTAGTGCCTACATACCACCTTTTCGTGCAATAGGGGATCAGGTTACACGTAGTTCCTCTTTTAAAAATTTTAAAACACAAATGTGTTGGTCAATTTTATGAGATAAAATATCATCTTCGTTGTTCGTGTGGAAAACGTACCTACTACCCACAATCATGAGAAAGGAGAATTTGCATCATCTCAAAGTGGAGGATATGGCTTGGATTTTAAAATCAACAATGTCTCACTCAACACCCAAGTGGAAAATATCTCTCTTTACTACATATTATAGAAGTATAGTTGTTTGCATCACTACAAGGATTGACAAGAGTTCAATCTTTTGAGAAAAAGTTTAAAGATAAAAGCCAAAGTGGAAAGATGGTTTGAAATGAGATTGATTGGATTTTAGTCTTCTCACAAAAAATGTCAAAGTATTATTAAGTTTATTGAAGTTTATTTATGAAAATGTTTGAAAATGCATGGACCTAAGTCCATGTTTATTATGAAAGTGGTTCAAGTTTAAAACAAGAAGAATTTTCAAAAGGAGGGAGAATATTTTTTGAAATTAAAGAAGATGGGAGGAGAAGAAGAGGTTATCCTAAAGCATAAGGTAAAAGCTAGGGATAAGAACCATTTAACCAACAAGAAGCCAATACTTGACACTATGAGCCAAGATAGAATTCCCATTCTTCGGATTGAAACAAAACAAGCAATGATACTAGACCTCTTGAGAAAACCAAACTTCAAGTGTATTAAGTCTTCATAAAAATTGGGCAGAGTAACGGCTGTATACAGGTGAATTCCAGATTACAAACAAAGGGTGTAATCACAATAACCCGCACACAAAACAAAGAAACAACCCAATGTCTTAAGGTAAACCTCAAGAGCTCCAGACAAAATAATCAGATAAGATCACAAGGTCTCCAATCATAGGCCAAGGTTTCTAATCCTAAGTCCAAAAAGTCCAATGCTCCATAATGCCAAGGATAGTAACCAAATAGTCGAAGTATCATTAAAGATTTTTAGGGTTTATGTTGATTATTAGGTGTTTTGAAAAAAAAGAAAAAGCAAAGCTCAAGTGAGCAAAAATAAAAATGGCAAGAAAGTAAATACTCAAATGAGCAAAGATGAAAATGGCATGAAATGTAAATGCTAAAAGTAAATAGTGCATAAAAATAAAAGGGGCATATAAAAGAATAAAGGATAAAATCAATTATTAGTGATTAGTTGGATGATCATATTGAAACTTGCATTTGGAACTCATTAGAGGATTGGTAGAACCAAAGCCTCCACACAACAAGTTGCATTTGCTTTTTGTCAAGTATATCATCCATTTGGAATCCTCATGAGTACCATTTAATGATCAACTATGTTTAAGTGATCCACGTTGACCAAAGGTGTTGTAGATCCATTAGAGGATTGGTAGAACCAAAGCCTCCACACAATAAATCTCAAGGTTATTGGATCAAGGAGATCAAATTAACATACTTGGGCTTGCAAACGTAAGTTTGGGCCACGAATGATCATTTATTCGAATCGGGACAAAATTTAGCGTTATGTTAAGCAATCGTAAGTGGACTTATATAGAAGTCTCACCTATTTTGAGACCGGTAAATAGCAATCTATGCACCATTTGTTTTGAGACATGATATATAGATCATGCTCCAACAACATTTAGTGCAATAAGAAGGGGATGAGATGAAGAGGGGTGAGGGAGAATATACAAACCACTTTTGAATTAAATTTAATCAAACTATTATTAAAATCATTCATCCATTTTTTGTGGAGTTAGACTCAACACTATAGATCCAATGATGTTAATAAAGTTCATGATAAAAAATTTAACCCAAGATCAGCCAGAAAATAATCACAAAATAATATTACATTTTAATATATACAAAAAAAGTTTAAAAATAGAAATAAAAGAGAAAAATATCAACTATGTTCAAATTAATCAAGAAATAAAAAGTAAAACAATAGAAAAATCGGAAAAGGGCTCAAATGATTTTATAAATTTTTTGGTAGTTTTTTAAAGTCAGAAACTATTTTTAAAATTAAAAGAAAGGGGTAAAATAAAACAAAAATGATAAAAAAAATAGCAAAGTCAGAAACAAAAATAAAATAAGGTCACCAATATTTATCACAATATCATTGGATCATTCCATAATTTTTTCAGAATTTAAAAATACACAAAAGTATTTTTAAACTTTTAAAACAATTCCAATAAAGTGTAAATTTATAAAAAATACCAAAACACAAAATTAAATTGTGAAAAAAAATAAAATTCAGAAAGAGAATAATCAAAAATATTTTTCATAATTTTTTTCAGATTTTTTGGACTAAAAAAGAATTTTCTATGATTTTTTGAAGTTTAAAACAATTAAATATAAAAAATCTGAAAAGAAAATAAAAGTAAAAAATATGTGGACCATTGGATGAGAGTCAAAACACGTTAGTAATTAAATCCAAGGGATCTGGCGCACTGTGAATATCATGGTCATTAGTGAATAAAGCACTGAATCAATTATTAAATCAGAATTCAAAAATAACAAGTGGCGTGCCATCATTGGTTGGAAGATGACACATTGGTTATATTCAACCTCTAGCTAACGTGAATTGTAGGTCTCTCAAACTGTAAAATCAGAAGCTCAGGCCTATGACATTAGCTTCGTCTCTTCAAGACGAAGACAACCACACCCTCGCGCCAAATTTATATAAATTGTAGCTCAAGCAATTTGGAAAGAAAGTTTTGAAAAGGGATTTGAAATTTCATGGTCAAAACGTGTTTCCATTAAGAAGTAAGTGTTGCGAATAGAACCAGGGTAATGAGAGCATCACAATGATATCAAAGTTTTGAAGAATTGATGAAGGAATCTACCTATTGAAGTTGAGTTGCAGAGCTCTGAAACTAGACTTCTATGGAGCAATTTAGGGCACGATTCTTGAATGTAATTATATGGTTAGCTTCAGGGAAGGTCAAGGAAGGTGAATTAATGGAGAAATTGGATTGAAAAAGGCTTGGGAATGGATTTCGAAGTTGCTGAATTCTGAGTTATGGGACAAGTTTAAAAGGGTGATTCTGGCTATCCAAGCTTGAGAAAATGGATGGGATAGTTCATGTATTTATAGGAGAAGCAAATGAGATCAAAAGGAAGAGTGAACGATGCATTTTGGAGGGAATTCGTGCAAACCTGGTGCACAAGTGAAGTGGGATCTAGTTTTCACCAAAACTCATCCAATCTTTGCGTTTTGAGGTGTTAAACAATTCTGGAACTTCACTAAACATATTTAGAGGTAAAAACGCGTGGAAAACTTGTGATTAGAGGCCATATTATGGATTTCAAAATTCTGACTTGGTGAGAAATTCAGTTTCAAAGTGCCAACTTATGACCAATGGCATTTTCAACTCAAGGGGTCTTAAGGCATGATTCTTGATGCTTTAGAAAGATGAGGTTACAAGCTTTGCAATGGAAAAAAATGGAATCAAATGGATGCTTGATCTGAAAGTTGTGTTGAGTCAAAGTTGGAGAAAAAATGTTGACTTTCCATACTTAGAAATATTTCAAAATTTTCTTCAAAAGTGACATATAATGTCTTGCATCGAAACATAGCCTTCCACTTGGAATTTGCTCTTGACCAAAAAAGATGGCATGAAGTAGATCTCTTGAATGAAATTTTGAAGCTGGAACCATTCAAAATCTCCAAAAATTGAGAGAGTTATGAATTGTTGAAGTTGGCAAAAAATCATGAAATGACCTATAATCTTTTGTATCCTTAAGGAAATTTCCATCCATTTTATCACTTTGCACATAAAAGAAGTCATAAAGTTCACATCCTCAAGATGATTATGGAAAAGGAATGGGCTCAAGGTGATAAAAATTGATCAAGTTATGATCATTTGAAGTTACACATGAAAAATTGGGGATTCATATAGTGGACTTGTAATCTTTCTTCCTCATCAAGTTTCTTCTACATGAAAACTCCTTGGAAATTTTGAAGTGATTTGCTAATACCCCTTTTAAGAGAATGATTTCTTTGGAATCACTCAAAGATGACAAAAGTTGAGCAAGATATATTCCTTTGAAGTTCAAAACCCTAGCTCCTAGATTAAGAACATGCCTTGAGGAACTTTGACAATTTTGAACAAACTTCTTATACCAAAACAAATGCTTTGTAAATATAAGTTGTTGAGGATGATAATGAGAACTCATAGCAACCACAACCACTTCCATATCTTGAGAATTTAGATAAATATTCACTTGTGACCAATGAGACAAGGCCTTGTCCAACCATGCCAACTTCTTCAATCAAACCCTTGCACCTTTGAATCAATCTTGATAACTTGGAAATGTAGTGAACAAAAATAACCTTGTCATTCCATCCCTTCCAAAACAACTTCAATGGTGAGGTTTTAACTTCTTAAGCTTCATTGACTAGGTCATGTAAATAAACTCATGAACCCATGGATCATATTGCTAAGCCCTATTGCTTTTACCTACATTGTTGACAAGTAAGACAAACCAACATTGTATTTTATTAATTAAAAGGAAAGTCAAAACAAAACATGAATAATTACACAAGAAAAACAAGTGAAGGTGCTTGGTGATTCCTCCTAGAGCAAAAGCTAAAGATAGGGAGAAGAACCAAACCCAAGTGTGTGACCTTATTGTGATTGAATTGATATGATATGATGAAGGGATCTTATGGGGGAAAATTGGGGTACAAAACTTAGGTTTAGGCTTGCATGGAGTTTGTAGGTAAGTACCCTCTTGATGTTTAGTTGGCTCAACATGTCCTAAAGAAGTAAACGGGTTCTAGGGATCTCAATATCACTGGTTTTTCCCACAAGCTTTGCTTAACACAAAAATTGACTTGCCACCAAAAAAAACCCGGGAGTCGAAACTCAATGAGCATAGTATCGAGTATCAACCAACTTCATACTGCACCAAAGTCAGATATCTCACTACCTTCTAATGGCTAAGTTGGGTCAATTAAGGTTCTAAAGGTCAGTTAATGCTTATGACACAACGCGACAACCTAGTATTCTCCCTGACTAACTCGAGGGACACCAATACCAACCAATGTGTCGCACTAACGTAACCATCAATTCAAACATATCATTATACACTGTATAGTTTCCATGATCTATTGCAACTTACCTAAAATGCCCCCAGATCCGGGTGTATGATCTTTGCAAGAAAAGTAAACTCGAGCAACCCTCAAATGTAAAGCATACAAAGAAAACAAGGAAAGAATTTAAAATGATCTAACTCTAAGATAACCCCACTTTTTAGTACTTCCCCAGCAGAGTCACTGGTTTTGAAATACGGTGGGAGAACTGACTTGGTTTTGCATTTTATCGCAAATGTTGCGGATAGCAAGAGTCGTCACCGACTTTTCTTTTATCCAATAAAGAAAGGGAGAAAAGAATAGGAAAGACCTTTGAGATTTATTGAGTTCAGGGGGTAGGTTATGAAAATGGAAGGTGTTAGCACCCTTTTCATCCGTAGTTATCTATCGGCTCTTAATCGCTAGCTCACTTTGTTTGAAAATGCTTTGTGTTGGGTATGTTTGAAAACATTTTTAAAATTCCAATAGTAAGGCAAGACTTTGAAATGATTCTTATATTGTTTAAGAATGCGTACAAAGTGTTTGTTTTTGAAAATATTTCAGAAAAGTGTTTTGTGTGAAAAAGATATTTTAAATTATTCGTGAGCAAGCGATTAAGAGCTATCTACCTACTCAAAGTATTTCGTGTTATTTTCTTCTTCCTTTAGATAATGCTATCCTACCATTAATTAGTAAGAAGCCCCATCATTAGATGTGAAGGGACATGCGCGGTTCATAGTACAGTCATAGAAGGTGTAACACGGTGGGAGAACTGACATGGTCGTTTCGCATTTGATTGCAAATGTTGCGGTTAGCAAGAGTCGCCACTGACTTTTCTTTTATCCAAAAAGGAAAGGCTGAAAAGAACAGGAAAGACCTTTGAGATGTTTTCTTGAGTTTAGGTAAACTTTGTAATGATTCTCGTTCGTAAATACAAAGTGTTGATCTTTTGAAAATGTTTTCAAGTTTGAAAGATGTTTTTTGAAAGTGTTGGTGTTTGTTTTTGAAAATAGCAAGGATGTTTTGGTTTTGAAATTGAGCAAGCAACTAGGAACAATCTACCTACTCAAAAGTCTTTCATGTTTATTTTCCTCTTTCCTTTGACATTGTTATCTTACCATTGACTTGGTAAGTAACCCTATCTTTGGATGTAAAAGGGACGGGTGTGGGTCATCATATAACCATGATTAGCAATGTTGCAAGATATCTTAGCATTTTCTTTAGGGGCTAAGATCATTTTGAAAGGCAACATGGATAGCGTCATCGAGGGACTATGATGTTGTATTTTTTGCTTGTTCTTGCTAAGATACCTCACATGAATAATATGGCCATTCTTTTAAGGCAACAAAGTGGGTTTACCCTAAGGGTGGATGTGTGCAAGTGTATTGGTTTACATGATTGATTTGTCTTTGATTAGGGTTTGCTATTTGTTGGTTTTAATCTTTCCATACAAATCCTAATTACTAGCATTTGTATATAAAGCATTTAAATTACGGAAAAATAAAAATACTAAGCTATTACATCATTTAGGGGAGGGGGTGTACAAATTTACAATTGGAGAATTGCAAGAAATTAAATCTAAATAATTATTACAACCATATTGAATTTGAATAAATGTACAAAAATAAAGATAAAATGCAAGAATATAAAATGTAAGAAGAAATGTGATTTTTTGTTTGGTTTTCATAAAAAAAGGTTTTTTTGACCTAGTTAACTAAAATAAAATAATTAACTAAAAAAATAAGAAAATTAAGATTAAGTTAGTAAAATAGATTAATTTAAAGAAAAGTATTTTTTTAGGGTTTTTCTTATGAAAGTTTTTATCTTAATGAAAATATGAATGAGAATTAATTAATTAGAATAAACCTAAGCCCTAAATTAATTTTACTCACAAGAAATAATATTATAGTCAAACCCTAGTCTAAATATTTATTGAAAAGAAATTAATTTATTAAATGAAAAATGTTTTTGTGTTCTTTTAATTTAATGAAGAAAAATAAACTAAATAAATATCAATAATAAAATATAAATATTTTTTGGATTTTTTATTAATGAAAATAATAATAATAATAATAATAATAATGGTAATATTAATAATAAATAAAATATAGAATGAAAATAAAATATAAAAAAAAGAAAGAAAATAAAATAACAAAGAAAAATAAATGGGCCAGGGGAGTAAACAACAAGACAGGGGGTCAGAAGTAGCAAAAAAAGTAAGGCCCAGTCATTTGGAGGCCCAGGCGCTGCAAGAATAAAAAAAAGTAAGGAAAATGTGGAAAAAAAGGCAAAAGGCAGCGCGCTGAGGTTCGAACCCATGACCTCTTGATTACCAGCGTGCTGCCTTACCACTAGGGTGGCTATACATCTGTTAATATAACTGAAATGATAAATATATAATACAAAATAAGTCCTGAATACACTTATTTTGGAATTGTTGCTGGTGTGATAATTGTTTGTGTATGTTATTTAGAAGCTTTTGAAAGTAAAAGGCCAAGAAACGTATGAGCAAATTTAGAGATTGGATTCAAAACTCAGAAATGGCAAGTTTTGAGATGTTTTTGGTGGTTCTATGTTTTAGGAGGTTTCGAGGCTTGAGCATGCGTGTGTTTTATTGCAAATGACTTGTGTTTATGTATGTATATTTTTTTGGATACTTGAGGTGGTTAGAAGTACAAGATCACATGTTTTTGCTTCTTGACTTGTTTTTGAAGTAAGGTTGACAAACATGGTTTCAATGCATAGTACAAAGCTATATAGAGTGGTTACCAACTTTAAACATGCTTATATGACTTTGTAGAGGAAGTTTGTGCAGAAAGAACAAGTGCAAAGCTCAATTCAAATTGACTTTGCATAAAGCTTGCTTTATGTAAATGGAAATGGTGCCTTTGTGCCATTAATGGAAAATTAACTTGGATAAAGCTTGAATCAAGTGGATAATAGCTCAAAAGCAAGTGTAATCTTATGATTATGGAGACATATTGAGGTTTAGAGGCCTGCAAAGCAAGATTGTGCAACATAGGTTTGAGATTTGAATTTTGTTCATCACAAAATTTGCCTTGTAAAACAACTTGAAACCCCAACTTCTGACCTTCGATTCTCCTTGCTTACAAATGATCTCAAGGAGTTCTTAGACATTTTATAAAGCTTGTAATGTTCTCTACAACCCCTCTTTGAATCACTTTTTCAAAATTCAAATGGAACTATGTGAAACTTGGGTCAGAAGTTAGGTCAAAATCCTGACCTAAAATGTTCAAAGTTTCACTAAGTGTTTTAGTTTCATGACCATGACTTCATGGATTATTAACTTGAGATCCAAGCATTTTTAGGAGAAGTTGTGTAAAGAAATGTTGTAGATATCATGTAGATCTATAACTTTCATGTTTAAAGTTTCTTTTGAATCATCTTGCATCATGGTGAAAAATTGGTTCAAAGTTGTGAAAAAATATGAAGTTTTCAACACAGAAAAATTTCTAAGTTTGAAAACTTTGACTTTTCAAAATGAAATCTTGACTTTTTGATTTCTTGATGAAAAAGTTTCATATTTTGACACGTTTTGATGAATTGTGATCTTTGACACTTGATTTTGACCAAAAAGTCAAAGTTTGAATTTTCAGTGTACAGTTGACTTTTGATCAGTTGACTGAAAATCAACTATCAATCAATTGATCTTGAGCAATTTTTTGAGTCATGCCATTAGGTCAAAATGATGCAATTGAACTCTTGAGATCATTCCTCAAACCAACTAACCATTTTCTAGGTCAAAAATATAAAATTTCCCTTTCTCAGTCAAAACCCTAATTTTGACCATTTTTGCCTTTTGATGATCTGATCAAATTTCTTGAGGAATTGTGGTCCAAACTTGATCAAATGATGCATATGAGTTTATAATGTTTATATGGATAAAGTTTGACTGTAAATTGGCCACAATTGACTTTTTACCCAATCTAGTTGATTTCTAGGTCAACTGCTCAATTGACTAAGCAAAAATGTGATCCAAGGCTTGAAACTTGACATGAGTAATATTGGGGGTCCATAATGATCCATGAAAGTCATATGAGTAATTAAAAGTTCAATTATCCTTGTGCAATCTCAAACCCTAATTTCAGTCATCAATGCTTAAGAAGGTGTCTTGAGCTGATCAATCCTTGTGCAGTCGTGAACCCAAGGAGATCTTGTGAGAAAATATTTGATAAATGAGAGGGAAAATTTTTGGGTACAACAACTTCCCCTTTTCAATCTTCTTAAACCTAAAGAGTTAGATTGGCGGATCCTCCATTCGTGACTTGAAGGTGGAAGATGATTGGACACTAGAGTGCCCAGAAATTTGCACTCGAAGTTGAAATCGGAATGGGCTTATAGATGCCATCCAAAGGTGACTGTTGACAGAGAATGTACTAAGTCTGAACTTGATTTCAACTAGAAAAGAATCAGAATAAATCTTTGTGTGGTTTATCTAAACCAGAGAAAGTTCCTGTAGGAAAGAATCAGAATAAATCGTTGAGAAATTTACCTGAACCCGAAATGTTCCTTTGGAGAGTATCAGGATAAATTGTTGAGGGGTTTAAACTGAAACAAAGAGATCTTGAGTATTCTTTAACTGGAAAGAATCAGAGTAAATCTTTGTGTGATTTATCTGAACCAGAGAAAGCATATGTGGGAAAGAATCAGAATAAATCCTTGAGAGATTTATATGAACCCGGGAAAGTGTCTGCGGGAAAGAATCAGAATAAATCGTTGAGAGATTTATCTGAACCCGAAATGTTCCTTTGGAAAGTATCAGGATAAAACGTTGAGGGGTTTAAACTGAACCAAAAAAGATCTTGAATATTCTTTAACTGGAAAGAATTAGATTATATCTTTGTGTGATTTATCTGAACCAGAGAAAGCGTCTGCGAGAAAGAATCAGGATAAATCATTGAGAGATTTATCCGAACCCGAGAAAGCGTCTACGGGAAAGAATCAGAATAAATCATTGAGAGATTTATCTGAACCAGTAGGGATCTGGAGAAGAATCGGAACAAATCATTGATAGATTTATCTGAACCAGAGAAGACAGATGCGAGAAAAGAATCAGAATAAATTGTTGATATATTTAAACTAAACCGGCAAGAGTCTGAAAGAAACATCTGTTGTATAGACGGTTGACCAATCCTTTCTTGAGAATTGATCTGTAATTGACTTGTTGAAAATTTGATGATAATTTTCTGTTGATTGATATTTCCTGAAAAAGATGAAAGGTTAGTTGTATGCAATGAAATGCATGGTGTAATGATGTTCTCAAAATAAATGAGATTGTGTCGTATGTATTTGTGCTGTCAATGTTATGACATATAGATGCAATGTATGGACACGTTAATTTTTATGCCGCAGTGTTGCTGGGGAAAATAAATCCTGGAGTACCGCTGGGTACAAAGGGTGTAAGTCCTCATGTTTTGAAGTTGCTGATGAGTTGATGAGCTTCCATTTATTAGAGAAGTAAACTCTATTGTGTAAAGGAAACACCGTGTATTTCTTGTGAAATCCTGTTGGGGAATCATGAGAAATTGGGCGACTTTTACTGGGGAGTGATAACTGGAAGTTTTGTTCCACCGGGGATGTGAGAGAGCTTGATATCATTAAGCTGCCCACTGTGGGGGATTTTGTGGAATAGTCTAAAGACATTATCCGATTTCTTAAAGCCATTTGATTGTCTTTCTATTTTATGTTCTTTTTTTGTTCATTTGTAAACAGTAGTCACGTTCAAATGCATATGCTTAAAAATAAATCATTTGACATTTTTGTAAACAAAACACAGAAATAAAGAAAAACAGATATTTTTTCCCTTTCAAAGGGATATCTTTGTATTAACTTGAATAAGTATTTTTGTACAATGAGACGAACATTCTAGTAAGAGAACGTCGTCGTAGAAAATGAAATTTTAGTACAAAGAAAAGATAGCTATGTGAAATAATCCAATGGGGTTCCCTTTCTGCTATAGCCTTCGTGTCCCTGAGCGTCTTGTCCACTTGCTGCCTTGTCTGAAGTTGATCGGATTGATCAGAACCGCTGAGTTTGTTAGTCGAAGCTGAAGGTTATCTGTAAGGTGATCCAACGGGACATAGTCATACACTTTAATTCCCTAACTTTTTCCTGGACCGCCCTTTCAGGTTTTCAGTCCACCGGGATACCCTTTTTTGCCCAAGTATCCCTTTCAGGTTTTCAACTTGCCAGGTGTACAGATTTTTTGTTTTATCAATTTTTACCTGAACCTTTTTGGTTCACCAGGATGCCCTTGTTTTTCCTAGGTGTGTCAAACTAGAGGGTATCTTATGCGTAGTATCTTTTGACTATGTCTGCACTCACAGGGTGTGGAAGGTCGTTGCCATCCATAGTAGTTAAGATCATTGCTCCACCAGAGAATATGCTTTTGATCACAAATTCTCCTTCGTATGTAGGAGTCCATTTTCCCCTGGGAACACCTTGTGGCAATATGATACACTTGATTACCAAGTCACCAACCTGATATACCTGTTGTCTGACCTTTTTGTTAAAAGCCTTGATCATACGTTTTTGGTACATCTGGCCGTGACAGACAGCCGTAAGCCTCTTCTAATCAATTAGGTTTAACTGGTCAAGTCGAGTTTGGATCCAATTGTCTTCACTCAACCCTGCATCCCTTATGATTCTCAGAGAAGGTATTTGGACTTCAATTGGTAGAACAACTTCCATGTCATATACCAAGGAAAATGGAGTTGCCCCTGTTGATGTGTGAGCCGTGGTACGGTAACCATGGAGAGAGAATGGTAGCATCTCATGCCAGTCCTTGTAGGTTACTATCATTTTTTGTATGATCTTCTTGATGTTCTTATTTGCAGCTTCGACAACACCATTCATCTTTGGTCGGTAGGGGGAAGAATTATGGTGTTGGATCTTGAATTGTGTGTATAGTGTCGTGATCATAGTATTGTTGAGATTCGTATCATTGTCTGTGATGATTCTCTCTGGGATACCGTACCGATAGATGATATTCTTTTTTATGAAAGGGGCCACAACATTCTTGGTAACGGAAGCGAAAGAAGCTGCCTCAACCCACTTCGTGAAATAGTCGATGGCCACCAAGATGAAGCGGTGTCCATTAGAAGCTATAGGTTTGATTTCTCCAATCATATCGATGCCCCACATCGCGAATAGCAAGGGAGAAATTAGGACATTTAGAGGAACTGGAGGCACATGCACTTTGTCAGCATAGATCTGACACTTGTGACAGGTTCGTGAATGCTGATAGCAATCTGCTTCCATGGTAGACCAGTAGTACCCTGCCCGTAGGATCTTCTTAGCCATCGTATGTCCACTAGAATGGGTGCCAAAAGTGCCTTCATGTAGATCAGCCATGATATTTTCTGCCTCAGCCTTGTCTACGCAACAAAGCAAAACAGATTCATGGTTGCGCTTGTAGAGAATGCCATTACTAAGGAAGAACTTAGTAGAGAATCTCCTTAAGAATTTCTTATCATTGACTGAAGCTCCTTCCAGATACTCTTGAGCCTCGAGATACCTCTTAACTTCACGGAACCAAGGCTGGCCCACTACTTCTTCAGTATCGATCTCGTGACAGTAAGTTGGTTCATCCATCCATTCAATGGTGATCTGGGGAGCCTCGTTACCCCACTTGAGTTTAAACATGGATGACATGGTGGCTAGCGCGTCTGCTAGTTGATTCTCCTCTCGTGGAAAATGCTCAAAGGTAATTTCCTAGAAATGTGGGATTAATGTCAACACATGTTCTTAGTAGGGGATAAGGTTAGGGTGCTTCGTATCCCCATTCTCCTTTGATCTGACTGATGACTAAGGATGAATCTCCAAATACACTTAAGGATTTGATTCCCAAATCTATGGCAACTTTGAGACCAAAAATATACGCTTCGTATTCGACCATATTATTAGTACAGTTGAAGCAAAGTCTTGCGGTAAAGGGAGTATGACATCCTTCAGGGGATATGATTACATAACCTATGCCATTTCTGAGTGCGTTTGAGGCTTCGTCAAAAACCAAGGTCCATCGGGATCCTTGTCCAGGTCCTTCATATGGTCTGAGTTCTTCACAGTTGTTTACTATCATAATGTCTTCATATGGGAATTAGAATTTCATGGACTGATAGTCATCCACAGCTTGATGAGCAAGGTGATCGGCTAGTACATTGCCCTTTATTGCTTTTTGGGTAGTGTACTGAATGTCGTATTCTGTTAGGATCATCTGCCATCTTGCTATTCTCCCAGAGAGGGCAGGCTTCTCGAATATGTATTTAATTAGATCCATCTTGGATATCAACAAGGTAGTATGGGTCAACATATACTGTCTTAGCCGACGAGCAGCCCATGCCAGAGCGTAGCAAGTTTTCTCGAGCAGTGAATATCTTGTTTCACAGTCGGTAAACTTTTTACTCAGGTAGTAAATAGCATGCTCTTTTCGGACAGACTCGTCATGCTTCCCCATCACACACCCCATTGAATTTTCCAAAACAGTTAGATACATGATCAATGGTCTTCCCTCGACTGGAGATATCAAAATAGGAGGCTCTTGAAGGAACTCATTGATCTTGTCGAAGGTAACTTAGCATTCATCATTCCATTTGACTACTTGATCTTTCTTCAGTAATTTGAAGATTGGTTCACAAGTAACTGTTAAGTGAGAAATGAATCTGGAAATGTAGTTTAGCCGTCCTAAGAATCCTCTGACTTCCCTCTCGGTGCTAGGAGCAGGCATTTCTTGTATTTCTTTCACCTTGGCAGGGTCCACTTCGATACCTTTACCGCTGACGACGAAGCCTAGGAGTTTACCGGACCTCACCCCAAAGATGCATTTATTCGAGTTCAGCCTTAGCTTGTATTTCTTTAACCTCTCAAACAGTTTCTGTAAATGGTCAAGATGTTCCTCTTCAGTTTGATATCTGGCTATCATGTTGTCCACATAGACCTCTATTTCGTGATGTATCATGTCGTGAAATAGAGCTACCATGGCACGCTGATAGGTTTCCCCAACGTTCTTCAACCCGAATGGCATAACCTTGTAACAGAATGTGCCCCACTGTGTGACAAAGTTCGTTTTCTCCATGTCCTCAGGTGCCATTTTGATATAGTTGTAGCCTTAGAAACCATCCATGAATGAGAACACTTTATGCTGTGTGGTATTGTCAACCAGAATATCGATGTGGGGAAGTGGGAAATCATCCTTAGGGCTTGCCCTATTCAAATCTCTGTAGTCCACGCACATGCGTACTTTGCCGTCCTTTTTAGGCACTCGAACAACATTGGCGTCCCATTGTGGATAAGAGGAGACGACTAAGAATCCGGCATTGAATTGTTTCATGACTTCAGCCTTGATCTTTTCTGACATTTCTGGCCTCATGCGGCAGACTTTCTGTTTTATCGGAGGGCAGTCTTCTTTTGTCGGTAGACGATGGACCACGATATCAACATCAAGTCCCGGCATGTCTTCGTACGACCAGGAAAAGACCTCAACATAGTAATGTAGCAACTGAGTTAGACGCTTCTTGACATTGGGTTCCAGATTGGCTCTTACCTTGACTTCTTTCTTGTCTTCTTCGGTACCTAGGTTAACTGTGTCCACTGGTTCTTCGTGGGGCTGTATGGTTCTTTCTTCCTATTGTAGTAACCTTTGGCTAGTTCCCCTGGCACTTCACAATCTTCCTCACCTTTGTCTTCAGCTTGGTAGATTATATTTTCAGAGTCACAAAAGGCCATAGTAGAATCCTTACCCATGGGATCCTGAGTGGATGTATATCTGCATTTTGAATGTGAGTGTATGTAAGAGTATAGCTATCTTTGAAAGAAATAAAAATGTAGAAAAAGAAAGACAAAGAGCACAAAGTTTGTATGCAAAAACGTCCATGATTCATTGATGACATATGAAAATGAGGTAACAACCCTTACAAATGGATCGTTGTGCCTAGGGTAAGACACAAGGTTTTAAAAGTCTGAATTGTTTAATTATTACAAACCCGACAAAAATTTAAAGACAATTACTGTTGGATAAAAGTAATTGGGACAAAATCTTTAGCTTCCCAGTTGCTGAGTCATCCATTGATGGTTGGGAAAATCCAATCTTCTAGGTCACAACTGTCATCATCATCCTCCACCGTGTTGACTCTGTGGTTGCTGATATTCAAAGGTGATCCCTCAGCACGAGCACGGCGAACAGCTTTCTGGGTTCCTGAAGTGAAACCCAAACCAAATTTTTCAGATTTGTAAGGGATATCCGGAAGTTGGCCCCAAATAGTACATCCACCTTCTTCGATCACTGCCTTGGCATCTTTCAGAAAAGACATTTTTAGTGGAGGTCTTTTAATCTTAGGGACTTAGGAAACAGTCTTGGTAGTTGCCACTATTTGTGGGACTTCCTCGAAGTGCTGAAATGGAGTTTCAATGAATTCACCATCCAATTCCACGTATCTGAAGGAGTTCAAGTGACATATATTCATCTTCTCCATGGACAATAATGATTTTTCCCTTTGTTGGGTATTTCAGCATCTGATGTAATGTAGAGGTGACGGCACCAGCGTCATGAATCCAAGGTCGGCCCAACAAACATGAATATGAAGGGCGAATGTCCATCACATAAAAAGTTGAATCAAAGGATTGAGTTCCAACTTTTATGGGGATGTCCACCTCCCCATGCACCATTCTCTTTGAACTGTCGAAGGCCCTTACCACTATGTTGCTGGGTTTTAAGGTCAGACCTTCACAGTTGAGTCTATCAAGAGCCTTCTTAGGCAGCAAATTCAAAGACGAACCGATATCAACCAAGACGTGGGCCAAAGCTGTGCCCCTGCATTCGACAGAGATATGCAATGCCTCGTTATGTTTCCTCCCTCTCGGTGTCAGCTTAGCATCGGAAAAGCCTAAACAAATGTCAGCGGTCAAACTGGCCACACAGTCTTGGAACTAATCAGCAGAGGCTTCTTATGGAACATGGGCAATTTTAAGAAATTTCACCAAGGCCTTCGCATGAGCCTTGGAGCACAACAATAAAGCCAGCATGGAAATCTTTGACGGAGTCTGTCCTAGCTATTCGACTATGTTGTAGTCATTTCTCTTTATAATTTTCATAATTTCTTCCATCTCCTTTTGGGAGGCTTCCGGGATAGATACTGATTGTGCCTTCATCCAGACAGGCTCAACCAGAATGCCTTTGCCCCGAGTATCGCTCGACTTGGTGGTAGGGGTGTCAGTAAGGATAACCATAGGAATTGTAGTAGTAGTGTCAACAGGAACAGAAGTAGGGATGATTCTAGGACCGATAACAGTCTTTAGAGGAGCAATCTCTTGGGAGAATACTCTTCCACTTCGGGTTATCTTGCTGGTTCCCGCAATGTTGAAGATGTTGGGGTCAGCCTTCTCAAAAATTGAGTCTTCATCAGCCAGCCAATCCTGTTTGACGCTATGATAGTAGACATCACCCCCCATAATTCCAGGGGGACAGTTTTATCTGATGAGTACGGGATTGGTCCTGGCATAGTAATTATCAGTGGAGTCACCTTAGGAACTGATGTAATCCTAATGGTTCTTTTGGTGGAGACCCTGGAAGGATTGGCGGAAATGGTTACTATTGAAACATCATTGTAAGAAATGGTTGGAATAGAAGTCTTTTCAAATAAAATCTCTTTGTCATCCATTAGGCGTTGGACACCTGCTTTCAATAAATGACAGACAGTTGGTAGGGATAAACAGAGGTGGCAGCCTTCGCCACAACCCGGGAATAAACCAGCTTTCAACATGTTCCTCTTGACAGTCAAGAGAGGAGTAACAAGTTCATCAACAGCAGTAACAAACATATCATCTTCAACAGCGTTAACATCACGACCATGCTTGGGCATAGGAGCGGTGATAACATTTGGGATTTCAGGAGCATCAAATTCAATTTCTTTTGCTTCGAGAAGGTCTTGCACCTTGTTTTTCAAAGCCCAACAATTGTTGGTATCATGGAATGGACTTTCTGAATGGTAAGCACAGCGAGCATTAGGGTGGTAAAGAGGAGAGGTCGTGTTGGGATTCTTCACGGCTTCCTTCAAAGTTACCAGATTAGATCTCAATAAATGTAGTAGGACTTGAGATAGTGTCATATTTATTCAGGTAAATTGTCTTACTGGTCTTTCCATTCTAGGCTCGTTGCTCCCTTGTTGAGTAGGTGCAGGCTTAGGGATCATGACGGCCCCTACCATTGGACGAAGTTCAGTTCGGTCCTGATTCCTTTGAGGGTATACATCACCAACTTCTTTATTCCCAATAAATGGTTTTCTCACGGCACTGGAGGATGCGTACTTTTGGATCTTTCCACTCTTTCCACAATCAAGATTAATTCAGTGAAGCCTGCTGAGGAGCTTCCAATTAGATGATTGAAGAAAGGACCGGACAGGGTACCCAGAAACATGTCTACTAGCTCTCTTTCAGACAGGGGAGGCTGGACTCTTCCTGCTAAGTCCCTCCATTTTTGAGCGTAGTCTTTGAAACCTTCGCTTGAAACCATAGCCATACTCTGGAGTTGAGTACAGGTGGGAGCAAGGTCTGTGTTGTACTGATACTGTTTATAAAAATCAGCGGCAAGGTCTTCCTAATTATGGATATTGGCCCTTTCTAGTTGGTAGATCCAATCTAGCTGAGTTCCGAATAAATTGTCTTGAAAGAAGTGGACCCACAAATCTCTGTTAGAAGTGTGAGACAATATCTTCCTCACATAACATCAGAGATGCATCTTGGGGCACGAAACCCTGTCGTACTTAGCAAATATTGGTGCTTTGAACTTTAGTGGAATAACAATCCCAGACACCAAACCCAAATCTTCAAAGTCCAACCCGGGCACTTTCTGAATCTCCATTGCACTTATACGCTCTTCCAGATGTTTGTATTTGTCATCAGTCGGAGGATACTGTTCTTCAGAGTAATCCTCTTCTTCTTCCTCTTCAGATTCTGGCTGGGAAGTCACTTCCTTGCCTTTCCCTTCTTGATTGTCTTTTTCACCAGATGATGTTGTGAAGTCTAAGGTCCGTCTGGCTAGCCCTGGGGACCTTCTTCCTAGATTCAGAACACCGGTTGCTTTCTTTGCTTTCTTCTTCTTTTCTTCAATCAGCAAAGTTTTCAAATCCTCTTGTTCTTTGGCTAGAGTCAAGAACATCTGTTGAAACTGAGCATTCTGCGCCTGGAGGTCTTTTACTGTCTGCTCGAGATCCATCTTACTGAAATAAACAGTAGAAAGATAAGGAGACCTGTGGTAAGAAACCTGCTTATGTTATGATGAATGGAGATGCATATGCAATGATTTCAAGGAAATTAGAGATTTAAATTTGCTTTAGACCAAAAGGGAACACACGTTATATTAATAAATCAAAGTTTGAGTATATCATGCCTCTTTGGGCTTACAAAGAAATACAAAAACTCTAAGATAAAAAAGTTGTACGCATCCTTTTTGGTGCGATGTAGGCGTTCAGACTCCGCTCCTCATGAAGCTGGTTGGTGAGTTCCAGAACTTTCTTCTTGTTGGCGTAGAATTGGGCCTCGAAAGTGTCTCGCTCCCCCTTAAGCTGTATCCAATTCCTTTGCAAGTATTCAAGATAGGTGGGCATGTCAGGATGTAGGATAGTGTATGGAACATCTCCTTCCACAACAGGCTCTATGATAACTGGGAGAATGGAGGGGTAAGGAATCATAAGACTTTGAGCACAAGCTCGTACCCATTTGAGGTAAGGCTCAAGAGGGATGGAATTCTTGTGCCCCAATGTCTTGCTATCTACCTTGTTTAACATCCTCCAAGCTCGGATAAACCTATGGTGGTGACCTTGATCGTTGTTCTCGTAGTCAAATACCAACCCTTGAATAAGCATCTCATGTGGGCCATCCCTTTGGGCGTAACCAAACTGTCTTAAGGCTAAGCAGGGGTTGTAGTTGATACCTCCTCTAATGCCAAGTAAGGGGACATTAAGGAATTCTCATCAACGATCGATAATAGCAACATTCTCTATAGATCGGGAACACTAATGAATATCTGAATGTTTGAGCATTATTAACCTATGTGACCACCTTGAACCTTTCTCATTCTTCAATACAGATTGGGGAAGATGCGAAATAAACCATCTTGCCAAAAGAGGAGTACAACACATAAGGATACCTCTTTTCCTCATAGTGCGAGTGTGAAAAGAATGTAGGATGTCTCCTAACAAAGTAGGCACCGAGTTACGAGACATGAAGATTTTGATGGCGTTTACATCTATGAGTTGGTTAGGATTTGGAAACAAAACCATCCCATAAATGAGGATAGCCACAATTTCCTCAAAAGCTTGCAAGTCTAAGAAGTTCCAACAGTTTTGGGCTTTCTTAAACAAGAACTTGGCTAAGAAACCTTTGACACCACTCCTTGTTTCCCAATTAGTTGTGACATCAAATGGTTGCAAGTGTAAGGCTTGAGCAATCTCTTATGGTATTGGATCTCTTTCCTTACCATTGAAAGGTAGTTGATTGAGAATGGGAATCTCAAGAGTTGGGAGAAGTCTTCCAATGTTGGCACAAGCTGATAATCGGAAAATGTGAAGCAATGGTGTAGAGGATCAAAGAACTGGAAGAGCATCTTCACCATGTCCTCATCAGTGTTGGAGGTAAACAAGTTTAGTAGGCGACCATGTCTTTCGGTAAATGGAGAATTTTCAGGAATCCTTGATGCTAGCTCTTTAAGTTGAGGAGGGACCCTTACAAGATTGACTTGAATCATTTTCCTGCGAATAGAACCCGTGTCCTACAAAACAGAACAAAGATAAATCCCAAAATCCTTGAAATGGTTGGTGAGTATGAGTATGATGTTTATAATGTTTATGATGTTATGTACAAGTAAATATATACAAACAAAACAAACAAGTCCTTAGGTTTAGGCTTGCATGGAGTCTCATAGGTAAGTACCCTCTTGAAGTTTAGTTGGCTCAAACTTGTCCTAGCAATAGTAACCGGGTTCTAAGGGAGCTCAATATCACTGGTTTGTTTTCTACTACATTGTTTCAGTGCAAGCCTCTTTAATGGTGACCAAAATATCCCAAAAACCCAAACTTCAATGAGTGTAGTATCGAGTATCTACCAACTTTGGATTGCACCAAAGCCGGTCATCTCACTACGTCCTAATGGCCAAGTTGGTCAAGTAAAGGTTTTAGAAGTTAGTTGGTGCTTCATGACATCACTCTGAGGCCCCGTATTCTCCTTGACTACTCAAGAGCTACTGGTACCCATAAATATGTCACACTAACGTAGCTATTTCATAGACCATGTCGGTATACCCCGCACAGTTTCCACAACGTATTTCTACTTACCTATAAGGCATCCCAAATCCGGGTAGAGGATTCAAACCCAAACAAAGAACCAAAATGTAAAGCATACAAGTCAAACAATGAAGGCAAATAAATGTGATCTATCCCTAAGGTAACCCCACTTTTAAGATTTCCCCAGCAGAGTCGCCAGTTCTGTAATACGTTGGGAGAACTGACTTGGTCATTTTGCGTTTGATCGCAAATGTTGCAGTTAGCAAGAGTCGCCACCGACTTTTCTTTTATCCAAAAAGGAAAGGCTGAAAAGAACAGGAATGTATTAGCACCCTTTTCATCCATGGTTTTCCATGGTCTCTTAGTTACTTGCTAGATCACTTGCTTTTGTTTGAAAATGTGCTTTGTATGGTTTTTGAAAGTATTTTGTAAAGATGCCATCGTTTAGGCAAATTTTGTAATGATCCTCGTTCGTAAATACAAAGTGTTGATCTTTTGAAAATGTTTTCATGTTTGAAAGATGTTTTTTGAAAGTGTTGGTGTTTGTTTTTGAAAATAGCAAGGATTTTTTGGTTTTTAAATTGAGCAAGAAACTAGGAACAATCTACCTACTCAAAAGTCTTTCATGTTTATTTTCCTCTTTCCTATGACATTGTTATCTTACCATTGATTTGGTAAGTAACCCTATCTTTGGATGTAAAAGGGACGGGCGTGGGTCATCGTATAACCATGATTAGCAATGTTGCAAGATATCTTAGGATTTTCTTTAGGGAATAAGATTATTTTGAAAGGCAACATGGATAACGTCATTGAGGGACTATGATCTTGTATTTTTTGCTTGTTCTTGCTAAGATACCTCACATGCATAATATGGCCATTTTTGTAAGGCAACAAAATGGGTTTATCCTAAGGGTGTATGTGTGCAAGTTTATTGGTTTACATGCTTGATTTGTCTTTGATTAGGGTTTGCTATTTGTTGGTTTTAATCTTTCCATACAAACCCTAATTACTAGTATTTGTATATAAAGCATTTAAATTGCGGAAAAATAAAAATACTAAGCTATTACATCATTTAGGGGATGGGGTGTACAAATTTACAAATGGGGAATTGCAAGAAATTAAATCTAAATAATTATTACAACCATATTGAATTTGAATAAATGTACAAAAATAAAGATAAAATGCAAGAATGTAAAATGTAAGAAGAAATGCGATTTTTGTTTGGTTTTCATGAAAAAAGGTTTTTTGACCTAGTTAACTAAAATAAAATAATTAACTAAAAATAAGAAAATTAAGATCAAGTTAGTAAAATAGATTAATTTAAAGAAAAGTATTTTTTTAGGGTTTTTCTTATGAAAGTTTTTATCTTAATGAAAATACAAATGAGAATTAATTAATTAGAATAAACCTAAGCCCTAAATTAATTTTACTCACAAGAAAATAATATTATAGTCAAACCCTAGTCTAAATATTTATTGAAAAGAAATTAATTTATTAAATGAAAAATGTTTTTCTGTTCTTTTAGTTTTATGAAGAAAAATAAACTAAATAAATATAAATAATAAAATATAAATATTTTTTAGATTTTTTATTAATGAAAATAATAATAATAATAGTAATATTAATAATAAAGAAAATATATAATGAAAATAAAATATAAAAAAAGAAAGAAAATAAAATAACAAAGAAAAATAAATGGGCCAGGGGTGTAAACAACAAGACAGAGGGTCAGAAGTAGCAAAAAAGTAAGGCCCAGTTATTTGGAGGTCCAGACGCTACAAGAATAAAAAAAGTAAGGAAAATGTGAAAAAAAAGGCAAAAGGAAGCGCACTGAGGTTCGAACCCATGACCTCTTGATTACCAGCGCGCTGCCTTACCACTGGGGTGGTTATACATCTGTTAATATAACTGAAATGATAAATGTATAATACAAAATAAATCCTGAATACACTTCATCTTCAACCTCCAGCCAGACCACCTGTAACTTCACCATTTCTCAACAAAAATGGAAAATGCAAACATGAAAGTTGTTCCATTTTTTCATACGAATCCAATCATATAAATATCATAAACTATAAGTCAAAAATGAATGAGAATTGTTGAAAGTACCAAATCCTGACCTAATTATTTTCAGAGGTTCAGATTCAAAATTCTAACTACTCAAGCAACAATAATGAAATCTAAGGATTTGGTTAGCTTCAGGACAATGATATCTACATTTCTTATTCACAAATAAACCATTAATGATGCTTGTATGAAGAGTTCAAAAGTCAGAAAACTCACCTTGCAAGAGGGTATCGTGTTTTGAGTTTGAGCAGCTTTTGATGAGTTCAAGTGATTGGGTTAGCTTCCTCAAGTTCCCAGGAAGCTAATGTGATGCTTGGCTTGAGCTGAAAGTCGTTGAGGAGTTCTGGAGAAGTCAAGGTGCAAGGTGCTGTTTTTGAAAATGGTGGATGATCATGGAGGTGTTACAGCCGTGTTGCAGGTGTTGGAATTGTTTGTGTATGTTATTCAGAAGCTTTTGAAAGTAAAAGGCTAAGAAACGCACGAGCAAATTTAGAGATTGGATTCAAAACTCAGAAATGGCAAGTTTTGAGATGTTTTTGGTGGTTTTGTGTTTTAGGAGGTTTCAGGGCTTGAGCATGCGTGTGTTTTCTTGCAAATGACTTGTGTTTCTTGACAAACATGGTTTAAATGCATAGTAAAAAGCTATCTAGAGTCGTTACCAACTTTAAACACGCTTATCTGACTTTGTAGAGGAAGTTTGTGCAGAAGGAACAAGTGCAAAGCTCAATGCAAGTTGACTTTGCATAAAGCTTGATTTATGTAAATGGAAATGGTGCCTTTGTGCCATTAATGGAAAATTAACTTGGATAAAGCTTGAATCAAGTGAATAATAGCTCAAAAGCAAGTGTAATCTTCTGATTATGGAGAGATCTTAAGGTTTAGAGGCCCGCAAAGCAAGATTGTGCAGCATAGGTTTGAGATTTTAATTTTGTTCATCACAAAATTTTCCTTGTAAAATAACTTGAAACCCCAACTTCTGACCTTCGATTCTTCTTGCTTACAAATGATATCAAGGATTTCTTGTACAATTTGGAAAGCTTGTAATGTGCTCTACAACCACTCTTTGAATCACTTTTGCAAAATCCAAATGGAACTATGTGAAACTTGAGATCCATGACTTCATGGATTAATAACTTGAGATCCAAGCATTTCTAGGAGAAGTTATGTAAAGAAATGTTTTATATCTCATGGAGATCTACAACTTTCATGTTGAAAGTTTCTTTTGAATCATCTTGCATCATGGTGAAAAATTGACTCAAAGTTGTGAAAAAAATATGAAGTTTTCAACACTTAGAAAAATTTCTAAGTTTGAAAACTTTGACATTTCAAAATGAAATCTTGAATTTTTGATTTCTTGATGAAAAAGTTTCATATTTTGACATGTGTTGATGAATTGTGATCTTTGACACTTGATTTTGACCAAAAAATCAAAGTTTGACTTTTAAGTGTATAGTTGACTTTTGATTAGTTAACTGAAAATCAACTATCAATCAATTGATCTTGAGCAATGTTTTGAGTCATGCCATTAGGTCAAAATGATGCAATTTAACTCTTGAGATCATGCCTCAAACCAACTAACCATTTTCTAGGTCAAAAATAAAAATTGCCCTTTCTTAGTCAAAACCCTAATTTTGACCATTTTGCCCTTTTGATGATCTGATCAAATTTCTTGAGGAATTGTGGTCCAAACTTGATCAAATGATACATATGAGTTTGTAATGTTGACATGGATCAAAAATTATGAAGTTTGACTGTAAATTGGCCACAGTTGACTTTTTCCCTAATACAGCTGATTTCTAGGTCAACTGCTTAATTGACTGAGCAAAAATGTGATTCAAGGCTTGAAACTTGACATGAGTAATCTTGGGGGTCCATAATTATACATTAAAGTCATATGAGGCATTAAAAGTTCAATTATCCTTGTGCAATCTCAAACCCTAATTTCAGTCATCAATGTTTAAGGAGGTGTCTTGAGCTGATCAATCCTTGTGCAGTCTTGAACCCAAGGAGATCTTATGAGAAACTATTTGATAAATGAGAGGGTAAATTTTGGGTTACAACAGAACGCAACTGGTTGGGACGCTTTAGGAATTTGGTAAGGGACTAAATCGTTTACCGAAGGCAGCATCAAAAGGGTCATCAAGGGACTACGATCTTTTAATCGAGGAACAATGCTAAAGCGTCCCGATGTTCAATGGACGTGACTGTTTTTCATCCGAAGGAAACAAGTGAGGTTATCCTAGAGGTACGCGTATGGGAGTGTGTTAAATTCAATTTATTCATTTCATTAGGGTTTTTTTATAACGTTTGTTTTTAGTCTTTTTATGCAATCTTAGTTACTAAGCAGTAAACATAACAATAATGAAAAGCAGTAAAGTGCGGAAAATAAATGCAGAAAGTAAACCCTAGACTATTAAAACTCTTCGGGACAGTTACATAAATAATAAAAATGCAGAAAGTAAACCCTAATTACTATTACATCCCGGGAAATAGTTACAACAATAATGAAAAAGGCAGAAAACATAAGCTACGCTATTTGCAATCACGGAAATAAGAAAGATGAAAAAAGGAAGTGTATTTTTTTTTGAAGTTTTTTGTGAAAACAATGATTTATGGTTAATTAAATCTAAAAAACTCTAATTAATTTTAATAATAAAAAAATTTCAATTAATTTGATTATTATAAAAAAATTTGATTAGTTAAATTAATTAAAAAGTTAATTAGAGAAACCTAAGAGTCTAAATTAATTTTATTTAGAAAAAAATAATTATATTGTATTTTGATTAAATAGAAAAATAAATAAAATAACAAAAGGAAGAGAGTTGGGCCTGAAATAGCGAACGAGGGGGTGCAGATGGCAAAGAAAGTCCAGGCCCAATTAGTGCCAGCGCCAGATCCAGTGTGACGATCGAAAGGGGTGTATTGCAGATTGTGCATATGGGAGTGTTAGATATGGATCTGAGGGATGCAAGACTGAGGATGTCTGGTTGATGTACGAGGACGTGCTGCATACGACCTGCAAAACTGAGGAAACATGAAAACTACCGAAAGGCAGGGTTCGTATGGCTGTGAAACTTGAGGGTGCCCGATTGATGTACAAGGACACGCTGCATATGACATGCAAAAAATAAAAACAAAAACATGAAAACGACCAAAAGGAAGGGATCAAACCCATTCCTTGGTATAATGGTGACTTAGCGCGTATATTTTAACCACAGGGGTGGTGATACATCTATTATTATTTGTGAAACAAAATGATTATAAGATAAAAAAACGCATGGACCGGAAAGACGTCGGAGCCCTAGCTCCAATCATCTTCTCTGGTGAGTCTTTTCTTTCAACCTGCGAAATAAACGGTATTAGAGATCCAAGGGGATCCTACCCCTTAAACTGAGGCCTGTGAATTCAATGGAACAGTTAGTTTGGGCTGAATCACACTAGTTTAAGAGGTATGAAGGAAATAACTCAAATCGGCATGAGTATGGCTATGCATTATTCATCCATCATGGGACTCCCACAATGGGTTGTTCCTGCATTATTGAACCTCAGTAACACGCTAAATAAGGTAGTATGCATAAAAACTCAAAGGAAATAGAAAAACAAAATTCATGCAATAAAGTGAAATCAGCAATGCATGCTCGTGGGTTTCATGCTCTTTGGATCGTGGCAATCGATCCAGGCTTACCCTATTGCGTTCCTGGAAGTGAATGGGAGGGTTAGAAGCCCTCAAGAGTGGCTGCAAGTTAGGGTTTCAAGTTACCCTAACTTGAATGATTATTTTTGAATTTTTGCATTAGTCTTTCTTGCACAAGGGTTTCGTGGTCAACTTGCAGGAAGAGTGCATAATATATAATGTGGAATTAGGTCAAAAAATATGAGCTTGGACCTTGTGTAAGAAGGCTCATATTTTATCTTATTTATTTTTGAAATATTAATGAATAAATCAAAATAATTATAACAAAACAAGTCAAAGGGTGCATGAATAATATTTGAGGTGTATAAGGAGTGTGATGCACATTTGGACATTAAAACAATGGCCCAATAGCCCAAAATATCAAGTTTTGAAATGTCTTTTTATTGACTTTTGAAATGACCTGTAATGTATTTACCCATATCTCTCAAATGAAGCATTTTTTGGACTTGAGCTTAGAGATATAAAGTTGTAGAGAATTGTATTTTCTTCAAAATGAGCTTTGGTTGGGGAAAAACTGATGAAGCATGTGAAAGTTATGCTTGGTCAAAGTTCAATTGACTTCTCCTAAGGAAACCCTAATTTGGCAACTTTTGACTTTTGATGGTTTGAGGATTTTTCTTGAGTAATCATGATGAACCCTTGATAAAATGATGAATATTACTTCAAAATATTAATGTTGACCAAAAATCTTGAAGTTTGACTGTATGTTGACCATAATGGACTTTTTACCCAATACAGTTGATTTTCAATCATCTAAACCATTGACTGAGCAAACTTGTGATGCAAGGCTTGAAATTTGGTATGAGCATTCCTGGAGACATATAAGAGACCATGAATTCCATTTAAGACCTTTGAAACCCAAACATCCTTGCGAAAAGTGAAACCCTAGTTGTGGATCCATTGCTTAGGAGCATAATTTGTCTGATAAATTCTTGAGCAACCTTGAGCATTTGGGAACCCTAGGAGAATGCCTTGAATAAAATGAGAGGTCAAATTTTAGGGCACAATAGACAGCATTGTTGATTTTCCTGTAATGGGCCCTTATGAATTATGCTTGTTATAATTTTCTGGTTTTTCTTGTTTGTGGCCTTTTACTGATATGTGCATTTTGATGTTGTTGGGCTGAGACTTATTTCTGACTTTGTTTATTTCTGAGATGTGTGAATCTGATATTGGGTTGGTGATAACACGAAAAGAAATAGCATTTTCCGCCCGAATTACATAGATTAAATTTCTTATTCTTTATTTATTATGTCATATTTTATCCCTTTTGTAGTTTTTGAAACATATTTCAAGTACTTAGATTTTGCAAGGAATAAATGAGAAAAGGAAGAAAAAGAATGGAAAAATAAGAAGAAATGGTTATTTAAGCAGCAAAATGCAACATTATGTAAATCAGAAGCGTGCCGCCCGCCACAACACATGTCGACCGTCACAAGTTGGAAAAGTGTGCCCCTCGGCACACTTCATGTCCCGACCAACACATATTCATTATACGTGACCCACGTCACAACACACAACACGCCCGTCACGATCCATAACAGTTACGAACATCTCTCTGTTTGACGCATTAAATGCATGTTCACCTGGATTTTCTCCACGCTTCAAGAATGAGAATTATAGGACGTTTCCTATTTTCTCTCACCATTTGGAATGCATAAAAGGGAATCAGTTACCAACTTGAAATCTATCGCACCCTGCTACTATTTTTTACGTTTCTGCACTGCTACTTTGTTTTGGTTATTACTATTCTAATTTCATAACGTTCAGTACTTTACTCTTCTACTTTTCGTAGTATTTCGTAAGCAATAAAAAAACCCGCCATCAAAGCAATATTTTTCCACATCGGAGAAATACTGCAACACTAGTTTGTTTCCAGATTTCCAGAATTTTCTTTGGATTACTTTAATTTAATTCGAGATATTTTCACTACAAGTCAATCCTGCCAGCTTGTGGAGATATGCATTACTCGGAATTAATCGCTTTGTTATTCACTTTCATGTTCCTATTTTAATAAGTATAATTTATTTGTTTCCTACCATGCATGCGTTGTTGAATTTACATTTTAATTTTATGTTGTTCTGTGATAAAATTATGTCTGGCTAGATTCCTTGATACCGGTATGTAAAACTTAACCAAAAGAATTCGGTAATTAATTGGCACTATTAATTTTTACAAAAACACTTTTTTGGTTTTAATTTCCAATTGAATATTTAATTGTTTTTGTATGAAAGTAAGAGACAGTCTAAGGTTAAAATCAACAGAGCGGAAGTTTGAGGTTTTAACCAGATAGTGTTTATTAAAACATTAATTTTAAAAACAGCGGAAGCGCTTTAAAGTTAATTGGACCTTATTTGTTTTCAAAAAATACTTTTGAGTTTTAAATTAAATAGCAGAAGCGTTCATTTTGAGCTTAACTGATGTGATCTGATTCAATAGAATGAAAGTTTGAGACGAGGGTTTTTAAACGAATAGTTTTCACCGAAGATGTGTTTTAACATTAAAAACAAATGCCAATGACTTACTGAATCCCTTAAGTGGACGAAATACATACCGGCGTCCCGTTATTAATTATTAGACTTTAGTTAATTCCCGATTAAACCCAAACACCCAAGTTTTATAATTAGCCTTAGATTTACATAATGACCCTAAGATAACAGTAGTTTTGACCATCAGTCCTTATGGGTTTGATATCTTTTAAAACTACGTGATAGACTGTGCACTTGCAGTCACTACACCTGATAGACTCATAAAGTCGCGATCAAGTTTTTGGCACCGTTGTTGGGGACTGAATTAGTCAAATACGGTAAATCCCTTGTTACTCAGTATAGACTAAGGCAACCAATTTTATTTTAAATTTTAACCGTCAATTGTATGCCAAGTACTCGCTCTAAAGACAAGGAATTAGAACAACCAGTCGATGAAGTCGAGCATTTTATTAGTATAAGACGCTGAATCAAAGAGTATCAAGCCAAGTACAATATTCCCGAAACCAATCTTCCTAACTTTTATCTTCCTAACCCCAAAATGTCTGAAGGACCCCAAAATCGTCCTCTGAAGGATTATGCTTCCCCATCACAAGAGGAACCCTACAACAATATTGCTGCTCTCGCTATCGCATAGAATAATTTCGAGTTAAAGCCTTCACTTTTGCATACTGTCCAACAAAACCAATTTTCAGGATATCCTACGGACGATCCAAATCTTCATCTATCCGTGTTTGTGCAGTACGCAGACATAGTGAAAGCAAATGGGGTTAGCCCTGAAGCACTAAGACTTCTTACTTTTCCATTCTCATTAAGAGATAGAGCTAGAGGATGGCTCCAGTCTCTACCATCCAACTCCGTTACAACATGGGACGAATTGAAGAAAGTTTTCCTAGCACGCTATTTTCCGCCAAGCAAGACAGCTATGCTAAGAGCCAATATCAATGGTTTTAAACAAAAGGAAAGCGAATCCTTTTTCGAAGCATGGGAAAGATACAAAGACATGTTGCGACTCTGTCCGAATCACGGTCTAGAAGAATGGTTGATCATCCACACCTTTTACAATGGTCTCTTGTACAACACAATACTAACAGTTGACACAGCTGCTAGCGGTGCACTAATGGATAAACCATACCATGATTCCTATCAACTTATCGAAAGTATGGCTCAAAATCATTATCAGTGGGGAAGCGATAGAACCATGATGGAGAAATCTCAAACGAAAGGCGGTATGTACGAAGTTAGTAGCTTAGACCAAGTTAATTCTAAGGTAGAAGCCCATACCCAAAATATAGAAAGCTTGACCACAACTCCCGCAACCACCGTAGTTGCAGTAACTTCAACCTGTGATCTATGCGGACTTCATGCGTATAACGCACCTGAATGTCCACTTTTAACATGAGTACCAATTAATTAAGTAAACTACGCTCAAGGAAACCCATATGGTAATAAATATAACCCTTCTTAGAAGAACCATCCAAACTTTTCTTACAAAAGCAATAACGTTTTATACGCACCAGGGCAAGCTCCTACTACACCTCCAGGATTTCAGAAATCCACCCAAAATGTCCCAAATATTCCAAATATCCCTAGGAAGTCCAACATCATAATCATGATAGAAAACTTTGTAGCCAACCAAGCTCAAACTAACAAGGATTTCATGAATTAAAATATTCCCACCAGTGAACATATTAAGTAATTGACCAATAAGATTTATGCTCTTGCCACACACAAGAAAATGTTAGAAACACAAATTTCCTAAGTGGCTCAACAGCAAGCAGCTACAACTTCTCCAACTAGAACTTTTCCCGGATAACCCCAACCAAATCCTAAGGGACACGCTAATGTCATAACACTTCAGAGTGGGACAGAACTAGGCGGACCAACTGAACCTAGAATCGAGAACCCAACCATGTACCAAAAACGTGGAAAAGGGATTGAGAAAGAAGATGAACTAAAGGAAGTAGAAAAAGAAGGTGACGAAGAGGCCGTAGAAAAAGAAGAACCTTATGTGCCTCCACCACCCTATAAACCACTTATTCCATATCTTCAAAGACTTGCTAAGTCTAAAAACATAGGGCAATTCAAGAAATTTGTTGAACTTCTGAAACAACTTAACATTACCGTACCTTTTACAGAAGCTATCACACAAATGCCCTCCTACGCTAAATTTCTTAAAGAAATCTTATCCAATAAGAAAAATATTGAGGATAACGAAATTGTATTTCTCACTGCTGAGTGTAGTGCTATAATACAAAATAACATGCCTCATAAACTTAAAGCACTATGCAATTTAGGATCCAGTATTAGTCTAATGCCCTTATCAATTTGCAAGAAACTCAACATGGGAGAACTAAGACCAACAAGAATTTTCGTACAATTAGCAGATTGATCAATGAAATTTCCTTTAGGTATGTTTGAAAATGTTCCTGTGCATATAGGACAATTCTATATCCCCACTGATTTCATAATCATGGACATTAAAGAAGACTCCAATATTCCTATCATATTAGGTAGACCATTCCTAGCCAGTGCAGGAGCCATAATAGATGTTAAAAATGGAAAAATGACTTTCAAAGTCGGAGAATAAAAATTTGAATCCATCTTATCTAAATTCCTTATGGCACCAGCCATCGACGATTCATGTTGTTTCCTGGATGAAATCGATAAAAGCGTGAAAGAATTGGAGAAACAACAAACCACTTATTCTGAAGTATTAAAGATTCCCATACCCCCGATTCTGAAAGATGATAATTGGCGCTCAGAATATCAAGATGAAAATCTGAGTGAATGCCTAGCCCTAACTCTTGACCCTATACCCTGTCAAAAGAATCCTACCATAGAACTCAAAACTCTACCAAAAGACGTAAGATATGAATTCCTAGACATAGAACTTGAACGACCAGTTATAGTCAATGCAGATCTAGGACAAATAGAAACAAAAAAATTATTACATGTCCTAAGAAAATACCCAACCACTTTAGGTTATAACATATCAGATCTAAAAGGAATAAGCCCTTCTATCTGCATGCACCGTATTATGCTGGAGGAAGACTGTAAAACTTCTAGGGAACATCAAAGGAGAATAAATCCCATTCTGAGTGATGTAGTCAAAAAGGAAGTAGAAAAGCTACTAGAATCAGAAATCATATACCCAATATCCGACATTAAATGGGTTAGCCCAGTACATGTCGTACCTAAGAAAGGTGTTGTTACAGTTGTCAGCAACACTAAAGGAGAATCTGTAGCACAACGAACTCACACCGGGTGGAGAATGTGCATCGACTATAGAAAGCTAAACAAATCCACTTGTAAAGATCACTTTCCTTTACCCTTCATTGATCAAATGCTCGAACGACTAGCTAAACACTCTCACTTCTTCTATTTAGATGGGTATTCCAGATTTTTCCAAATTCCTATCCATCTTGACGACCAAGAAAAAACGACTTTCACTTGTCCTTATGGTACGTTCGCCTATTGACGAATGCCATTCGGATTATGCAATGCCTCTACAACATTCCAGAGATGTATGATGTCCATCTTCTGTTATTTTCTAGATGGCATGATGGAAGTTTTTATGGATGACTTCTCCGTCTACGAGTAAAGTTTTAAAATATGTTTATCGAACCTTGAAATGGTACTAAAAGATGCGTAAGTGTCAATCTCATGTTAAAATGGGAAAAATGCCACTTCATGGTCCGACAAGAATTTTTTTTTGGGAACATAGTATCCGATAAGGGAATTGAAGTAGATAAAGAAAAGATCAAAGTTATAGAAAATCTTCAACCACCCAATACTAATTGAAGTAGTGAAAAAGATTTGCTTCTAAAAAGCTTTATCACAACTGTGATTTTTCACTAAGAATGTTGCCCAATACTTAAGAACTACCAACTATACAATATTAGTTTACAAGTATGAAAATAGTTAGTGTAAGTATATTTCACATAAGTCAGTAACCTTTCTTTGATACAAAAGGTCTTCTATATATAGCTTCCAATTGACCGTTAATTCCTTGATTATGGTGCATGCACTTAATGAAGCATGTTTGCAATGATGCGTGTAGCGA
Source organism: Vicia faba (assembly GCA_948472305.1). Taxonomy (NCBI): domain Eukaryota; kingdom Viridiplantae; phylum Streptophyta; class Magnoliopsida; order Fabales; family Fabaceae; genus Vicia; species Vicia faba. Next base: position 209,778,343 of record OX451737.1, read on the forward strand.
GTAGATTTGGTCTTTATGTTTCCAATGCTAGTGCATGTAGTATACTTGAGTGTGTTAGCCGTCTTAGCATTTAATAACCAACGGTACTGTCAAAGCTTGTCTTTGGAAGTTAAAGTGTTTGCTTGCAGCGTTGCTAATTCAGAGTTTACTAGATCTATTCTTCTATCAGAGTATTCTTCAGTATGTGATCTTCAGAGTTTGCTTTAATATTGCATTTATCAGATGTTAACTTCAGCGTGTTTCTATCAGATCTTTGCTTCAGCTTTCTTTATCAGAAGTTTCTTAGGATTGCTCTTTATCAGAGTTTGCTTTGGAGTGCTTCCTTCTGAGTTTGCTTTGTACCTGCGTAGAATGCTGTTTATTTCTAAGATGCGTAAGCCAGAACTTCATCCGATCTTAGAGAACATACTAGTCAGAGTATAAAATATATATCACAAAATTTATTTCATTGTTATCATCAAAACTCTAAGATATGATTAGAACCAAACTTTGTTCTAACAATCTCCCCCATTTTGATGATGACAAAACAATTCAGATTTTGATTAAAAAGAAATTTTGTGCAAGTATGAGGATCTCCCCGTGAGATAGATAATCTCCCCCTGAGATTGATATTTCTTCTTCTAAAATAAAGAATAATTAAAAAGCATAAGGGAAACTTCCTGAGATTTGTTCTTCAGAGCTTTTAGACTTTTTCTTTCAGTTTCTTTAGCAATTCTTTTCCTGACGATGTTCAGAGCTTAGTCTTTTAGAGTTTCTTGAATTCCTACATATCTCTTAAACAGAAAAAAAAAAACTTTGTATTTCGTTAGAAAAGTTTAAGACTTAGTCCCATAACTGTTTCATGGATAAGATCAAAATCACATTTTCTCCCCCTTTTTGTCATAATCAAAAAGTAAAAAATGTAAAGAAATCTAAAAATGTCATATATTGAAGATTCAAAAGAAAATAGAGTTACAAAACAAAAAACAACAAGAAAAAAATTTAGAAATAAAATCTAAGAGCGACGAGAAACAAGGGAAAGCAGAAGATTCTTGATTTCATTTGAGGAATCCTCTTGTTTCTGCATCCAAGATCTGATTTCCTTGTTGGTTTCATCTTGTTTATCCAGACGTTCGTGGATGGCCTCATTGTGCTTCTTCAGTTCATTCAGAGTGTCCAGCAATAGCGAGGGTGCCACAGAAGCTGAAGCCGCTTCAAATGAGATAACCTTAGAATCAGAAGTAGCAGATCTTGAATGCACAACATTTGAGAGAAAGGTACCAGGATCAATCAACAGAGTAGGCACTTTCTCAGGGCTAGATTTAGCAGAAGGTTGGTGATACAGAATCATGGCCAAAGGATGTGGTTCAGACTCAACGTCATCTTCTGATTCATCTTCAGATATCTCCATGGGGTCAGCAGGAGGTAATGGAGCACCAGTAATCTGTAGTGGAGACCTCTAATCCCAGATGTTTATTACTTCCATCAAGAAAGTATTCAGATACTTGGAGAAATTCTCAAGAATCTGAGCATAGCACAGTTCTTAGAAATTTAGGATTTCATCATTTATTTTTCTTCTGAAAGCGTCCCACATAAAATCACACGCTGCTGGATTAAGGTTGCTGGCACTGTCAGCTTTCAACAGGTTAATCCATGTCTGTATTTCTGTAATGAAGTTCTGACAATGTACAGGAACTTCTAATTGAGCATATTTTGGAGTTGGTTTGGGAGAGGCCTTTTTGGTGGATTTTATTTGTAGATGACATAGTGATTCAAGATCAACTACAGTTATGAGAAAGTCAGAAGGGACAGAGGGTCCAGGAGGTTCTACTGAGGATGGACTAGGGATTGATTCTAGAGAGATAGGTGAAGAGGTTTCAGATGATGAAGGGAATGGAATTTCTGGTGAGGAAGGTGGTGTGACATCAGGAGATATGATAATTGTGGTTTGAGGTGAGGAAGGAGGAGAAGGTGCTGGTGATAAATTCAGGGAAAAAATGTTTTCAGATGGTAGGATGAAGGATGGTGGTTGTGTAGCCAGAGGAACATTTATGCCAGGTAGTCTCCAAGAACCATAATACCACTCAGAGGGTCTTGGTGAAAAAGGTCTGATGGGGGATGTTGGTAGAGGGTTGTGAGCAGGATTATTTGGATTCTGATGGTGAGGAGCAGAAGGAGGTATTTGAGTTTGAGGTTGAGTTTGTTGAGGTACTTCAGCAGAAAAATCATCTATGTCAGATAATACTTGGTCAATTTTAGGGTTGTTATCCAGGGGCTCAGATGTTTGTGTTAGGTCTATGTCAAATTCTATATTTTCAAGGGTATTTATAGCTAAAAAGAATCTTTAAAATAATGAATAGTTTAAGAATTGGAAACAATTTAGAAAACATAATAATTATAGAAAATTAATGAGATTTAAAATTTAAGGGGGTGCATGATTTTGATCAAATCTGAACAGTTACCTAGGAACGGCGTCTCAATAGCAGTGCACGCATGCCTGACCTTTCAGAGTTAAAACTCACGTTCAACTTCTGAGGGTAGCGTGAGACAACTGGTTTAATATAATGAACTTCTGACCATTCTAGTAATGAAATGTTAGACACATTTCAGAACATGATGAGTGGCTTCTGATGTAACTCCTCTTCTAACTTCTGAAGAGTAGTCAATCAGAACATTCATTTCAGAACATTCTGGAAACACATATAGAAGAAAAAAGATATTTTTATTCAAGACAAAATTTCATGCTGATGTTTTTCAGAATGAATTTGAATCTATCTTCAACAAGGGGTTTGGTAAAAATGTCAACCCATTGATGGCCAGTGTCTACAAAATTTAAGTTTAAAATTCCCTTCTGAATGTAGTCCCTTATGAAATGATGTTTGATTTCTATATGTTTTGCCTTAGAATGTAAGATGGGATTTTTTGAGAGACAAATAGAAGAGGTATTATCACAGAAGATAGGAATCTTACTTTCATATAGATGATAATATTCCAACTGGCTCTTCATCCAGATTATCTGAGTGCTACATCCAACAACAGATATATATTCAGCTTCAGTGGTTGATAGTGCAATAGTAGTTTGCTTCTTGCTGTACCATGAGATGACGTTATCACCCAGAAACTGACAACTTCCAGAGGTGCTTTTGCGTTCTATTCTATCTCCAGCAAAGTCAGCATCACAATAACCTACTAGTTTAAAATCTTTGGATCTTCTGTAACACAGTCCAAGGTTAGTAGTACCTTCCAGATACCTCAGAATTCGCTTAACAGCAGTTAAGTGAGATTCTCTAGGATCTGATTGGAATCTAGCATATAGACATACACTGAATAGAATATCTGGTCTAGATGCAGTCAGATAGAGAAGAGATCCAATCATACTTCTGTAGAGTTTTTTATCTACCTTCTTACTTACCTCGTCTTTTCCCAGAGTGCATGTGGGATGCATTGGGGTCTTTGCTTCTTTACTTTTTGATAGTTGGAATTACTTCATAAGTTCCTTGACATACTTTGTCTGATGTATGTAGGTACCTTCTGGCATTTGATTTATTTGAATTCCCAGAAAGAATTTTAGTTCTCCCATCATACTCATCTCAAATTCAGCCTGCATAGATTCAACAAATTCTCTTCCAAGAGATACATTAGAAGTTCCAAAAATAATATCATCAACATATATTTGACAAATTAAAATGTCATTTTTAAATGTTTTTCTGAATAAGGTTGTGTCCACTTTGCCTCTGGTAAAATTCTTTTCTAAAAGAAAGTTACTCAGATGTTCATACCAAGCTCTGGGAGCTTGTTTCAGACCGTACAGAGACTTTTTTAGTTTGAAAACATGTTTTGGAAATTTTGAGTCATCAAAACCCGGAGGTTGGTGGACATAAACTTCTTCTTCTATGTAACCATTTAAAAAGGAACTTTTAACATCCATTTGATATAATGAGATGTTGTGTTGAACAACAAAAGAAATTAACAATCTAATTGATTCTAACCTGGCGACTGGGGCAAAGGTTTCATTATAATCAATTCCTTCTTGTTTCCTATAACCCTGAGCCACCAGTCGTGCTTTGTTTTTGACAACCTCTCCTTGCTCATTCAGCTTGTTTTTGAAGACCCATTTAGTTCCAATGATATTAAATCCTTTTAGTTTTGGAACAAGATCCCACACATCATTTCTTGAAAATTGATTTAATTCCTCTTGCATAGCTAAGATCCGATCATTATCCAGCAGAGCTTCATCTATTGAAGTTGGCTCAATCAGCGAGACCAATCCAAACAGTGATTCTTCATTGTTTCTGAAGGAGGATCTTGTTCTAATGGGATCTTCTTTCTTTCCTATAATCACATTTTCTGGGTGTGCGGATGTGATTCTGTGAAATTTATTTTGTGAGGATTGTTCAGAAATTCTTAGATTTTCTAGAGCATTTTCAATAGGAGGATCTTCTGAGATGTCTTTTACTTCTGACTCATCAGAGTTTGTAAGGTGGTCTTCTGTTCCTGCAGAATTTTCAATTTGCTTTGGCTTTTATTGGCCAAGCTTATCATCAAATCTGACTTTGATTGATTCTTCAACAATCAGAGTTTCTGTGTTGTATACCCTATAGCCTTTTGAGCGTTCAGAATATCCAAGTAGAAATCACTTTTGTGCCTTAGAATCAAACTTGTTCAGATTATCTTTAGTATTCAGAATATAGCAAGTGCATTCAAAAGGATGGAAATATGAAATGTTGGGTTTTCTGTTTTTCCACAATTCATAAGGAGTCTTTTCAAGAATAGGTCTTATAGAGACTCTATTTTGAATGTAACACGCTGTGTTCACTGCTTCTGCCCAAAAGTGTTTTGCCATATTAGTTTCATTGATCATGGTTCTGGCCATTTCTTGCAAGGTTCTATTCTTTCGTTCTACAACTCCATTTTGGTGGGGAGTTCTAGGACAAGAGAAATCATGAGAAATTCCATTTTCTTTAAAAAAAATTCAAAAAAATGATTTTCAAATTCTCCTTCATGATCACTTCTAACTTTTATGATTCTAAAATCCTTTTCATTTTGAACTTGGATGCAGAAGTCAAAGAACACAAAATGTGACTCATCCTTGTGTTTTAAAAACTTAACCCATGTCCATCTGTTGTAGTCATCAACAATGACCAATCCATACTTCTTGCCTCTGATGGATGCAGTTTTAACTGGTCCAAATAGATCAATATGAAGAAGTTCCAATGGCCTAGAGGAAGAAACAACATTTTTTTTATTTAAAAGAAGGTTTTGAAAATTTTCCTTTCTGACAAGCTTCGCACAGAGCTTCTGAGTTAAATTTCAGATTAGGGAGTCCTCTGACCAGATTGAGTTTGTTAATTTGAGATATTCTTCTCATGCTAATATGTCCCAATCTTCTGTGCCAGACCCATTGCTCGTTTCTAATAGACATAAGGCATTTTACATTTTGAGTTTTAAGATCAGAAAGATTAATTTTATAGATGTTGTTCTTTCTCTTGCCAGTAAAAATGATTGTTCCGTCTTTTTGACTAACAGCTCTACAGGATTTTTGATTAAAGATAATGTCATAACCATTGTCACTTAATTGACTTATGGACAACAAGTTATGAGCTAATCCTTCTACTAAAAGAACATTAGTTATAAAGGGAAGGTTACCATTTCCGATGGTTCCAGAACCAATAATCTTTCCTTTTTGATTTCCTCCAAATTTGACATCACCTCCAGATTTAAGTTCCGGACTTTGGAACATAGACTTTCTTCCCGTCATATGACGCGAGCATCCAGAGTCTAGGTACCATGACTGGTGTTTCAACTGAGCTGTTAAGGGCATCTGCAACATAGATTATTTTCTCCTTAGGTACCCATTTCTTTTTGGGTCCTTTTTGGTTAGAGTTTCTATAGTTCAAATTGAACTTTGATTTTGCATAGGAATTTTCAGTGTGAGAAGTGTATTTGATATCATGTGTGTGCCCAAAATTAAATTGCTTGTGTAGTGGTTTATATGATATAACCATTTCCATAACGGGCTTAGGTTTATATATTTCTTTCCCTCTGGGAGCTTTATATCAAATACCTCTTCTGTCATTTCCACTAACACCATAGATCATTGAAGCCATTTTGCTTCTATCTATGATTTTAGCGAGAAACGTTTGAAAACTGGAGTCATATTCTTTTAGAATATCTTTTGAACTTGAAGCAGAATATGAAATAGAGTTCTTTTTAAATTTTTGAACATCTTCTTTGAGTTTAAAAATGTTTTCTTTAAGTTCAGATTTTTCTGTTTCAATTTTCTCAAGATCAGATTCAAGATTCTTTTTGAGTTTCTTGTATTTGATTTTGAGTTTACTGTAGTTTTTAAGCAGTTCAGATAGGCTTTCAACAAGTTCAGTTCTAGAGAATTCAGAGAATACCTCTTTTGGTTGAGTCTGAGTCTGAGTCATCTGTTGTGGTAGCCATAAACGCTAGATTAACGTGTTCATCTTCTGAGTCAGATTCAGCTTCAGATGATTCTGAATCATCCCAGGTGGCCATCATGCCTTTCTTTTTACCAAACTTTTTCTTGGGTCTTTCTCTTTGCAGCTTGGGACAGTCACTTCTGTTGTGTCCAGGTTCTTTGCATTCATAGCAGACTACATCTCTTCTGCTTGACTTCTTATGTCCAGAAGATTCTGGTTTATCTTCTGACCTCTTGTTGTTCCTGAACTTCTTTTGTCTATGCTTCCACATTTGATTGATCCTTCTAGAGAGCAGAGATAACTCGTCTTCTTTTGATGCAGAATCTTCAGAGTTTTCCTTCTTCTGCCTGAAAAGCATTAGTTTCAATTTTTTTAATAGATTTAAGAGCTACAGACTTACCTATCTTCTGAGGCTCATGTTCATCAAGTTCTATCTCGTGACTCCTTAAAGCACTGATAAGTTCTTCAAGGGAAACTTTATTCAGATCTTTTGATACTTTGAATGCAGTGACCATAGGTGCCCATCTTCTGGGTAAACTTCTGATGATTTTCTTCACATGTTCTGCCTTGGTGTATTCTTTGTTCAGAACTCTTAGGCTAGCAATCAGAGTTTGGAATCTCGAGAACATAACTTCAATAGACTCATTTTCTTCCATTTTGAATGCTTCATACTTCTGAACGAGAGCCAGAGCTTTTGTCTCTTTTACTTGAGAATTTCCTTCATGAATCATCTTGAGGGATTCAAACATGTCATGTGTCGTATCTCAGTTGGTGATTTTCTCATATTCATTTTTTGAGATAGCATTTAGAAAGATGTTTTTGGCTCTGTGGTGATTCTTGAAATCTAGCTTTCGTTGTTTATCCATGTTCCTTCTGTCAATTTTGTTTCCGTCTTTATCTTCTGGATGAGTGTACCCGTCAAGGACCAAATCCCATAGATCAGCATCGTGACCTAGAAAGAAACTTTCTAGTCTATCCTTCTAGTATTCAAAGTCTTCTCCATCAAACACAGGAGGTTTGGTGTAGTTGTTGTTGTTTTGTTTAGATGCCATAGTGTTTTCCTTCTGGATCTTTTTCTGACACTGTTAGGTGTTTGCACCCAGAACTAGAGCTTTAATGCCAATTGAAGGATGAGAAAACACTTAGAGGGGGGGGGGGGGGGTTGAATAGGTTTTTCTTCTTTTCTAGTGCAATACTAATGGAAGGACACTGGTAATTTTTTCCTGGTTCATTTGAAACTCAAACTACTCCAGTCCACCCGCCAAGGTGATTTCGCCTCTCTCAACGAGGACTTAATCCACTATAATCAAACTGATTATAAGCACACAACCAAACTGGTGTGACTAACAATATAATGCACAAGCTAACTGCAAGTGACTAAAACCTCTAAGACTTAACTAGTCCTAGCCCTCTTGAGAAATCTGACCCAACTGGTCTCTCAAGGAACACTTACAAAATTGTCTCTTAATAGTAGTGAAAAAGATTTGCTTCTAAAAAGCTTTATCACAACTGTGATTTTTCACTAAGAATGTTGCCCAATACTTAAGAACTACCCACTATACAGTATTAGTTTACAAGTATGAAAACAGTGAGTGTAAGTATATTTCACGTAAGTCAGTAACCTTTCTTTGATACAAAAGGTCTTCTATATATAGCTTCCAATTGACCGTTAATTCCTTGATTATGGTGCATGCATTTAATGAAGCGTGTTTGCAATGATGCGTGTAGAGAGTAGATTTGGTCTTTATGTTTCCAATGCTAGTGCGCGTAGTATACTTGAGTGTGTTAGCCGTCTTAGAATTTAATAACCAACGGTACTGTCAGAGCTTGTCTCTGGAAGTTGAAGTGTTTGCTTGCAGCGTTGCTAATTCAGAGTTTACTAGATCTATTCTTCTATCAGAGTATTCTTCAGTATGTGATCTTCATAGTTTGCTTTAATCTTGCATTTATCAGATGTTGCTTTCAGTGTGCTTCTATCAGATCTTTGCTTCAGCTAGCTTTATCAGAAGTTTCTTAGGATTTCTCTTTATCAGAGTTTGCTTTGGAGTGCTTCCTTCTGAGTTTACTTTGTACCTGCGTAGAATGTTATTTCTTTCTAAGATGCGTAAGCCAGAACTTCATCCGATCTTAGAGAACATACTAGTCAGAGTATAAAATATATATCACAAAATTTATTTCAGTGTTATCATCAAAACTCTAAGATATGATTAGAACCAAACTTTGTTCTAACATTTACAACTATGAAAAAGGCATTAATTTCATCACCTATTATGCAACCTCCTGATTGGAATGAACCATTCGAGATAATGTGCGATGCCAGTGACTATGTCGTAGATGCAATCCTAGGACAAAGAAAGGATAAAAAGCTTCATGCGATCTACTACGCAAGTAGAACCCTAGATCCTGCATAGACGAATTATGCCAACACTGAAAAAGAATTGTTAGTCGTTGTGTTTGCGTTAGATAAATTTCGTTCCAACTTAGTAGGAGCACAAATAATTATCTATACTGACCACGCTGCAATCCAGTACCTCTTAAGTAAGAAAGACGCCAAACCAAGATTACTAAGGTGGATCTTACTTCTACAAGAATTCAATTTAGAAATAAAAGACAAGAGAGGCACCAAGAATGTAGTAGCTGACCACCTATCCAGAATAGAAGGCATCAAACCAGATCATATTCCCATCAATGATGATTTTCCTTATGAACGCTTTGTAGCCCAATTAGAATTAGACAGTATTATAACTGGGTACCCTATGACTTATGAAGACAAGAACATAAATGAAATTATGGAAGTAATATGCACCACAACCATACTACCATGGTACGCCGATTTAGTCAACTACTTGGCTTCTAGAGTGCTTCCACTCGATATGTCTTATCAACAAAAGAAGAAATTCTTTCATGACCTTAAACATTATTATTAGGACGAGCCTTTGCTTTTCAAAAGAGGCGCAAATGGTATTTTCCGTTGATGTGTTCCCGAAAATGAAATCAAAAGCATAATTTTCCACTGTCATGCCGCTCCCTATGGAGGACATGCAAGTAGATCAAATACTTGCGCTAAGATATTACAAGATAGCCTGTATTGGCCTAGTCTTTGGAAAGACATCCATATCGGGGTTAAAAATTGTGACAATGCCAACGCACTGGAAACATATCTAGACACGATGAGATGCCTCAAAAGGGAATTCTAGAAGTTGAAATCTTTGTTGTATGGGGAATCAATTTCATGGGACCCTTCCCATCTTCCTTTAGAAATCACTACATACTAGTTGTTGTCGACTATGTTTCGAAATGGATCGAGGCTGTAGCCTCTCCAACAAATAACACGCGAGTAGTAGTCAGGCTTTTCAAGAACATAATCTTTCCAAGATTCGGTGTACCGAGACTCTTCATCAGTGATGGTGGCTCCCATTTCATTTCCAAAATCATAGAAAAATTATTAGCGAAGCACGGAGTCCGACATCCTGTCGTAACACCTTATCAGCCACAAAAAAGTGGGCAAGTAGAGATCTCCAACAAAGAAATTAAGCAAATCTTAGAAAAAACTATAGCAACCTCAAGGAAAGATTGGTCATCTAAGTTACATGAAGCTCTATGGGCATATAGGACAGCATATAAAACTCTGATTGGAACCACACCATTTAAACTAGTTTATGGGAAATCATGTCATCTGCCGGTAGAAATAGAACATAAAGCTTATTGGGCCTTTAAGACCCTTAATTTAAATTCCACCGCTGCGGGTGAGAAAAGAATCTTGGATATCTATGAACTAGAAGAATTTAGACTAGACGCGTACGAAAATGCTCGGATATATAAAGAGAGAACTAAAAAATGGCACGATAAACGAATATCTAGAAAAGAATTCAATGAAGGCGATATAGTTCTCCTATTTAATTCTAGACTTAAACTATTTCTAGGAAAAATTCGCTCAAGATGGTCTGGTCCCTTCAAAATCACTAAGGCTTTTCAAAATGGTGCGATAGAAATCAAAGGAATGAGTAGAGAACCTTTCATCGTAAATGGACAGTGTCTAAAACACTATCATAGCATCGATAATAAATAATATTACGAAACCTTTATGCTAGATGCATTGCCACCGCATTTGTTAGACTAATCATCATACTATGTCGAGCTTACGACTTTAAACAAAGCGCTTCTTGGGAGACAAACCAACTTTGAGTCTTTTCTTTTTGCTTTGCTTATTTTTGTTTTTCTTTTATTTTCATACTTTTGTTATTATTGATGTTAAAATATGCAGTGTTGTCTTTTTAATTTTTCCCGCTACTAACTTAATGCTAACTGTCAACCTACTTCAGGATAACTTTTCGATTAGCTAGTTACACTAACCACGATGAATATGGTTGATACGATGGGCATTGTGTTTAGAGGAAGAAATCAGCGGAGGAAGTTTGAACCTCTTTCTGATAGGGAGATAGGATTAAGTATCTACCCCGATGGACCAACTATGATCACCTTAGGGATCTGAGATAGTGTTTTATTTTTATTGAGCTAAATAGGTTGGGATACATCTGCTTTGAGAAGAAATTTTAGCTCTTACCGTATACTAACTTTATAGTTTTTAAGCTCCCTTGTCTACAAACCTGACCATGGTCTGGGATTCAATAGAAGACTGATTAGATTTAGACTTTTGGTATAGAGTACACCTTCACCCATAGGGATATGGCAGAGCTACTAGGATTCCCACATAGCCTAGATGCATTTATCGTAATCCAAGAAGATCTTTTTAATGTAGGTGAGCTATATTATTTATGGGGGGACATTACATGAATTAGTAACCCTGAGCCTGAGGACATGCACTCAGGAAACATCCACAACCCAACTTTAAGATATTTTCACAAGATCCTAGCCCACACACTTTTTGGTAAAGCAGAAAACATTACCACTATTTCTAGAGCTGAGCTTTTTATCATGTTCTGCGCTTCATAAAATTGTCCCATAAATGGAGCTACATTTATGCTAGCAAACTTTCACCATCTTGCGAGAGTTGTACATGAACCCATTCTCATAGGTGACTTAGTGACCATGATAGCTAATGTTATCGGGTTAAGACAACAAATGATGAACCTTGTCCCTCAGGGTAGATTTCAACATATGGATATAAATTTCTGTTTCAATAGGGGTATCATTGGTAAACTAGGCCCAGGTAACTTCAAACTGCTCATTAATAATCAGTTAATGCCCCCTTTTACCCTACCTGACCCTATGACTAGCATACATACCAGAAATAATTGGTTATATGATTGGGGCGAACCACACATGTCACCACCAACCACTCCTGAGACACCCTTGATTTATGACCACCTCAATGATTTCCTGTCCGATGAGGATACTGACCTTGAAACCCCTCCCTTTTACCATGACTTCCCATCTCCCGAACAGATTGGCTCAAACTTCTCCGACACTCCAGTTGTTTCTCAGCCTCCCGTATTTCATCCTACTCTCGCTTTGACTGCAATCTAATCAGAGATTGATTTTTTGAAGGACGAGCTGGTTATTCTGCGAATCAACTTCCATTCCTTTATGGATACAGTAGTCGAACATTTGGATTATATTTATCAGCATCTTTTCTCCACATCCTTGACCGACGTGGCTTATTTACCAGACATATTGCATTATTATTTCCTTTTCACATTTAAACATTGAGGTCAATGTTTTATTTAACTGTGGAGAGAAGTTTTATTAGATTAGATTTTCAATTATTTAAATTACTTGACACTTTATTCTTACAATTTTTGGAATTTTATCTTTCAGTACAATTTCTATTCATTTTTAGTTCAGTTTTGTTATGAGTTTTATTCATTTCGTTTATTTACTGCATTAGTATCATATTTATGTGTGTGTGTATATATATATATATATATATATATATATATATATATATATATATATATATATATATATATATATATATATATATATATATATATATATATATATATATATATTTATGTACAAGAATTGAAAAGTTATACTGCATAACGAAACTGCAAATTATTTAATTTTATTTTTGTTCTAAACCCGTGTTGTTCGCCACACAAGCGTGACGTCCGTCACACTTCACATGACCCAGTCCCGATCAACACATAAACATGATGCTAGGCACACACTGAGAAACATAAGTGTTTCTGTATTATCACAGAAACCCTCGCAGAACCCTTCTCCCTTCCATTTTCTTCGAACCGCTGCCCACAATCCATTGAAGGTGTGCCTATTCCTCTTCCCCCATTATCATTTCCATAAAAATCCACTAAACCTCACTTATTAACATCATTATATTCCTATACATAAACCATCTCTAAATCCATTACCGATTCAAAATCCCCAATATCTCACACAAACTTTCACCCATCTTCCTTCCTTGCTCCAACAATGGCACAAAGAAATTCACGACCAGAACCAGATCTTTCCTGAAGTACATTTCGCAAAGGAGAAGACGGAGGGCACTAAAGGGCTCAGTATCTTAAGTTTTATCAACGCTCCGTAGTACCTACACGGTATGTTCATAGTGAGTGCCTGCGAAAATTGGGATTGCTGGACAGTGTGCAATGGTTACTCCATAACTCTGACTTAGCATTCATCTGCACACAAAATCTCCCAACATACGAGTCGATGACCTTGGAATTTCTAAGCTCGTTCTCATACAACCTGTCGTGTGATGAAAACGAGCACCTATCTGGCTCCACTACTTTTGGAATGTTTAACAACGAATATTCTATAAGTCAATCCACTATGAGTACTTTCTTCCAATTCCCTTGCGAGGGAGTGGTACACCAATGTATTCCAGAAGACCTAGATTGGGCGTCTACAGGTTTCAGGCTTTGGAAAGTTCTTACCAATGAGGAACCGAACAGTTGGGAAGGACTTTATGCTTCATCCATTCATAATACCGTAATAAGGTATTTCCACTGTGTTATCTCCAACACCATTTTTTACAGGATTAACAACAACAAGGTTAATTCTAAAGAATTATTCCTCCTCTATTGTACCTTGAAACCCAACCAAAGGGTCAATGCAAGCACCTTCCTCCTATCACATATCCAGTCCTTATGCGCTAGAGAATCTTCGCCTTTCTGCATTGGAGGGATAGTCACCTCTATAGCACTTGGCCTTAGCCTTCAAGACAATATTGCAAATTTTCCATCACTACCACCCACTTTCATTGACATCGACAACTATCGGACTGGCCACTTGATTAAGGTTAGAAAAGATGGCAGGTACAACCTCATGGTGCATAATAAGGTGGTTCTTAGTGTCATTTTGCCGAACTTGGCACTTACTAATATCACAGACTTGTCTAAGTGGCTTTATGACCTTGATTCTCCTGCACCTGGAGATAATGTGCAAAGCAACCAGGGGAATGTCCACGCAGATGAAATGGAACAAGAAATGGAACAAGGAGACACTGAACAACAAGCTCCTCCTAAAAACGTTGCAAACATGTCCACTAGGCCCAGGAGAAGACAAGAAAGAGTATCAGCCTCAAATGATGACATTATGACTGCCATAATGGAACGGGATGAGAGAATGCAGGCTATGCAGAACAACCAAAATGCGATGATGTAACTTATGCTGGCCATAAAAACTCAACAACAAGAATGTGACGAAAGAAACCAGCGTCGGGCTGCAAGATTAACTAAGGAAATGGCGGCCTTGACTGTACGCATGGATGGTTTTCAGGATTATATATACCATGTGGCTATGCCCCATCCTCCGGGTACACGTGGACAAAGAAGAGGACGTCATAACGAACAAGAATAGATTGATTTTTGTTTCTCTTCCCATTTCCTTTTTTTTGTTTTTAAAGCATTGGGACATTGCTTATTTCAAGCTTAGGGGAGTTAGTCAGTTTAGAAACTCTTTATTGCTTAGATCTTTCTTTCATTTCCATTTGTAATCAAAAACATCATTGTACTTTCGAATTCTTTTATGCAATTTTTCCGTTGTTATCTAATTTCCCACTTTCTTGAGCCATAACAAGAATATTTCATTCATTACTTGCATAATCTGACGCGTTCGAAGAATATATAGGTTGCTCTATTTTTAAAAGATATATGAGAAAATTTGAGTGAAACAGAAGTACGATGGTGTGATACGGTGGGAGAACTGACTTGGGTGTTTTGCATTTTATCGCAATGTTGCGGTTAGCAAGAATCGCCACCGACTTTTCTTTTATCCAAAAGGAAAGGCTGAAAAGAACAGGAAAGACCTTCGAGATTATTTCTGAGTTCGGGGGGTAAATTATGAAAAGGGAAGGTATTAACACCATTTCCATCTGTAGTTATCTACGGACTCTTAGTTGCTTGCTTGATCACTTGCTTTTGTTTGAAAATGTGCTTGTGGTGTGAGTTTGAAAGTATTTTGTAAACGTGTCTTTGTAATGATTCTTGTCTCGTAAGAATGCATACAGAGTGTTGTTTGAAAATTGTTCAAAGAAGTGTTTGTGTAATGTGTTTTTGAAAGTGATTTTGAAAAGGGTGTCTTTGTAATGGTTCCTGTCTCTATAAGAATGCATACAAAGCGTTGTCTTTTGAAAATGTTTCAAATGAAAGTGTTGGTGTATAAAATGTTTTTGTTGTGAGCAAGCGAGCAACTAGGAGTAGTCTACCTACTTAAAAGTATTTAGATGTTATTTTCCTCCTCCTTTAGATGTTTCTATCTTACCATTATTTTAGTAAAAAGCCCCATCTTTGGATGTGAAGGGACGGGCGTGAGACGTTTGTATAGTCATAGAAGGAAACCTATGGGACGTTTTAGAAATGTCATTTTAGGGACTAGATCGTTTACCGAAGGCAACATTTAGGGTCATCGGGGAACTACGATCTTTTATCAAGGGTCTTTTCTTAAACACCCATGTTCGAGGGGCATTACTATTTTTCCGAGGCAACAAGTGAGATTACCCTAAGGGTACATGTGTGCAAAGTGTGTTTGATTGCATGCATTTTGTCTTTGATTTTTGGGTTGTCTACTTGTTGGTTTTATCTTACCATACACCTAATTACTAGCATTTGTATACAAGTAATAAAAGTGCAAAAAATAAATCCTACACTATTACAAACATATTGAAGTGCATAGAAATATAAAGACAAAAATAAAATAAAAATAAGAAAAAAGAGCTCCTTCGATTGGGGGGAAGCAGCCTTCGATTCTGCTTCTATTGGCCTCCTTCAATTGGGAATTGAAATCCAGCAAGTCATGGCCTTCGATTGGGCCTTGGCAGCAGCTGGTCATGGCCTTCGATTGGGCTTATCAGCAGCTGGGCGTGCCTTCTGGTTATGCCTTGTTACCTAGTTACCTTCTTCGATTGGGCCTGAAATCAGTAAGTCATGGCCTTCGATTCTGGATGGATTTAGTGCAAATGCACCTTCTGATTCTGCCTTTCTACCTTGGAAGTTAGCATGGAAGCCCAAGGCTCCGTTTCATGTCTTTCCCCCTGTCTCTTTCGTTTGGGACATAAAATGTCAACATGGCCTAAGGCCATGCTAGCCTTTGTCTTGTGGCCAAACCAAATATTAAAGTATATTTAATGAAACTCCAACAATAAGAAACAAAAAGATTAGCTAGAAAAATAGATTCAAATGGTGTAAACGAAAGGGAGGAAAAATATTATATACATGCTATGTCTAAACGAAAGGTGCAAGGGTAAGAGTAACTTACCTTGCTGCAACCTTGAAGATGAACTGGGCCTTGAATGGAGGCCCTGGGTGTTGGATTCGAAAGAGGGGGCCAACAGTTGAGCTTTGAATGCTGGATTCGAAGGAAGAAAGAAACAAGTCTTACGTTTCTTCCAAACTAGATTCGAAGGATACTGAATAGTGCTTGTTCTTCAGAATCGAAAGAGGTGACAAGGGGATTCTGGGTTTTTTCTTCACAAGTGCTTAAGGACTTGAGAGATTTTGATGTGTTTGAGAAGATTTTGGAGGTTTCGTTCCTCTAGTCAAAAAAATCCTCTCCAGCCTTTGCAAAAAAATTCTTCTATTTATAGATAAAAGGTGGACATGTTGTAGTAACCAACTTTGCAAGGAAATAATAAAATATATGTAACGTGAAAGTACAAGTGGGGGCCTTTTGGAAGTTGGGGTGCAGAAGATGTGACTTATGCTTCTGGCCCTCTGATTATACAAAGATTTGGAAGCAACATAACGTGTCAAGTAGGGTAAGGCCATGAGATTTCCTCAGATTTGCTTCAAACGAAACCTGCTTCGAATGGCTCGGCTTGGATTCAAAGCAAGCTGATTCGAAGGGGATCCACATTCTAATTGAAGCTTTGCATGCAGGTACTTTTGTCCAATCGAAGAGTTTGCCTTGCAGGGGGCACATGTGGCCAGCAGGTCATGGCCTTCAATTGCAAGCATGCAGGCAGCATACTTGTCCAATCGAAAGGCTTGCCCTGCATGGGGCACTCGTGGCAGCAAAATTTGAGCAATCGAAGGAGGTGCAAAGTCCAATCGAATGGGGCTGAATCGAAGGAGGCCTAATTTTCTCCAAATTTGTCAAAATGTTATTTTTATCTATTTTCTCCCTTTTTGACAGTTTCCTTTTAATCTTGGTACTGGAAAATCCCAATGCACTTGTGCAAGCTTGAATCCTGAGAATCTTTGTGAGAAAAGCCTTGAGAATTGAGAGGGAAAATTTTGGGGTAGAACAGCTGCCCCTGTTCCATCTTCTTACACTGAAGAGTTAGATGGGAAAATCTGCCATTCGTGACTTGAAGGTGGAAGATGATTGAACACTAGAGTGCCCAGAAATTTGCACTTGATGATGTTGTGGTTGATTGTGTAGGGAATGGGCTTAAAGATTCCATTTGGAGAAATGATGGATAGTTGTTGGAGATGGGCTTATAGATGCCATCTAGAGTGATTGTTGACAAAAATTAGACTAAGTATAAATTATGACTTCAACTGGAGAAGAAATCATAATAAATCTTTGGAGCAATTTATCTGAACCAGAGGAGGTCTTTATTTGTGATGGGCCGGTGTAGGGCTGTTTTTTAGGAGAAATATGAGAGGGAAACTTGGGTAAGGCTGCTTCAGGATGAATCCATATGAAACTTTATCTTGGAAAGAGAAGGAACCTGAGTAGCGTTACTTTATCATGAGTCAGTGTAAAACACCATCTTGGAAAGAGAAGGAACCTGTGTAGGGTTGCTTCATGATGAGTCAGTGTAAAACTCCATCTTGGAAAGAGAAGGAACCTGTGTAGGGTTGCTTCATGATGAGTCAGTGTAAAACTTCATCTTGGAAAGATAAGGAACCTGTGTAGGGTTACTTTATGATGAGTCCATGTAAAACTTCATCTTGGAAAGATAAGGAACCTGTGTAGGGTTACTTATGATGAGTCAGTGTAAAACTTCATCTTGGAAAGAGAAGGAACCTGCGTAGGGTTGCTTCATGATGAGTCAGTGTAAAACTTTATCTTGGAAAGAGAAGGAACCTGTGTAGGGTTGCTTCATGATGAGTCTGTGTAAAACTTCATCTTGGAAAGATAAGGAACCCGTGTAGGGTTACTTTATGATGAGTCCGTGTAAAACTTCATCTTAGAAAGAGAAGGAACCTGTGTAGGGTTGCTTCATGATGAGTCTGTGTAAAACTTTATCTTGGAAAGAGAATGAACCTGTGTAGGGTTACTTCATGATGAGTCAGTGTAAAACTTCATCTTGGAAATAGAAGGAACCTGTGTAGGGTTACTTTATGATGATTTCATGTAAAACTTCATCTTGGAAAGAGAAGGAACCTGTGTAGGGTTTCTTCATGATGAGTCCGTGTAAAATTTCATCTTCGAAAGAGAAGGAACCCGTGTAGGGTTACTTTATAATGAGTCAGTGTAAAACTTCATCTTGGAAAGAGAAGGAACCTGGGAAAGGTTACTTCAGGATGAGTTCGTGTAAAACTGCATCTTGGAATGAGAAGGAACCTGGGTAGGGTTACTTCAGGATGAGTCAGTGTAAAACTTTATCTTGGAAAGAGAAGGAACCTGGGTAGGGTTGCTTCAGGATGAGTCAGTGTAAAAATTCATCTTGGAAAGAGAAGGAACCTGGGTAGGGTTGCTTCATGATGAGTTTGTGTAAAACTTCATATTGGAAAGAGAAGTAACCTGGGTAGGGTTGCTTCATGATGAGTCCATGTAAAACTTCATCTTGGAAATGAGAAGAAACTTAGGTAGGGCTACTTCATGATAAGTCCATGTAAAACTTCATCTGGGAAATAAGAAGGAACCTGGGTAGGGCTACTTCTTGATGAGTTTGTGTAAAACTTCATCTTGGAAAGAGAAGGAACCTAGGTAGGGTTGCTTAATGATGAGTCCATGTAAAACATCATCTTGGAAATGAGAAGGAACCTGGGTAGGGCTACTTCATGATGAGTCCGTGTAAAACTTCATCTTGGAAAGAGAAGGAACCTGGGAAGGGTTTCTTCATGATGAGTCCATGTAAAACTTCATCTTGGAAATGAGAAGAAACCTGGGTAGGTCAACTTCATGATAAGTCCGTGTAAAACTTCATCTTGGAAAGAGAAGGAACCTGTGTAGGGTTACTTCAGCTGGTCGTGTAGATAATTGCCCTGACTTGTTACATGTATTAATATCTGACCTGTGAAAGAAAAATAGTTTTCTTGTCTTGTTACAGGTATTAATATTCAATCTCTTCATGTAGATAGTTTTCCTGGCTTATCAGAGGTATTAATCAACAATCACTCGTCCACAGATAGTTTTCCTGGCTTGTTACAGGTATTAATCTGGAACTTGAAAATTGTTGGTCGTTGAGATAATTGTCCTGTCTGGTTTCAGGTATTAATCTCTGACCTTTTAAAAATTGTTGACGATAGCCATCTGTTGATTGACCTTTTCCTGAAAAAGGTAAAACGTTAGTTGTATGCAACGTCATGATGTATGAAATGCATGGTGCAATGATGTTCTCAAAATAAATGAGATTGTTGTTGTATGCACTTGTAACCAGGATGTATGAAATGTGAAATGTTAATGAATGTATCTTTGTATGGGAAAATAAATCCTTGACAAATGTCGGGGAGTCATTAAATCCCGGAGTGTTGTTGAAGAGTAGGTGTGTCTTCAAACTTTGCTTAGAATGTTTACACCGGGGATTCCTGTTTTGTTGATTAAGGAGAACTCTGTTGGGGAATATTTAAAACTCAGTGGAGAATGTTGATTCCTGCTTGGGGAAAAGAGTTCAGGAGTCTCGGTTGTCCGTTGCTCTACTGGGGGTTATCTTGGGGAAGATTTAAGTTAACTGTTATCTGGTCGTATTCCAGGATTTGCAGTAACTTGCTAGAAAATATGAAGTTAAACTGATATCTGGTCGGGTCCAGACTTCACAACAAATTCTTTAAATGATGAAGATGAATTGATATCTGGTCGGGTCCAGGTTTCACAACAACTTACTGAAGTTATTTGTTATCTGGTCGGGTCCAGGCTTCACAGTAATTTGCTGGGGATTGTAGAGTAGTCTATTAGGGAAGAGGAGTTGTGGTCCTCTGATTTGTAGTAGTCGGAGAGGCAAACTCAAGTTGGGGAATCCTACCTTTTGTTGGGGAAATAAACCATGTTTCCGGTCTGTTGGAGAGGTGGCGACTTCACTAGGGAAAATCCTCGATGATTCTTGAGGTCGACTCAGCTGGGGAAAAGGTTTTCAGAGATTAAACTCTGGCTGGGAGTCATCCTATGAGAAGGATTTTGGGGAGATTTTTCACTGCCCCTGTAACGCCCTGTTTTATTTAATGTATATTATATTAATATTTTCGAATTACTGTTTGACGTTTATTTTTGCGATGAGAATATTTATATTAACCGGTATATCTGTTAATATATTCAGCGACGTTTTATTCGGACCGGTAATTATTTTATTCGGTCCGGTATTTATTTTGAGAGACCGGTAATTATTTTATTCGGTCTGGTACTTATTTTGAGGGACCGGTAATTATTTTGTTCGGTATGGTTTTTATTCCGTTCGGTTCAGTAAAATATTATTGGGAATGATATTTAATTATTCAGAGTTATTTTAATTATTTGGAGTTATTTTAATTATTTGGGTTAATAATATTATTTAGTATTATTAGTGTTATAATTACTAGTAAGACCAAGGGCTTTTTGGGTATATTGCTAGCTTATATCTTGTTCTAAGCAAACCAAACACTTGTTTTATGTCATAAAACAAAAACACACATAGAGACTTTGAGAGCTAGAGAAAGTCTTGGAGAAGAGAAGAACAAGAAGAACACAAAGCTTGAGTTTTGGGTTGGTTGGAAGAACAAGAATCATTTCAAGCATTTAAGGTAAGGAGTTTGATTTTCCAATGCTTATATTTAGGGTTTGATTTGATATATTTTGATTTGGGATAAAATTGATGTTAGGCTTTTTGAGATTTATTGAGATAAATTAGAAGAGTTAATTTAGGTGTTAGTGTTGTGGGATTATTGTTTTGTTAATAGAAATTAAATTAGAAAAAATAAATTATATTAATTAATTTTAGTTTTATAAACAAGAAATAGAAGAGGAAATAGCAGTACGTTGAAATTGGCTAAGAATCAAACTTGCAATATATCTTTTTCAATAAACTAGCAGTAAGTACTTGAAATATAGTTTAGTAATACTATAAAATAAAACTAGCAGTAAGTATAGAATTAGAACTACTAGCACCATGTATAGAAATGAAAGTTAAGGTTGGAAAAATAAAAAATAGCAGTATGTTAGTATAAGCAGTATGTTAGTATAAAGTTAGAAACTAAAGGCTTAGCACACTAAAAGCTAGCAGTAAGTTTTATTTAATTTATGTTTTCTTTTTTTTCTTTTTTTTCTTAATTTAATATATTAAATATTTATATTAATTAAATACAAATATGACATAAGTTATCCGATTTAATTTGGAACCTGATTATGTTTCGATTTCCCGATTTTGGTAATTTCGGTGACGGAGCAAGTTGCTTAGAATTTAACGAAAATTGACGTGCTAGTTAATTTTGACGTGTAGAATGTCGTGGTGAGGTTAGCTTTTCGAGATTACGATTTTTTAACGGAGCGACCCGAAATAAGTCAATTTACGGTTAAGTTGAAATGGATTGTGTTTTAGTCGGTTTAAGTCACGTATGGACAATCCGATTGCGACGTTAATGATTATGATTGGTGCCGATTATTATGAATAATTTTCGCGATGATTATTGATGTTTGACTATTTTTCCGTGTTTGAAATTTAGTGAATTATTTGATAATGATGTGGTGTAATTAAATATGATGTTTGCAACGGTTTATTTATAATTAATACTTGATGATATGCGATGCGATGATATGTTTATCTTGATGTGGATAAATATGACGACGTGGGTTTTATACCAATTTTGATATGCGATGATGAAATTTTGTTGTGTCGAGTTTGTGATGTCGTGTTGTCGAGTCACATACATTGCATTGGCGACGATGGCTTTTATGCCAAAGCGACGATGAGCTTTTATGCTGAATGTCCCTAATTATAGAAAAAGTGACGGGTACCACATGCGTAACATAGTCGTGTCTCATGGAGTCGGTTATGTTTATGTTTGAGTCTTTTGGCATTGAGTTTTATTTGGTGGCTTATGACGAATTGCGATGTTATATGATACTTTGTTTGTGATGATTTTTATATTGAACATAAAGTGAATATATGTAATGAACTCATGATGAGTAAGCGATGAATACAACATGACGGTAAAACGACGGTATGAGTTATGGCGATGGAGTTTATGTTTGTTTTGATATAATTATGGTGATTATATGATGAAATTAAAATGTTGATTTTATACACTAAATGATGATTTTAAAGTACGTGAGATTTGATAATTGTTGACATATTCTTATTAACCTATATCATTTATGATTCCAAAACTATTTATATATTTTATCATGCCTTTAATTATATGTTTTGGAGTATCTCACCATTTACTTGTTTCGCTGTTGCCTTTATATTGGTAACATGCAGGTGATCCGCGAGGATGATGAGGATTAGCTCGAGTCTCTTTATTTTGAATCGTTCTGCTCTGATAGTAGTAACACTCGGGATTTGGGCGACGTTATTATTTTGATAGGATAGTTTATGTATACTATCTTATGACTTTATGTATTGATGATAACATGATGATATGTACATTTTGTGAACATATCCGTTGTGCTATGAATATTCATATGTTTATATGATGATTGGTGATATAAATCGGTATATCCGACTTTTGATTTTTGTGATGTGCATTATAATGCAAAGTGATGGAAACACGAATATGTGATACCTCAATTTATGTTTGGATGAAATTTTGAAACTCTGATTTTATTATTAATTACGAGGGGTAGAATTGGGGTGTTACATTAGTGGTATCAGAGCAGGTCGGTCTGTCCGACCAAGTTGTTGAGTTTTTTTGTTGTCTAACAATCAAGTATTGTTATTTGTTGATTCTAATCCTTGTTTTGTTTTGAGCAGAAGTTGTTATGGCTGGAAGGAACACTGGTAGGAATGATGAGGCTCTTGCTGCTGCTATGCAGGCAATGGCTCAGGCTTTCCAAAACCCGCCGAATGCTGACGAGAACGCTGGGTCTCGTAGTTTAGCAACCTTCCAAAGAGAGAATCCTCCTACTTTCCAAGGAAAGTATGATCCTGAAGGTGCTTTGGCGTGGCTGAAGGAGATTGAAAGAATCTCCCGTGTGATGGATTGCACTCCTGTGCAAAGGATCCGTTATGGTACTCATAAACTAAGTGCTGAAGTGGATGACTGGTGGGTTGAAACCCGTCAGAGGCTTGAGATTGCTGGTGAGGAAGTGACATGGGAAGTTTTCCGAAGGGAATTCATGAGGAAGTATTACCCGGAAGATGTTCGGGGAAAGAAGGAGATAGAGTTCCTTGAGCTGAAGCAAGGAAGTATGTCTATCACTGATTATGCTGCAAGGTTCACTATGTTGGCCAAGTTCTATCCGCATTATGATGGGCCAAATGGCGAGTTCTCTAAATGCATCAAGTTTGAAAATGGTTTGCGTCCTGAGATTAAGAAAGTTGTTGGTTATCAGAAAATCCGTGTCTTTTCGGATTTGATTGATAGTTGTAGGATCTTTGAGGAGGACAGTAATGCTTATTATAAGATTATGTCTGATAAGAGAAACAAAGGTCAGCAAAGCCGTGGAAAACCGTATGATGCTCCAGCTAGTAAAGGGAAACAGAAAGCATTTCAAGGGCGAAGAACTAGTGGGGGAGATGCTCCTGCTAGTATTGTTTGTTACAAGTGTGGGAAACCTGGCCACAAGAGTAATGTTTGTCGAAGCGATGTTAGAGCTAAGGAGAATGAGGTGAGATGTTTCCGATGTGGAGAAGTGGGCCATATGACTCGCGATTGTAGACATAAGGATGTGGTCTGTTTTAATTATGGCGAGGGAGGTCACATTAGTGCTCAATGTAAGAAGCCTAAGAGGACTCAAGGAGCAGGAAAGGTGTTTGCTTTGTCGGGTGCTCAGACAGTAAACGAGGATGGTCTTGTGCGAGGTACTAGTTTCATTAATAGATTTCCTCTTATTACTATTATTGATACTGGTGCTACTCACTGTTTTATTGCTGTTGATTGTGTAAAGAGATTGGGTCTCACTTTGTCGTCTCTAGATAGAGATATGGTGGTAGAAGTTCCTGCTAATGGAACGGTTACTACTTCTTTTGTGTGTTCAAGTTGCCCTTTATCAATCTTTGATAGAGACTTTGTGGTGGATCTTGTTTGTTTACCGCTTGTCGGGTTGGACGTGGTTTTAGGTATGGACTGGTTAAAAGCTAATTATGTCCATATCAATTGCTATGACAACACTGTGAGGTTTTCTTCCTTAGTAGAAGAAGAACAATCTATGTTAGTGTCGACGAAGCAGTTGAATGAGTTCATGAAGGATGAGGCGTTGGTTTTCTTGTTGATGGCGACTCTTTATGTGGAGAGTCAAGCTGTGATAGCAAACTTTCCGGTGGTGTGCGATTTTCCTGAAGTATTCCCTGATGAGATTCCTAGTGCACTTCCAGAAAGAGAAGTTGAATTTGTTGTGGATCTTGTCCCTGGTACCAGACCTATCTCTATGGCACCATACAGGATGTCTGCATCCGAGTTAGCAGAATTGAAGAGCCAATTAGAATATTTGCTCGAGAAGAAGTTTGTTAGACCTAGTGTGTCACCGTGGGGAGCTCCTGTGTTATTGGTGAAGAAGAAAGATGGCAGCATGAGACTTTGTATTGATTATCGTCAGTTGAATAAAGTGACTATCAAGAATAGGTATCCACTTCCTAGAATTGATGATTTGATGGACCGATTGGTTGGCGCTCGCATGTTCAACAAGATTGATTTGAGATCGGGTTACCATCAAATAAGGGTGAAATAAGAGGATGTTCAGAAAACTGCTTTTAGGACGAGGTATGGACATTACGAATATTCGGTGATGCCTTTAGGTGTCACTAATGCACCGGGAGTATTCATGGAGTACATGAATCGTATTTTCCATCCTTACTTGGATCGTTTTGTGGTTGTTTTCATTGATGATATTCTGGTTTATTCTAAATCGGAAGAAGAGCAAGCAGAACATTTGCGCATCTTGTTGGAAGTTCTGAAAGAGAAGAAGCTTTATGCTAAGTTGTCAAAGTGCAAGTTCTTGTTAAGTGAAGTGAGCTTTTTGGGGCATGTCATTTCTGGTGATGGCATTGCAGTTGATCCTACTAAAGTTGATGCTGTGTTGAGATGGGAAACTCCTAAGTCTGTTACTGAGATTAGAAGTTTCTTAGGATTGGCTGGTTACTATAGAAGGTTCATTGAAGGTTTTTCTAAGTTGGCGTTTCCTTTGACAAAGTTGACTTGTAAAGGAGCTGCGTTTGTGTGGGATGTCAAGTGTGAAGAAAGTTTTGTTGAATTGAAGAAAAGGTTGACAACGACTCCGATCTTGATTCTAGCTAATCCTGAAGAACCGTTTGTTGTTTATTGTGATGCTTCTAAGATTGGTTTAGGTGGTGTACTTATGCAAAATGGCAAAGTGGTTGCTTATGCTTCTAGGCAATTGAAGATTCATGAGAAGAATTATCCTACACACAATTTGGAGCTTGTGGCAGTTGTTTTTGTGCTTAAGATTTGGAGGCATTATCTTTATGGTTCTAGATTTGAAGTATTTAGTGACCATAAAAGTTTGAAGTACTTGTTCGATCAGAAAGAGCTTAATATGAGGCAAAGACGGTGGCTTAAATTGTTGAAAGATTATGATTTTGGATTGAATTACCATCCTGGTAAAGCTAATGTGGTGGCCGATGCTTTAAGTCAAAAGACTTTGCATATGTCACTTTTGATGGTGAAAGAGTTGGAATTGATTGAGCAATTTAGAGATATGAGTCTTGTAGTAGAAGTGATGCCGAAGAGTGTTATCTTGAGAATGTTAAAGATCAATAATGATTTCCTTGATAGTGTTAGAGAAGCTCAGAAGCTTGATGTTAAACTTATTGATTTGTTGGTTGGTATTGGACAAACTGAAAATGAAGATTTCAAGTTAGATGCTCAGGGTGTTTTGAGGTTCCGTGATAGGATTTGTATTCCCGATGATATGGATTTGAAAAGAATGATCTTGGAAGAAAGTCATAGAAGCAATTTGAGTACTCATCCCGGAGCGACCAAAATGTATTAAGATTTAAAGAAACTATTTTGGTGGTCGGGCATGAAGAGAGAGGTGGCTCAGTTTGTTTATGCTTGTTTGACTTGTCAGAAGTCTAAAGTGGAACATCAGAAACCTGCAGGGTTGATGCAACCGTTAGAGATTCCAGAATGGAAATGGGATAGCATTTCTATGGATTTCGTAATGGGGTTACCGAATACACCAAGAGGACACAATGCGATTTGGGTGATTGTTGATAGGCTTACGAAGTCGACTCACTTTATTCCTATTAACATCACTTATCCCGTATCGAAGTTGGCGGAAATTTATACGCATGTGATTGTGAGATTACATGGTATTCCTTTGTGTATTGTTTCGGACAGAGATCCGAGGTTTACTTCTGAATTTTGGAAGAGCTTGCAAGAGGATTTGGGTTCAAAGTTGAGGTTGAGTTCGGCTTATCATCCTCAAACTGATGATCAGACGGAAAGGACGATTCAATTGTTGGAAGACTTGTTACGTGCTTGTATTCTTGAACATGGTGGTTCATGGGATACATATCTTCCTTTGATTGATTTTACTTATAACAATAGTTTTCATGCTAGTATTGAAATGGCACCGTTCGAGGCTTTGTATGGTCGGAGGTGTAGAACTCCTTTGTGTTGGCATGAGTCGGGTGAAAGTGTGGTGCTTGGACCAGAATTGGTTAGAGAGACTACTGAGACAGTGAAGATGATTAGAGAAAAGATGAGAATTTCTCAAAGTCGACAAAAGGGTTATCATGATAAAAGGAGAAAAGACTTGGAATTTCAAGATGGTGATCATGTATTTTTGCGAGTTACTCCTACAACCGGCGTTGGGCGAGCATTGAAGTCGAATAAGCTAACTCCTCGCTTTATTGGTCCTTACCAAATTACTAGTAAAGTGGGGAAAGTGGCTTATAGAGTGGTGTTGCCGCCAAATCTTTCGAACTTGCATGATGTGTTCCATGTGTCACAACTTCGGAAGTATGTTCCAGATCCTTCACATGTGATTGAGATGGATGATATTCAAGTGCGAGACAATCTTACGGTGGAGACAATGCCATTAAGGATCGAAGATCGTGAGATGAAGTCTCTTCGTGGCAAGGGGATCTCCTTGGTTAAAGTTGTTTGGATAGGAGCAGCTGGTGAAAGTGCGACGTGAGAGTTAGAAAGCAAGATGCGGGATTCCTATCCCGAGCTTTTCGAGTCAGGTAATTTCAAGGATGAAACTTTTTAAGCGGGGGAGAGTTGTAACGCTCTGTTTTATTTAATGTATATTATATTAATATTTTCGAATTACCGTTTGACGTTTATTTTTGCGATGAGAATATTTATATTAACTGGTATATCTGTTAATATATTCAACGACGTTTTATTCGGACCAGTAATTATTTTATTCGGTCCGGTATTTATTTTGAGAGACCGGTAATTATTTTATTCGGTCTGGTACTTATTTTGAGGGACCGGTAATTATTTTGTTCGGTCCGGTTTTTATTCCGTTCGGTTCAGTAAAATATTATTGGGAACGATATTTAATTATTCGGAGTTATTTTAATTATTTGGAGTTATTTTAATTATTTGGGTTAATAATATTATTTAGTATTATTATGTTATAATTACTAGTAAGACCAAGGGCTTTTTGGGTATATTGCTAGCTTATATCTTGTTCTAAGCAAACCAAACACTTGTTTTATGTCATAAAACAAAAATACACATAGAGACTTTGAGAGCTAGAGAAAGTCTTGGAAAAGAGAAGAACAAGAAGAACACAAAGCTTGGGTTTTGGGTTGGTTGGAAGAACAAGAATCATTTCAAGCATTTAAGGTAAGGGGTTTGATTTTCCAATGCTTATATTTAGGGTTTGATTTGATATATTTTAATTTGGGATAAAATTGATGTTAGGATTTTTGAGATTTGTTGAGATAAATTAGGAGAGTTAATTTAGGTGTTAGTGTTGTGGGATTATTGTTTTGTTAATAGAAATTAAATTAGAAAAAATAAATTATATTAATTCATTTTAGTTTTTTAAACAAGAAATAGAAGAGGAAATAGCAGTACGTTGAAATTGGCTAAGAATCAAACTTGCAGTATATCTTTTTTAATAAACTAGCAGTAAGTACTTGAAATGAAGTTTAGTAATACTATAAAATAAAACTAGCAGTAAGTATAAAATTAGAACTACTAGCAGCATGTATAGAAATGAAAGTTAAGGTTGGAAAAATAAAAAATAGCAGTATGTTAGTATAAGCAGTATGTTAGTATAAGGTTAGAAACTAAAGGCTTAGCACACTAAAAGCTAGCAGTAAGTTTTATTTAATTTATGTTTTGTTTTTTTTTTTTTTTTTTAATTTAATATATTAAATATTTATATTAATTAAATACAAATATGACATAAGTTATCCGATTTAATTTGGAACCTGATTATGTTTCGATTTCCCGATTTTGGTAATTTCGGTGACGGAGCAAGTTGCTTAGAATTTAACGAAAATTGACGTGCTAGTTAATTTTTACGTGTAGAACATCGTGGTGAGGTTAGCTTTTCGAGATTACGAGTTTTTAACGGAGCGACCCAAAATAAGTCAATTTACGGTTAAGTTGAAATGGATTGCGTTTTAGTCGGTTTAAGTCACGTATGGACAATCCGATTGCGACGTTAATGATTATGATTGGTGCCGATTATTATGAATGATTTTCGCGACGATTATTGATGTTTGACTATTTTTCCGTGTTTGAAATTTAGTGAATTATTTGATAATGATGTGGTGTAATTAAATATGATGTTTGCAACAGTTTATTTATAATGAATACTTAATGATATGCGATGCGATGATATGTTTATCTTGATGTGGATAAATATGGCGACGTGGGTTTTATACCAATTTTGATATGCGATGATGAAATTTTGTTGTGTCGAGTTTGTGATGTCGTGTTGTCGAGTCACATACATTGCATTGGCGACGAGGGCTTTTATGCCAAGCGACGAGGGCTTTTATGCCAAAGCGACGATGGGTTTTTATGCCGAATGTCCCTAATTATGGACAAAGTGACGGGTACCACATGCATAACATAGTCGTGTCTTATGGAGTCGGTTATGTTTATGTTTGAGTCTTTTGGCGTTGAGTTTTATTTGGTGGCTTATGACGAATTGCGATGTTATATGATACTTTATTTGTGATGATTTTTGTGTTGAACATAAAGTGAATATATGTAATGAACTCATGATGAGTAAGCGATGAATACAACATGACGGTAAAACGACGGTATGAGTTATGGCGATGGAGTTTATATTTGTTTTGATATAATTATGGTGATTATGTGATGAAATTAAAATGTTGATTTTATACACTAAATGATGATTTTAAAGTACGTGAGATTTGATAATTATTGACATATTCTTATTAACCTATATCATTTATGATTCCAAAACTATTTATATATTTTATCATGCCTTTAATTATATGTTTTGGAGTATCTCACCATTTACTTGTTTCGCCGTTGCCTTTATATTGGTAACATGCAGGTGATCCGCGAGGATGATGAGGATTAGCTCGAGTCTCTTTATTTTGAATTGTTATGCTCTGATAGTAGTAACACTCGGGATTTGGGCGACGTTATTATTTTGATAGGATAGTTTATGTATACTATCTTATGACTTTATGTATTGATGATAACATGATGATATGTACATTTTGTGAACATATCCGCTGTGCTATGAATATTCATATGTTTATATGATGATTGGTGATATGAATCGGTATATCCGACTTTTGATTTTTGTGATGTGAATTATAATGCAAAGTGATGGAAACACGAATATGTGATACCTCAATTTATGTTTGGATGAAATTTTGAAACTCTGATTTTATTATTAATTACGAGGGGTAGAATTGGGGTGTTACAGCCCCTAGTGGTGAGTGTTTGTGGCACTGCCAAGAATTATTTGACTGTACGTAAGCCTTTGTTCGGATTTGCATTCAATACCCCAAGTGATGGAGATGGAGATATGCCCCTGGTTATTCAGCACTTCTTGTGATATTTCTTGGAATCTTGACTGGATTGCCCCAGGTGTGCTGGATAGTGACATGTCATGCCCTCTTGTTTATAGGAGATATGTTATTGGAAGTTTCACCCCATCTGAAGTGACTTTTCTCACTGAGAGAGACTTTTGTTCACTGGATATTTGTCGTGTGAATTTCTCAGCTGTCAAACAAAATAGCCATATGCAAGCAACGATATTCAAATAATGCAAAGTTTATGCTTGTCTGGAAATTTTGAAAATGCGTTTTTAGCAAGAAATTTTGTAAGAAAATTCAACTCAGGATTTAGAGTAAAGCCTTACAGGAGTCAGGATACCTTTTGTAACAGTATGCTTTCAAACTAACACATGCTTCAATTAGGACTTTTGAAGGGTTATAACGTGGCTTGGTTCATGGTTTAAGAAAAAAAGGATAAGGGTCAAAGTATATTTGTACCAGCCCGTTCTTCGTGATGTTCTTCAGTCATAAACTCAGTTAATTATACGTTTGAACTCCAATTGAGTCTGGAATGACGTCTTGGTGATGGTTCAGATAAGTTTTGTTTATCAGAAGGCAGTCATTTCTTGCAACATTTTTTATGTTGTTGAGGATTTGTAGTGACCTCTTTCTTTTTATTTGTTATCCCTAATTTTTGCCTGACTGTTCTTGTTTTGATATTACGGTCAGCGGGATGCCCCAGTTTTTCTTAAGTCTCCTTTGTAGGTTTTGACTTAGCGGGCTTTTATTTTTGAGATATAATGACTGCCTATTTGGTAGGGAACCATCACCATATTTTGATTCCAGAGGAATGTTTTTTATGTCATTCGAAGTGAAAGTTTGTGACTGAATGCATATTTGAATTAACTAAGAGACTACCCTGCCCCAGGTTTTGATTAAAGGTTTCAATTTGTGTAA
Source organism: Vicia faba (assembly GCA_948472305.1). NCBI lineage: Eukaryota > Viridiplantae > Streptophyta > Magnoliopsida > Fabales > Fabaceae > Vicia > Vicia faba. The sequence goes on from OX451737.1 coordinate 209,809,363, forward strand.
AAAGAAAACTTCTACTTCTTTGGCTCAAAGGGGTTGACTAGGGATTATCTTCCTTATAACTCCAGTGTTTAGGATTTGAAATAACTCATGTATATCGTCAGCAAGGTCTGTCCAAAATCATACTGTATGAGATTATGGCATTGTTTTCGTCATCTCCCTCTAAAGGCTTGCAACTTTTAGCAAGAGTTGAATGTCATAAAGAGAGTAAAAATAATAGTTTAAATGTAATGAAAACGAATGGATCAATTCAAGACAAACATATGCAATGCATTAATGAAACAAAGTTTGACATTAATAGATAATTGTTTGAATAACAAAAGAAATTACAATTGAAAATTCAAAATGAAACAAGACGCTCTCAATGATTCATCATAGGAGTAGTGATCACGTTTGGAGCCCCTAGAGATTCGAATTCAATCTCCTTGGCATTAATCAAGTCTTGAATCTTGTTCTTCAAAGTCTAACAGTTGTCAGTGTCGTTTCCGGGACTATCAGAATGGTAGGCACATCTGACGCTTGGATTGTACTTAGAAGAGGAGGTATCGGGGTTTTGAGAGGGATCTTTTAGCGTGATCAACTTCACCTTCAGCAAATGTTATAACGCTTGAGACAAAGGCATGTTGATGTTAGCATATTGCCTTTCTTGATATCTTACCCTACGCATATTGCCCTGTCTTTGTTGATGAGGTGGTTGTTGAGCCCGTGACGTAGCATTAATTTGGAAAGATCTGTTCTCCCTTGAACCGGCTTCTTGTCTCATGGGAGGCTGAGTAGTGACTTGATCCCTAATCTTAACCGTTTATTTCATACGGTTGCAACCATCTTGATGGAGTTTGTTGACGAGGGTCCTCATCTCTTCTTGTCCTTGAGCCAAGTTTTGGATAAAAGCCATCTGGCCCACCAGTTGTCTCATCATCTGGACTTTCATTGTTGCCATTTAAGTTTGTATCTGTTCCAAATGGTCATCCTTATTGTCCTCAGGATTTCCCATAATCATGCCTCTAGTGAGGAGCGCTTTCACCTCTTCTTGTCCCTTGGATAGGTTCAAGAACATCTCTTGAAGTTGGGCATTTTGAGTCTGAATGTCCTTAATAGTCTGTTCTAGAGCCATCTCAAGTGAAATAAACAGTAGGAGGATAAGGAGACCTGTATGAGAGAAACCTGTCATGATATGATGCATGATATATGGATGCATGTTTTCAAGGATCTCGGGGGTAAACACAAGAAAATGTTAGAAGTTGAACTTTGATCAACATCTTTGTTTGGAGAACCTCGTATCGGTGGATGTCCTTCCACGAGAATTAAGCTCACCATGTCGAGTGGGTCATAGCCCTTGACTCAAGTTGTTGTACTTGATCTTTGACGGTGTTTGGTTTGAGGAAAAATCCTCGTGCCCCTTGATAGACGTTTGGTTCAACGTGACCCTGCATCATAGACCCTTGAGATCCTTGAAATGGTTATTGAAAATGCTATGGTATGATGTTATGATGTTATGTACAAATATGCAAAGTAAGCAAGTTTATATACAAATAATCATATACACACAAAGTACACTAGTCCTTAGGTTTAGGCTTGCATGGGGTTTGTAGGTGTTGTACCCCAAAATTTGCCCTCTCATTTCATGAAGGATCACCCTGGACCCCAAGTTTGCTTCCATCTATTTCCAAGCCTTGAAGTTATCAATTCTCCAAGCAATTCACTCACAAGGGCAAAATGGTCATTTGCACACTAAAAAGTCAAACTTTGACTTTTGGATCAAAATCAAATTTTAAGAATCATATTTCATCAAGACATGTTGAAATATGAAGTTTGTTCATCAAGAAAATCAAAAGTCAATTTACTCTGGAAAAAAATCAAAATTCTAAAATACTTAGAATTTCTCTAAGTGCTTAAGAAACATGACAAGCTCAGAACTTCTGATCAAATTTTCACTCTAGTGGAAGTTGACTCTAGAGGAACTTCTGACACAAGAGTTATAGACTCCCACAAGATCTGAAACATTGCAGAATAGAACATCACCTAGGAATGTTGGGATTTCAAATTATAACCCCTCAAAAACACGTCCTTGAAACTGAAATACTCAGCAAATTCTGAACACTTTCAAGACAGAGTTTGGTCATAACTTCTGGGCAAGTTTTCACAAAGGTTCAAGTCAGAGTTTGCAAGGGTAATTCAAAGAAGGTTAAGAAGCATGCTGCAAGATTCCTAGAAAGTCTGAGAGCTCCTTCAGAACATGCTGGAGCAAGGAGATACAAAGATCAGAGGTTAGATGTTACGCTGAAGCTGAACTTCTGATCCAAAATTAAACAATGGTGCAGAATTTCACATGACAGGATTTATGATTTGATAAATCTCATCATCATTTAATTCTCACAACCACTTTCGAGTCTTTATCCAAAGGATTTCCCCCACATGTAACTCTATTGTCTTGGGAAAGCAAACTTTTGTGCAAAAGGGTGCTAGGCCCATGCGTTGCTTTTGCTTTTCCTTAATACGTGCTAACCATCCTACCTTGTGCCTTGAACCATGTATGTTTAAACTTACTTCAAGAGCAAGTCAGCGCCTAGCATATGACGTTGGTGCCACTTGACCCCTCCAAACTGCCAAACCTTTGCCTATAAATTAAACTTCATTGGCCATTGAAAAGAGGTGGAAATTTTGAGAAAGAAAAGTCTTGAACCCCTGCAAAAATTCCAAGAGTCCAAAAAAACTGTAAACACAAAAATAAAAAACCTGTTAGCTTTTGATTCTTGCCTTCAAACTCCATTTTTTCAAGTGTCTCTTGACCAAAACCACCCATACAGTTTCTGACATACATTCAAAAGCCATCCTAACTTCTATAGCCAAACTATAATACCCTCTCCATCAATATCCACCTCAAAAAAGTCATAACTTTACCCCTTGGCTGTTCCAGAATTCTCTAATCATTTACAGCCCAAGTTGAAAGTTTCCAGTCTGCTGAACACATGAGGAAGCTGTTCAGAACATCACAAGCGGTCAAAACCAGGTTCCAGCTCACAATTTATTTTCCAGCTGCAAGGTAAGCTTCTGCTGACTCTCATCATATTACTTAGGCACTGTCAGATTTACATGTTTAAAAATACAATGTAGACATCCTGATTCTGATGATGTAAATATTCTGAGATTTCATGCATCTGCCTGCCTAAATAGAGAGAATTCCAGTTCAGAACTTCTAGAAGAAATTAGAACTCAGAATTAGGTTTAGCAAATTCATGCTTGATTCTGATTTATAGTTCTGATATATCTTGTTTCTGAAACATTTTGAAACCTACCATAAACTGTTATATGCGTATCTTCTATTTTGTGGAGAAATGACTAAGTTGCAGATGTTCTGACTAGCATGGAGAAGAGAGGCAAAGTTTTGCCAGTTGCATCAGAACTTCTGAAAACTTCTGTTTTCTCAGCAGATCCATAACTTCTGACCTTCCCTATTTCTATTAACGTTTGTTTCTGTTTGTGCAGCACGTCAGAGTCAGAACTTCTGACCTCTTCTATTTCAGCATTTATGCTGATTCTCTCTTCTCTCCTTTTATTATTTTTTACCATCACTTTTATTTTTCATTAATAAAAAAAACACCAAAAATATTTCATATTCACATATTCTATATTATTCCTTTCAAAAAAAGACCAAAAAATATTTTCTTAAACAAAACTTATTTCTTTTCTTAAATAAAATAAGCAATTTACATTTCTTGTACATTCTTATCCATTCAATGTGGTTGTAATAGTAACTTAGGATTTAATTTGCAATCCCCATTTGAAAATTTGTACACCCCATCCCCCTAATGATTGTAATAGCGTAGGACTTTACTTTTCCGCATTTTCATTACTTTCATATATTGTTAGTAATTAGGATGTGTATGATAAGATGAAAATAACAAATAGACAACCCATAATCAAGACAAAAACAAAGCATGAAATCAACACACTTGCACACAAGAACCTCTAGGGTAAATCCACTTGGTTGCTTTACAAAAATGACCATATTACACATGTAAGGTATCTTATCAAAAATAGATAAAATACAAGATCATAGTCCCTTGATGACACTATCTATAGTTGCCTTTCAAAAAATGATCTTAGTCCCTTAAAATAAAATGCTAAGATATCTTACAACATTGCTAATCATGGTTATACAATGACCCTTGCCCGTCCCCTTTCCATCCAAAGATATGGTTACTTACCAAATCCACGGTAAGATAACAATGTCAAAGGAAAGAGGAAATAAACATGAAATAATTTTGAGTAGGTAGATTGTTCCTTGTTACTTGCTCAATTTCAAACCCAAACATCCTTGCTATTTTTAAAACAAACACTAACACTTTCAAAAACATCTTACAAACTTGAAACATTTTCAAAAGATCAATACTTTGTATACATTCTTACGAACGAGAATCATTATAAAGTTTGCCTAAACGATGGCATCTTTTCAAAATAATTTCAAAAACCACACAAAGCACATTTTCAAACGAAAGCAAGTGATCTAGCAAGTAACTAAGAGCCCATGGAAAACCATGGATGAAAAGGGTGCTAATACCTTCCCTTTTCATAACCTACCTCCCGAACTCAAGAAAACATCTCTAAAGGTATTTCCTGTGCTTTTTTACTTTTCTTTTGGATAAAATAAAAGTTGGTGGAGACTCTTACTAAACCGCAACATTTGCGAATACAAACGCAAAACAACCCAAGTCAGTTCTCCCACCGTATGACAGAACTGGCGACTCTGCTGGGGAACACTTAAAAGTGGGGTTACCTTAGGGTTAGATCATATTTACTTGCTTTCATTGTTTGAGTTGTATGCTTTACATTATGGTTCTCTGTTTGAGCTTGCTTTGATCCTCCACCCGGATCTGGGACACCTTTAGGTAAGTAGCAATAGATTGTGGAAACTGTACGGTGTAGACCGATATGGTTGTAGCAATGGCTAAGTTAGTGTGACGTATTTATGGGTACTGGTATCCCTCGTGGTGAATCGAGGAGAATACGGGGCCTCTGAGGGGCGTCATGAAACACTAACTGACTTTAGAACCCTAATTGAACAAACTTGGCCATTAGGATGTAGTGAGATAACCGATTTCGGTGTAGAGCTGAAAATTGGTTGATATTCGATACTACGCTCATTGAGCCTGGACTTTTGGGATATCTCGGCCCCAAGAAAAGATTGATTATGCTGAGACAACGCCTAAAAGAAAGGTCGGTGATATTGAGATCCTTTAGAACCCGATCACTATTACTAGGAAAGGTTAAGCCAACTAAACTTCAAGAGGGTACTTACCTATAAAACCTCATGCAAGCCTAAAACATAGGGATTTTTTTGCTTTGTGTATATACTTACTTGTACATAACATCATAAACATCATAAACATCATAAGCATCATACGCATACTCACTAACCATTTCAAGGATTTCGAAATTTATCTTTGTTTTTGTTTTGTAGGTCATGAATTTCGGCTGAAGAAACACCATCTGAATCAGCTTTGTAAAAGCACACCCTCAGCTTCAAGAGTTAGCCTCAAGAGTGCCCGGGGATTCTCCTTTTACCAAGAAATATGGTTGAATCCTCAGTTTGGCTACATCCAACTTCCAAGAGGAGATGATGTGTGTGCTGTTCCAATTCTTTGATCCCGTACATCATTGTTTCACTTTCCCAGACTATCAGTTAGTACCTACACTGGAAGAGTTCTCTCTACTTTTAGGGGTGCCCGTGCTTGATCAGATACCATTCACTGGCCTAGAAGGGATTCCAAAACCTGAAATCATCGTCGAAGCTTTGCATCTAAAAAGAGCCGACTTCATAACCAATTGGGAAACAAGAAGAGGGGTCAAAGGTTTCCTAGCCAAGTTTCTATTGGAGAAGGATCGTTCATTCTGGGACGACATGGATTTCCAAGATTTTGAAGACGTCCTGGCTCTTCTCATTTATGGTTTGGTTCTGTTCCCCAACTCGGACCAATTCATAGATGTTAATGCCATCAAAGTCTTTCTCTATCACAATCCCATACCTACCTTATTGGGAGACATCTTGCATTGCCTTCATACCCGCACCATGAAGAAAAAAGGTACTATCTTGTGTTGTATTCCTTTACTCGTAAAATGGTTCGCTTCACACCTACCTCGATCAACATTGAAGAACGAGCAAAGACTAACATGGTCTCAAAGGATGATGTCCCTCACCCATTCTGACATCCGTTGGTGTTCAAGATCCTTGGAAGATGTCTCTATCATTGACCGCTGTGGGGAATTCCCTAACATCCCTTTGCTTGGTATTAGGGGAGGTATCACCTACAATCCATGCTTAGCTCTTCGACAGTTTGGGTATGCCCGAAGAGACGGCACTCATGAGATACTCATTCAAGGTCTGGTGTTCGACTATGACAAAGAAGACCAAGATTACCGCCAGAGGTTTACATGAGCTTGGAGAATGGTGAACAAGGTGGATATTAGGACTTTGGGACACAAAAACTCTATCCCTCTCGAGCCTTACCTTAGGTGGGTATGGGCTCGTGCTCAGACATTTGTAATTCCTTATCCTTCCATTTTACCAGTCATCGTGGAGCCTGTGGTCGAAGGGGATGTTTCCTACACTATCCTTCATCCCGACATGCCTACCTCTCTCGAATACTTACAAAAGGGTTGGATCCAGCTGAAGGAAGAACGAGATACTTTTGAGGCTCAGTTCTATGCCAGTGAGAAGAGGGTCTTAGAGCTTACGAAACAGCTACAAGAGGAGCAGAATGTTAATGCTTATCTCGCACCAAAGAGGATGCGTTCGGTCTTTTTATCTTAGAAAGCTATTTTGTAAACCCAAGGGGGATACTGTAATCTTTCTTGTTTTGACTAATGAAAGATAACTTTTGTTCATTTTTTATCTATACAAATTTAAATTTCATTAATCCTTAAAATCATTTTCATATACATATTCCATGCATCATAACATGATAGGTTTTCGCATAACAGGTTTCCTTATCTCTCTGCTATTTATTTCAGCAAAATGGATCTAGATAAAACTGTGACGGAACTCCAAGCCCAAAATTCTCAGTTTCAGGAAGCTCTACTCGCCCTAGCCAAGGGGCAGCAAGATATGATGGATTTGTTTGCTGTTAAGAAGAAGCCAAAGAAAAAATCTTTACTCAACATGGGTAAAAGGTTCAAGGAGACAATCCGTCAAATTTCAGTAGAAGAAGATTCATCCGAAGAGGACGAGAACCAGATTTATGAGGTCAAGAGTACTCAGGCAGACTGTATCAATGATCAAGTATCCAACAATGATTATTTCAACAAACAGTATCCACCCGCTGATGTCAAATACAAGTAGTTAGAAGACAGATTGAAAGCTGTTGAAATCCAAGCCATTCCCGCTTAGATTTTGATGATTTGGGTTTGATCTCTGGGGTAGTCATTCCCCACAAATTCAAAATACAAATCTTTGCCAAGTATGATGGGATTTTTTGTCCAAAACTCCATTTGATGTCTTATGTGCGCAAGATACAACCGCACACTGCCGATAAAAATCTACGGGTTCACTTTTTCCAACAGAGTCTGGCTGGAACACAAATTGAATGATTTTATCAGTTAGATGGTTCTCGTATCAATACTTGGGAGGATCTAGCTACTGCCTTCTATCATCAGTATCAATACAAGGCCGACTTGGCACCAACGAGGGTTCAATTGCAAGATATGACCATGGGGAAGAATGAAGGATTTAAGGAATATGCGCAAAAGTGGAGAGACCTTTCTAGTAGGTTCCAACCCCCCATGACTGATAGGGAGCACATCGACATGTTCATGAGCACTTTATCTGGTCTTTTCTTTAATCTGTTGGTTGGCTGCTCTTCTTCTGGTTTCACCAAATTAATCTTAACTGGTGAAAGAGTTGAAAGTGGCATTAAAAGAGGGAAAATCTCTGTGCCATCTACCTCCACTCCTAATCCTATCAAAAAACCTTTTGCTGCAAAGAAAGAAGTTAATGTTGTGTATGGGGCAAGGGCCCATATCAAGAAGAATGATCGTCTGCCTATCAATGTTGTTCGAATCTCTAACCCGACTCCTACTCCAAGACCATCTGCAAATCATCAACATTTTGAATATCCAAGAAGACGGTTTACAAGGTTAGGCATGTCACTATCTAAAGCCCTTCAACATTTTCTCAAGGCTAATTTAGTGACATTGCGCGATCCTCCCGCCAACCCTGACACCTTGTCACCAAAATATAATCTGAATTTAAAGTGTGCTTACCACTCAAACAGCCCCGGGCATGAGACTGATCAATGCTGGTCCTTGAAGAACAAGATCCAGGATTTAATTGACAACAAGACTATTGAATTTTATCCTCCTCCGATGCTGAATGTAATTACCGCTCCAATTCCGAAGTATGACAAAGGTGTTAATACTGTCGAAGATACAATTTTCATTGCCTCTGTTGAAGAATTGACTACTCCGCTGGATTTAATCAAGAACAATCTGTTGAAAGCTGGGATTTTCCCTGGATGTAAAAAAGACTGTGTGTGTTGTACGAAACAATACAATGGTTATGAAAGGCTAAAGAAAGGTATACAACACCTGATGGATAGCCACAAAATTATTTTTGAAAAGACTCTGCCTGCCAAGAGTTTGGTTAACAAATGTGAAGACCTCTCCATTATTACCATCTCCAACAAACCTATTAGGATCACCTCCAAAGGTCCTATTAGGATTTCAAATGAACCCACTATTTCTCCCTTAATAATTACCAATCCCGGACCAATTCCCTACTCTTCAAATAAAGTTGTACCATGGAATTATGGTGCTGAAGTGTTCTATCATGGGATTAAACAAGATGCCTGGATTAAAGAAGGGAAAGATGAAGATATTGGCAACATAGCTGGCTCAAGAAAAGTAACTAGAACTCAGAGAATCTTCTCACCCAATATCTCACCTCCAGTGTTACAAAAATGCCCATCCGCATTACTAATGCCAAGCCAAATACTGATACCAGAGGGAAGGGGAAGATTGTTGAGCCTGATGTGATTGAAGTACCTTCCACAGATGCAGCTGATGAAGAACCCTCCGCCCGTGAAATGGACGAGATTTTGAAGATCATCAAGAGAAGTGACTTCAAAATTGTAGAACAATTGGGGCAAACCCCCTCTAAGATTTCAATGTTGTTATTGTTGCTTTGCTCTGATGCCCATGCTCGGACATTAATCAAGTTCTTAAAAAAGGCTCATGCCCCCCATGAGACAACAATAGACCAATTTGAGAATTGTGTGGCTAGCCTAACAGCTGATAATGGCTTGGGGTTTTTAGATGCTGACTTAACACCTCTCAGGAAGAATCACAATAAAGCTTTACATGTTTCTATCGAGTGCAAAGGGACTACCTTAGCACATGTGCTAGTCGACACTGGCTCTTCTCTGAATGTATTACCCAAGGGGGCATTAGACCGTCTCGACTGTGAAGATTTAATCTTGAAGCCAAGTGATATCATCGTAAGGGCGTTTGATGGATCAAAGAGAACTGTTCACGGGGAAGTAGATCTTCCAATCAAAGTGGGCTCCAAAATCTTCAACTCCACCTTCTATATTATGGATATTCATCCGGCCTATTCTTGTCTGTTAGGTCACCCATGGATTCATAAGGCTGGGGCAGTGACCTCAACCCTCCACCAGAAGCTCAAATATCCAGTCAAGAGGAAAATAGTCACCGTCTATGGGGAAGAAGAGTTTATGGTGAGCCACCTTAACTCTTTCAAGTACGTAGAGATGGACGGAGAATTCATTGAAACCCCATTTCAAGCCTTTGAGGTTGTACCACCGATGATTGCTGCTACTAAATGTTCTTCTGATGAGTCTAAAGTTGTTAAGGCCACGCCAAAGATGGTTTCAATCAAGGATGCCCGTGCGGCAATTGAAAAAGGAAACTGTGATATTTGGGGGAAACTCCTCGATATCCCTTTTAAAGAAGACACATTTGCTTTAGGCTTCACCACCAAGGCTCAGAAGGAAGTGAGGCGTGCTCGTGTTGGAAAGCCACCTCTTCGCATCAGAAACCACAAAGTCAACGCCGTGGGTGATTCTGAAGAAGAAGCTGCATTTGAGGAGTGGGTGTACCTAACTACAACGGAGCTGAAGAATTGGCATACAAAGGACTTTGTGCCCATCTCCTTCATTGAGGAGTAATCTACTTGTTATTACTTTTCCATCAATTCAAGAACCTGTTGTCTATAATATTTTGATAATGACTTTTAAGCCATGTGCCTAGTTCGGGGCACTTTGGTCCATTTGTCAAGGGTTTTATTTATGTTCATCTAATCATATGATCATTCAGTACATTGGACTCTTTTTCATTCAAATATTTGTGTTCATTGTCTTTCCTTTCTTTCAAATACATTTTCAAAATAGCCATGTATCTTACATGCACACACACACACTCTTGCAGGTCTACATCCACTCTGGATCCTATTGCCAATAACTCTACTATTGCCGACTATGACTTTGAATTCCCTATCAACCAAGCCGAAGACAAAGGTGAGGAAGATTGTGACATATCGGGAGAACTATCCATACTTCTATTACAAGAGGAAAAAGCTATTCAGCCGCACGAGGAGTCAGTTGAAGTTATCAACCTGGGTACTAAGGCAAATAAGAAGGAAATCAAGATCGGTACTAACTTGGAAAGCAATGTTAAGAGAAGGTTGGTTCAGATGTTGCATGATTATGTGGAAGCTTTTGCTTGGTCTTATGAAGATATGCCTGGGTTGGATACCAACATCGTAGTTCATCGTCTGCCAACAAAAGAAGATTGTCCTCCTGTCAAGCAAAAGGTTCGCTGCATGAGGCCTGATATGTCTGAAAAGATCAAAGCTGAAGTGATGAAACAATTTGATGCAGTGTTCCTAGATGTGACATCCTACCCTCAATGGGTTGCCAATGTGGTGCCAGTGCCAAAGAAAGACGGGAAAGTTTGCATGTGCGTAGACTATATGGATCTGAATAAGGCAAGCCCCAAATATGATTTCCCTCTACCACACATTGACGTCTTAGTTGATAATACTGCTCAGCATAAAGTCTTCTCTTTCATGGATGGCTTCTCAGGCTACAATCAAATAAGGATGGCTCCCGAAGACATGGAGAAGACTACTTTCGTTACGCAATATGGCACCTTCTGCTACAAGGTCATGTCGTTTGGACTAAAAAAATGCAAGGGCAACATATCAAAGAGATATGGTAGTTTATTTCATGACATGATCCATCATGAGATAGAGGTATATGTGGATGATATGATTTCCAGATCACAAACCAAAGAAGAACATCTCGATCACCTGCACAAACTATTCGAGAGACTGAAGAAGTACAAGCTGAGATTGAACCCTAACAAGTGCACGTTTGGAGTACGCTCTGGAAAGCTTCTAGGTTTCATTGTCAACAATAAAGGCATTAAAGTTGATCCTGCCAAGGTAAAGGCCATCCAAGAAATGCCAGTCCCTCATTCTGAAAAAGAAGTCAGAGGATTCTTGGGTCGTCTCAATTACATTGCCCGTTTCATATCACACTTAACTGCTACTTGTGGGCCACTCTTCATACTCTTGAAGAAAGATCAGGTAATTAGGTGGAACGATGAATGCCAGATTGCCTTTGACAAAATCAAAGAATACCTACAAGAACCTCATATTCTCATGCCTCCAGTTGAAGGAAGACCCTTGATCATGTACTTGACAGTACTAGAGAATTCTATGGGGTGTGTTTTGGGCCAACATGACGAGTCTGGCCGAAAAGAGCATGCTGTTTATTACCTGAGAAAAAAGTTTACCGACTGTGAAACCAGATATTCACTTCTCGAGAAAACTTGCTGCACTCTGGCATGGGCTGCTCGCCGACTAAGACAGTATATGTTGACTCATACCACTCTATTGATTTATAAGATGGACCCAATCAAGTACATCTTCGAGAAACCTGCCCTTTCCGGACTGATAGCCAGATGGCAAATGATCTTGACTGAGTACAACATTCAATACACGACTCAAAAAGCCATCAAAGGGAGTGTACTAGCAGATCATTTGGCCCATCAAGCTGTGGATGATTATCAGTCAATGAACTTCGACTTCCCTGATGAGAACATCATGCTAGTAACCGACTGTGCGAACCTGGACCATATGACGAACCTGAACAAGGATCTCGGTGGACTATGGTATTCGATGGGGCTTCCAACTCCTTAGCTAACGAAATTGGTACTGTGATCATCTCTCCTGAAGGTTGCCACACTCCTTTCACTTCTAGAGTATGCTTCGATTGCACAAATAATATGGTCGAGTATGAAGCATGCATCTTAGGTCTGAAAGCTGCTATTGACTTAAGGATCAAGCATTTAGATGTGTTCGGGGATTCCGCCTTAGTAATCATCCAAGTAAAAGGAGATTGGGACACTAAACACCCTAATCTTATCCCTTACAAGGAACTTGTACTATCCCTAATTCCTTATTTCGAAGAGATCACGTTCAAGCACTTCCCTAGGGAAGAAAACCAATTGGCTGACACCTTGGCAATCATGTCTTCAATGTTCAAGGTCAGATGGGACAATGAAGCCCCTATGATTACAATTGAATTATTTGATGAACCTGCACATTTCTATGAGCTCGACACCAATGGGGAAAAGCCATGGTACCATGAGGTGATGAGATACCTTAAAGCTCAAGAGTATCCAGAGGGGGAATCTATCAATGACAGAAAGTTCTTGCAAAGATTTGCAGCCAAGTTCTTCCTAAGTAACGGGATATTGTACAAGCGCAACCATGATTCAACTCTACTCCGATGTGTGGACAAGAGGAAGGCAGAGAAAATCATGGAATACATGCACGATGGTCTCTTCGGTACTCACTCAAGTGGGCATACGATGGCTAAGAAAATCTTAAGAGCAGGTTACTATTGGTCAATGATGGAGACTGATTACCATCAACATTCAAGAACTTGTCACAAATGCCAAATCTATGTTGACAAGGTCCATGTGCCTCCTATCACTCTGAATGTCATGACCTCCCCATGGCCATTTGTAATGTGGGGAATTAACATTATTGGAGAGATCAAGCCTACCGCCTCCAACAAACATCGCTTCATTCTTAATTGCTATCGACTATTTTACCAAATGCGTCGAAGTCGACTCATTTTCCTCAGTCACCAAGAATGTGGTAGCCAGATTCATCAGACACAACCTCATCTGTCGTTATGGTATCCCCAAAAGGATCATCACCGGCAATGGGACTAACCTCAACAATGCTATGATCACTGAGCTTTGCGCTCAGTTTAAGATCAAGCATCACAATTCTTCTCCGTATAGACCGAAAATGAATGGCGCAGTCGAAGCGGCCAACAAAAATATCAAGAAGATTATGCAGAAAATGGTAGTAACCTATAAATATTGGCATGAGATATTTCCATTTGCTCTACATGGCTACCGTACTTCATCTAGAACATCAACTGGGGAAACTCCCTTTTCTCTAGTCTATGGCATGGAAGCTGTTTTGCCAGTGGAAGTTCAAATTCCCTCGCTGAGGATTATGATGGAGGAAGGCCTAGGCGAAGACGAGTGGATTCAAACGAGATTGGATCAGTTGAACCTGATTGATGAAAAACGATTAGTTGTTGTTTTCCATGGTCAGAGGTATCAAAAAAGAATGATCAAGACTTTCAACAAAAATGTCAAGCCTCGAGTATATCAAGTTGGTGACTTAGTGATAAAACACATCATTTTACCACAAGGTGACCCCAGAGGCAAATGGACTCCCACCTATGAAGGGCCATTTGTTATCAAGAGAGTTTTCTCTGGTGGTGCCATGATGCTGACTACCATGGACGGTGAAGATTTCCCACATCCTATAAACGTGGACATAGTTAAAAATACTACGCATAAGAGACTCGCTAGGTTGACACACCTAGGAAAAATAAGGGCATAACCAAAAGGTTTGGGCAAAAATTAGGGATATATGCAAAAGATTGTACACCCGACAAGTTAAAAACCCGAAAGGGCGACTTGGGAAAAAAAGGGTATCCTGGTGGGCCGAAAACCCGAAAGGGAGGTCCAGGCAAAAATTAAGGATTAAAAGTGCACGAATATGTCCCGCGAAATCAATACAGTCAATTCTATCACAAGGTCCAAGTTCAAATGGTCCAAGATCGATCCAATCAACTTTGATCAACAGCAAGGGACGTTCGAAAACATTGGGGCAATAGTAGAGTTGGAAGGCAATGAGATTATTTCACATGGCTATTTATTTTCATTCTCAATTTTGTTTTCCTTTCGAAGATTTCCTCTTACTAGGATTTTCGTCTCTCTGTATAAAACGCCTATTCAGGGGTAAAATATCAATACAAATACACTTCGAAGTGAAAAATTTCTGTCTTTGTTTTGAATGCAAATTTTTCCAATGACTAAAATTGAATGAACATATGCATATGAATATAATTAAAACTATTTGGCACATGTGTCCTGCTAAGCATCAGTAAGCATCTCTTCAATATATATGAAATATCCCCACATAGTTATCTCATCATCATTATCCCCACAAGGACGGCAACAATAAACCTTTCAGCGACGAAGTTGCCCAGAAAGTCTCTTTGCATAGAATAATTTGTGACCAAAGTCTTGACCTCTTGGTCGCTTTCTACCTAGCTAAGTCAATTTTTACAAGTTGAAGCCTCGGGGATCTCTTCCTAAAGGAAATTCACTTCCTCAACAGGGTTTATTTCCCCAACAGGGTTATTTCCCCAACCGAATTCAAATTTCTCAACATACAACAATCAAGACACCACGAAGTTCCCCAGCTGAGCCTATCATTCCCAGCTGAGTGTATTTTCCCAGCTGAGTATATCTTCCCCAGCTAAGGCTATTACCCCCAAATGGAGTCTATTATCCTCAGTTGAGTGTATCTTCCCCAAGCTGAGTCTGCCTTACCCGACTGAGTCTATACTCTCCAGTTTGAATTTCCCTTTCAAATTATTGCAAATCACAGGGCCATAACCCCTGATCCACAGTAAAGCCGTTAGCAAAGCCTTTACTATCTCCAAAATATGCTATGAAGCCTGGATCCGACTAGATATTAGCATAATTTTCAAAGTTATATCTGAAAGCTGGATCTGACCAGATAACAGTTGATCTCAATTTCAAGATGGTATGAAACCTGGACCCGACCAGATAATAGCCTAACTCTTCAAATAATTAAAAGAGCCTGAACTCAATCTGACCAAGGTTTAAACTTCTTTTCCCCAGTAGAGTTGCCTCCATATCTCCAACAAATTGCTGAGAAGCCTGAACCCGACCAGATATCAGTTTTTATTTCCAACTTTTCAGGAAAGTTGTTGTGAAACCTGGATCCGACCAGATAGCAATCATCCTCAGATAACAACTAAATCCCCAAACAGTTTATTGTGAAACTTGGACCCGACCAGATAACAATTGACCTCGTCAACCTCAGAAATCTGCAAAGCCCGGACCTGACCAAATGACAGTTTTTTTCAAAGAGTTTATTGTGAAACCTGGACCCGACTAGATAACAATTGACCTCATCAACCTCAGAAATCTGCAAAGCCTGGACCCGACCAGATGGCAGTTTTTCAAACAGTTTATTGTGAAACATGGAGCCCGACCAGATAACAATTAACTATGATACCCAGAAAGACACTATAAAGCCTGGACTCGACCAGATAATAGTACAACTTTCCAAAAACCATGAAGCCTATATCCGACCAGATAACTATTCAATTTCAGGAAGTTACTGCGAAGCATGGATCCGACCAGATAGTAGTTACCATTTCAAGTTACTGCGAAGCCTGGATCTGACCAGATAACAGTTAACTTCTGTATCCCCAGCAAGTTGTTGTGAAGCCTGGATTCGACCAGATAACTATTCAACTTCAAGGAATTTTTTGTAAAGCCTGGAATCCGACCAGATAACAGTTAATTCGTCTCTTCCTCCAGTAAGTTACTGCGAAGCCTGGATCCGACCAGATAACAGTTAACTTCCGTATCCCTAACAAGTTGTTGTGAAGTCTGGATTCGACCAGATAACTATTCAACTTCAAGTAATTTTCTACAAAGCCTAGAATCCTACCAGATAACAGTTAATTCGTCTCTTCCTCCGGTAAGTTACAGTGAGGACTCGATCCGACCTGATAGAAGTCGACTACTTCATCCTCAGCAACTATGAAGCCTAGATCCGACCAGATAACAACTTACCTTTGAGCGATATTCCCCAGCAAAAGCATCATTTCAATAAAATTTGAAGATATGCATATCTTTCATCTCCAACGGTAATCAGGGATTCAACCTCCCAGAATTTCCTTAGCATTAGTCAGGGATTTATTTTCTCGGATAAAAACATATACCTCACAGTCATACATCATAGCGTGTGCATACCATATGCATTTAGCATAATACCATATCTGGTGAACATCACGCAGGCTCTTCATTTTACTAATTCTTTTTCTCACAGGCAAAACATCAAGTTTTATTATAAATCAACAAGAGATTTGTGTTGATACTTCTTCCAGCGTTTACCAACATCCCTCCAAATGGTATCTATAAGCCCATTCACCATCCATCGTCGAGTGCCAATTTCTGGGCACTCTAGTGTTCAATCATCTTTCACCTTCAACTCACGAATGGCGAATCCGCCAATCTAACTCTTCAGGTTCAAGAAGTTTGAACAGGGGCAGCTGTTGTACCCCAAAATTTTCCCTCTCATTTCACGAAGGATCACCCTGGACCCCAAGTTTGCTTCTATCTATTTCCAAGCCTTGAAGTTATCAATTTTCCAAGCAAGTCACTCACAAGGGCAAAATGGTCATTTGCACACTGAAAAGTCAAACTTTGACTTTTGGATCAAAATCAAATTTCAAGAATCATATTTCATCAAGACATGTTGAAATATGAAGTTTGTTCATCAAGAAAATCAAAAGTCAATTTACTCTGGAAAAAAATCAAAATTCTAAAATACTTAGAATTTTTCTAAGTGCTTAAGAAACATGACAAGCTCAGAACTTCTGATCAGATTTTCACTCTGGTGAAAGTTCACTCTAGAGGAACTTATGACACAAGAGTTATAGACTCCCACAAGATCTGAAACATTGCAGAACAGAACATCACCTAGGAATGTTGGGATTTCAAATTATAACCCCTCAAAAACACGTCCTTGAAACGGAAACACTCAGCAAATTCTGGACACTTTCAAGACAGAGTTTGGTCAGAACTTCTGCGTAATTTTTCACAAAGGTTCAAGTTAGAGTTTGCAAGGGTAATTCAAAGAAGGTTAAGCGTGCTGCAAGCTT
Organism: Vicia faba; assembly: GCA_948472305.1. Taxonomy (NCBI): domain Eukaryota; kingdom Viridiplantae; phylum Streptophyta; class Magnoliopsida; order Fabales; family Fabaceae; genus Vicia; species Vicia faba. The sequence continues at coordinate 209,826,678 of OX451737.1, forward strand.
CCTAGAAAGTCTGAGAGCTCCTTCAGAACATGCTGGAGCAAGGAGATACAAAGATCAGAGGTTTGATGTTACGTTGAAGCTGAACTTCTAATCTAGAATTAAGAAATGATGCAGAATTTCACATGACAGGATTTCTGATTTGATAAATCTCATCATCATTTAATGCTCACAACCACTTTCGAGTCTTTATCCAAAGGATTTCCCCCACGTGTACCTCTACTGTCTTGGGAAAGCAAACTTTTGTGCAAAAGGGTGCTAGGCCCATGTGTTGCTTTTGCTTTTCCTTAATTCCTGCTGACAAATCCAGCTTAGGCGCTGCTAAACCTGCTAACCGTCCTACCTTGTTCCTTGAACCATGCTTGTTTAAACTTACTTCAAGAGCAAGTCAGCGCCTAGCATATGACGTTGGTGCCACTTGACCCCTATAAACTACCAAACATTTGCCTATAAATTGAACTTCATTGGCCATTGAAAAGAGGTGGAAAATTTGAGAAAGAAAAGTCTTAAACCCCTGCAAAAATTCCAAGAGTCCAAAAAAACTGTAAACACAAAAACACAAAACCTGTTAGCTTTTGATTCTTGCCTTCAAACTCCATTTTTTCCAAGTGTCTCTTGCCAAAACACCCATACAGTTTCTGACATACATTCAAAATCCATCCTAACTTTTGTAGCCAAACTGTAATACCCTCTCTATCATATCCACCTCAAAAAAGTCAGAACTTTACCCATTGGCTGTTCCAGAATTCTCTAATCATTTACAGCCCAAGTTGAAAGTTTCCAGCCTGCTGAACATGTGAGGAAGCTGTTCAGAACATCACAAGCGGTCAGAACCAGGTTCCAGCTCACAGAGTATTTTCCAGCTGCAAGGTAAGCTTCTGCTGACTCTCATCATATTACTTAGGCACTGTCAGATTTACATGTTTAAAAATACAATGTAGACATCCTGATTCTGATGATGTACATATTCTGAGATTTCATGCATCTGCCTGCCTAAATAGAGAGAATTATAGTTCAGAACTTCTTGAAGAAATTAGAACTCAGAATTAGGTTTAGCAAATTCATGCTTGATTCTGATTTATAGTTCTGATATCTCTTGTTTCTAAAACATTGTGAAACCTGCCATAAAGTGTTATATGCGTATCTTCTGTTTTGTGGAGAAATGACTAAGTTGCAGATGTTCTGAATAGCATGGAGAAGAGAGGCAAAGTTTTGCCAGTTGCATCAGAACTTCTGAAAACTTCTGTTTTCTCAGCAGATCCATAACTTCTGACCTTCCCTATTTCTATTAACGTTTGTTTCTGTTTGTGCAGCACGTCAGAGTCAGAACTTCTGACCTCTTCTATTTCAGCATTTACGCTGATTCTCTCTTCTCTCCTTTTATTATTTTTTACCATCACTTTTATTTTTCATTAATAAAAAAAACACCAAAAATATTTCATATTCACATATTCTATTTTATTCCTTTCAAAAAAAGACCAAAAAATATTTTCTTAAACAAAACTTATTTCTTTTCTTAAATAAAATAAGCATTTTACATTTCTTGTACATTCTTATCCATTCAATGTGGTTGTAATAGTAACTTAGGATTTAATTTGCAATCCCCATTTGAAAATTTGTACACCACATCCCCCTAATGATTGTAATAGCGTAGGACTTTACTTTTCTGCATTTTCATTACTTTCATATATTGTTAGTAATTAGGATGTGTATGATAAGATGAAAATAACAAATAGACAACCCATAATCAAGACAAAAACAAAGCATGAAATCAACACACTTGCACACAAGCACCCCTAGGGTAAATCCACTTGGTTGCCTTACAAAAATGACCATATTACGCATCTAAGGTATTTTAGCAAAAACACACAAAATACAAGATCATAGTCCCTCGATGACGCTATCTACAGTTGCCTTTCAAAAAATGATCTTAGTCCCTTAAAAGAAAATGCTAAGATATATTATAACATTGCTAATCATGGTTATACAATGACCCTTTCCCATCCCCTTTACATCCAAAGATATGGTTACTCACCAAATCCATGGTAAGATAACAATGTCAAAGGAAAGAGGAAATAAACATGAAAGACTTTTGAGTAGGTAGATTGTTCCTAGTTACTTGCTCAATTTCAAACCCAAACATCCTTTCTATTTTTAAAACAAACACCAACACTTTCAAAAACATCTTACAAACTTGAAACATTTTCAAAAGATCAACACTTTGTATACATTCTTACGAACGAGAATCATTACAAAGTTTGCCTAAATGATGGCATCTTTTCAAAATACTTTCAAAAACCACACAAAGCACATTTTCAAACAAAAGCAAGTGATCTAGCAAGTAACTAAGAGCCCATGGAAAACCATGGATGAAAAGGGTGCTAATACCTTCCCTTTTCATAATCTACCTGTGCTTTTTTACCTTTCCTTTTGGATAAAAGAAAAGTCGATGGCGACTCTTGCTAAACCGCAACATTTGCGAATACAAACGCAAAACAACCCAAGTCAGTTCTCCCACCGTATGACAATAGGTAAGTACCCTCTTGAAGTTTAGTTGGCTCAAATCTGTCCTATAAAGAGTAACCATGTTCTAAGGGATCTCAATATCACTTATTTTTCTTCTCGGGCATTATTTCAGTGCAAGCCTCTTTCACGATGATCGAAATATCTCGAAAATCAAACCTCAATGAGTTATCGAGTATCTACCTTCTTCGGAATGCACCAAAGCCGGTCATCTCAATACGTCCTAATGGAAAAATTGGTCAAGTAAAACTTCTAAAGTCAGTTAGTGCTTCATGACATCACTCAGCAACCCCGTATTCTCCTTGACTACTCAAGGGCTACCGGTACCCACAAATATGTCGCACTAACATAACTATTGCTTAGACCATGTCGGTATACCCCGCACAGTTTCCATAATGTATTTCTACTTACCTAAAAGGTATCCCAAATCCGGGTAGAGGATTTAAGCCCACACAAAGAACTAAAATGTAAAGCATACAAGTCAAACAATGAAAGTAAGTAAAGGTGATCTAGCCCTATGGTAACCCCACTTTTAAGTTTATCTCCAACAGAGTCGCCAATTCTTTGATATGGTGGGAGAACTGACTTGGGTGTTTTGTGTTTTATCGCAATGTTGCGGTTAGCAAGAGTCGCCACCGACTTTTCTTTTATCCAAAAGGAAAGGCTGAAAAGAACAAGAAATACCTTTGAGATTATTTTTGAGTTCGGGGGGTAGATTATGAAAAGGGAAGGTATTAACACCCTTTCCATCCGTAGTTATCTACTGGCTCTTAGTTGCTTGCTTGATCACTTGCTTTTGTTTGAAAATGTGCTTGTGGTGTGAGTTTGAAAGTATTTTGAAAACATGTCTTTGTAATGATTCTTGTCTCTTAAGAATGCATACAAAGTGTTGTTTGAAAATAGTTCAAAGAAGTGTTTGTGTAATGTGTTTTTGAAAGTGATTTTGAAAAGGGTGTCATTGTAATGGTTCTTGTCTCTATAAGAATGCATACAAAGCGTTGTCTTTTGAAAATGTTTCAAATAAAGTTTTGGTGTATAAAATGTTTTTGTTGTGAGCAAGCGAACAACTAGGAGCAATCTACCTACTCAAAAGTCTTTAGATGTTCTTCTCCTCCTCCTTTAGATGTTGCTATCTTACCATTGTTTTGGTAAGAAGCCCCATCGTTAGAGGTGAAGGGACAGGCGTGGGATGTTTGTATAGTCAATGAAGGCAACCTATGGGACATTTTAGCAATGTCATTTTAGGGACTTGATCGTTTACCGAAGGCAACATCGAGGGACTACTATCTTTTATCAAGGGTTTTTGCTAAAATTCCCATGTTCGAGGGACATGACTATTTTTCCGAGGCAACAAGTAAGATTACCCTAAGGGTGCATGTGTGCAAAGTGTGTTTGATTGCATGCATTTTGTCTTTGATTTTTGGGTTGTCTACTTGTTGGTTTTATCTTGCCATACACCTAATTACTAGCATTTGTATAAAAGTAATAAAAGTGCAAAAATTAAATCCTACACTATTACAACCATATTGAAGTGCATAGAAATATAAAGGAAAAAATAAGATAAAAAAAGAAAAAAGAGCTCCTTCAATTAGGGGGGAAGAAACCTTCGATTATGCTTCTGTTGGCCTCCTTCGATTGAGGGTTGACATCCAGCAAGTCATGGCCTTCGAATGGGCCTTGGCATCAGCTGGTCATGGTCTTCGATTGGGCTTGTCAGCAGCTGGGTGTGACTCCTGGTTCTTCCTTGTTACCTTATTCGATTGGGCCTGGAATCAGTAAGTCATGGCCTTCGATTCTGGATGGATTTAGTGCAAATGTACCTTCTGATTCTGCCTTTCTGCCTTTAAATTTAGCATGGAAGCCCAAGGCTCCATTTCATGTCTTTCCCCCTGTCTCTTTCGTTTGGGACATAAAATGGCAACATGGCCTAAGGCCATGCTAGCCTTTGTCTTGTGGCCAAACCAAATATTAAAGTATATTTAATGAAACTCCAGCAACAAGAAACAAAAAGAATAGCCAGAAAAATAGATTCAAAGGGTGTAAACGAAAGGGAGGTAAAATATTATATACATGTTATGTCTAAACGAAAGGTGCAAGGGTAAGAGTAACTTACCCTGCTGCAGCCTTGAAGATGAACTGGGCCTTGAATGGAGGCCCTGGGTGCTGGATTCGAAAGAGGGGGCCAACAGTTGGGCTTTGAATGCTGGATTCGAAGGAAGAAAGAAACAAGTCTTATGTTTCTTTCCAAACTAGATTCGAAGGATACTGAAGAGTGCTTATTCTTCATAATCGAAAGAGGTGACAAGGGGATTCTGGGTTTGTTCTTCACAAGTGCTTAAGGACTTGAGAGATTTTGTTGTGTTTGAGAAGATTTTGGAGGTTTCGTTCCTCTAGTCAAAAAATCCTCTCCAGTCTTTGCAAAAAAATTCCTCTATTTATAGAGAAAAGGTGGACATGTTGTAGTAGCCAGCTTTGCAAGGAAATAATAAAATATATGTAACGTGAAAGTACAAGTGGGGGGCCTTTTGGCAGTTTGGGTGTAGAAGATATGACTTATGCTTCTGGCCCTCTGATTATACAAAGATTTGGAAGCAACATAACCTGTCAAGTAGGGTAAGGCCATAAGATTTCCTCAGATTTGATTCAAACGAAACCTGCTTCAAATGGCTCAGCTTGGATTCGAAGCAAGCTGATTCGAAGGGGATCCACATTCCAATCAAAGCTTTGCATGCAGGTACTTTTGTCCAATCAAAGAGTTTGCCTTGCAGGGGGCACATGTGGCCAGCATGTCATGGCCTTCGATTTCAAGCATGTAGGAAGCATACTTGTCCAATCGAAAGGCTTGCCCTACATGGGGCTCTCGTGGCAAAAAAATTTGAGCAATCGAAGGAGGTGCAAAGTCCAATCGAAGGGGGCTGAATCGAAGGAGGTGCAAAGTCCAATCGAAGGGGGCTGAATCGAAGGAGGCCTAATTTTCTCCAAAATTTTCCAAATGTTATTTTTATCTGTTTTCTCCTTTTTTGACGGTTTCCTTTTAATCTTGGTACTAGAAAATCCCAATGCACTTGTGCAAGCTTAAATCCAGAGAATCTTTGTGAGAAAAGCCTTGAGAATTGAGAGGGCAAATTTTGGGGTACAATAGATGGATACCTTTGTAACAATCTAAATCCCCAGATTGTGCTAGATCGATTCCAGTACCCTTTATACCGAAATCTTAAACTTTAGCTTTAAAATAGCCCCGAGTAGTTTATCTAGCAGTCAACACCGTCTTAAACAGAAACTACATAGGGAGTCAATGGATATAAGTGAATGACCCTGTATATTTGAAAGATACATGCTTTACTGTAATAAAATAGGGAATGCACCAATTGAGTTAGGCGACCCTCGCCCGGTCACTTAATCCAACGGATGCAATACCTACATGATATAACATAAAAACCTGTTGTTAATTGGTTCATAGGTGTCTGGTACTGAACTTGGTAGGGCGAACTACGGTCTGATCCCCCGCAACTTGCAATTGGGGGAATTAAAGGAGGTTACCACATTTATGTTCTAGAACCTCATGCTTAAAAGGATCATAGTCACTAACCGGCTACTCTACTATGCACATGTGAAGATAAAGGGCTTAATGTGATTGCCCTAGAATTGAAAACGGGTAAAATTTAGAAAAAAGAATTAGGTTGAGCTATAATGGCATGACTGGAATTGGTCTGCACAATGGGGGATGTTTACTGTTATTATCGTATCCTTTGTGTTATGTTGAGCTTACATTTCTGCAAAACATTGGCAGCCTCTTATGATTCGAATTGCATCATGAAATTGCATTTAACTTGTGCCTTATTATTATTTTTATACCGGCTTTAATGCTTGAGGAGAAGCAAAGATTCAAGCTTAGGGGAGTTTGATAACATGAAAAGATATAACATTTTTTACCCGAATTACATAGATTAAATTTTTGATTCATCATTTATTATGTCACATTTTATCCCTTTTTGTAGTTTTTGAAATATATTTCAGGTACTTCGCATTTGCAAGGTATAAATGAGAAAAGGAATAAAAATAATGGAAAAATAAGAAGAAATGGCTATTTAAGCAGCAAAACACAACATTCTGTAAATCATAAGCGTACCGCTCGCCACAACACCTGTCGTCTATCACAAGTTGGAAAAGTGTGCCCCTCGGCACACTTCATGTCCCGACCGACACATATTCAGTATGCGTGCCCCACGTCACAACATATAGAATGCTCACCACAATCCATAACAGTTTCGAACATCTCTCCGTTTGACACATTAAACGCATGTTCACCTGAATTTTCTCCATGCTTCAAGAACGAGAATTAGGAGACGTTTCCTAGTTTCTGTCACCATTTGGAATGCATAAAAGAGAACCAGTTACCAACTTGAAATCTCTCGCACCCTGCTACTATTTTTTACGTTTCTACACTGCTACTTTGTTTTGGTTATTATTATTCTAATTTCATAACTTTCAGTACTTTACTCTTCTACTTTTCATAGTATTTCGTAAGCAATAAAAAAACCCGCCATCAAAGCATTATTTTTCAACATCGGAGAAATACTGCAACACTAGTTTGTTTCCAGACTTCCAGAATTTTCCTAGGATTACTTTAATTTAATTCGAGGTAGTTTTACTACAAGTCAATCCTACCAGCTTGTGAGGATACACATTACTCGGAATTAATTACTTTTTTATTCACTTTCAAGTTCTTATTTTAATAAGCATTATTTATTTGTTTCCTACCATGCATGCGTTGTTGAATTTACGTTTTAATTTTATGTTCTTCTGTGATAAAATTATGCCTGGCTAGATTCTCTGATACCGGAATGTAAAACTTAATCGAAAGGATTTCGTAATTAATTGGCATTATTAATTTTTACAAAAACAATTTTCTGGTTTTAATTTCCAATTGAATATTTAATTGTTTTTGTACGGAAGTAAGATACAATATAAGGTTAAAATCAACAGAGCGGAAGTTTGAGGTTTTAACTAGATAGTGGTTATTAAAACATTAATTTTAAAAACATCGGAAGCGCTTTAAAGTTAATTGGACCGTATTTGTTTTTAAAAAATACTTTTGAGTTTTAAATGAAACAACGGAAGCGCTCATTTCGAGCTTAACTAATATGATCTGATTCAATAGAACGAAAGTTTGAGACAAGGGTTTTTAAAAGAATAGTTTTCATCGAAGTTGTGTTTTAACACTAAGAACAAATGCCAATGACTTACTAAATCCCTTAAGTTGACGAAATACATACCGGTGTCCCGCTATTAATTATTAGACTTTAGTTAATTCCCGATTAAACCCAAACACCCAAGTTTTATAATTATCCTTTGCTTTACATAGTGACCCTAAGATAACAGTAGTTTTGACCATCAGTCCTTGTGGGTTCGATATCTTTTAAAACTACGCGATAGACTGTGCACTTGCAGTCACTAAACTTGATAGACTCATAAAGTCGCGATCAGTTGGGAATTTGCAATTTACATTTGTATTCTGAAAACTCTTTTGTGAACCAAAGTAGGCTTTGATATTTGCAATAGAAAATGCTTTGGTCTATGATTGATTTTGAAATTCTGATTTGTTATGAATCAAATGTATGAAGCCTTTTATGTTGCTTGAACATGATTCGAAAAGCACCCCTTGATTTTGATTCCTACACAAACCCTAGTGGTGAACTCGTGAAACCCCTTGGAAATTTCTTGCTTAGGTTTCATTGATTATATTCTAACATTTCTCTCTTTCTTGTTTCATGATATGATGATTGGCACGGGCTTGGAGTATGAAGATGGACAACATGAAGTTTGGAAGGAGATTCAAAATAAAATCCATGAAAAGCTCTATAGTATTAGGCTTGCTAGATTAGGAGTTTTTATTGAGTTTGCCTTGTAATTTTAGGAATTTGAATGTTTTTGTAGAAAAAAGTAATCTTGAGAATTTGAGGGACTTGTAAATGATGATGTAAAGTTATTTGAACTTTGTGGATGAATTTTAGTAACAAACTTAGAGAAAGTATGTTGAATGTATGAACTCCTTGCAAAAAAGGTGTAGACTTGTATAAATTAGATATTGCAATTCAATTTTATTTGCCATAACTCTTGTAGAAACATGTTGAATCTTGCAAGAAATATTTGAAAGGAATTTGCAACACTTTGAATGAAACTTTCCATGTTGAATGTTTTGAGATAAACTTAAATGGCCCTTGAATTAATACTTGAATGAATCTTGGTTGAAACAAGAAATTAATCATGAATGGATATTTCAAACTTTGCTTGAATTAACTCTTAACATCATAAATACCTAAGCTCTTAAAAAAATTGAATTTGATGTATCAAGTAAACAACAACGAATCCAAATCTTTAATTAACAAATCCATCTTTAAATTGTACTTCAAGAAAATCCAAATAATCCAACTTCAATATATTTTTTACAAGCTTCAAACAATCTTGATTCAACTAAATACCTTTAGAAAACTTGAACGCGTATCAACCAAACGACAATTCCAAATCAAATTCAATATTTAATGAACAAAACCAAATACTCATCACTTAAAAGGAAGCTTCCAGTGAAAGTCAAGTCTTTGTAAGAAAGTCCAAGAAGTGATGATAAAACTTGTAACATGATTAACAATTGTGGGACCTTAATGCTGAAAGAGAAAGACTCAAAATAACCATAAGATGCAACCATAATCCATGATCTTGAAGAAGAAACCTCGATTGAAACACAGTACCTAAAAAAACTTGACTTAAATAATCTTTTGAACCAAAGATGCTTTGTCTGATATGACCAGGAAGGGAATTTGTAGACGGTACTGATGCAGACGAATTGATGAAGATGGTGTTTCAAAAAATTTCTCGGAAAGATGCCATACACTCCAATAGTAAAAACCATATCTCAAGAATAGAAAAATAGGAGAATGTTGGTTCACTTCCCAAAAACCCTTGCCAATCTTCAATTCTCTGATGACATAAAGAATCAACTTGAGACGTCACAAAGCCTGAGAACCCTTAGTAGCTTGAACCAATAGAAGAAAGAGAAAATGAGATCCATCTTGGACTGATTGCCAACACAATCAAATTTCACTGCTTGAAGAAAACCATGAAGATTAGAATACCTTGATCCCATCTCCATGATGCATGAGAATGTATGATGAAACATAAGTCATAAAAAGTAAAATGAAGAGGGAAAATTTTGGGGTGCAACAGCAATGAGCCAGACAAAGGAGTGGAGATTGGCACTAGCATCTCCGACATTTCTAGGAAATAGTTGAAAGCCTGCCTAAGAGAAAATACAAACCTGTTCACATGGGGCACTGCTGAAATGTCCGGACTGGACCCCAAGGTCACCTGCCACCAACTGACCATAGACCCTGCCGCTAGGGTTGTAGTACAAAGTAGGTGTAGGAAGTCTCCCGAGAAAGAGGAGGATACTGAAAAAGTTTTAAAAGACCTCTTAGAGGTAAATTTTTATTTCTGAAACCCAGTACACAACCTGAGTCTCAAGTATTGTACTCGTTAAAATATAATGGAAAGTGGAGGATGTGTGTTGATTATATTGATCTTAACAGGGCTTGACCTAAAGATATTTACCCATTACCTAACATAAATAAATTAGTTGACAATTCTTCTGGATTTAAATTACTATCTTTTATGGACGTATATTCAGGGTACAACTAGATCCCCATGGCAAAAACTGACAAAAAGTACACGGCCTACATGACCGAGTCAAACAATTGCTACTATAACGTAATGCTCTTCGGCTTGGAGAACAGTGACGCTACGTACCAGCGGATGATGAACAAAGTCTTCCGAGGTGAGATCGGAGACATGCTCGAAGTATACATAGACGACATGATCGTGAAATCCCAAGGGGAATCCGATCATACACTCCACCTGAAGATAGTCTTCGACCAGACGAGGAAATGCAAGATGAGATTAAATCCGGAGAAATGCACCATCAATGTTCGAGCAGGAAAGTTCCTCGGCTTCTACCTAACAGAACAAGGAATCAAAGCGAACCCCGAAAAATGCAGGGCCTTCTCTGAATTCCCAAAACCTAACTCGAAGAAATCAATCTAATCCCTAAACAGGATGCTCACCTTGCTATCCCACTTCATAATAAAATCTGCCCAACACACACTTCCCTTTTTCAAGCTCCTCTGCAAAGAAGCAACATTCGAATGAAACGAGGAGTGCGAACGATTCCTCCTTCACCTCAAACGAGCTCATTCTCAACCATCGATCCTCTCGCTACCAGACAATGGGGAGACTCTCTACCTTTACCTCATCGTCACAACTGAGGTTGTCATCTCGGCTCTCATCTCCGAGACCCCTGAAGGGCAGAAGCCCATATACTTCACGAGCAAGGCCCTACAAGGCCTATAACTCCAATACCAGCAAGTCGAGAAATTAGATCTGGCCCTCGTCAACGCGGCAGTGAGATTGAGATGCTACTTCTTATCCCACACAATCGTAGTACGAACCAACCAACCCATGAAACAGCTTCTCGACTGTCCTGACATGGCAGACAAAATGCTTAAATGGTTGCTGGAACTCTCTGAGTTCGACATCATATACAAGAGCAGAAAGGCCCTCAAACCTCAAGTAATATCCGACTTTGTGCAGAGATGACCACACATGCCTCCCCGTCAAACAAAGCCCATTAATGGACCATCTTCATGGATGAAGCATCCAACTCGACAGGAAGCAGAGCGGGCATCAATTCTTGAAAACGAGGAGTGAATCCTGATCGAGGTGTACCTTTCCCTATCCTTCCCAACCTCGAACAACCAGGCACAATACGAAGCCTTTCTCGCAGGACTATGCTTGGCCGAGGATTTGGGGGCTAGAGAGGTGAAAATATTTACTGATTCCCAGCTCATCACCTCCTAGTTACTGGAGAATATCGGACCAAGAAAGACAAACTCACTAAGTACCTAACTCTGATTTGAGAGAGGATAACAAAATTCACATACGCTGAAGTGAAACATGTCCCTTGCAAGAAGAACACCCGCGCAGATATCCTGTAAAAACTCACGAGCACAAAGAAGAAAGGCGGAAACAAGTCTATTATCCAAGAGATACTATCTCACCCGAGTATCGAAAATCCTCCGTGACTCTTAACCTAAACACCATCAGTGACAGTGACTGCTGGATGACCCTGATGTACAACTACCTCGCAACAGGGGAAGTACTCCCAGACCAGAAAGAGGAAATCATGGTCAGACGTAGAGCATGCCCCTATGTCTTGGCCGAGTATAACATGTACAGATGATGATTCTCCATCCCTCTCATCAAATGCATCGAATAATCCAAGGTCTCCCACATCCTACGCGAAATCCGAGAAGGTATCAATGCCAACACCTCAGAGGAAGGTCCCTCGCTCGAAAGGTCCTACGAGCAGGATACTACTGGCTCACCATGCAATGCGACACAAAAGAGCACGTCAAAAAATGTGAAAAGTGTCAATGCCACAGGAACATGCATTTGGCGCCACCCAACGAGCTTAAAACCCTCTCGTCCCAATGGCCCTTCGCCTGGTGGGGGATGGACATCCTCGAGTCATTTACCACGGGGTAAAACTAGAACAAATACATGATCGTTAGCATGGATTACTTCACGAAGTGGATAGAGGCGGAAGCCCTCGCCAAAATCTCAGTGCAAAATATACTTCGTTTCTACAAGAGAAACATATTCGCCCAGTTCGGCATACCACAAGCGCTCGTCATTGACAAGGAGACTCAGTTCACGGATAAAAACTTCCAAGAATTCAGTGCCAAACTGGGCACCAAAAAACACTTCACTTATGCCAAGCACCTACAAAAAAACAGGCAGGTTGAAGCCGCGAATAGAGTGATCTTGAGAGGCCTAAAACAAAGACTAGGCGAGGCCAAAAAGAAATGGGTCGAGGAGCTACACAACATGCTCTGAGCCTACAAAATGAAACCACACTCGACCGCTGGGGAAACTCCATTCTGACTAACTTACGGAACCAAAGCAGTAATCCTAGTAGAGATCCGAGAAGCCTCTAGCCGAACAAAACTCCCACTCGATGATGAGGCGCTAAGAGAAGAGCTCGACCTTATCGAATAAGTTTGGTCAGGGGAAGTCATCCGCAAAGCCTCATTCAAACAAAAGATAGCCATACTCCATGACACCAAAGTCATCAAAAGAGAGTTCGAAACCGGAAGCCTAGTCTTGATAAGAAACCATGAAGATTCTCGCGAGGGAAAACTAGATGCAAATTAGGAAGGCTCCTATCGCGTCCGAGCAAAAACAAAAAGTGGGGCCTACTATTTAGAATACTTACACGGGGAAAAACTTGCTCGATTATTAAATACCGAAAAACTGAAACACTATTACAGTTAGACCCAACAGTCGGTGTACCCCACTCAGCGACAAAGGGATACGCCCCAACCCCGTAGGTGTTCTCGGGTACAAGCACAACCTCCCAAATTATGACAAAAAGGAAAGTTTTCACTCTTTGACGAGCAGACTCTTGACCCGGTAGGGATAACTCAACCGAGCCCCGCGATCATTGAACCATCAAGGCAAAACTTCTAGCTCGCGATAGAAATTTCACGCCGAAGAGCTAAGATCTCGACCGACATATTTTCTACCCATATTAGCCTGGAACCCAGCTTCGACCACTCGACGAGTTCCCCACACTATCGAGCAACAACGACGTCGACACAAGACCCCCAAACACTTAACGAAAACAATTCATAAATGAATACCTACTTTCAGGTTGCTCAAACCTGCGAGCACCCAGAGTAACTAAATGAGTAAATATAGTACTTGACAAATAAGGCATACAACAAAAATAAAAGCATATACGAGCATGTCAACAAAATTAAAGTGCGACCACTATAGCTAAAGATGTCTGAATATTACAACAAAGTTGGGAAAAGCCCGTTATCTCGAGGTGGATGTCTTCATCTTCTTCTCCATCAGAAGGTAATCCAAGAGGATGTACTATCTGTAATACGGTGGAAGAACTGACTTTTTGTTTTATCGCAAATGTTGCAGTTAGCAAGAGTCACCATCGAATTTTCTTTTATTCTACTTTTAGGAAAGGTGAAAAGAACAGGAAAGACCTTTGATATATTTTGAGTTCGGGGGGTAAGTTATGAAAAGGGAAGGTGTTAGCACCCTTTTCATCCATAGTTATCTATGAGCTCTTAATTGCTTGCTCACTTTAAAAAACTTGCTTTGTTTGTGTTATTTGTTTGAAAATATTTTGAAATGCCAATGTAAGGCTAACTTTGTAATAATTCTTGTATCAGTCCTCAAGAATGTATGCAAAGCCATTTTGAAAATATCTTGTTTGAAAGTGTAGTGTAAAATGTTTTGTTTGTGGAAAAAGGTTGTGAGAAAGCTTTCAAGAGTTCTTACCCACTAAAGTCTTTCTTGTTATTTTCCTTCTCCTTTGGAGATAATATTATCCATACCATTAGTTGGTAGGTAATCCTATCTATTGGATGTGAAGGGACATGCGTAGGTCATCGTATGGTCATCGAAGGCAACATGTAAGGATACTTTAGCAATTGTATCAAAGGGACTATCATCATTTTGCTCGTAGAGTCATCGAGGGACTAGACCACTTTGTAGGCAAGTTGGAGGGTCATAGAGGGACTAGGATCTTTATTCGAAATGGACCATGATGATATTGTTAAATCGAGGGTTTTTTGCTAAGGTATCCCTACTTTCGAGGGACGTGACCAATTGTATCGTAAGGAAACAAGAGAGGTTATCCTAGAGGCACAAGTGTGAAAATTGTTTGTTTTCAGTTATTTTATCTTGAAAATTAGGGTTATCTATGTTTACTTTTAGTCTTTCTATACAAACCCTAATTACTAACAGTCAAATATGTACAAAGATTTAAAGTGCAGAATGTAAAGTGCGGAAAATTAAACCTAAGCTATTACATCCAGTGACCAGTTACATAATTAGAAAAAATAAGAGAAAAAATAAATCTACGCTATTACATCAATAATTGTGACCTATACAGTTTTCTACGAAATTAAATAGAAAAAAGAAATAAGAAAAATGTTAGAAAAAAGTGTTTTAATGTTTTTGTGTTTTTTGTAGAAAATAATTTAAGTTAATAAATAGTAATTAAAACCTAATTATTTCTAATTAATTTTAATATTGAGAAAAAGTTAATTAATTAATAAATAAAAATATGTCAACATTTAATTACTAACTAAAAAAACCTAATCCTAATTTGTTATGGTTTTGAAAAAAAAATTAGGTTTGTTAATGGTTAATTAGAAAACAGGTTAATTAAGAAAGAAAAATTAATAAGAATTAGGGTTAGTAAAATAGAAAAAAAATGCATGGGGTGGGAGTTGAAGCCACGCCCTCAGCCTCACAGGCATTCCCTCCTACCATTGTGCCATAGTGTTGTTTGTGACATGGAATGAGAACCAACCAATTTGGTATTAACCTGCGCGTTATCCTGAAAAAACAAAAGAAATTTGGCAAGTGGAGTGATCGAACCCACACCCTTATGGTTAAGAGTTATCACTCTTACCACCCATTCACTTGTTGTTCTACGTTCATTATCCAATCACCAAACCATATAAGATAAACAAACAATTAAAATATCAATCAAATAAAGCGCGCATTCAGGTGGGTCCCTATGATTTTGAATGGACGAATGAGAAGGGAGCATTGAGCCACACAGCTTCTGACCACCGTCTGGAGAAGTCAAACCAACATGGACGGTGGATGCAACCGTCTTCTCCAATGAGGAGATTTTGAAAACCTACGAATTAAGCAAAATTGAAACCCAAGATTAAGGCTACCCCCCAAAATCGACCCATGTGAATCGATTGGTGGTGTTAGTTTTACCTAAAATGGTCTGGAAATACTGATATGAATGGTACATAAGCGTTTTGCCCTAGCCATGGAAAAACATGATTCTCACGTTAGAGCTTCAGTTTTATGATTCAAACGTGTTCTAAATAACAGCAGGAACCCATTTGGGAAGTTAATAAACATTAGTAATGCATGAAATTAATTATATGAGTATTTGAAAAAAAAAGCAAATGGGAGAAGATGAGTATGCTTGTTTCAAGCACCAATTTCCATGACTTTCAACTTGTTCTTACCCTTAGAGGCCCCAGGAACAATTTGCAATGGATGGCTTGGAATAAAAGTGGTTGGATCTTTGGTTTTAACTTTGGCTAGTTCTTGAAAATTTTGAGAGCTTTAGGGTTTGTTCTTGAGGCAGCCTTGTGTGTTTCTTGATGACTGAAGTTGCCCTCTATTTATAATGCTTAGATTAGGTCAACAAACATGTAAAGGATCTTGTGAAATCATGGTATAATATTTAATTTTAATTTTGCATGAAAAATTTCTCTTTTAGGCTCAATCTTGTGCCAATCATCCTCACACTGTTTTGCTAGCTGGTTGTGAGTTTTTTGGACTTCCAATTTGATCCAAAACAAAAGCCTTGTGCCTTAATCCATTAGTTTTATATTTTATTTGATTTATTTTGAATTTAATTGAATAAAATCAAAATAAAAAGAAATAAAAATCACAAAAATATATGAATGGATTTACGGGTCTAATATGAAGGCATGAACGCGTTTGAACCTAAAAACTTAGGCCCATTAGCCTAAAAATTCAAGTTTACTCAATTTAATCTTCATGCATTTTCTCAAAATTGATCAACTTGCACCAATCATAACTCTCTCAATTTTTGTCATAAGAAGATGATCTTGGACTTCTTTGAAACCCCAAGATGTCTCCTACAACTTTCATGTTGGTCATTTTTCATTTGAAGTCTTTAACTTGATGTGAATTGCTTTGACAAAAGATGTCTTTTTGTTGACTTTAAAAATGACCTGTAATATTTTGGCTCATATCTCTCAAATGAAGCATTTTTTCCTTAATCTTAAACAGTCAAAGTTGTAGAGAATTGAATTTCCTTTATGATAGGCTTTGGTTGAGGAATTTCTGATGAAGTATGTGAAAGTTATGTTTGGTTAAAGTTCAGTTAACTTCTCCTTAAGAAAACCCTAATTTAGTAACTTTTGGCTTTTGATGAATCTTGAGTTTTCTTGATGAATCATGATCAACCCTTGATCAAATGATGAATGTGACTTCAAAGTGTTGATGTTGACCAAAAATCTTGAAGTTTGACTATAGATTGGTCAAAGTTGACTTTTGTTTAATACAGTTAATTTTTAATCATCTGGTCAATTGAATGAGCAAACTTGTACTGCAAGGCTTGAACTTTGGCATAAGGATACTTTGAGACATATGAGAAATCATGACATCCACTTTAGGTATTAGAAACTCAATTTCCTTTGAGAGAAGCAAAACACTAGTTGTAGGTCAATTGCTTAGGAGGAGAGTCCATCTGATCAATATTTGATAAGTCTTAAGAAATTGAGACCTTCATGAGCATGAGGATGTATCTTGAACCATTTTATCTTAAGAATGGGAGGGAAAATTTTGGGGTACAATACTATCCGACCATCGACTACTTTGTGTAGAAAACCAGTCCCCTCGATGACAAGCTCGGCCCTAGGATTCACGATCTAGAGTTGGGCCACTGCTTTACCAAAACTCATCTCAACAACCTCCATATAATCCTGCTCGATGCCTTAAATCCAAGAAACTAGCTCGGCATGGGTATTCAAGGTTTTTACCTCGGAAGCCCCGTCCTCGACAGGCACTGCGATAGCCTTCAAGGAAGTGATATTGTCCTCGTGATCTTTATTATCGAGTAACCAAGCACCCTTGTTTGTGTTTAACATGGATACCTCCTCCTCCTTCTTCTCCAGCTTGGTGATAAGCCTAGTATTGATCTGATACTTTTCTTTATAATTATCAAAATCAAATTCCATCTTTTTCACCATTGACTCAAGAGTCCCTTTCGCTATCCACAGTTTTTCTAGCTCGGAAACAGAGCATGACTCTTTGCCACTGAGGACCACATCCATCTTTAAGACCCTCATCACAGCACCCGCATACTACGCCCGAGGGACCGCTAGAGAATTACCCTCAAAGAAGCCCTTCTTGAGAGAGGAAAAAGGCAATGCGAAGTTGTCTTTGAAAGTATCATTCGTAAGATCGACATCCAAGGTTTCACCCTCGCGAGGCATTTTCCTTCTCGAGGTTTCCTACACATGAGAAGGCTGGTCGACGACTAGAGAAGAAGAAGAAGTACTAGAGTCGTCCTTAGGCTGGTTTGGGGCTAGGCCGAGGCGACTTTTATTAACTTTATTTTGAATCTTCGCGACTTTCCTTCTGTTCTGCCCCATCTTGATCACGTGGTCCTGGAGGTCTGACATCTTATCTGCGACAAATGACGTGCACAAGTTAGTATACCGGGGAAAAAATAGAACATACAAACATGTTGAAAGAAAAATAAACGCAACTACCTAAGAGCACTATAGCCTTCTCGATAGTTTCACACTCAACGAGCTCCCTGGTGTTGATGTATCGAGCTTTGTCAATAGGCTAGCCCTTATCATCAAGGACCACCTCCCCATTCTTAGTCTCCTACCAAGCAAGAGCGAAACTGTCAACGAACTTCACGAGTTTACCATCGAATTCTTCGTCCTCAGGGTCCAAATCGGAGGGCTTAGTGATATAGTAATACCTTCCCTCCACAAAGTGGTCGTCGCTTCAGTGAAGAGGAAACTTCGGGACCAGCCTCGTCATTTCCTTCCTATCCTTATCATGGCGCACGCTCTAGTCCTCCTTGGTTACCACCTCCCGCCCGAACACATTATCAAAGGCTACTCACGACATGGGCTTGACGAGGTAATACTTGTCCTTAAAACAACGCACGGAGTCCATAAACGTCTTAAATGGCCTCTTTGGCTGCTTGAGGGACACCTAACTTTACTTTCCATTTATAGCCTATCGCTGAATGTGGAAACAACGGAAGAATAAGGGAATGGTGGTGCTGATCTTGAAATACATGCACACTATCTTGAATGCACTAATGAATGCGATTAAATTAAGATGCAGCTGGGAGGGTGCTAACTCCAAATGGTTGAAAATACCAACTTGAAGATCGCTAAACGGCAATCGAAGCCCCAACTCTTGAAAAACAAACTCGTACATGGGAAACAATTCTTCGAGAAAGACGAACAAATTCGATCGCTCGGGTTAGGTTTGTAGACCGACCAATTCTCTTCCCCTTCATGGACCGCACCTTCCTCAACGACCATAAATGCTTCCTTCGGGAAGTCAGTGAATTGCGAGGTTATCCATTAAGGTTTTAGCCCAACGCATTCCAGTGTAGGGTCACTAATAGTGTCGACTAGACAAAGGCTTTCGACGCTACGAGCCATCAAACCTGAAAAGTAGACGAAAATAGTGAATTCGGCGGACAAATCAAATCCACCTTTCCACCATAAATCAAGTGAAAGGGCATAGGAAGGCGCGAGGATTCCATCCCTGACCAAAGCCCTTATACAGCAACGAGAGGAAGTCATAAGGACATCACCTCGACTAGGGGCTCAACTGACTCGCCAACAAAACCGCGGGGAGAACTCCCCAGTAAAGCTCATGGATCTCACAAGGACAAGCTTCCTCGACACATGAACTTCACCGAAGACTCATGAATCTCTCAGGGAGAAACTTCCCCGACACATGAACTTCATTGAAGACTCATGAATTTCGCGGGGACAAGCCTTCCTGATACATGAACTTAATCAAAAAATTATGAGTTTTGCTGGGAAGAACATCCCAGCCACATGAACTTCATTACAAAACTCATAAATTTCACTGGCATGCATCATATTCACTATCGTAAAGGCGGCGCCGGAGCGGAAATCACACACTATCCTAATTTCCTACTCAAAGTGCCAACATTTCTCACAGGCGTTGGCGTTTTGGAATTGATAAACCACCGCCAAACACCAACATCACCGGAGAAAAGCACACAAAAACAAGAAGAAATGGAAAAAATGCAGTATCAGAGAGACACTTACGTGATTTGAGGAAGAAAACGAGAGTGAAAGGTGGTTCAAAAATAGAGGCAGCAACAACAACAACAGATGGAGAATTCTTTGTAACTCGCAAAGTGAATAAGAAATGAAAAGTTGTAAATGCCTCCCCACTCTCCCTATTTATAGAATCTTTCCATGCGGGAAAGTGTGATAATGCTTGGGGTTACGTGTCACCATTTTAACTCATGATTGTCCCTACTCTTAGGCCATAATGACCCTTATGCCTAGGCCATCACTATGTATTAAATGTTATAATGTGTGGCTCGAGATACGAAACTTTTGTCTTTTCAGGATCCGTTAATCTTCTGGCTCCCCAAATGTCGAGCATCCCCGCTCGGACACAAAGAAAAAACTTTTGTATTCCTTCACGGGCACAGCCTCAGAGGAAACCTCGAAGCGAAGTTACGGACATCGTGGTGACTTGTGAGAAAAGCCAAGCACCCAAAGCGAGAAATAACTAAATTTTCGATCACAACCTCTGCATACCAGCTAGTCCTCACAAACAAAATCAGTGCAAGAAATGGGCAAGATATTGTCCTTGTGTGCATTAGCTCACTGTAGCGGTAGAAATGTTTAAGACTAAGCCATTGGATTGACTAGACTTGTACTGATTAAAATAAAAATCGCCAACGCGCTTTATGGTTTCCAAAGGAATGGGAAACGAGCGAATAACCTAAAAAAAGGGGAAAGATTCAAGGTAAGGGGGTTGGTTATTCAAAGGGAAGGTATTAGCACCCTAAACATCTACGATACTCCGCAGGAACCTCTTTGTAAAATTTGTATATTTTTGCTATAAAATGTTGTGTAAAAATGGATGGTGGAGGTGAGAAAAGAATTATATATTTTTATGGTTTTTGCACCCGACGCGGTTACGAACCTTTAGTGCCTACGTACCACCTTTCATGCAATAGGGGATCAGGGTACACGTAGTTCCTCTTTTAAAAAATTTAAAACACAAGTGTGTTGGTAAATTTTATGAGATAAGACATTATCATCATTGTCCGTTTGGAAAACATACTTACTACCCACAATCCTGAGAAAAGAGAATTTGCATCATCTCAAAGTGGAGGATATGGCTTGGATTTTAAAATCAACAATGCCTCACTCTCAACACCCAAGTGGAAAATATCTCTCTTTACTACGTATTGTAGAAGTATAGTTGTTTGTATCACTACAAGGATTGACAAGTCTAATCTTTTGATAAAGGTTTTAAAATAAAAAGCCAAAGTGGCAAAATGGTTTGAAATGAGATTGATTGACTTTTAGTCTTCTCACACAAAAAAATGCCAAAGTATTATTAAGTTGATTGAAGTTCGTTTATGAAAAGGTTTTGAAAATGCATGGACCTAGGTCCAAGTTTATTATGAAAGTGGTTTAAGTTTAAAAAACAAGAAGAGTTTTCAAAAGGAGGGAGAAGATTTTTGAAATTAAAGAAGATGGGAGGAGAAGAAGAGACTATCCTAAAGCATAAGGTAAAAGCTAAGGAGAAGAACCATCTAACCAACAAGAAGCCAATATTTGACATTATGAGTCAAGATAGAATTCTAATTCTTTAGATTGAAACCAAGCAAGCAAAGATACTAGACCTCTTGAGGGAACCAAACTTCAAATGTATTAAGTCTTCACAAAAATTGGGCAGAGTAACAACTGTATACGGGTGAATTCCAGATTACAAACAAAGACTTTAATCACAATAACCTGCACACAAAACAAACAAACAACCCAATGTCTTGAGGTAAACCTCAAGAACTCCAGACAAAATATCAATTAAGGTCATAAGGTCTCCAACATAGGCCAATGTCTCTAATCCTAAGTCCAAGAAGTCCAATACTCCATAATTCCAAGGATAGTAACCAAATAGTCCAAGTATCATTAAAGGTTTTTATGGTTCATGTTGATTATTAGGTGTCTTAGAAGAGAAAAGAAAAGCTCAAGTGAGCAAAATAAAAATGACATGAAATATAATGCTGAAAGTAAATGGCACATAAAGCATAAAAAATAAAAGGGCATAAAGTAAAAACAAATTAATAATTAGTGGTTAGTTGGATGACCATCTTGAAACTTGCATTTAGAACTCATTAGAGGATTGGTAGAATCAAAACCTCCACACAACAAGTTGCATTTGTTTTTTGTCAAGTATATCATCCATTTGGAATCCTCAAAAGTACCATTTAATGATCAACAATATTTAAGTGATCCGCGTTGACCAACAATGTTGTAGATCCATTAGAGGATTGGTAGAACCAAATCCTCAACACAATGAATCTAAATGTTATTGGATCAAAGAGATCAAACTAACATACTTGGGCTTACAAACATAGGTTTGGGCCACGAATGATCATTTATTCGAATCAGGACAAAATTTAGCGCTATGTTAAGCAATCGTAAGTGGACTTATATAGAAGTCACACCTATTTTGAGGCCGGTCAATAGCAATCTATGCACCATTTGTTTTGAGACATGATATAAAGATCATGCTCCAATAACACTTAGTGCAATAAGAAAGGGATGAGATGGAGAGGGATGAGAGAGAATATACAAACCACATTTGAATGAAATTTAAATCAAACTATTATTAAAATCATTCATCCATTTTTATGGAATTAGACTCAACACCATAGATCCAATGATGTTAATAAAGTTCATGACCAAACATTTAATCCAAGATCAACCAGAAAATAATCACAAAATAATATTGTATTTAATATATACATAAAAAAGGTTTTAAAAATGTTTTAAAATAGAAATAAAAGAGAAAAATATCAACTATATTCAAATTAATCAAGAAAATAAAAGTAACACCATAGAAAAATCAGAAATGAACTAAAATGATTTTATAAAATTTTTGGTAATTTTTAAAAGTCAGAAACTATTTTTAAAATTAAAAGAAATGAGTCAAATAAACCAAAAATGATAAAAAATAATAAAGACAGAAATAAAAAAATAAATGAGGTCACCAATATTTGTCACAATATCATTGGATCATTCTATAATTTTTTCAGAATTTAAAATTGTATAAAAGTATTTTTAAACATTTAAGACAACTCAAATAAAGTGAAGATTTCTAAAAACATATCAAAACACAAAATAAAATTATGAAAAAATAAATATCATAAAGAGAATAATCAAAAATATTTTTCATAATTTTTTCATATTTTTTGGATTAAAATGAATTTGCTATGATTTTTTGAAGTTTGAAACAATTAAATATAAAAATCAGAAAATAAAATAAAAACCAAAAAAATGTGGACCAATGGATGAGAGTCAAAACGCGTTAGTAATCAAATCCAAGGGATCTGGCACGCTGTGCATATCATGGTCATTAGTGAATAAAGCATAGGATCATTAATTAAGTCTGATTTTCAAAAAAACAGGTGGCGCACCTTCATTGGTTGGAAGATGACACGTTGGTCATCTTCAACCTACAGCCAACATGAACTGCAGGTCTCTCAAACTATAAAATCAGAAGCTCAGACCTATGCCATTCGCTTCGTCTCTTCAAGACGAAGACAACCACACCCTCACGACAAATTTATATAAAATGAAACTCAAGCAATTTGGAAGGAAAGTTTTGAAAAGGGATTTAAAATTTCATGGTCAAAACATGTTTCCAGATAAAGGAAAGTGTTACGACTAGAACCAGGGCAATGAGAGCATCACAATGATATCAAAGTTTTGAAGAATTGATGAAGGAATCTACCTATTAGAGTTGAGTTGCAGAGCTCTGAAATCGGACTTCTATGGAGCAATATAGGGCACGATTCTTGAATGTAATTATATGGTTAGCTTCAGGGGAGATCAAGGAAGGTGAATTTATGGAAAAATGGATTAAAAAAAGCTTGAGGATAGATTTTGAAGTTGCAGAATTTTGAGTTACAGAACAAGTTTGGCCGGGTGATTCTGGCTATCCAAGCTTGAGGAAATGAATGGGGGACGACCCTATATTTATAAGGAATCAAATGGAATGTCCAAGCGTGTGAAATGATGAAGTTTGGAGGGAAATCGTGTGAAGTTGAAAACAAGAAAAGTGTGACTTCTAATTTGATCAAAACTCATCCAAAACGTGTGTTTTGTTGTGCTAATCAATTCTGGAAGTTCACTAAACATGTTTAGAGGAAAAAACACGTGGAAAACTTATGATTAGAAGCCAAAACAAAGACTTCAAATTCTGACTTATGGAGAAACTTCAGTTCCAAGTTACCAAGTTCAATCCAATGGCATTCTCAGCTCAAAGGGTCTTAAGGCATGATTCTTGATGCTTTAGAAAGATGAAGTTACAAGCTTTCAATGGAAAAATAATGGAATCAAATGGATGTTTGAGCTGGAATTTTCATTGAGTCAAAGTTGGGAAAAAGAAGTTGACTTTCCATACTTAGAAATATTTCAATTTTTCCTTCAAAAATGACATAATGTTTTGCATCCAAACATGGCCTTCCACTTGGAAATTGCTCTTGACCAAAAAAGATCGCATGAAATAAACCTCTTTAATGACATTTTGAAACTTGACCCATTCAAAATCTCCAAAAATTGAGAGAGTTATGAGTTGTTGAAGTTGGAAAAAAAATAATGAAATGACCTATAATCTTTTGTATCCTTAGGGCATCTTCCATCCATTTTCTAACTTTTCATATCAAAGAAGGCATAAAGTTCACATCCTCAAGATCATTGTGGAAAAATAATGGGCTCAAGGTGATAATAATTTACCAAGTTATGATCATTTGAAGTCACACATGAGAAATTGGGGGTTCATCTAGAGGACTTGTAATCTTTCTTCATCATTAAGTTTATTCCACATGAAAATTCCTTGAAACTTTTGAAGTGATTTGTTGATAACCATTTGAAGATAAGGATGTTTTTGGAATCACTCAAAAATACCAAAATATGAGCAAGATATGCTTCTTTGAAGTTCAAAATCCTAGCTCATAGATCAAGAAAATGCCTTGAGGGACTTTGACAATTTTGAACAAGCTTCTTGTACCAACACAAATGCTTTGTAAATAGAAGTTGTTGAGGATGAAAATGAGAATTCATAGCCACCAAAACCACTTCCATATATTAAAAGTTGAAAGAAATATGCACTTGTGACCAATGGGAACAAAGCCTTGTCCAAGTCATGAAAACCTCTCCAATCAACCCCCTTTTACGTTTGAATCAAATTTGATAACCTTGAAATGTGGTAAACCAAAATAACCTTGCCATTCCATTTCTTCGAAAACAACTTCAATGGTGAAGTTTGAAATTCTCAAGCTTTATTGATTAGGGCATGGAAATAAACTCATGAACCCATGGAGTAACTTGATAAACCTCATTTCTTTTAACTACATTAGCAACAAGTAAGACAAACCAACATTGCATTTTATTAATTTAAAGGAAACATTAAGACAAAATATTCATGACCACAAAAGGAAACAAGTCAAGGTGCTTGGTGATTCCTCAAAGAGCAAAGCTAAAGTTAGGGAGGAGAATCAAGAACCCTGATGTGATCTTGTTGTGACTGAATCAATATGGAATGATGAAGGGATCTTAGGGGCAAAAATTGGGGTACAACAGCTTCCCTTATTTAAGTTTCTTCTATCCGGAGATACGAAGGTTAAAAATCTTCGCGTCGACGTGATCGAAGATACTTAAATATAAAACAAACCCTATTTTTGGCCCTAAGATGCCATGCAATGCTTATGAATATGAATGCACATGGACAACTCCAATGGGACGCAAAACACCACTGGGGATCTAACAAAATAAAGAAACAAGAGAGGAATCCAACCAGGAAAATAAATCACTGGTGGATCAAAAGACCTGACTCATAGAGGATGGTAAAATGGTCAAAGGATACACCAACTCCTACTAAAGGCGAAACTACCAACTTCCACTGAAGATAGAAAGAGGAAAGAAATAACAACACCAATGTTCACTGACGGTGAGCTACCAACATTCACTGAAGGTAGAAGGAAAAGCAATATCATAGCATCGCTGTTCACTGATGATGAACTACCAACATTCACTGAGGGTAGCAAAAAGATAACAATCACCAACTTTCACTGAAGGTGACCTACCAACTTTCAATGAAGGTAGAGGGAGAATATCATAGCACCGCCGTTCACTGACGATGAACTACCAACATTCACTGAGGGTAGAAAAAAGATAACAATCACCAACTTTCACTGAAGGTGACCTACCAACTTTCACTGAAGGTAGAAAGATAATATCATAGCACCACCGTTCACTGACGATGAACTACCAACGTTTACTGAGGGTAGGAAAAAGATAACAATCACCAACTTTCACTGAAGGTGACCTACCAACTTTCACTGAAGGTAGAGAGAAAATATATCATTGCACCGCCGTTCACTAACGATGAACTACCAACGTTCACTGAGGGTAGCAAAAAGATAACAATCACCAACTTTCACTGAAGGTGACCTACCAACATTCACTAAAGGTAGAAAGATAATATCATAGTTTTGTACCCCAATTTTTCCCCCTAAGATCCCTTCATCATACCATGTTGATTCATTCACAACAAGATCACACTAGGATTCTTGGTTCCCCTCCCTATATTTAGCTTTGCCCTTTTGATAAATCACCAAGCACCTTGACTTATGTTCTTTTGTGATCATGAATATTGTTTTTTTCTTGATTTCTTCTTTTAACTAAATATAATGCAATGTTGGTTTGTCTTGCTTGTTATCCATGTAGGTAAATGCAATGAGATTTAACAAGTTACCACATGGGTTCATGAGTTTATTTCCATGCCCTAGTCAATAAAGCTTGATAAGTTAAAACCTCAACATTGGATTGGTTTTGTAAGAATTCGCATGGCAAGGTTGTTTTGGTTCATCACATTTTAAGGTTATCAAATTTGGTTGAAAAGCACAAGGGATTGATTGGAGAAGTTGTCATGGTTGGACAAGATTTTATTCCATTTGGTCACAAGTGCATATTTCTCTCAATATTCAAAATATGAAATTGGTTTTGGTGGCTATGAGTTCTCATTATCATCATCAACAACTTCTATTTACAAATCATGTGTGTTGGTACAAGAAGTTTGTTCAAAATTGTAAAAGTTCCTCAAAGCATTCTCTTGATCTAAGGAGCTAGGGTTTTGAACTTCAAAGGAATATATCTTGCTCATCTCTTGGTATTTTTGAGTGATTAAAAATACATCTTTCTCTTCAAAGGGTTATTAATAAATCACTTCAAAAGTTTCAAGGAGTTGTCATGAGGAAGAGACTTAATGAGGAAGAAAGATTACAAGTCCTCCAGATGAATCCCCAATTTTCCATGTGTGATTCAAATGATCATAACTTGGTCAATTTTTATCACCTTGAGCCCATTATTTTTCCATAATGATCTTGAAGGTGTGAACTTTATGCCTTCTTTTATGTGCAAAGTGAGAAAATGGATGGAAGTTTCCTTAAGGATGCAAGACATTATAGGTCATTTCATGATTTTTTGCCAACTTCAACAATTCATAACTCTCTCAATTTTTGGAGATTTTGAATGGTTCAAGTTTCAAAATGTCATTCAAGAGATCTAATTCATTCCATCTTCTTTAGTCAAGATAAAATTCCAAGTGGAAGGCCATGTTTGGATGCAAGACATTATAGGTCATTTTTGAAGAAGAACTTGAAATATTTCTAAGTATGGAAAGTCAATTCTTTTTCTCCAACTTTGACTCAACACAAGTTTCAGCTCAAGCATACACTTGATTCCATTATTTTTCCATTGCAAAGCTTATAACCTCATCTTTCTAAAGCATCAAGAATCATGCCCTAAGACCTCTTGAGCTGAGAATGCCATGATTTTGAAATTGGTAACTTGGAACTGAAGTTTCCTCATAAGTCGGATTATGAAATCTTTGTTTTGGCTTCTAATCACAAGTTTTCCATGCGTTTTTTCCTCTAAACATGTTTAGTGAACTTCTAGAATGGATTAGCACAACAAAACGCGTGTTTTGGATGAGTTTTGATCAAGTTTGAAGTCACACTTTTCTTGTTTGCAACTTCACACGACTTCCCTCCAAACTTCATCATTTCACACGCTTGAACATTCCAATTGATTCCCTATAAATAGAGGGTCATTCCCCATTCATTTTCTCAAGCTTGTATAGCCAGAACCGTCCTGCCAAACTTGTTCGACAACTCAAAATTCAGTAACTTCAAAATGCATTCTCAAGCCTTTTTCAATCCAATTTTTCCATCAATTCACCTTCCTTGATCTTCCATGAAGCTAACCACATAATTACATTCAAGAATCGTGCCCTATATTGCTCCATAGAAGTCCAGTTTCAGAGCTCTGCAACTCAACTTCAATAGGTAGATTCCTTCATCAATTCTTCAAAACTCTGATATCATTGTGTTGCTCTCATTACCCTAGTTCTAGTCGCAACACTTACCTTTTACTGGAAACACGTTTTGACCATGAAATTTCAAATCCCTTTTCAAAACTTTCCTTCCAAATTGCTTGAGCTACAGTTTATATAAATTTGGCGCGAGGGTGTGGTTGTCTTCGCCTTGAAGAGACGAAGCGAACAACATAGGTCTGAGTTTTTAATTTTACAGTTTGAGAGACCTGCAAATCACGTTGGCTGGAGGTTGAAGATGACCTACGATTCATCTTCCAATTAATGATGGCACGCCACTTGTTATTTTTGAAAATCTGATTTATATTTAATTATGTACTTTATTCACTAATGACCATGATATGCACAACGCGTCAGATCCCTTGGATTTGATTACTAACGCGTTTTGACTCTCATCCAATGGTCCACATATTTTTACTTTTATTTTCTTTTCTAATTTTTATATTTTAATTGTTTTAAATTTCAAAAAATCATAGAAAATTCATTTTAAGTCCAATTTTAAATCTGAAAAAATTATGAAAAAATATTTTGATTATTCTCTTTCTGATTTTTATTTTGTCACAATTTAATTTTGTGTTTTGGTATTTTTTATAAATTTACACTTTATTTGAATTGTATTAAATGTTTAAAAAATACTTTTATACATTTTTAAATTCTGAAAAAATTATGGAGTGATCCAATAATATTGTGACAAATATTGGTGACCTTATTTTATTTTTGTTTCTGACTTTACTATTTTTTATCATTTTTGGTTTATTTTACCCATTACTTTTAATTTTAAAAATAGTTTCTGACTTTAAAAAATTACCAAAAAATTTGTAAAATCATTTGAGCCTTTTTCTGGTTTTTCTATGGTCTTACTTTTTATTTCTTGATTAATTTAAACACAGTTGATATTTTTCTCTTTATTTTCTATTTTTAAACATTATTTTTAAACCCTTTTGTATATATTAAAATATAATATTATTTTGTGACTATTTTCTGGCTGATCTTGGGTTAAATTTTGGATCATGAACTTTATTAACATCATTGGATCCATGGTGTTGGATTTAACTCCACAAAAATGGATGAATGATTTTAATAATAGTTTGATTAAATTTAATTCAAAAGTGGTTTGTATATTCTCTCTCATCCCTCTTCATCTCATCCCCTTCTTATTGCACTAAATATTGTTGGAGCATGATCTCTATATCATGTCTCAAAATAAATGATGCATAGATTGCTATTGACCGGCCTCAAAATAGGTCTGACTTCTATATAAGTCCACTTACGATTGCTTAACATAGTGTTAAATTTTGTACTGATTCGAATAAATGATCATTCGTGGCCCAAACTTATGTTTGCAAGCCCAAGTATATTAATTTGATCTCTTTGATCCAATAACCTTGAGATTTATTGTTTGGAGGATTTGGTTCTACCAATCCTCTAATGGATCTACAACACCTTTGGTCAATGCGGATCACTTAAACATCGTTGGTTATTAAATGGCACTTGTGAGAATTCCAAATGGATGATATACTTGACAAAAAGAAAATTCAACTTGTTGTGTGGAGGCTTTGGTTCTACCAATCCTCTAACGAGTTTCAAATGCAAGCTTCAAGATGTTCATCAAACTAACCACTAATTATTTACTTGTTTTACTTTATGCTTTTATTTTTTTTATGCTTTATGTACCATTTACTTTTAGCATTTAAATTTTATGCCATTTTCATCTTTGCTCACTTGGGCATTTACTTTCTTATCATTTTTACTTTGCTCACTTGAACTTTTCTTTTCTTTTTTTTAAGATACTTAATAATTAACATAAACCATAAAAATCTTTAATGGTACTTGGACTATTTGGTTACTATCCTTGGCATTATAGAGCATGGGACTTTTTTTTTTCTTGGACTTAGGATTAGAAACCTTGGCCTATCTTGGAGACCTTGTGATCTTATCTGATTATTTTTTCTGGAGTTCTTGAGGTTTACCTCCAGACATTGGGTTACTTGTTTGTTTTTGTGTGCAGGTTTTTATGATTACACCCTTTGTTTGTAATCTGGAATTCACCCGTATACAGTCGTTACTCTGCCTAATTTTTTGTGAAGACTTAATACACTTGAAGTTTGGTTCTCTCAAGAGGTCTAGTATTTTTTTGCTTGATTGGTTTCAATCCAAGGAATGGGAATTCCATCTTGGCTCATAATGTCAAGTATTGGCTTCTTGTTGGTTAGATGGTTCTTATCCCTAGCTTTTACCTTATGCTTTAGGATAGTCCCTTCTTCTCCTCCCATCTTCTTCAATTTCAAAAATCTTCTTCCTCCTTTTGAAAACTCTTCTTGTTTTTAAACTTGAACCACTTTCATAATAAACTTGGACTTATGTCCATGCATTTTCAAAACATTTTCATAAATAAACTCCAATCAACTTAATAATACCTTGACATTTTTTGTGAGAAGACTAAAATTCAATCTATCTCATTTCAAACCATTTTGCCACTTTGGCTTTTATCTTTAAACTTTTCTCAAAATACTGAACTCTTGTCAATCCTTGTAGTGATGCAAACAACTATACTTCTACAATATGTAGTGAAGAGAGATATTTTCCACTTGGGTGTTGAGTGAGGCATTGTTGATTTTAAGATCCAGGCCATATCCTCCACTTTGAGATGATGCAAATTCTCCTTTCTCATAATTGTGGATAGTAGGTATGTTTTCCACATGGACAGTGACGATGATGTTTTATCTCATAAAATTAACCAACACATTTGTGTTTTAAATTTTTAAAAGAGGAACTACGTGTACCCTGATCCCCTATTGCACGAAAAGGTGGTATGTAGACACTAAAGGTTCACAATCGCGGCGGGTGCAAAAATTATAAAATAAATATGTTTCTTTTCTCACCTCCACCATCCATTTTTATACAACATTTTCATAGCCAAAATATACAGATTTCACAAAGAGGTTCATGCGGAGTACCGTAGATGTTTAGGGTGCAAATACCTTCCCTTTGAATAACCAACCCCCTTACCTTGAATCTTTTCCCTTCTTTTTGGGTTATTCGCTCTTTTCCCATTCCTTTGGAAACAATAAAGCACGATGGTGATTTTTATTTTGATTTGTATAAAGTCTAGTCAACCCAATGGCTTAGTCTTAAACATTTCTACCGCTACATAAAAATGGCGACTTCACTGGGGACTGATTGACCTTTTGCTGGTCCATCCCTAAGTGGGTTAAGCCTATCTTTGTTTATATTTGTATATGTGTTATTACTGTTTTTTGTGTTATATGTTGTATATATGTTTGTCTGGATTTTCCTGGTTTTCAGGGTGCTTGGTGATTACTCATAAGTCCTATACCCAGACTTGGGAAAACTTTAAGATAGGACGGGCGGTATAGTCATGTTAACTTTGAGGGAGTAATCCTAAAAAAGGAGGCATGAGATCCCTCACTCAGTGGAGGCCCCTTTGACTGTAGTTTCATTTACCGAGTAATCAGGAAGACGTACTGCTTTTGACCTGGGAGCCAGCTGAAACTGAGTACCGTAGAATACCAAACCCATCTTGGCCTTTTAGGTGTCGTGCGGAAGCTATGATGGAGTAATTTAGAAATAGTTGTCACGTGATACTACACTCGAACGAGTATTTCTTGAGAATATTACTAATTACCGAGTTAATCAAGAAGTTGGTAATATTTGAAGGAAGGATGTAGACTCTGGGAACCTCTAGAACCTTGTTCGGCATGTGATAACTTTTAGACCGACACCTTATGGGTAGTACCTTCGACCTCATGCTCGTGACGTTGAACCTATGAACCCTATATGTGTGATCTTGTGTGTGATTGTTGCATCATGCATCCATGCACTCATAAGTATCTTTTGAAGAAACCATGTTTCAAGGGATTTAAAGGTTAACTGTGATACAGTGGCAGAACCGACTGTTTATACTGGTTTGTATTTTGTATTCGCAAATGTTGCAGTAAGCAAGAGTCACCACCGACTTTTATTTCATCCAACAAAGGAAAAGGAAAAAGAATAGAAAAACCTTTTTCGAGATGTTTCTGAGTACGGGGGGGGGGGTAGATTATAGAAAGGGAAGGTGTTCGCACCCTTTCTATCTGTAGTTATCTACGGGCTCTTAGGTACTTGCTCATTTTTTCAAATTGCTTGTGCGTGCTTGTTTTGAAAATGCTTTCACTTCGTGATAACCATTGTTTCAGTCCTCAAGGATGTGACGAAGTTGTTTTGAAAATTTGTTTTGAAAGGTGTTTGTGTGAAAAGTTTTTCTTGAGCAAGTACTTAAGATTCTACCTACTCGAAAAAAGATTGTTCGTTCTATTTCCTTTGGACAATGCTATCCTACTATTAAGGAGTAGGTAGCACCGTCGTTGGAGTTGTAAGGGACATTCGAAAGGGACAAGTACAATCACTAAAGCAATAGTTAGAAAACTTTAGTAGTAACCCTAGAGTCTTAAGAGCTTTTCGAGGCAACATTCGAATGGGACAATTTGATTTCTTTAGACTGGAGGGCAACCACTAAAATCTCATATGCTTAATGATTGCTTACCGAAGGCAACCAAAGTGAGGTAAACCCTAGGAGTGAATATGTGCATATGATTTGTTTCAGTTATTTAATCTTTGCATATTAGGTGATCTACCGTTTTAATTTTCCAGAAATTCTTGCCATACAATCCTATTAGCCATACATCTAGACAGTTAAAGATTGCAGTAATTAAAAGTGCGAGGAAATAAAACCTAGCTATTACAAGGCTTCGGGGAGGGGGATTAATTACATAACCAAAAATCGGGGATTTAAACAGTAAATAAAAACCCTAAGTTAACTATTACAAACCTTGAACAGTTACAAAATAATGGACAAATAATTAACAAGCGCACGACAAATTAAATGCGAGGACAATTGAAATAATCTAAAACCCTAATTTGAGAGAAAAGGTATTTTTTGGATTTTTATTGAAGAAAACAATTTAATTATAAATCAATTAAACCTAATTTCTAATTGTTTTTAAAATTATGAAAGAAATTAAATTAACCTAATCTTCTAATTAAATTAATTAATTAAAGAAATATATATTTATAAAAATAATCTTTGATGTATTTTGAAGGGAATTAATTAAATTATGTACAATGTAAAACCCTAATTCTAATTGTTTTTCATTATAAAAAGAAAATTAAATTGTCCTAAATTAATTAAAATAATTAATTCAAAAAATATTTATTAAGAAAAAAAGATGTTTTTGTGATTTTTTTGATTTGTTAATTTAATAAAAATAATTTTTGTATTAATAAAAAAAAGGAAAAGAAATAAAGAAAAGAAATTAAAGAAAATAAAAAAAAATAACTAAATGGGCCTGTATGCTAGCTGAAAGGGGGGTTTCGAATTGAATTTCCAAGCCCATTAAGCTCCAAGCCCAGTCAACCACACTAGATCCTGTGCAAGCGTTGACCTGAGGTGTACCAAGGACATTCAGGGGAGAAGCGTTAGATTTGGCCGGCAGTGCATCTAGTGGTCAGGAATTGCTAGCGCATGGTGGATGATTGAGAGTGTGGTACACCTGATTACATAAGAAAAAATAATACAAGGGAATTGTTGGGACCTGGGATCGAACCCAGGTCCTTGTACTCCACACAAACAATGCGTTGCCAGCTGAGTTGCTTTGTTAATTTGTTATTATAGTAACAAGAATATATAATATCTTAAAACAAATGCAATAACCCTGGAAGAAAAATCGCGCGCACTGAATTCAAACTGACCAATGGGGTGATGACAAATCACCTTCTTCTACCTCCAGCCCGTCGTTTTAGATAAACAACCTATATCTACGGATGTTGTCTGTTGCTAAAAACCTGTGTCATTCAAATATTCAGTACAAGCATGATAAATCCATTATGATGGTACCAATCAACTCGTCTTGGCCTCACGAGCATCATGGTACTTGATTCATGGCCCAATTTTTCCTATACAAAAAGACCCTAAAATTTGTGTGGAAACCCTAACCATGGCAGATACGTGTAAGGGTCTCAAAAATACAATTAAACTATGTGGTCAGCTTGCAAACATGATGATGATCACAAATATAACAATTAAAGGTGCTAATGATGCGTAAATTGTAATAATCAAATTTGAGAAAGTTTGCAAAAAGTGATGTGTCTAGGCGATGGTTCTTGATGTTCTGAAGGCTGCAAATGATGTTGTTGGCTTCTGGAGATGGTCAGGAAGTGATTAGAGTCCTTCAATTTCCTGGAATCGTCCTCTAAGGCAGAAATCGAATGCCCACTTTTTGTCTAAATTCCGAGTTTTTGTTCTTGCTCCCTACAACTGCAAAACCTTCTCTTTTGATATGCACTTGTTGTATACATATAGTAGACTGAATTAGGGTTGTAAAATTGCATTATATCTTTGAGAATTATGAAAATGTGATTTGATTTGATTCATGTATGATATCTTTCTAAAACAAGCTTCAATCTAATCTTTTCCAACCCTAACGAGTCTTGCTTGAATTGATCATCATGCTAGTTGTACATGGACTCCAAATGTGCACAAAAATCCCAAGATTTGATTTGTTTTCATTATTTTACCATTTAATTTGATTTATTTTGATTTAAATGAATAAAAAATCAAAATAAATGATAAAAGTAATAAAATAATAGGTGGAAAAGATCAGGGGTCGTGGGTCCTATTAGAAACATGTTTCAAGAAAGAAAACATGGGCCCCTTTGGAAAAAATGCAAATTTGATCAATGTTGACTTTTGACAATTTTCCAAAAATTACCAACTTTGACAATGCACAACTCTCTCAATTTTGACCCTAGGATGGTGTTCTAGACTTTTTAGAAAGATTAGTATGTCCCCTAAACAAAACTTTTTGTTTTATCTCAATTGGATCTTCCATGTTCATGTATGAAGCTTTGACCCAAAAGGTGTTTTTGTTGACTTTTCAAAAGGACCTATAATGTAGAAATTCATATCTTTTAATGAGTGCATATTTTGAACTTGAGGGATGAATATGAATTGTATGGAATGGAATCCTCTTCAAAATGATCCTTGGATGGGAAATTTTTGATAAAGTATGAAGAAGTTATGCTTGGTCAAAGTTGGGTTGACTTTTCCTACAAAACCCTAATTTAGCAACTTTTGGGTTTTGATGAATTTGGAGCATTCCTTGGGGAATCATGGTCAACCCTTGATCAAATGTTTAAATTCACTTCAAAATGTTAATGTTGACCAAAAATGTTGAATTTTGACTGTATGTGGGTCACAGTTGACTTTTGACCTAATACAGTCGATTCTCAAGCATCTGAGCAGTTGGCTGGGCAAACTTCTTGTGCAAGGCATAAAACTTGACATGTAGGGTCTTGAGAACATATTAAGACCATGGAGTGCATATGAGGCCTTTGTGGTTCTCCTATCTTGATGAAAATAGAAACCCTAATTGGAGGTACACTGCCTTAGGAGAGAGCTTGTCTAGTCAACTCTTGGGCTTCCTTGAGCAACTTGGGGACCTCACTTGACATTTGTTGAGTAAAATGGGAGGGAAAATTTAGGGGTACAACAGCTTCCCATGTTCAATCTTATTAAACCTAGGGATGTAGATTGGCTGCTCTGCCTTTCGTGATCTGCATGTGGAGGATGATTGAACACTAGAGTGCCCAGAAATTTGCACTCGCATGAAGTGGAACTTGATTTGTGATATCGGGAATGGGATTACAGATGCCATTTGGAGGTCGATAATGGAATATTGCTGGAGATGGGCTTAAAGATGCCATCCTGGATGCGACGGAGAATTGTCGGAGATGGGCTTAAAGATGCCATCTAGAGAATATGGATTTCCTGAGATGTTCCTTTGACGGGAGTCCCTGCTCCTGTTGTTGAAGACAAATCTGCTGAGGAATGTTGGTATATGTATTGAGAAGTAGAGTTTTAGGAGCTTCAGTTGTCCGTTACTCTACTGGGGACATGCGAAACCAATCGTGTTCAGTTAGGTCCTGGTCTTACAGTGTTGTAGACTGTTGTCTGGAGATAAGAGAGAAGGACCCTGGATAGTAAGGTTATGAGAAGGAACTTGGATAGTAGGGTTACTTCGATATGAAAATCTTGGATAGTAGGGCTGTGAGAAGGAACCTGGGTAGTAGGGTTACTTTGATATGAAAATCCTGGATAGTAGGGTTGTGAGAAGGAACCTGGGTAGTAGGGTTACTTCGATATGAAAAGCCTGGATAGTAGGGTTGTGAGAAGGAACCTGGGTAGTAGGGTTACTTCGATATGAAAAGCCTGGATAGTAGGGATGTGAGAAGGAACCTGGGTAGTAGGGTTACTTCGATATGAAAAGCCTGGATAGTAGGGTTGTGAGAAGGAACCTGGGTAGTAGGGTTACTTTGATATGAAAAGCCTAGATAGTAGGGCTGTGAGAAGGAATCTGGGTAGTAGGGTTACTTCGATATGAAAATCCTGGACAGTAGGGCTGTGAGAAGGAACCTGGGTAGTAGGGTTACTTCGATATGAAAAGCATGGATAGTAGGGCTGTGAGAAGGAACCTGGGTAGTAGGGTTACTTCGATATGAAAAGCCTGGATAGTAGGGTTGTGAGAAGGAACCTGGGTAGTAGGGTTACTTCGATATGAAAAGCCTGGATAGTAGGGCTATGAGAAGGAACCTGGGTAGTAGGGTTACTTCGATATGAAAAGCCTGGATAGTAGGGCTGTGAGAAGGAACCTGGGTAGTAGGGTTACTTAGATATGAAAAGCCTGGATAGTAGGGTTGTGAGAAGGAACCTGGGTAGTAGGGTTACTTTGATATGAAAATCCTGGATAGTAGGACTATGAGAAGGAACCTGGGTTGTAGGGTTACTTCGTGATAAGTTCGTGTAAAACTTCAAAAGGAACCTGGGTAAGGTTAATTTGTGATACATTCGTGTAAAACTTCAAAAGGAACCTGGGTAAGGTTACTTTGTGACACGTTCGTGTAAAACTTTAAAAGGAACCGGGGTAAGGTTATTTTGACATGACAACCTGGATAAGGTTGTTTCGTGAGGAGTTTGGGTAAAATTGCAGCGGGAACCTGGGTAAGGTTACTTTGAGATAAGTTTTTGTAAAACTTCAGAATGAACCGGGGTAAGGTTATAAGTTTGTGTAAAACTTCAGGATGAACCGGGGTAAGGTTATAAGTTTGTGTAAAACTTCAGGATGAACCGGGGTAGGGTTATAAGTTTGTGTAAACCTTCAGGATGAACCGGGGTAAGGTTACTTTGATCTGATAATGTAGATTAGTTGACCCATTTGATTTCGGGAACTGGGTTTCCATTAGTTATATGTAGATGTGATCTGTATAACTGCTGGATTCATTGAAACTAATCGTCTTTTCCTGAAAAAATATCAGGGTTAGTTATATGCGATGCATGAAATGCAGGGCGAGATGATGTTCTCAAAATAAATGAGATTATGTTGTATATGATATGTATGCGTCTTCCATGATGTATGTTCATGAAATGTTGTCGGGGTATGCTCGTGTCTAGGGAAATAAATCTCTGTCGGTTGCTGGAGATTTATGAATATTTTGTCGGGAAGAGATGCTGGAGAAATAACTCTGCGGGGACCAAACTTTGGGGGAAGAGATACTCTGTTTGGTAGACCTGCTGATCTGAAGGAACAAATTTAGCTGGGGATGATATTCTGTTGCTGGAATTGATGAACTCTGTTGGAGAAATAAACTCTGCTTGGGGAATAAGATTTATTGACTCGCCTGCGATTACGAACCTCGACTAGGGATAATTATATACTGTTTTGGCAAAGCTGACATCAATTCTTTGGATACTTTTACTCTGTGGGGAGTGTGTATACCAATAATTATATTCCCAAGCATGACTCTATTCCGATACCTACTGGGCAAAAGAACCGTCGGGTTTGGCACTTCTTATTTTCCATGTTTCTGGAATTACGAGTAATTGTCTTTTGTTTCTTATGCAAATATTTATGAGTAGAAATCATTTTCAAATGCATATATCAAAAATAAAATATTGGACATTCTTGCAAAACAAAACAAAAAAATAAAAAACAAATTGAAGTTTTGTGAAAATGACTTGTATTGATTTTGAAATTGGCCTATAATAGGCGTTTTGTACAAGGAGGCTGACGTCCTAGTAAGAGAACGCCGCCGAAAGACAGAAATTATACAATTTGTGTAAAAGAAAGAAAAACAGCTATGTGAAACAACCCCATTGGGTTCCAACTCTGCTATTGCCTTTATATCTTCAAGCGTCTCATCACTTTGCTACTTGGCCGATGGTTGATCAGATTGGTTGACGTCGTCCGAGCTTGATAATCGATACCGAAGTCTGGCCACAAGATGATCCAATGAGAAATAGTGTTAAGCTTTAATCCCTAACTTTTGCATGGACCGCCATTTCGGGTTTTCAGTCCACCGGGATACCATTTTTTTCCCAAGCCTCCCTTTCGGGTTTTTGATTTGCCGGGTGTACAGATTTTTTTTCATTTTCATCCCTTACTTTTTCCCGAACCCTTTTGGTTCGCCGGGAAGCCCTTATTTTTGCCTAGGCCAGTCGACCTAGCGGGTCTTTAATTATGCGTAGTATCTTTTCACTATGTCTGCATTGACAAGGTGTGGAAGATCGTCACCATCCATGGTGGTTAGAATCATAGCTCCTCCTGAGAAAATGTTCTTAACCACAAATGGCCCTTCGTACGTGGGAGTCCATTTGCCCCTGGGATCACCTTGTGGCAGTATGATGCGTTTGATCACCAGATCCCCGACTTGATATTCTTGACGCCTGACTTTCTTGTTAAAAGCCTTGATCATTCGCTTTTGATATGTCTGACCATGGCAGATAGCAGTAAGTCTCTTCTCATCGATTATGTTTAATTGATCAAGTCGGGTTTGGATCCAGTCGTCTTCGTTCAAACCCGCATCCTTCATAATCCTGAGAGAGGGTATCTGGACTTCTATGGATAGGACTTTCTCCATGCCATATACCAGAGAGTAGGGTGTTTCCCCTGTTGACGTCCGTGATGAGGTACGGTACCAATGAAGAGCAAATGGTAACATCTCATGCCAGTCTTTGTATGTCACCGTCATCTTCTGTACAATCTTCTTGATGTTCTTGTTAGCTGCTTCAACAACACCATTCATCTTTGGCCGGTAGGGAGAGGAGTTATGATGTTGTATCTTGAACTGTTTGCAGAGCCCGGTGATCATTTTGTTGTTGAGATTCGTACCATTGTCAGTAATAATTCTCTCTGGCACACCGTATTGACAGTTCAGATTATATCGGATAAACCGCGCCACGAAGTTCTTGGTTACTGTAGCAAAGGAAGCTGCCTTAACCCACTTCGTGAAGTAATCAATGGATACCAGAATGAAACGATGTCCGTTAGACGCAATAGGTCTGATATCACCGATCATGTTGATGCCCCACATCGCAAAGGGCCATGGAGCTGTCAAGACGTTTAAGGGGACCGGAGGCACATGCACCTTATCAGCGTAGATTTGGCTCTTATGACAAGTTCGAGAGTGCTGATAAAAATAGGCTTCCATAGTGGACCAATAATATTCTGCCCGTAGGATTTTCCTAGCCATGGTGTATCCACTGGAGTGGGTTCCAAAGGTGCCTTCATGTAGATTTGTCATGATCCTCTCTGCTTTTCTCTTGTCTACACACCGTAGTAGTGTGGGGTCATGGTTGCGTTTATAGAGGATTCTGTTACTGAGGAAGAATTTTGCAGTGAACCTTCTCAGAAACTTCTTATCGTTGACAGGTGCCCCTTCGGGATATTCCTGAACCTCGAGATACCTTTTGACTTCGTGAAACTAGGGTTTGTCTGCCAGTTCTTCAGTATCGATTTCACAGCAGTGTGCCGGTTCATCCAACCTCTCAATGTTAGCCTGGGGATCTTCATTGTCCCACCTAACTTTGAACATAGAAGACATGGTAGCTAGCGCGTCCGCCAACTGGTTCTCTTCTCGTGGGAAATGTTCAAAGGTTATCTCCTCAAAGTGTGGGAGCAATGTCAGTACATACTCTCTGTAAGGAATGAGATTCAGATGTTTCGTATCCCACTCGTCGTTGATCTGACTTATCACCAGAGCGGAATCCCTGAATACACTTAAGAACTTAATCCTCAGGTCAATAGCAGCTCGAAGGCCCATAATACATGCTTCATACTCCGTCATGTTGTTGGTGCATTTGAAACATAACCGGGCGGTGAACAGAGTGTGACATCCCACAGGAGATATGATTACAGCGCCAATTCTGTTACCCAGTGTGTTCGAGGCTCCATCAAAATACATAGACCATCGGGATCCCTCCTCAGGTCCTTCATTCGGTCCAGGTTCTTCGTAGTCAGTCACCAACATGATATTCTCATCCGGAAACTCAAAATTCATGGACTGGTAGTCATCCACGGCCTGATGAGCCAAATGATCAGCTAATACACTCCCCTTGATTGCTTTTTGGGTTATATATTGTATGTCGTACTCAGTTAAGATCATTTTCCACCTTGCTATCCTTCCGGAGAGAGCGGGCTTCTCAAAAATATACTTGATTGGATCCATCTTCGATATCAACAAAGTAGTGTGAGTCAGCATATACTGTCTCAGTCGGTGAGCAACCCATGCCAAAGCGCAACAAGTTTTCTCGAGCAATGAGTATCGTGTCTCACATTCGGTAAACTTTTTGCTAAGGTAGTAAATTGCGTGCTCTTTTCGACCAGACTCGTCATGCTGCCCCAGCACACACCCCATTGAATTGTCTAGCACTGCCAAGTATAATATCAAAGGTCTTCCTTCAACTGGAGGCATCAGAATTGGTGGTTCTTGAAGGTAATCTTTGATTCTTTCGAAAGCGGTCTGGAATACATCATTCCACTTTACCAATTGATCTTTCTTCAAAAGCTTGAAGATTGGCTCACAAGTAGCAGTCAGATGTGAAATGAACCTGGCGATGTAATTCAGACGTCCCAAGAAACCTCTAACTTCCTTCTCTGTGCGGGGAACCGACATCTCTTGTATGGCCTTCACCTTCACAGGGTCTACCTGAATACCCTTATCACTGACGACAAAACCCAGAAGCTTACCAGATCTTACCCCGAAGGTACACTTGTTCGGATTCAACCTCAGCTTGTATGTCTTCAACCTGTCGAACTAATTCTGGAGATAATCAAGGTGCTCTTCCTCAGTCTGAGACCTGGCTATCATATCATCGACATAAACCTCGATCTCGTGGTGAATCATATCGTGGAACAAAGCAACCATGGCATGCTGATAGGTTGCCCCAGCGTTAGATCTGGCCAGCAGTGCATCTAGTGGTCAGGAATTGCTAGCGCATGATGGATGATTGAGAGTGTGGTACACCTGATTACATAAGAAAAAATAATATAAGGGAATTGTTGGGACCTGGGATCGAACCCAGATCCTTATACTCCCCACCAACGATGCGTTTCCAACTGAGCTGCTTTGTTAATTTGTTATTATAGTAACAAGAATATATAATATCTTAAAACAAATGCAATGACCCTGGAACAAAAACCGCGCGCACTGAATTCAAACTGACCAATGGGGTGATGACAAATCACCTTCTTCTACCTCCAGCCCGTCGTTTTAGATAAAAAAAACCTATACCTACGGATGTTGTCTGTTGCTAAAAACCTGTGTCATTCAAATATTCAGTACAAGCATGATAAATCCATTGAGATGGTACCAATCAACTCGTCTTGGCCTCACGAGCATCATGGTACTTGATTCATGGCCCAATATTTCCTGTACAAAAAGACCCTAAATTCGTGTGGAAACCCTAACATTAGAAGATGCGTGTAAGGGTCCCAAAAATATAATTAAACTATGTGGTCAGCTTGCAAACATGATAATGATCACAAATATAACAATTAAAGGTGCTAATGATGCGTAAAGTGTAATAATTGAATTTGAGAAAGTTTGCAAACCGGGATGTGTCTAGGCGATGATTCTTGACGTTTTGAAGGCTGCAAATGATGTTGTTGGCTTCTGGAGATGGCCAGGAAGTTATTAGAGTCCTTCAATTGCCTGGAATCATCCTCTAAGGCATAAATCAAATGCCCACTTTTTGTCCAAATTCTGAGTTTTTGTTCTTGCTCCCTACGACTGCAAAACCTTCTCTTTTGATCTGCATTTGTTGTATACATATAGTAGATTGAATTAGGGTTGTAAAATTGCATAATATCTTTGAGAGTTATGAAAATGTGATTTGATTTGATTCATGTATGATATCTTTCTAAATCAAGCTTCAATCTAATCTTTTCCAACCCTAATGAGTCTTGCACGAATTGATCATCATGCTAGCTGTACATGGACTCCAAATGTGCACAAAAATCCCAAGATTTGATTTGTTTTCATTATTTTACCATTTAATTTGATTTATTTTGATTTAAATGAATAAAAAAATCAAAATAAATGATAAATGTAATAAAATAATAGGTGGAAAAGCTCAGGGGTCGTGGGTCCTATTAGAAACATGTTTCAAGCAAGAAAACATGGGCCCCTTTGGAAAAAATGCAAATTTGATCAATGTTGACTTTTGACAATTTTCCAAAAATTGCCAACTTTGACAATGCACAACTCTCTCAATTTTGACCCTAGGATGGTGTTCTAGACTTTTTATAAAGCTTAGTATGTACCCTAAACAAACCTTTTGGTTTTATCTCAATTGGATCTTCCATGTTCATGTATGAAGCTTTGACCCAAAAGGTGTTTTTGTTGACTTTTAAAAAGGATCTATAATGTAGAAATTCATATCTTTTGATGAGTGCATATTTTGAACTTGAGGGATGAATATGAATTGTAGGGAATGGTATCCTCTTCAAAATAAGCTTTGGATGGAAAATTTCTGATAAAGTATGAAGAAGTTATGCTTGGTCAAAGTTGGGTTTACTTTTCCTACAAAACCCTAATGTAGCAACTTTTGGGTTTTGATGAATTTGGAGCATTCCTTAGGGAATCATGGTCAACCCTTGATCAAATGATGAAAGCCACTTCAAAATTTTTATGTTGACCAAAAATCTTGAATTTTGACTGTATGTGGGTCACAGTTGACTTTTCACCTAATACAGTCGATTCTCAAGCATCTGAGCAGTTGGCTGGGCAAACTTCTTGTGCAAGGAATGAAACTTTACATGTAGGGTCTTGAGAACATATTAAGCATATGAGGCCTTTCTGCTTTGAAGGCCGACATGGCCAATCTGACTACTCTGATGGAAGCTCTGGTGGCTGCTCAGAATCAGCCACCGAGTGTCCAACCTCAACCAACAAGGGCAACTACTAAAGCTCCAACTGTTCCCGTATCTGCTACTCCAACTGTTGTTCAGAATCGCATGCCCCAAGGTTATCCATGGAGAATGCCAGAGAATTTTTCACCTGAAGGTTTCAATCTTAGTCCTCAAGATACACCAGTTGTTCAGACTATTGTTACTTTTGCACCTCCTGTGGTGCATGTTCCTGCTGCACCTCCTTCGGTGAATATGCTTTCGTTTGTTAATGATGATGTGTGTCGTCCTTTCCCTTCACCGAGTGAAGACTTGGGCCTTTATGACAGAATGGATGATTTTCAAGATCAGTTTGACAAGATGAAAAGAGAGATGAAGGCCCTCAGGGGAAAAGAGCTATTTGGGCAGAATGTGAATGAGTTATGCTT
This sequence comes from Vicia faba, assembly GCA_948472305.1. NCBI lineage: Eukaryota > Viridiplantae > Streptophyta > Magnoliopsida > Fabales > Fabaceae > Vicia > Vicia faba. Next base: position 209,870,224 of record OX451737.1, read on the forward strand.
GGTCCCGAATGTTAAGATACCTGCTAAGTTTAAAGTCCCAGAGTTTGAGAAGTATAAAGGCAACACTTGCCCTCGTGCTCATATGGTGATGTAAGTAAGGAGAATGTCTACCTATATTGATGATCAGCGTCTGCTGATTCACTTTTTTCAGGATAGTTTGACTGGTGTTGTGCTGAAGTGGTATATGAGTTTGGACAGCGCCAATATCCATATTTTTAATGATTTGGGAGAAGCATTCATCAAACAATACAAGTACAACATGGACATGGTGCCTGACCATGATCAACTCAGGGCCATGGTTCAGAAATACAGGGAATCATTCAAAGAACCTACGTGTCATCTTCCAACCAATGATGGCACGCCAATTGTTATTTTTTAAAATTTGATTTATATTTAATTTTGTACTTTATTCACTAATGACCATCATATGTACAGCGCGCCAGATCCCTTGGATTTGATTACTAACGCGTTTTGAATCTCATCCAATGGTCCACATATTTTTACTTTTATTTTCTTTTTCTTATTTTTATATTTTAATTGTTTTAAATTTCAAAAAATCATAGAAAATTCATTTTAAGTCCAAAAAATTTGAAAAAATTATGAAAAAATATTTTAATTATTCTCTTTCTAATTTTTATTTTTTTCACAATTTAATTTTGTGTTTTGGTATTTTTTATAAATTTATACTTTATTTGAATTGTATTAAATGTTTAAAACAACTTTTATACATTGTGACAAATATTGGTGACCTTATTTTATTTTTGTTTCTGAATTTACTATTTTTTATCATTTTTGGTTTATTTTACCCATTTCTTTTAATTTTAAAAATAGTTTCTGACTTTAAAATATTACCAAAAAATTTGTAAAATTATTTGAGCCTTTTTCTGATTTTTCTATGGTCTTACTTTTTGTTTCTTGATTAATTTGAACACAGTTGATATTTTTCTCTTTATTTTCTATTTTTAAACATTATTTTTAAACCCTTTTGTATATATTAAAATATAATATTATTTTGTGACTATTTTCTGGCTGATCTTGGGTTAAATTTTGGATCATGAAATTTATTAACATCATTGGATCCATGGTGTTGAGTTTAACTCCACAAAAATGGATGAATGATTTTAATAATAGTTTGATTAAATTTAATTCAAAAGTGGTTTGTATATTCTCTCCCATCCCTCTTCATCTCATCCCCTTCTTAATGCACTAAATGTTGTTGGAGCATGATCTCTATATCATGTCTCAGAACAAATGGTGCATAGATTGCTATTGACCGGCCTCAAAATAGGTGCGACTTTTATATAAGTCCACTTACGATTGCTTAACATAGCACTAAATTTTGTCCCGATTCGAATAAATGATCATTCATGGCCCAAACTTATGTTTGCAAGCCCAAGTATGTTAATTTGATCTCTTTGATCCAATAACCTTGAGATTCATTGTGTGGAGGCTTTGGTTCTACCAATTCTCTAATGGATCTATAACACCTTTGGTCAACGCGGATCACTTAAACATCGTTGACCATTAAATGGCACTTGTGAGAATTCCAAATGGATGATATACTTGACAAAAAGCAAATGCAACTTGTTGTGTGGAGGCTTTGGTTCTACCAATCCTCTAATGAGTTCCAAATGCAAGCTTCAAGATAGTCATCCAAATAACCACTTTATTTACTTGTTTTACTTTATGCTTTTATTTTTTTTATGCTTTATGTACCATTTACTTTTAGCATTTACATTTCATGAAATTTTCATCTTTGCTCATTTGGGAATTTACTTTCTTGTCATTTTTACTTTGCTCACTTGAGCTTTTCTTTTCTTTTTTTTAAGATACTTAATAATAAACATAAACGATAAAAATCTGTAATGGTACTTGGACTATTTGGTTACTATCCTTGGCATTATGGAGCATGGGACTTTTTTTTTCTTGGACTTAGGATTAGAAACCTTGGCCTATCTTGGAGATCTTGTGATCTTATTTGATTATTTTGTCTAGAGTTCTTGAGGTTTACCTCAAGACATTGGGTTGCTTGTTTGTTTTTGTGTGCAGGTTTTTGTGATTATACCCTTTGTTTATAATCTAGAATTCACCCGTATACAACCGTTACTCTGCCCAATTTTTTGTGAAGACTTAATACACTTGAAGTTTGGTTCTCTCAAGAGGTCTAGTATTTTTTTGCTTGATTGGTTTCAATCCAAGGAATGGGAATTCTATCTTGGCTCATAACGTCAAGTATTGGCTTCTTGTTGGTTAGATGGTTCTTATCCCTAGCTTTTACCTTATGCTTTAGGGTAGTCCCTTCTTCTCCTCCCATCTTCTTTAATTTCAAAAATCTTCTTCTTCCTTTTGAAAACTCTTCTTGTTTTTAAACTTGAACCACTTTCATAATAAACTTGGACTTATGTCCATGCATTTTCAAAACATTTTCATAAATAAACTCCAATCAACTTAATAATACCTTAACATTTTTTGCGAGAAGACTAAAAGTTAATCAATCTCATTTCAAACCATTTTTCCACTTTGGCTTTTATCTTTAAACTTTTCTCAAATTATTGAACTCTTGTCATTACATGTAGTGATGCAAACAACTATACTTATACAATATATAATGAAGAGAGATGATTTCCAATTGGGTGTTGAGTGAGGCATTGTTGATTTTAAGATCCAGGCCATATCCTCCACTTTGAGATGATGAAAATTCTCCTTTCTCATAATTGTGGGTAGTAGGTATGTTTTCCACACGGACAGTGACGATGATGTTTTATCTCATAAAGTTAACCAACACATTTGTGTTTTAAATTTTTAAAATAGGAACTACGTGTACCCTTATCCCCTATTGCACGAAAAGGTGGTACGTAGGCACTAAAGGTTCGCAACCGCGGAGGGTGCAAAAATTATAAAATAAATATATTTCTTTTCTCACCTCCACCATCCATTTTTATACAACATTTTTCATAGCCAAAATATACAGATTTCACAAAGAGGTTCCTGTGGAGTACCGTAGATGTTTAGGGTGTTAATAACTTCCCTTTGCATAACCAACCCCCTTACCTTGAATCTTTCCCCTTCTTTTTGGGTTATTCTCTCTTTTCCCATTCCTTTGGAAACAATAAAGCGCGGTGGCAATTTTTATTTTGATTTGTATAAAGTCTAGTAAACCCAATGGCTTTGTCTTAAATATTTCTACGGCTACACATAGCACCGCCATTCACTGATGATGAACTACCAACATTCACTGAGGGTAGCAAAAAGATAACAATTATCAACTTTTACTGAAGGTGACCTACCAAATTTCACTGAAGGTAGAAAGAGAATATCATAGCACCGCCATTTACTAACGATGAACTACCAACATTCACTGAGGGTAGAAAAAAGATGACAGTCACCAACTTTCACTGAAGGCGAACTACCAACTTTCACTGAAGGTAGAAAGAGAATATCATAGCACCGCCGTTTACTGATGATGAACGACCAACATTCACTGAGGGTAGCAAAAAGATAACAAGTTTCCCCAAAATTTTGGCGTTTCACTTAGAACAGGTCTCAACTTCTTCTTTAACCAAGGCATTCTGCCTGGAAAGGGTAATATATAAGCTGCCTCAAATAAAGAGACTACCACTTACAAAAATTTCACAACGAACTATCTCTGTGATATTGAAAGACTCGCCATCCACTGGAGTAACTTGACAACAAACTGAAAACTATATACTCATAGAGAAGATAGCAAAAAAAGTAACGCCGACTTTTACAAGGAAGTACAAGTTGCTCAAATAAAGAGACCTGCTATTTGCTGTTATGGAGGATTATAAGATGACTTTATGGGGAATGAAGAATCACTTCTTGGGGAATGAAGAATGACTTCCTGGGGAATAAAGAATGACTTCCTGGGGAATAAAGAACATATTCTTGCTGAGGCGATAAAAGTCTTCTTGTGCCAAAATAAATGTACATTTCCCAAACCAATGCTCGAAGCTTGCAGAAATCCAAAGCGATAATAATGCTGGGAACAAAGATTCAAACCAGAAATAAACTGGAGTGAAGCAGTCAACCAAAATGCATCCCTTGAGAAATAAACTCAAGAGGGAAACCCAGTCTATCCAGACAAAGAGCTGTATAGGAAGGCTAAAGCAAAAATCTCCCACGAGGGATAACTCAGTGGGGAAATTTAAAGAACATACGTTTTCTACTTAAGGCCAATACTCTATTGGAGAGAGGATAACATAACTCTGCAAAACAGGGTAATATGTCAAAAAAATATTAATGAACGTGAATGAGCAGTGATCTGCCAAATTTAACTATGCATGATGTATGTATGAATGCATGAGTGTTATCATGTATATGCTAACAAAATAGACATATAACACTGGGAGTAACCAGGCAAAATTAACTCAGGCACAATCAACACTCGGCTAAATCACATCCATGATGAATATCCCAGAAGAAAAATAAGCACCAACTGAGGAAACAAAGACCTACTACATGGTTTAAATTTACTGGGGAGAAACGTAATCCGGAAGCAAACAGATCAAAGCGACAAAACAGTACAGATACAGGGATACAACATCCTTCTCCAGGCTTCACCAGGGAATTACACTCGGACTTCAACGGGGAAACAAATGTTTTCAAATGTAAAACTTCTAGTGGGGATTGCAAAATTTGTTGTTCTACCCCAAAATTTGCCCTCCCATTTTATTCAAGATATATCCTCATGCTCCTAGGGTTTTCAATTGCTCAAGGTTACTCAAGGTTTGATTAGACAAATTCTCCTCCTGAGAAGTTGACCTACAACCAGGGTTTCACTTTTCTCAAGGAAATTTGAGCTTATAATGCCTAAAGTGGATTTCATGGTTCCTCATATGTATCAAAGAATGCTCATTCCAAATTTCAAGCCTTGCATCATAAGTTTGCTCAGTCAATTGCCCAGATGACTAAAAATTAACTATATTGGGTAAAAAGTCAGTTGTGGTCAACATGGAAACTCTGGTATCAGATATGTGATGTCTAATGAGATGTCACGATACAAATATCTGTTTATAAGTAAAGAGCAGTAATAATAAAAGCAGTAAAAACACAAGAGATTGTTCACCCAGTTCAGTTTACAATAACACCTACTCTAGGGGCTACCAAGCCAGGGACAAGTCCACTAAATAGTATCAATTCATAGACTCTCAGTAAACAACCAGTTTACGATCTAATCACTTAATCACTACCCATTCTATACTTCTACCTAAGACTCACCTAGGTATGAGGCCCTCCTCTAATCCCTTCAATCACTTACAGTGAATAAACCACATAAATAATAAGTTTAAAAACTTTAATCATTCAATGCTTAAAAGCTTATGAATGATACATAATTAACAACCCAAATAACAACACAAGTATTAATTCAATACTAGAGTGTTTGACAATTAAAAGACTTAGACTTCTAAAATAGAAAGAAAGTATTCATCTTCAAAAGTTGCAGTAGTTTGAATAAGGAAGCAAGTCCTTTATATGCGCAGCTGTGGGCTTGTACTTAAAACCAAATATTCAATTATTTTGAATATTTCCATAAAAACAGGTCAAGATAAAATCCATGCATTTTGAAAAATATTCCTCCATATTTTTCGCAGCCTATGAGTCACAAATCTTGAATTATGGAGTGCAGGAAATCAGGAAACAGAAAAATATAAACTGATGTTGGCTGAGTTCAGTTCAGGAGGCAGATGTCAAGACATCTGCTTTGATATCATTCAAAACAGTTTGCTACAAATGTCAAGACATTTAGCAAAACATTAACAACACATTATTTTACCAAAATTGCTGCCAACAAACGCTTAAAAACTCCCCTTTTGGAAAATTTTGGCTAAAACATTATCAGAGTGATATCAGAGCATTATCAGAGCAGTAGCATAAGCAAAGCAAGAAAAAAAAAACAACGCAGTTAGTAGTTAGCTTTTAGCTGTTAGCAGGGAAGATGTCAAAGCATCTTCTGAGACATGAAGCTCCTCCTCAAGTATTAAGCTCCTCCTCAATCAGATGTCAGTCAGTGGTTAGTGGTCAATCAGTCACTTTCTCTCCCCTTTTTAGTCATAATATGCAAAATAAAAGGATGCATTCAACGGTGTATCAGTAATTTAGGTACAGACCATAGAAATCAAATGCCAAGCACATGCAAGTGCTAAGATGAAACAAAAGGTCAAATAAAGAAACATCAATTAGTCTAACTATCATCAAGACCAGTTGACTTGGCTGAGCCAGAACTTCCTTCCTCACTAGAGTCTTCACCTTCAGGGTTCACTATATCATCAAGATTGTTGTCCTTTTGCAGGTCCTTAATCATCTTTTCAAAGGTTAGCTTCCTTGTTGAGCTAACTATGATCACATCATCCAATTCCTTGAAGGATTTTTGAGTTAACTATGATCACATCATAGTCTAAGTCAACTTCTTCAACAACCACAGCTTTCTTCTTACTCTTGGATCTTTTTACAGCATCCTCATCATCATCATCATCATCCGTGGAGCTAACAGGTCTAGCTTTTCTTTTGCTAGAGGGAAGAACCACTTTGCTTCCTAACTTTGGGGGTCCATACATGATTTTCTTCTTGGTTGTTTTGGCAGGGGGTGTGACACTTCCATCCTTCACTTCCCTGGACTTCAGTCTTCTTGCAATATCAGGCACAACATTAGTAATGAGCTCATTGTCAGACAACTCATCTACATTGACTATATTCTCAGTATTTTGACCTTCTGCATCCTTGGAGGCAGCAGAATATTCCTTAGTAGGAGAATTCTCTTTAACATCTTGTTCAACATTTTCTTCTTCCACTTCTTTTATAGCAGAGATAACAAGCTTCTCAAGTTTGCTTTCAGCAGCATCTTTCTTGAAGGTGGATGGTTCAGCAGGAACACTTTTAGGATCATTTCTTTTATCGGCAGGAGGAGGCATACGAGCAAGAAGGGTAGAAATCCCAGGAACAGCAAAGCCTTCATTTAACACTTTGTCTACTAGCCTTCTAATGCTTCTATCAACATTAACAATTTCTTCTTATGTCCTATTTTCAGTAGCAGTAGAAGAGTTACCTTTATCATCTTTGAATTTCTTAGTAGGTGATGATCTAGGTTTCTTGACCTTCTTATCAAGAGGTGGGATGGTTGTTAGAGGAGTAGCATCAATTACTATGTCAAGGGAGAGATTCTCATTGGCAGATTTTGAGGAAGACGATGTATAATGTTGAGACATCTTTGAAGATTTTTGAGCAAGAGGATGAAGAATGACTAGGGTTCTTTTTCTATAGAGGAGAATGAAAAGTTTGTGAAAGTAGAAGGATGTTATTTTGTAGCGTGTGGGAAACACTTCGAGGCAGTCCTGTAATGATTGCTTTCAAAATTTTATTTGTTGGAAACACAAATAATATAATATCATTTTAATGATATTCCCACACGCCTTTAATTGCTAAGAACCCTGATATAGGCAAATCCCTAATTTTCCTCTTAAGTTCTTGAACTGATTAGCACCCAAAGCCTTGGTGAAAATTTCAGCCAATTGCAATTCAGTGGCTACATGTTCTAAGGCAACAATCTTCTCTTCAATAAGCTCTCTTATGAAGTGATGACGTATATCAATATGTTTGGTCCTACTGTGTTGAATGGGATTCTTTGATATGTTAATGGCACTTAAATTGTCACAAAATAATGTCATGACATCTTGTTTGACATTGTATTTTGTTAACATTCGTTTCATCCAAACCAATTGAGAACAACTACTTCCTGCAGCAATATACTCAGCCTCTGGAGTGGACAGAGACACATAATTTTGTTTCTTACTGAACCAACATATGAGATTATTTCCCAAAAACAAGCATCCTCCTGATGTACTTATTCTATCATTAGCACTTCCTTCCCAATCAGCATCACAAAAACCAGTTAAGGCAGAATTAGATCCATGAGAGTATAGCATACCATAGTCACTTGTCCCATTCACATATTTAAGAATTCTCTTCACATGGTTGGTATGGATAACTTTAGGGTCATCTTGATATCTAGCACACACTCCTACAGCAAAGGCAGTGTCGGGTCTGCTAGTTGTGAGATATAGAAGGCTGCCTATCATACTTATGTAAAGACTTTGATCTAAACTTACTCCTTTTTCATATTTAGTCAACTTCAGATGTGTGGGAGCAGGGGTTCTTTTGTGACAGGAATTTTCCATCCCAAACTTCTTCACTATATTCTTGGTATACTTGCTCTGAGATAAAAATATGAAATCTTCCATTTGTTTAACTTGCAGACCAAGAAAATAGGTTAATTCACCAACAAGACTCATCTCAAATTCTGACTTCATTTACTTGACAAAATGTTGAACCATCTCATTTGACATCCCACCAAACACAATATCATCAACATAAATCTGTGCAATCATGATCTTACCTTATTCTTCCTTGACAAAAAGAGTTTTATCTATGCCACCTTTCCTGTATCCATTCTCAACAAGAAATTTTGTCAACCTCTCATACCAAGCTCTTGGAGCTTGCTTTAATCCATACAGAGCTTTCTTCAGTTTGTAGACATGTTTAGGAAAACTTGGATCAACAAATACCTTTGGTTGTTCTACATAAACTTCTTCATTCAAATAACCATTTAAGAAGGCACTTTTTACATCCATTTGAAACAATTTAAATTTCAGTATGCATGCAACTCCCAAGAGTAGTCTGATTGATTCAAGTCTGGCCACAGGGGAAAAAGTTTCATTAAGGTTAACTCCTTCAATTTGAGTATACCCTTGTGCAACTAACCTTTCCTTGTTTCTAGTGACCACCCATGTTTCATCAGATTTATTCTTGTACACCCATTTTGTGCCTATCACATTTGTCCCTTCAGGTCTTGGAACAAGATCCCAAACTTCATTTCTACTAAATCGTTCTAGCTCTTCTTGCATAGCATTAATCCAGAACTCATCAGTTAAGGCCTCTTTGACATTATTAGGTTCAATCTTTGACACAAAGCAAGAGTTTGATATCACATCTCTTGATCTGGTAGTAACTCCTTTATTTAGATCTCCTATGATAAGCTCCTTAGAATGATCTCTCTGGGTTCTAATTGAAGTTCCTTTATTGAGATGACTAGGCTCAGGATCTTCTTGAGGTTGATTAGAATCAATACTTCTGTCATTTTATTCTGTTGGAATATCAGACACATATGTTCCAACATCTTCTGAGACATACTCTTCACCACTCTATCCTTTATCATCAATAATAACATTTATTGACTCCATCATAACTTTGGTTCTGGAGTTAAAAACTCTGTAAGCTCAGCTATTTGTAGAGTAACCCAGGAATATTCCTTCATCACTCTTGGGATCCATCTTCCTCCTTTGTTCATGGTCAGCTAAGATGTAACATTTACTTCCAAAAACATGAGAGTATTTAGCAGTTGGTTTTCTTCCCTTCCATATTTCATACAAGGTGGCTGAAGTGCCTTTCCTTAGAGTGATTCTGTCATGGATATAGCATGCAATATTCATAGCTTCAGCCCAAAAATGGTAGGGTAACTTCTTAGCATGAATCATGGCTCTGGCAGATTCTTGGAGAGTTATATTCTTGTGTTCCACAATCCCATTTTGTTGAGGAGTAATTGGAGAAGAGAATTCATGGTTGATTCCTTCAGAGGAGAAAAAGTCAGCAAATTTATTATTCTCAAATTCCTTTCCATGATCACTTCTGATTCTTATGACATGAATTTTCTTTTCCCATTGAAGTTTTTGACATAGATCTTTAAACAATTCAAAAGTTTCTGATTTTTCTCTAATAAATCTTATCCACGTGTATCTAGAAAAATCATCTACAACAACATAGGCATACTTCTTAGCACCAAGACTTTCAACATGCATAGGTCCCATCAAGTCCATGTGAAGAAGTTCCAAAACTTTTGATGTAGTGAGATGTTGGATCTTCTGATGTGACATCTTAGTTTGCTTTCCAATCTGGCAGTCACCACATATTCTACCTTGTTCTATCTTGAGCTTAGGAATCCCTCTCACTGCTTCTTCAGATATAATTCTTTTCATACCTTTCAGATGCAGGTGCCCCAATTTTTGATGCCATAGTTTAACTTTATTCTCTTTGGCTAAAACACATGTTGAGGAGAGGTTCAACTCTTGAGGAACCCATAGATAACAGTTGTCTTTAGATATGATTCTTTTCACAATAACTTCATTCTTTCCATTCCACACAAGACATTCTTCCTTGGTGAAGTTAACTTTGAATCCTTGATCACACAATTGGCTTATACTTATCAGGTTATTTATTAACCCTTTAACAAGTAACACATCATCAAGCTTAGGGACTCCTGAACAATCAAGCTTGCCAACACCTTTGATTTCACCTTTTTCTCCATCACCAAAAGTCACATAATTGGTGGAATGAGATTTGACATCCACCAATAGATTCTTAACACATGTCATATGTCTAGAACAGCCACTGTCAAAATACCACTCATCTTTGGTTGATAATCTGAGGGAGGTGAGAGCTATGAAACTAGCAACATTAGGCTTGGGAATCCACTGTTTCTTCTTTTTGCTATTTTGTGAAATATTATCAATCTTGGGACGGGGAGTAGTCTTAGGATACCTTTACAACTTGAAACAGAAGGGTCGTATATGACCAAGCCTTCCATAGTGATGACATCTCCAGGGCTGGGGATTCTCCTTGGTGTGATTAAACTTTTTCTTGCCATGATGTCCTTTCTTGCCATGATGTTTAGACATTTGATTCGACATCCTTGGATTAGATTTGTCCTAAGTTGAATATGATGAAGGTTCTTCTGAGTTAGGTTTCTCTTTCTCATTAAACCCTAGACCACTCTTGTCTCCAGTCACTCTCCCCACTTGAAGAATTTCATCTAGTTTGTCATATCCATTATTTAGCATCTTGAGAGATTTGACCATTCTATCAAGGTTTGAATTCAAGGAAGTCACTTCACTTTCCAGATTAGAAATAGTTTTTAAATGCTCTTCCCTTTCTGCCTTCAGCTGAGTTATGAGGACTTTTTGTTTCTCCCTTTCAAGGCATACTTCTGCACTTCTGAGACATAATTCTTTGTATGAAGCAACTAACTCATCAAAGGTTAGTTCCCCATCACTAGACTTTTCATCAGATACATATTTCCCTATCAATTCTTTAACATACTTGGCAGATTATTCAAGATCACTCTCTGAGTCCTCTTCAGACCAAGTAACAGACAGATTCTTCTTTTGTTTCTTTAGATATGTAGGACATTCAGCTCTAATATAACCAAAGCCTTCACATTCATGACATTGTACTCCCTTCCCTTGAGTGGATTTTTCTTCAGCCCTTTTCCTTCCAAACTCATTTGACTTATGGATATCAGATGAGATGTTCTTGACATTTGATCTTTGGTTCCTATCCATTCTTTTTATCACTTTGTTAAACTATCTTCCAAGCATAGCTAAGGCATTTGATATTCCTCCATTTGTATCCAGATCACAGACTTCCTCTTCATCTTCAGTATTTGATACAAAGGCTATGCTTTTGTTCTTCTTTTCAGATCTTTCATTGATGCTTAATTTAAATGTCAGGAGGGATCCAACAAGTTCACCCACTTTAATTTTGTCAATGTCTTGAGCTTCTTCTATAGCAGTCACTTTCATATCAAATCTCTTGGGAAGAGACTTGAGCATCTTTCTGACCAATTTGTCTTCAGGTATTTTCTCTCCTAATGCACTAGATACATTAGCAATTTCAAGAATGTTCATATGGAAGTCATTAATACTTTCATCATCCATAATTGTAAAATTCTCTAATTTTGTGGTGAGAAACTTAAGTCTTGACATCTTGACTCTGGATGTGCCTTCATGAGCAGATTGAAGAATTCCCAATGCATCCTTAGCTACTTCACATGTGTTCACTAATTTGAAAATGTTCTTGTCAATTCTATTGAATATAGCATTCAAGGCTTTAGAATTTCCAAGAACAATTTCATCTTCTTCTTTAGACCAATCTTTTTCTGGTTTTAACTCAGAAGTAGGTTCTCCATTTTCTCCCAATTTGACAGGGTGTTTCAATCCTTTTAAAACAACTTTCCAAGCCCTACTGTCCAAAGACTTTAAAATGGTAACCATACGTGGTTTCCAGTAGTCATAATTACTTCCATCCAGAATGGGTAGTCTGTTCACAAATCCTCCTTCTTTGTCCATAGTACCAGAAAGTATCTTCCTTGGATCTTACCCAGATAAAGAGCAGGATGCCTGCTCTGATACCAATTAAAATTCTGGTATCAGATATGTGATGTCGAATGAGATGTCACGGCACAAATATCAGTTTACAAGTAAAGAGCAGTAATAACAAAAGCAGTAAAAACACAAGATATTGTTCACCCAGTTCAGTTTACAACAATACCTACTCTAGGGGATACCAAGCCAGGGACAAGTCCACTAAATAGTATCAATTCATAGACCCTCAGTAAACAACCAGTTTATGATCTAATCATTTAATCACTACCCGTGTTATACTTATACCTAAGACTCACCTGGGTATGAGGCCCTCCTCAAATCCTTCAATCACTTACAGTGAAGAAACCACAGAAATAATAAGTTTAAAAATTTCAATCATTCAATTCTTAAAAGCTTATGAATGATACACAATTAACAACCCAAATAACAACACAAGTATTAATTCAATACTAGAGTGTTTGACAATTAAAAGACTTAGACTTCTAAAACAGAAAGAAAGTATTCTTCTTCAAAAGTTGCAGTATTTGAATAAGGAAGCAAGTCCTTATATATGTGCAGCTGTGGGCTTGGGCTTAAAACCAAATATTTAATTCTTTTGAAAATTTCCATAAAAACAGGTCAAGATAAAATCCATGCATTTTGAAAAATATTCCTCCATATTTTTCGCAGCCTGTGAGTCACAAATCTTGAATTATGGAGCGCAGCAAATCAAGAAATAGAAAAACATAAATTGATGTGGGTTGAGTTCAGTTCAGGAGGTAGATGTCAAGACATCTTCTTTGACATCATTCAAAACATTTTGCTATAAATGTCAAGACACTTAGCAAAACATTAACATCACATTGTTTTACCAAAATTGCTGCCAACAAACATACAGTCAAACTTCAAGATTTTTGGTCAATATCAAGATTTTGAAGTCACATTCATCATTTGATCAAGGTTTGATCATGATTCATCAAGAAAACTCTCAATTTACCAAAAAGTCAAAAGTTACTAAAATTTAGGTTTTCTTAAGGAGAAGTCAACTGAACTTTGACCAAGCATAACTTTCACATGCTTCATCTGAAAATTCTCAACCAAAGCTCATTTTAAAGGAAATTTAGTTTTCTTCAACTTTGAATCTCTAAGCTCAAGTCCAAAAAATGCTTCATTTAAGAGATATGGGCCAAAATATTATAGGTTATTTCAAAAGTCAACAAAAAGGCACTCTTTGTCAAAGCAATTTATATCAAGATAAATTCTTCAAATTAAAAATGATCAACATAGATATTGTAGGGGACATCTTGAGCTTTCCAAAAATTCCAAGATCACCTTCATATTATAAAAATTGAGAGATTTATGATTGGTACAAGTTGGGCAATTTTAAGAAAATGCATGAAACCCAAATTGATCAAACTTGAATTTTTGGGCTAATGGGCTTATCTTTCTAGGTCCAAACGTGCTTTAGACCTCATAGTGAACCTCTGAATCTATTAATACACCGCTTTTATTTTTATTCCATTTATTTTTTATTTTATTTATTTAAATTTAAAATTAAATAAGATAAAATAAAAGTTTTCATATAAAGGTCCAAGCCCACTCTACTTGACCTAAATTTCCTCTATATATATTCCTCATTTAGACAATAACAAGGACACAAAAAACCTTGCAAGAAACCATATTCTAAAACTTTAAAATTATCCAAAACTAGGGCAAACTTCAAACCTTATTTGCAGCCTCTCTCCAAGCAAGTCAGCTATTCCAATCAATCCATGGGGTGTTATAGGATAGGACTGGATCGATCTTGATGATCCAAAGTACACAAAACAAGAATCCCATGCATCTCTGATTTCCTTATATTTTTTAAATTCATATTTTAATTTTTATCATGCTTTAATCAAAACTAACATCACTAATGTTCTTCTAAGATGTCAATATGCAGGTTTGAACCATCGCATGGCCCCTATGACGCCAGAATTGTTAGAATATAGCTTGATTCTACAACCCTTGTAAGAGTTTTGATGATAACAAACACTCAAAGAACAATTATGCTCCCTAAATAAGTATTTTGTTTTGAAGATAAGTTCTGATGGAAGAAGCACATAAGATGAGTTAGATCGTTGTTTAAACTCTGATTCAACACATCTTATATAGAAAGCAATCTACATAACACGCTTATATAGAAAATTTCTCAAGCTACAACTTATGAGTGCACTAAATGCTATGAACAGGAACTCTGTTATTCTGATTCAAATAGTTTTGGAAAGAAGTAAAGGAGTCCCAACGGTAACATACATCTTCTAAAGCATTTTGAAGCAAGCAAGTTCTAAAGTGTTACATTTCATTTATGGCTATTCAAAATTAACGGCTGAAAGAGGACAAGAATCTCTATGTTTGGAAAGTTCTTTAATTACTATTTATCAACATTCCAAAAGCTCCTCACATGCGTTACCTATATATACGAGACTTGGAGGAGAAATCGTTTACGATTTGGCTGCGCACAACAAACGAAATATTTCTGTCGCCTTCACCTTACAAAAATTCATTGGTGTAAAACATCACTTGTGTGATACTGTTTTATTAGAAAACACATGTTGTACACTCTTTCATGTATTGTATTATGTAATACCTTGAGAAACCCGGGTTGTGGTTTAAACTCAAGAAGACGTTGACGGTTGTCATTGTATCTGTGTAATCAAGTTTGATTAGTGGATTAAGACCTCATTGAGAGAGGCGAAATCACCTTGGCGGATGGACTAGAGTAGTTTGAGTTCAAGCAAACCAGGATAACCAACGTGTCTTTTACTTTAAGTTTTAAAAAACCCAATTCAAACCCCCCTTCTTCTATTTTTCCATTCTTTAAGAATCATGTGTTGCCATGTTTACACCGTTTGACCTTGTTTGATTTGTATCTCTTTATACAGGGGGAATTAGCCAAAACTAAGGCCACCGTTGGATTCAGGAGGGTTGATTTAGGGGGGTAAGGTCGCTTTGGATCATTAACACTCTTTATTTTGCAGGTTTGGAAAAACACCCAGCCGAAGAAGAGGACCGAAGCTAGGGCTCTGGCGCTTCTCCGGTCATCCTGATCAGAGTTATATTATATATATATTTTGGTTTTAATAAATAAACGGATGTATAGCTACCCCAATGGTAGAAGCGTGCACGTCAAGGCATTATTGCACTAGGGCGTGGGTTCGATCCCTGCCTTTTGCAAAATTTCTTTATTTTTCATATTATTTGCAGGTTTCATATATTATGAAGCGTGTTGTTTTTCTTAACACTAACAACAACATGGCTTGGTGGTAGAGGAGGCGCTTGTGAAGGAAAAGAGCGTGGGTTCAACACACACCCCTGACATTTTTCATGTTTTCTTTATTTTTAACCTTGTTTGTCATTATTTTTTGGCTAACCCTAATCCTTTTAAACCTAATTTATTTTTAACTAACCTAAAAATAAACTTTTTTTTAAAAACCCTAATTAATTAGGTTTTAGGTTTTAATTAACCTTTTAATAATTTAATTAATTAACCTTTTCTTTTCAATTTTAAAAATAATTAGATTTTTAGGTTTTATTTAATTATCATCAAAACTATTTTCTTCATAAAAATCTTTTTCACATTCTTTTTCTATTTTCATTTTCCTTTTTCTTATTCTTAGATCAACTGTATAGGTTTCACAAATGTAATAGCTTAGATCTTTATTTCCCGCTTTCTTTTTTCATTATCATGTAATTGCTTCCGGGATGTAATAGTTTAGGGTTTTATTTCTCGCACTCTTTATTATTATGTAACTTCCCTAGAGCTCTGTAATAGTTTTAGGTTTACGTTTCCGCCTTTACATCCTGCTATTATATTTTTGATGTAATTGCTAGTAATTAGGGTTTGTATGGCAAGATAAAACCAAATGATAGCAAAACCCTAATTTCAAGATAAATAACTAAAATAAACACACTCTCACACTTGCACCTTTAGGGTAACCTCTCTTCGTTGCCTTTCAGAATAACGGTCATGTCCCTCGAATGTAGGGTTGCTTTAGCAAAAGACCCACAATACAAAAGATCATAGTCCGTCAATGACCCTTCTACGTTTCCTACGGATTAAATGATCTAGTCCCTTACAAAACTACTAAAGCATCCTTATAAGTTGCCTTCGATGATCGTACGATGACCCTTCACATGTCCCTTCACATCCAATAGATGGGGCTACCTACCAACTAATGGTACATATAGCACTATCTCTAAAGGAGGAGGAAACTAACAAGAATGACCTTGATTGGGTAGGATACTTTTAATCGCTTGCTCACAAATTTTTCTCACAAATACATTTCACATCACTTTCAAAACAACAAATATTTTCAAAAATACTTTGTACTCATTCTTGATGACTGACACAAGAACCATTACAAAGTCATCCTTATATTGGCATTTTCAAAATATTTTCAAACACTTACACACAAAAAATCAACTTTCAAAAGTGATCTAGTGATTAAGAGCCTGTAGATAACTATGGATGAAAAGGATACTAACACCTTCCCTTTTTATAACCTACCCCCCGAACTCAAAATCTCCAAGGTCTTTCCTGTTCTTTTCACCCTTTCCTTATTGGGTAAAAGAAAATTCGGTGGCGACTCTTGTTATCCGTGACATTTGCGATAAAACGTAAAACAAGTCAGTTCTCCCGCCGTATTATAGAACTGGAGACTCTGCTAGGGACTACTTAAAAAGAGGGGTTACCTTAGAGTCTTAGATCACTTTTACTTTCTTTATTTTCCTGCTTTGTTTGCTTTTACTTTAAGGGTTTCTTGGGTTTATGTACTTGCAAAGATCCTACACCCAGATCTAAGGATACCTTAGGTAAGTAGAAATAGATCATGAAAATTGTACGACATAGACCAATATGGTTGAAGTGATGGCTACGTTAGTGTGACACTTTGGTTTGTACCAATGATCCTTGATTCAGTCGAGGATAACACTGGGCTGTTGCGTGGTGTCATAAGCACTAACTAACTTTTAGAACCTTAATTGACCCATCTTGGCCATTAGAAGGTAATGAGATAACCGACTTTGGTGCAGTCCAAGGTTGGTTGATACTCGAGGCTACGCTCATTGAGATTTTACTTTCGGGATATTTTGGTGGCAAATCAGTTGTCGTGCTAAAATGAAACCTGCAAGAAAGATCGGTGATATGAGACTCATAGATCCCGGTTACTATTTTAGGACAGGTTGAGCCAACTTAACTTCAATAGAGAAGGGCACTTACCTATGGACCCCATGCAAGCCTTTAAACGTAAGGCTCTTTGTGATTTGTTTTTGTTTTATATTTGTTTGAACATAAACATAACATCATGACATCATAACATCTGACATGGCATTCTATTAACCATTTCAAAGATCTTAGGGATCTTTGATGCAAGGTTATCATAAGTCGGACTGCCAGCAAGGGGGAAAGAGGATTTATTTTCCTCTAACCAGATGCCGTCAAAGACCGAAGTACATTCTTTTGATTCAGAAGCTAATACCCACTTGATATGGTGAGATTGACTCTTATAGAAGGACGTTAAAAAACAAAGACGCAAAGTTCTTCAATCAAAGTTGCAGCTAGACATTTCATTCTTATTTATCTCGCGAGATCATTGAAAACATTGCATATACATCTACATACCATACATATCATTACATAGCATGCTTCCAAGATAGGTTTTCTCATCTTATTGTTGTTTATTTCAGTAAAAGATGGCTCTCGAACAAACAATCAAAGATCTCCAAGCTCAGAATGCTCAATTCTAACAAATGTTCCTAAACTTAGATAAGGGGCGGAAAGAGCTAAAGACCCTCATCACCAAAGAGAGGAAGAAAAAGACAAGGAAACCAGTCGGGATTCTCAACATGGGAAGAAGGTTCAAAGGTTCTCCCAAGCGAGCCCAAGACTATGATATTCCATCAAACAGAGATGACAACCAAGGTGAAGATGGTAAGAGAGTGAAGGATGAGAAAGGAAGCCATTGTGGTTCTGGCCAATATTTTGATGAAGAAGAAGAAGACTATTCAGATGAATAATAATCTGCTGCTGATGAAAAGGACAAACAGTTAGAGGATCGTCTAAATTCTATGGAGATCCAAAGAGTACCTGTGTTAGATTTTGAAGAGTTGGGTTTAGTCTCAGGAGTTTTCATTCCTCACAAATTCAAGGTCCCTACTTTTGCAAAGTATCACGATGTTTCTTTCCCTAAGCTTCATTTGAGGTCTTATGTCCGGAAGATTCAACCGCACACTACCGACGGGAAGTTATGGGTGCATTTCTTTCAAGAGAGCCTATCTGGAACACGGTTAGAATGGTTCTATCAACTAGGAGGAACTAATATTCGTACTTGGGAAGATTTGGCTACTGCTTTCTATAAGCAATACCAATACAATGTTGATCTTGCACCCACCCGTATGCAATTATAAAGTATGACCATGGGCTCTAACGAAGGCTTCAAAGAGTATGCCTAAAAATGGAGAGATCTAGCAGGAAGAGTTCAACTTCCTTTATCTGATAAGAAGCTGGTTAACATGTTTATGGGAACTTTGACATGTCCTTTCTTCAATCATTTGATTGGAAGCTCTTCAGTCGGGTTCACCGAGTTGATATTAACAGGGGATCATGTTGTAGGAAGAATCAGAAGTGGAAAAATTCAGGTGGATGCGTCTTCAAGTACTATGAAGAAAACGTTCAACAGGGAAAAATAAGTTAATGTTGTGTATGGCCAGAAGGGTCATGGTAGAGGTGACTGCAACCAATCTGTGGGGGCAGTGCTAATTTCTAATCCTGCACCAGTGCAACAACATCAATAAGGAAATCAATGTAGGTCGGACGCGCCCTGGAGACAATTTACCAAGATCAACATGCCATTGTCTCAAGCATTGCAACATCTATTGAAAGCAGAGCTGATTACGTTGAGAGATCCTCCTCAGAATCCCAACAGTTCCTCTTCTCAGTATAATCCTAATGTAAGATGTGCCTATCATTCCAATAGTCCCGGACATGACACAAATGGTTGTTGGGCTCTGAAAAACAAGGTTCAAGACATGATCTACGATAAGGAGATTGAGTTTGATCCTCCCGAGACTCCCAATGTGATTACTTCACCTATGACTAAGCACGAAAAAGGAATTAATTCTATCGAAGATGTTTCTTATGTTTCCGCTGTAAGTGACTTGATTACTCCCCTGATAATTATTAAGAAGAATTTGTTGCAAGCCGGTTTATTTCTGGGTTACACTGAAAGGTACTACTGTTGCGCAGCCAATCCAATGGCTGCAAACTACTGAGAGAAGGTATTCAGTGTCTAACGGATAACCATATAATTCTAGTTGAGAATATTCCTTATATGGAGAATTTGTTTCAAGACTTGGAGCTTGAAGACGTGTCTGTAATTTCCGGAACTCCTATAAGGATCACTTCCAAGGGGCATGTGAAGATTACGGCCGAACCTAGAGTTGCTCCTCTGATCATTATTGCTCCCGGGATAATTCTATATTCCTCTGACAGGCTATCCCTTGGAATTATGGGGCTTGTGTTTACTATCATGGTGTCAAACGAGAATCGTTGGCGGTCAAAAGTGGAAATACTGAAGTTATTGATTCCAATGTTGGCAATTTTGCTAGGACCAGTAAAATTTCCAGAAGTGGAAGGGTTTTCTCCCCAGATGGACATTCGCCCGACTTATTCCTGTTTACTTGGACGCCCTTGGATTCATGGGGCATGCGCTATTACTTCTATGTTGCACCAAAAGTTGAAATATCATGTGAAAGGAAAGATTGTTACAGTTTGTGGTGAAGAAGAATATGTGATGAGTCACTTGAACTCCTTTAAGTATGTTGAGATGGACGGCGAATTCATCGAACCTCCCCGCCAGACCTTTGAGGTTATTCCTCAGACAACTACAATTACTGAAGACATTTTTGTTATTCCTAAGTTTACCAGGGCTCCGCCCAGAATGGATTCTCTGAAAGACGCTAGAGCTGTGGTAGAGGAAGGTGGTTGCACTACTTGGGGTCATCTTCCCGCCATTCCTTACAAGTCTGACAAATTTGGTTTGAGTTTCACTGCAAAGCTCAGAGGGTTGTTTGTCGTGCTCGTGCTAGAAGACCACCATTCCGTATCAGCAACAATGGAGTCAACACGGTAGAAGATGCTAATAGTGACTATGACCTAGACAATTGGATTTTTCCTACCACCGGCAACAGACTTAGCAAGTAGAAGACTGAAGATGTTATACAAATCTCCTTTAGTCAGGAGTAAATGATGTTTTCTGTTTTCTTTCTTTCAAGTTTTGGTTATGTAATTTAAACAATAACTTTAAGCCATGTGCCTTACTCGGGGCACAATGGTCCACTTGCTAGGGTTGTCATTTTTCATTCACATATTTTCATTCAATAAATCATTGGGCGTTTGCATTCAAATTTTGTGCTCTTTGTCTTTCTTTTACTTTATTGCTTTCAAAATTGCTATGTGTTCTTACACACACCTACACAACAAATTGC
This sequence comes from Vicia faba, assembly GCA_948472305.1. Classification (NCBI taxonomy): domain Eukaryota; kingdom Viridiplantae; phylum Streptophyta; class Magnoliopsida; order Fabales; family Fabaceae; genus Vicia; species Vicia faba. Next base: position 209,890,959 of record OX451737.1, read on the forward strand.
ATATCCATATCCACCTTGGATCCCATTGATGAAAATTTTGCTATTGCCAATTATGACTTCAAAAATATGATCTACCAAGCCGAGGACGAAGGTGAGGAAGATTGTGAAGTACTTGGAGATCTTGCTAGGTTATTAATATGGGAAGGAATAGCCATACAACTGCATGAAGATCCAGTCGAGGTTGTGAATTTGGGTACTGGAGATGACAAGAAAGAAGTCAAGATAGGTTCCAATCTAGAAGGCAGTGTCAAAAAGAGTTTAATCCAGATGTTACGTTACTATGTTGAGATCTTTGCTTGGTCGTACAAAGACATGACATGTCTTGATACTGATATTGTGGTTCACTGTCTACCAGTGAAGGAAGGTTGTCTCCCTGTAAAGTAGAAAGTTTGTCGTATATGTCCTGAGATGTCAGAAAAGATCAAAGTTGAGGTTATAAAACAATTCAATGCATGTTTCTTAGCTATTACGTCTTATCCCAAGTGGGTTTCAAATGTGGTTCCAGTGCCTAACAAGGACGACAAAGTGCGCATGTGTATAGACTACAGGGATCTGAATAGGGAAAGCCTGAAATATGACTTTCCGCTTCAGCATATTGATGTTCTGGGTGACAACACTTCTCAGCATAAAGTATTTTCCTTCATGGATGGTTTCTATGGTTATAATAAAATCAAGATGGCACCTGAAGACATGGAAAAGACTACTTTTGTCACACCGTGAGGCACTTTCTGTTACAAAGTTATGCCTTTTGGTTTGAAGAACGCCGTTTCAACATATCAGCGTGCTATGGTAGCTTTGCTCCATGACATGATCCATCGTGAGATAGAGGTTTAGATTGATGACATGATAGCCAGGTCTCAGACTGAAGAAGAACATCTTGACCACCTACACAAGTTGTTTGAGAGATTGAAGAAGTAAAAATTGAGGTTGAATCTAAACAAGTGCACCTTTGGAGTAAGGTTTGATAAGCTCATAGGTTTCGTCGTCAGTGGTAAAGTTATTGAATTTGACCCCACCAAGGTTAAATACATTCAAGAAATGTCGGCTCCCCGTACTGATAAGGAAGTCAGAGGTTTCCTGGGGAGATTGAACTACATTGCCAGATTTATTTCCCATTTGACTGCTACTTGTGAGCCAATATTTAAGTTACTGAAGAAAGATCAAGTAGTAAAGTGGAACAACGACTGTTAAACGACTTTTGACAAAATCAAGGAGTACCTCCAAGAACCTACGATTCTGATGTCGCCAGTTGAAGGAAGATATCTTATCATATATTTAAGAATGTTAGAGAACTCAACGGGTTGTGTATTGGGGTATCATTACGAGTCTGGTTGAAAAGAGCATGTAATATACTACCTTAGCAAAAAATTTACTGACTGTGAAACAAGATACTCACTGCTCAAGAAAAATTGTTGCGCTTTGGCATGGGCTGATCACCAACTAAGATAGTATATGTTGACTCATACCACTTTGTTGATCTCTAAGATGGATTCGATAAAATACATATTCGAGAATCCCACTCTATCTGGAAGAATAACAAGATGGAAAATGGTCTTGGTAGAGTACGACATTGAGTATACTACTCAAAAGTCAATGAAAGGAAGTGTACTAGTAGATCATTTGGCTCATCAAGCTGTAGACGACTATCAGACTATGAATTTTAAGTTCCCGGATGAGAATATTATGCTAGTTACATATTATAAAGAACCTGGACCGTATGAAGGACCTGAGCTGGGATCCCGATAGACTTTGGTCTTTGATGGAGCTTCCAATGCGCTTGGTAATGGAATTGGTGATGTGATTTTCTCTCCCAATGGTTTCCATACGCGATTCACCGCTAGACTATGTTTTGATTATACCAATAACATGGTCGAATACAAAGCGTGTATCATGGGTATCAAGGCGGCTATTGATATGAGAATTAAGTTCTTGAATGTATATGGGGACTCAACCCTAGTGATCAGTCAGATTAAGGGAGAATAGGATACGAAGCATCCAAATCTCATTCCTTATCGAGAGCGTGTGTTGACATTAATTTCGTACTTCGAGGAAATCACTTTTGAACATATTCAACGAGAAGAGAATCAATTGGAAGACGCATTGGCTACCATGTCATCTATGTTCAAAGTCAGATGGAATAATGAAGCTCATTGAATTACCATTGAGAGACTAGATGAGCTGACACATTGCTACGAAGTTGATACTGATGGAGTAGAGGAAAAGCCTTGGTACCACGGAGTGAAAAGATACCTCGAGGCCAAGGAATATCCTGAAGGGGCATCTATTAACGATAAGAATTTTCTACGGCAATTCTTTGCCAAGTTCTTTCCGAGCAATAATATTTTGTACAAGCGCAATCACGATTCAACTCTGCTTTGTTGTGTAAATAAGAGGGAAGCTGAGAAGATAATGGAAGATATGCACGAAGGAGTCTTTTCTACTCACTCCAGTGGGCATACGATGGCTATGAAAATTCTGAGATCAGGTTATTATTGGTTGACCATGGAAACTGATTGACATAATCATTCCAGAACTTATCACAAATGCCAGATTTATGCTGACAAAGTACATGTGCCTCCAGTTCCTATGAATGTCTTGATTGCTCCTTGGCCATTTGCAATGTGGGGAATTGATATGATTGAAGAGATTAAGCCTACTGCATCTAATGGTCACCGCTTCATCCTGGTCGCTATTGATTATTTTACAAATTGGGTTGAATCAGCCTCGTTTTCCTCTGTTACCAAGAATGTCGTGGCCCGATTAATTAAGAATAACCTCATCTATCGAGATGGCATACCAGAGAGGATCATCATTGATAATGGTACCAATCTTAACAACACTAAGATCACGAAACTTTGTACGCAGTTCAAGATTAAACACCATAATTCTTCTCCGTATCGGCTAAAGATGAATGACACAGTGGAAGCCGCCAACTAGAACATTAAGAAGATTTTTCAGAAAATGATAGTGACAAATAAAGATTGGCATGAGATGTTACCATTCGCTCTTCAGGGTTATCGCACTTTAGCACATACATTAACTGGGGTAACCCTATTCTCTCTCGTCTATGGTATGGAGGTTATTTTACATGTCGAAGTCCAGATTCCCTCTCTGAGAATTATGAAAGACGCGGGTTTAGGTGAAGACTAATGGATTCAGACTCAACTTGACCATATAAATTTGATTGAGAAGAAGAGGCTTGCGGCAGTTTGTCATGGTCAGTTGTATCAGAAGCGCATGATCAAGGCCTTTAACAAGAAGGTCAAACTTCAGGTGTATCAGGTTGGCGGTTTGGTAATAAAGTGCATCATCTTACCACAAGGTGATCCTAATGGAAAATGGACTCCCACGTACGAAGGGCCATTTGTGATTAAGAAGATTTTTCGGGTGGTACTATGATACTTACCACCATGGATGGTGAAGATCTTCCACACCCTGTGAACACGGACATAGTTAAAAAATACTACGCATGAAAGAGACCTGCTAGATCGATTGGCCTAGGAAAAAATAAGGGCATCCCGATAAACCAAAAGGGTTCGGGAAAAAATTAGGCATATATATAAAAAAAATGTACATTCGGCAAACCGAAAACCTGAAAAGGTGGCTTGGGCAAAAAAGGATATTCTAGTGGACTGAAAACCCGAAAGGGCGGTCCAGAAAAAAGTTAGAGATTAAAGCGTATGACTATGTCCAGTTTGATTACCTGTTTACTAATAACCAGCATGGCTACCGACGTCAAGTTCAAATGGTACATATCAATCCAGTCAACTTCTTTCGACAACAAGGAATGAGATTCTTGAAGACATAGGGGAAATAGCATAGTTGAAACTCGATGAGATCGTTTCCACATAGTCGTTTTCTTTGTTTCTCTTTGTACACCTTTTTCTTTTCACGATGATTTCCTCTTACTAGGACTTATGTCTCTTTGTATAAAACTATATGTGTTGTACCCCAAAATTTTCCCTCTCATGTTTCTCCAAGATTTCCTCTTACATAGGTGGTTACTAACCTTTGCCTAAAGAAAAGGAAATTTTTTGAATGAGGGATAAGTATCCTTCGATTGGCATCTACAAAGTGCCCTTATATTTCCATCTACAAAGTTCCCTTCCATTTCCATCTATAAAGCGTCCTTCGATTGGCATCTGCAAAGGTCCTTAGATTGGCATCTACAAAAGGTCCTTCGATTGGAATCTGCAAAAGGTCTTTCGATTGGTATAAGGCCTTTCGATGGGCATCTCTAACGAGGCAACTTCGACGGGAATCTTAAAGGTTGTTTTTCATTAGAGCGTACAAAGTGCCTTTCGACAGGCATGTTAACCAAGTGATGTTTCGATTGGCATATCAACAGGGTGATATTCTGATTGTCCAAGTTAGAGAAAAAGAGATCAAAAAGAGCAATAACTGAGAGGTTTCCAGAAATTCTGATGATGGGAAATTCAAATCCATACAAACCATGGCTCAAGCAAAGAAGCTCTGCTGAGAGGAGCCTTGAGCAATTCGAATCAGGATTCAGCGCCATCAAGAAGAATAATGTTTAGGGGCTAATCAAAGAAACACTGATGTTGAGAATATGAGCCATTCGAATCAAGTTCAAAGCCTTCAATTGATAGAGAGCTGGAGCAACCTTCAACAAGTTAAAAGGGAGAGTTGATGTTTCGATTGGTTTGAAAGCCATTCGAAGGAAGTAACAATAGTCCAATCGAAGAGCAACGCTGGAGGACGTTCGAAGGAGTCAAATGTTCAGGTTCATCCAAGATTTCAAAAGGGGCATGAATATTTCAAAAAGGAAATCTTTTAATATGTTTGATTCTTGTCTCATAGCTTTAAAATCCTAGTTAAATGGTTGTATCTTGTCGTTACTATGCACCATCACACTCCTATAAACACAAGGCCATGGACACTGTGCCAAGGGAGATGAAAACGAAGGAGAGATCACACGTGTTGCATCACACACATACAGATTTCCCATCGAAGCTCCCCAAAATCTCAAAATCTTCACTAGGTTCCAAGAGACGTTTCCAAGCACTAGGCAGATCCAACACACTTAAGAGCATCATTCATACGCTCCCTCCGTTTGGTAATCTGTTTAATCTCAAACTAGCTAAATATGCAGTTTTTGTTAAATCCATATTAATCATTACATGCATGTTATTGCTGATGTTTGTGATTGTTTCAATGTGTTACATACAAGCTTAAGTGCAGGAAGGAGATCGTGCCATTTCTAGGGCATGATCTGTATCTTCTTTCAAATCTCAGGATTCATGGTGTTATAGGACAAGGGCATTTTCGATTTAGATACAGGAGAGTCGAATTAGGATGACACAGCCACAATCTGTCAAATCCAAGACCAAGATTCGACCCAAATCTGAGATTTAGTTTTTATCTTTCTAATGAATTTCTTGCAGATCCAGGGTTCTCCAGTCGAAGGAGTACGTCATACGCCATCACCCTCCTACTGCCGGATGTTGATCAATCCAGATCCAGTGCCCCCAAACATGTTGTCCAGCATGCACCTTCGACAGCCTTCTTCACTGGATCAAAAGGCAACTTAAGCCTCTCCTTCGATCCAGACAAGCATTCTACAAATTGCACCTTTTTTTCTTTATTTACCGCTTTTTCCTTTTATTTAGTCTTTTTCCTTATTTTGTTTCTTTTTTAGTTTTAAACAAACATTAAATCAAAAAAACTCATAAAAAACGTTACTTTAGTTTTTTTTAATCAAGTAATTTTGTAAATAAATTAACTAATCATTTTAACCTTTTATTTAAATTAAAATTAAATAGACTTAGGTTGTATTTTCTTAAAATAAAATAAAAATAAACAAAAAGATTTCCTTTTACCTTAGGATTTTTAGACGTTCTTTTTAATTCGTTTGCGCGTTTATTTACTTTTGCATTTTTTAACTTATTGTAACCGCTCACAGGATGTAATAGAAATTAACTAGGACTCTTTATCGCTTTCCTTTATTTTTACAAGTTTATGTCATGTAATTAATCCCCAAAGCTCTGTAATAGCATGGGATTTATGTTTCCGCACTACACATTTCCGCATTTTTAATTACTGTATATATTAACTGCTAAACTAATAGGATTGTATGACAAGACTGAAAATCAACGCAAGCAAACTTAACACAGGATAAATAAACTGAATTGAATCACATGCACATATATACCTCTAGGGTACCCCCACTTTGGTTGCCTTTAAAAATAAAACAGTCATGAGGCTGGAATTTTTTAGCAAAGACCCATAAATAAAAAAAGATCATAGTCCCTCGATGACCCTACAGTTGTCTTTCGGTAAATGATCTAGTCCCTAAATTGCTAAAGTGTCTCCACAAGTTTCCTTCATGACTGTAAAAGATCCCTTCGATTGTCCCTCAACATCCAACGATAAGGCTACCTACTCACTAATAGTAGGATAGCATTGTCTAAAGGAAAAGAGGAAAACAACGACCCTTTTCGAGTAACAAAGTAGATAGCTGTTAGAAGTTTGCTCAAACATTTTGCACTTACACAGAAAACTACTTTTCAAAAACGATTTCAAAACACTTTGTATACTTTCCCCACTATCCTGAGAAACATTACAAAGTTCGCCGTACTAAGGCATTTTCAAACACACAAAACACAAAGGTATTTCAAAATGAGCAAACCTCTAAGAGCCCGTGGAAAATCACGGATGGAAAGGATGCTAACACCTTCCCTTTCCATAATATACCCCCCTTACTCAGAAAACATCTCGAAAAGGTCTTTTTTTGTTCTTTTCACCCTTTCCTTTGTTGGATAAAAGAAAAGTTGGTGGCGAATCTTGCTTACCGCACATTTGCGAATACAAAATGCAAACCAGTATTAAACAGTCAGTTCTGCCACCGTATCGCAATATGTTTATAGGCAAGTTTTCCAAATCAATGCAATCAATTTCAAATTCAAAATTGTTTTTACTTTCTCTGTTTTGTTTGCGAAAACGTCCAATGATTATATTGAATGTGTAATACAGTAGGAGAACTGACTTATTTTGAATTTTATCGCAAATGTTGCAGACAACAAGAGTCGCCACCGACTTTTCTTTTAACCAATAAGGAAATAGTGAAAAGAACATGAAAGACCTTGAATATTTTGAGTTCGAGGGATAGGTTATGAAAAGGGAAGGTGTTATCACCCTTTTCATCCATAGTTATCTACGAGCTCTTAATCGCTTAGCTCACTTTGAAATTTTTCTCTTTGTGTGTGTGTTTGAAAATATTTTGAAAATGCCCATGTAAGGCGAACTTTCTAATGACTCTTGTATCAGTCCTCAAGAATGTGTACAAAGTGTTTTTGAAAATATTTTGAAAGTGTGTGAAATGTTTTATTTTGAAAAGATTTGTGAGCAAGCGATTAACAATATCCTACCCACTCAAGGTCATTCTCATACTTTTCCTTCTCCTTTAGAGATAGTGTTATCCATACCATTAGTTAGTAGGTAGCCCCATATATTGGATGTGAAGGGACAGTGTAGGGTCATCGTATGGTCATTGAAGGCAACTTGTAAGGACCCTTTAGCAATTTCGTAAGGGACTAGATCATTTTTCGAAAGGCAACGTTGAAGGGTCATCGAGGGACTATGATCTTTTGTATTGAGGGTCTTTTGCTAAAGCACCCCTATTTTCGAGGTACATGGCCGTTTAATCCGAAGGCAACAAAGAGAGGTTACCTTAAAGGTGCAAGTATGCAAATACGTTCAATTCAATTATTTATCTTTGAATTTAGGGTTTTCTAACGTTCTGTTTTAGTCTTTCCATACAAACCCTAATTACTAAACAAAAGCTTAAAGAATATAGTAGCAGCAATATAAAGTGGGGAAAATAAAAGTCCTGCACTATTACATGGTGATGTACCCCAAAATTTTCCCTCCCATTTTCACACAAGACATACTCCTAGATGTGAGGGCAAAAGTGAAAGAACTGAGTTTTAATGATTGTCAAAAACCTATATATGAAAATATATCTTGCTTCAAACATGTGTGTTGTACCCCAAAATTTGCCCTCTCATATTTCTCAAAACATTTCAAGAAAGATCCTCAAGTTGCCCAAGGAAGTCCAAGGGTTGACCAGACAAACCCTCTCCTAAGGCAGTCTACCTTAAATTAGGGTTTCATGTTACATCAAGATAGTTGAGTCCAAGGGCTCCCAAATGTTCACCATTGCCATAATATGTTCTCAAGATCATCCATGTCAAGTTTCAAGCCTTGCAGAGAAAGTTTGCTCAGTCAATTGCTCAAAGGCCTGAAAATTGACTGTGCTAGGGAAAAAGTCAATTGTGGCCTACATACAGTCAAACTTCAATATTTTTGGTCAACATCCTCATTTTGAAGTATCATTCATCATTTGATCAAGGGTTGATCATGATTCATCAAGGATTGCTCATAATTCATCAAGAACCAAAAGTTGCTAAATTAGGGTTTTGTAGGAAAAGTCAACTCAACTTTGACCAGGCATAACTTTCTCATACTTTATGAGAGATGACCAATCCAAAGCCCATCTTGAAGAGGATGAAATTCTCTACAATCCATCTTCAGCTCCCAAATTCAAAATATGCACTCACAAGAAGTTATGAATTTGGACATTATAGGTCATTTTGAAAAGTCAACAAAAACACCTTTTTTGTCAAATCTTCATACATTAACATGGAATACCAAATTGTGATGTTACCAAAAGGGTTGCTTAGAGGACATCTCAAGATTTCTAAAAAGTCCAAGAACACTTTCAAAGAGTCAAAATTGAGGAAGTTATGCATTGGTGAAGTTGACCTTTTTTGCAAAATTGTCAAAAGTCAACTATGCCTCAAATTGCAATTTTTGCTAAATGGGCCTAACTTTTTGCACTTGTTTTGAGTTTGTAGCATGGTCCATGAGCCCTAGATATTTCCACTCAAATCAAGATCAAAATCTATAATTGGCAAAGATTTAATGGACTTTTGTAAACATAATTCATTCCTCAGTATATAGGGAACATTTGCAGACAAAAATCACAGGGTTTTGGAGGTGCACAAAGGCAGAACAAACTTGAAAAAAATCACAAAAAGTGCTGAGTTGATTTCATAGTTCCAGGCGATTACAAGGCTCCCTGACCATCTCATTCACTTCCTTGGATCATAAGCAAGCTATACCAATCAAGAACAAGGACTTTCCAACGCTAGAACGCACTGTAAGTCAGCCACGACAATGGCTTCTTCTTGAAATCGAATTACATGATTCTGGCATCTATAGAATAAAATACCTATATATTCTTGCTCTTTGAGACATTTGCAAACTATCTATAACATTCAATTGCATTTTTTTGGACTATATCATAATTTTCCATTGTTAGGGTTTTTTGCTTCGATTTAGGATCTTTGAATGCAGGCAAAATTGGCCCCCATGAAGGGCATCATGATACTCAAAATTTCAAGGTGGTTCGATTTATGGCATTAGATGTCATTTAACATGCCCATGGAAGACTTTGAAACGAGCCAGGGTTATAGCTACGGACATATGTCCGTAGGTAAAAGTCTGTGACTTTTACCAACGGAGCAGGGAGGAAGATGACTGGCGTGGCACATTCCCATTCGTCTGTTTAAATTTTAGCGCGCAGGGAATTAACAAAATTGTGTTGTTTTTATAATATTTATTTGTTTCTTTACATACAACTAACACACGCAGCTCAGTTGGTAGCCAGACTATTGGAAAAGGTTACAGGACCTGGGTTCGAATCCCAGGTCCCCCCATTATTCCATGTTATTTTTCTTCAGATGTTCAGGCGCGTACACAAGGTCAAAGGATCACCATGTGCCCTCAGGATCCAACCATTGGATCTCCAGATGGCCAGATCTAAAGGCCATCACATGAAGGACCATCATACAGCCCAGTCAACGCATAGCATTGGAACGGGCAGGTCAACGTGGACGAGCTGTCTTGGGCCCAGAAGCTGCTTTTGACACCCTCCAAAATTACTTTTTCAGGCCCAATTTCTCTTTTACTTTTCTTTTTATATTTGCTTTATTAATTTATTTAATTATTTTTACTAACATCAAAAATTAATTCTTTTTTTAATAAAATCACAAAAATAATAATTTCATCCAATTAGATTTAGGATTTATTTTTTTACAAAAATTAATTTAATTAGTTTTACTTAATTTTAGGGTAATTTTAATTATTTTGTAAATAAATTAAAAATTAATTAGAATAATTAGGGTTTTTGTCTCTAATTTAAATTCTATTTTCTTTTTCTTAAAAATAACGAAAAATACAAAAATAGGTCATGTAAATTATTTTCTTGAAATTACTTTAATTATTAGATTTGTATTTAATTTAAAAACCTAATTCTTTTTTCTTAAAAAAAAATAGTTAAAAACAACAAAAATAATTCCTCTTTCGATTAGGTTAGCCGCGATCAAAACCCTAGTTCTCTCTTGTTCTCAATTCATCGCGTTTATTTATTTTTACCATATTGATGTAATTGCTTACAAGTTGTAATAGATTAATTAGGGTTTTTCTCCATTTCATTTATCGTTTTGACAGGTTTGTTTTTGGCTATGTAAATACCCAAAGCCTTGTAATACCGTAGCTTATTTTCCGCATTTTAAATTCCGCAAATATTAACTGTTAGATGTATGAATATTAGGGATGCATGACAAGAATGTATGTAAACTTTAAAACGGTTAGCAAACCCTAAATGTGAAAAGATAATAATTTGAAATTGAATCACTCGCACATGCGCACTCCTAGGGTATACTCTCACTTCGGTTGCCTTCGGTAAACGGTCATTAGGTATAGGATAGTTTAGTGGTCGCTCTCTTGTCTAAACAAAGATCAAAGTCCCGTTCAGAAAAGTTGCCTCGGAAAAGTTACCTCGGAATGGTTGCCTCGGAATTGTTGCCTCGAATATTGATCTTAAGACATTAGAGTTATTACTAAGACGTCCTAACATTGCTTTAGTGATCGTACGTCCCTTTCGAATTGACCCTCAAAACTCCAACGACGGTGCTACCTACTCACTAATAGTAGGATAGCGATGTCTAGAGGAAACAAACATAGAACAATTCTCTTTTTCGAGTAGGTAAAATCTTAAGTACTTGCTCAATCCAAACAAACTTTTCCACACTTACACTCTTTTCAAACAAAGCTTTCAAAAACACGTTGTAACACTCTTGAAGACAGAAGCAAGGGTTAAATCAAAGTCAAAAACTTTTTTCAAATTAAACACACACAAGCAAATTTGAAAATGATGAGAAAGTACCTAAGAGCCCGTGGAAAACCACGGATAGAAAGGGTGCTAATGCCTTCCCTTTCTATAATCTACCCCCCGTACTCAAAATCTTGAAAAAGGGAATTTTTCTGTGCTTTTTTCCTTTCCAGTTGGATAAAATAAAAGTCGGTGGTGACTCTTGCTTACCGCGACATTTTGTGAACACAAACGCAAAACACAAACCAGCATTTCAAAACAGTCCGGTTCTGGCCACCGTATCATAGAACCAGTGACTCTGCTGAGGAATTAATAAGTGGGGTATACCTTAGGATTATTTCATCATATTGCTTATATTGTTTGATTTGATTACTTTATCTTTGTGGGCTTTGTATTAGAGTTACTATAGATCCTAACCCGGATTTGGGGGACACCTTTTAGGTAAGTAGCAATAAACTGTGAGGGAACTGTACGGCGTAGACCGATACGGTTGAAGCAGTAGCTACATTGATGTGGCACATTGGTTGGTACCGGTATCCGTTGTGGAGAAACAAGGAGAATATGGGGCTGCTATATGGGTCGTTAAGCATCAACTGACCTTAGAACCTATAATTGACCAATTTGGCCATAGGAAGTAGTAAGATAGCCGGTCTCGGCGTAGAGCTGGGAACTGGTTGATACTCGATACTACACTCATTGAGACCATACTCTCGAGATAGTTCTGGCTGCAAATAAATATTGCGTGAGCTGAAACCATGACCGATGGAGGATGGTCAGTGATATTGAGAACCTCTAGAACCCGGTTACTATTATTAGGACAAGTTGAAACCAACTGAACTTCAAGAGGGTAGTACCTAGACCCCATGCAAGCCTGAAACTTAAGGGCTATTGTGTGACTTGTTTGCCTTTACCATGTCTGTTATCTGCTATACCTGTTGTGTGTTTTATCATGACATCATGCATCATGACATATCATGCATACTTCATTAGACTAACCATTTCAATGACCGAGGGGATTTATCTTTGTTCTGTTTTGCAGATCATGACTTCCATACGCAGAAATACCATTCGAGTTAACTTCGTGCAAATGCCTGCTCAGCTCAGAGAGTTAGTCTCAAAAGTTCATGATACTTCTTCATTCATTAGAAGACATGGTCAACTCCTTAGTTTGGTTACCTCCAGGTTTGATGAGCAAATGATGAGTGTGCTATTCCAGTTCTTCGATCCAGTGCATCATTGTTTCACCTTCCTGGATTATCAGCTAGTTCCCACTTTGGAAGAGTTTTCTTATTTGTTGGGTATATCCATCCTCGAGCAGATGCCTTTCACGGGTTTAGAAGAGACTCCTAGGCCAGAGGACATTGCTTCAGCTCTACACTTGAAAAAGGCTGATGTAGTATCTAATTGGGAGACACGGAGCAGGGTTAAAGGTTTCTTAGCCAAGTTTCTAATGGATCAAGCTCAACTTTTCTGGGACAGTTTGGACTTTCAAGCTTTTGAAGACATCTTAGCTCTCCTCATCTACGGTTTGTTTCTTTTCCCGAATCCAGATTCCTTCATAGATGTGAATGCGGTTAAGATCTTCTTGTCTCGTAATCCAGTGCCTACTCTTTTGGGTGACATTTTACATGCTCTCTATACTCGTATTATGCAAAGAAGGGGACCCTCATGTGTTGCACGCCGCTGCTGGCGAGGTGGTTTATTTCGCACCTCCCCAAGTCTGTATTGAAGAATGAGGAAGGTGTAGGTTGGGCTTACAGAATCATGTCCCTTTCTCATATGGACATTCTTTGGAGTTCTAAGGATATGGAAAGAGTAGCTGTCAGTGATCGATATGGGGAATACCCTAATGTCTCGTTGCTTGGGATTAGAGGGGGTATAACTTACAGTCCTTGTTTGGCTTTACGATAGTTTGGACACGCTCGGAGAGACGGTCCCCATGAGCTGCTTCTTACAGATATTGTCTTTGACTATAAGGAGGACGTTAAAGAGCGTCTCTGAAGGTTTATACGAGCTTGGAGTATGGTGAACAGGTCTGACCCTCAAGAGCTAGGACTAAAGACTTCTCTCGCTATGCAACCTTATCTCCAGTGGGTTCGAGCCCGTGCTCAAAAGCTGGGGATGCCTTATGAAGTTGTTTTGCCGGTGATTGTAGAGCATACTAATGAAAAGGGTGTTCCTTATACGGTCCTCCATCCCTACATGCCTATTGATCTTGGGGCATTGAAGAGATCTTGGATCCAGTTAAAGGAAGAAAGGGATACCTATCAAGAGAAGTATCATGAGCAGGAAAGGAAGATCTTGAAGCTCACGAGGCAACTTGACAACGAGAAGACGATCAACGACTACGTCAGCACGAATGGAAAGCGACCATGGGATTTCTGATTTTTGCTTTTTTCTAGCTTAGATTTATTTTCAGTCTATTTCTTTTGTAACGCCTTAAAGGAATTGTTAAACATTTTACAAGTTTGAATCTAATAAAGTTTGTTTATTTCTTGGTTTGCAAATTTAAATCTCCCAAAGTCTTTGAAATCATTTCATACGCATTCCATTATCATGCACCTCATTACATGTATCATTACAGGTTTCTCATATTCTCCGCTGTTTATTTCAGCACAAAATGTCTTCTGAAATACCTACTGATCAAGCTATCAAGGCTCTTCAAGCACAGAATGCTCAATTCAAAGAGATGTTCCTGAACTTGGCTAAAGGGCAAGAAGATTTGAAGACTCTCATCATGAAGGAAAAGAAAAAGAAGAAGAAGAAGGTGGTCCTCCTGAATATGGATCACAGATTTGGGAATAGGTTGCGATAGGAAGCTGATTTGTCTCATTCATCTAAAGGAGGAGAGAATCAAGAGGAAGAGAAGGGTCCTAGTCCTGTGGTCTCTGATAATGACACTGATTTTGATGAAGAACAATATCCTCCTGCTGAGGATAGGTATAAGCAACTTGAAGACCGGTTGAGTGTAATGGAGATTCAAAAGATCCCTGGGTTGGACTTCGGAGATTTGGGATTAGCATCTAGGGTAGTGATCCCTCACAAATTCAAAGCTCATGTTTTTGCTAAGTACGATGGAGCATCTTGTCCAAAGCTCCACCTCTGCTCATACGTCATAAAAATCCAACCCTACACTGCCGATGGAAACCTGTGGGTTCATTTCTTTTAAGATAGTCTGTCAGGGACTCAACTTGAATGGTTTTATCAATTGGAAGGAGCTAATGTCCGCAACTGGGAGGACCTTGCTGCTGCTTTTTACAAGTAATACCAGTATAACGCCGACCTTGCTCCCACGCATACTCAGCTTCAGGGTATGTCTATGGGTGCAGGCGAAAGCTTTAAGGACTATGCTCAGAAGTGGAGGGATTTGGCTGGAAGAGTCCAACCCCCCTCTGTCTGATAGGGAGTTGGTGGATATGTTTCTTGGGACTTTGTCTGGTCCATTCTTCAATCATTTGATCGGTAGTTCATCCTCTGGGTTTACTGAATTAATTTTGATGGGGGAGAGGGTAGAAGCTAGCATCAAAAGTGGTAAGATACAAAAAGGTGTTTCATCAAGTACAGAGAAGAAGCCTTTCAAGAAAGAAGTTAGTGCAGTTTACAGCTCGAGGAGCCAAAACCGACCTGAACGCCGCCAAGCGGTTAATGCGGTAGTAATATCAAGACCCACCGTTGCCCCCACAACGAAACAATCAACAAAGAGTAGAGAGACCGCAAAGACAGTATACTCGGCTCAGTATGACCTGTCTCAAATTTTACCGCAGTTATTAAAGACCAACCTGATAACTCTGAGGGAAGCCCTGAAGAATCCCAATACTACATCTCCGCTGTATAATCCGAACGCCCGATGCGCCTATCACTCTGATAGCCCGGGGCATGATACAAACAACTGCTGGGCCTTGAGGAATAAGGTGCAAGATTTGATTGAAGCTAAAGAAATCGAGTTTGATGCCCCGGAAAATCCTAACGTTATGACTGCTCCTATGCCCAAGCATGGAGTAAATGTTGTGGACGATGATTCATTTGTGACCTTTGTGGAAGACATTTCTACTCTATTGATGACAGTGAAGAAGAATCTATTATCGACCGGTTTATTTTTAGGCTGTGGCGAAGGTTGCCACCTATGTCCAATCCTGCCTGCTGGTTACCATTTACTAAAATCAGGTGTTCAACGCCTGATGGATAACAAAGAGATCTTGTTCGAGAAAACTTTGATTCCGTTGATTCCTGTTGAAGATGTTTCCATCATAACCATTTCCACCAATCCTTCCAAGGCTTCCTCGAGAAATCCTGTTAGGATTACATCCGTTCCAAGAGTTTCTCCATTGATCATTACTATTCCTGGTCCTATCCCATACACTTCTGATAAGGCTGTCCTGTGGCACTATGGGGCTGATGTGTATTATCATGAGATCAAACAAGACTTGAAGGTTGAAGAGGTTGATACTGAGGTCAGCAATATTGTCGGGGCTAGCAAGGTCACCCGAAGCGGAAGACTCTTCTCTCCCGAGATTTCCCCTCCAACTGTTCAAAATCTTGTTGCTATTCCATCTGCCAGTACATCAGCTACTGCCCTGGTTCATATTCCAATTATCACCCCTGTCGCCGAGCCGTCTGACACTCGGGGCAAGAAAGTCACAGGTGAGCCTTCCCCGACGGAGGCACCTAAGAAGATTGTTGTAGAAACCTCTAAGCAGGAGATAGAGGAAATTCTGAAGATTATCAAGAAAAGCGACTACAACGTAGTCGAGCAGCTGGGGCAGACCCCATCGAAGATCTCTATGTTATCCTTATTATTGTGCTCGGAAGCCCATGCAAAGGCTTTAATTGCTTTCCTTAAAACTGCGCATGTGTCGCGGGAAACATCTGCTGATCAATTCAAAGAGTGTGTGGCTAATTTGACAGCTGACAACGGGTTGGGTTTCTCCGACATAGACCTGACTGCTAAAGGAAGAAATCATAATGATGCCTTGCACGTCTCGATCGAGTACAGGGGCACTACTTTGGCCCATGTACTGGTGGATACTAGGTCCTCATTGAATGTTTTACCCAAGAAAGCATTAGGCCGGTTGGACTGTGAAGGGTTGGTTCTGAAGCCAAGTAATATTGTGGTTAGGGCTTTTGACGGGTCCAAAAGGATGGTGCACGGGGAGGTGGACGTCCCTGTTAAAGTTGGCTCCCAGACTTTCGCATCTACATTCTATGTGATGGACATCCGACCATCTTATTCCTGTTTGTTGGGTCACCCGTGGATTCATAAGGCTGGGGCAGTGACTTCTACGCTCCATCAGATGTTGAAATATCCAGTAAAGGGGAAGATCGTTACAGTACGAGGAGAAGAGGAGTACATGGTGAGTCATCTTAACTCCTTCCGGTATGTAGAGATGGATGGAGAGTTCATCGAAACCCCATTCCAGAACTTTGAAGAGGTCCCCCAGAATCTGACGTCAACTGAAACTGTTGTTGAAGAACCTCCAATGAAGATGGCTTCCCTCAAGGATGCCTGGGCTGTTATTGAAAAATATGGGTGTGCAAAAATTGGGGTCAACTCCCTGACTTTGCACACAAGACTAACAAGTTTGGTTTGGGCTTTACTGCAAAGGCTCAAAGGGTTGTTCGGCACGCGCAGATTGGAAGACCTCCTCTGTGCATCAGTAATCCGGAAGTGAATGCGATTGAAGACGATGAAGAGGAGTCAGAGTTCGAAAGTTGGATTTACCCAACTACCAACGGTGGATTGAACAATTGGACGACGAAGGACTTCGTGCCAGTTTCTTTTATTACACAGTAATAGACTTTTGTTTTGTAATTTATAACAGACAATTTGAAACTTTACGTCCCAGTGCCTTGCCCGAGGAACTTTGGCTTTGTTTGTGAGGGCTTATTATGTGTCATTTCCATATATCATCAATAAAGCATTGGACGTTTTCTTGCATTACAAATTTTACGCTCCTTGTTTTTCTCTTTTATATTGCACTTTATTAAAACAGCTATTGTCTTACACACACTCACATATCATAATGCAGATCCACATCCACTCTGGCTCCCATTGATAACGACTCTGCTACTGCCAATTATGACTTCGAAAGTCCGATCAACCAAGCCGAGGACGAAGGTGAGGATGATTGTGAAGTTCCTGGGGAACTTGCTAGACTGTTACTACAAGAAGAGAGGGCCATATAGCCTCATGAAGAGCCAGTGGAATCAGTGAATCTGGGTACGGAAGAAGACAATAAAGAGTTCAAGATCGGTGCTAATCTGGAACCTAGTGTCAAACAACGATTGATACAGATGTTGCGCAACTATGTTGAGATCTTTGCTTGGTCTTATGAAGATATGTCTGGGTTGGATACCGACATTGTGGTTCACCGCCTGCCAACTAAAGAAGACTGTCCTCCGGTAAAGCAGAAAGTTCACCACATGCACCCAGAGATGCCTGAGAAAATCAAAGCTGGGGTCTTGAAACAGTTTGACGCCGGTTTTCTAGCTGCCACTTCTTATCCGCAGTGGGCTGCCAACTTGGTTCCAGTGCCGGAGAAAGATGGTAAGGTGCGGATGTGTGTGGACTATAGGGATCTGAACAGGGAAAGCCCCAAGGATGATTTCCCTCTTCCTCATATCGATGTTCTGGTCGACAACACCGTGCAGCATAAGATCTTCTCCTTTATGGATGGTTTTTCTGGTTACAATCAGATTAAGATGGCTCCCGAAGACAGGGAGAAGACGACCTTCATTACGCAGTGGGGTACCTTTTGCTATAAGGTCATGCCATTCGGATTGAAGAATGTTGGGGCAACGTATCAACGTGCCATGGTCGCTTTGTTCCATGACATGATTCACCATGAGATTGAGGTGTACGTTGATGACATGATTGCAAGGTCCCAAACTGAAGAAGAGAATCTTGACCATCTCCAGAAGCTATTTGACAGGTTGAAGTTGTACAAACTAAGGTTGAACCCGAACAAGTGCACCTTCGGAGTAAGGTTTGGTAAGCTGCTGGGTTTCGTCGTTAGTGATAAAGGTATTTAAGTGGATCCTGCAAAGGTGAAGGCTATACAAGAAATGCCAGCTCCCCGGACGGAAAAAGAAGTCAAAGGCTTTTTGGGACGTCTAAACTACATTGCCCGATCCATTTCACATTTGACTGCTACTTGTGAGCCAATCTTCAAGCTGCTGAAGAAAGATCAAGTGGTAAAATGGAATGATGAATGTCAGGTCGCTTTCGAAAGGATCAAGGAATATCTCCAAGAGCCCCCTATTCTGTTGCCTCCAGTTGAAGGAAGACCTTTGATCTTATACTTGACAGTACTCGACAATTCAATAGGGTGCGTGTTGGGGCAGCATGACGAGTCTGGCCGAAAAGAGCATGCTATTTACTACCTTAGAAAAAAGTTTACCGACTGTGAGACCCGATACTCACTGCTTGAGAAAACTTGTTGCGCTTTGGCATGGGTTGCTCGCCGGCTGAGACAGTATATGCTGACTCACACTACTCTATTGATATCAAAGATGGACCCAATTAAGTATATCTTTGAAAAGCCCGCCTTGTCCAGAAGAATAGAAAGATGGTAGATGATCTTAACTGAGTATGACATCCAATACACGACCCAAAAGGCAATCAAGGGGAGTGTGTTGGCAGATCATTTGGCGTATCAGGCTGTGGATGATTACCAATCCATGAATTTCGAGTTCCCGGATGAGAACATCATGTTGGTAACTGACTGTGAAAAACCTGGACCGGACGAAGGGCCTGAGGAAGGATCTCGATGGTCTATGTATTTTGACGGAGCTTCAAACGCGTTGGATAATGGCATTGGCGCTGTGATCATATCTCCTGAAGGCTGGCATACTCCGTTTACCGCCCGATTATATTTTAACTACACCAACAACATGACAGAGTATGAAGCGTGCATCATGGGCCTTCGAGCAGCTATTGACCTAAGGATTAAGTTCTTGAGTGTATTCGAAGATTCCGCTCTCGTGATCAGTCAGATCAAAGGTGAGTGGGATACGAAACACCCAAATCTTATTCCTTACAAAGAGTATGTATTGACGCTGCTTCCACACTTTGAGGAGATAACCTTTGAACACTTCCCGAGGGAGGAGAATCAGTTAGCGGACATGCTAGCTACCATGTCTTCTATGTTCAAGGTCGGATGGGACAATGAAGCTCCCCAGATTACCATTGAAAGGTTGGACGAACCCGCGCATTGCTGTGACATCGAGAATGAAGAGGTGGCAGATAAACCCTGGTTTCATGAGGTAAAGAGGTATCTTGAGACTCAAGAATGCCCCGAGGGTGCATCTGTTAACGACAAGAAGTTTATTAGGAGATTCGCTGCGAAGTTCTTCATCAGCAATGGTGTACTTTACAAGCGTAATGATGACTCAACCTTACTGCGATGTATGGACAAGAACGAGGCAGAAAGGATTATGGCAGAGTTACATGAAGGCACCTTCGGAACCCATTCCAGTGGACATACCATGGCAAAGAAAATCCTACGAGCAGGATACTATTGGTCTACTATGGAAGCCGACTATTATCAGCATTCTCAAACCTGTCATAAGTGCCAAGTCTATGTTGATAAGGTGCACATACCTCCAGTTCCCCTGAACGTCTTGACAGCTCCTTGGCCTTTTGCAATGTGGGGCATCGATATGATTAGTGAGATCAGACCTACTGCGTCCAACGGACATCGTTTCATTTTGGTAGCTATTGACTACTTTACGAAGTGGGTTGAGGAAGCTTCCTTTGCTACAGTAACCAAGAACATCGTGGCACGGTTTATTCGGCATTATTAGATCTGTCGATATGGTGTACCCGAGAGGATCATTACGGACAACGGTACAAATCTTAATAATACAATGATCACTGAGCTCTGCAAGCAGTTTAGGATACAGCATCACAACTCTTCTCCTTACCGGCTGAAGATGAATGGGGCTGTTGAAGCGGCTAATAAGAACATCAAGAGAATTGTGCAGAAGATGATGGTGACATACAAAGATTGGCACGATATGTTACCGTTTGCTCTTCATGGGTACCGAACCTCAGCGCGAACTTCAACAGGGGCAACACCTTACTCTTTGGTGTACAGCATGGAAGCAGTCTTACCCATTGAAGTTCAGATACCCTCTCTTCGGATTATGAAGGATGCAGGTTTGAGCGGGGACGACTGGATCCAGACCTGGCTTGATCAGCTAAACTTAATCGACGAAAAGAGACTTACTGCTATTTGTCATGGTTAGACGTATTAAAAGCGAATAATCAAGGCATTTAACAAGAAAGTTAGACGACAAGAGTATCAAGTTGGGGATCTGGTGATCAAACGCATCATATTACCTCAAGCTGATCCCAGGGGCAAATGGACCCCTACGTATGAAGGGCCATTTGTGGTTAAGAACATTTTCTCAAGAGGAGCTATGATTTTAACCACCATGGATGGTGACGACCTTCCTCACCCCGTCAATGCAGACATAGTGAAAAAATACTACGCATAATCAAAGACCCGCTAGGTTGACTGGCCTAGGCAAAAATAAGGGCTTCCCGGCGAACCAAAAGGGTTCATGCAAAAATAAGGGATGAAAATGAAAATATGTACACCCGGCAAGTCGAAAACCTGAAAAGGCGGCTTGGGCAAAAAGGTGTATCCCGGTGGACTAAAAACCAAAAAGGGCGGTCCAGGAAAAAATTAGGGATTAAAGCGTAACACTATGTCTCAGTAGATCATCTTGCAACCAGGCTTCGGTATCAACTATCAAACTCGGACGACACTAATCAATCTGATCTACCTTTAACCAATTAGCAAAGTGATGAGACGCTCGAATATATAAGGGCAATAGCAAATTTGGAACCCAATGGGATTGTTCACATAGCTGTTTTTCTTTGTTTTACAAAAATTGTATAAATTTTGTTTGTTCGGCGGCGTTCTCTTACTAGGACGTCAGCCTCTTGTACAAAAAACGCCTATTTACAGGCCAACTTCAAAATCAATACAATTCATTTTCACAAAGAAATTTTAATTTTTTTTCCTTTTTCTGTTTTGTTTTGCAAGAACGTCCAATGGTTCATTTTCGATATATGCATTTGACAATAATTGCTACTCATAAATATTTACATGTGAAACAAAAGACGATTACTCGTGATATCAGGAGCAGGGGCAAACAAGAAATATCCAAACCTTACAGTTGCTCTGTCCACCAGGTATAGGGATGGACCTAGCTGGGGGGATACGAATAAAGGTACATTCACTCCCCGCAGAGAAAAAAGGTATCTAAAAACATTGATTCTCCCCAAGCAGAGTTTGTCTATCACCAGCACTAGAAGATCATCCCCAGCGGAGCCTACTTCTTCCACAAGCAGAAACTCAATCCCCAACAGGTTACATTATCGCCAACAGCGGTAATTCATCCCCATCCGAGATTATTCCTCCGAATCAACAGATCTTCTAGTAGAGTATCTCTTCCCCACAGAGTCATTCTCTTACCAGTTTATTCTCCAACAGGATTATTCTCACAATCATCTTTGGTCGTTATCCCCAGCGAGAACGAACAATTCAACTATTTTGCTCCAGCATCAGTCCGGGATTTATTTTCCCCGGCTAGAGAGTATCACAAAAACATTTGCATATCCATACATCATGACATATGCATACGCATCATACAACACAATCTCATTTATTTTGAGAACGTCATTGTTTGATACATATCATGCATTACATACGACTAACCTTTACCTTTCAGGAAAGATACAACTAAATCCTCACAAATTCAAGCTATGAAGCCCGGATTCGACCGGATAGTACCTTGATTTCTACAGCATATTGTGAAGCCCAGATTCGACCGGATAACAGTATCAAACACCGTGAAGCCTGGATTCGACCAGATAGTGGTTTATCTCTAAGCCATGAAGCCCGGATTCGACCGGATAATAGTTTAATCCCCAGCAAGCCGTGAAGCCCGGATTACGACCGGATAACAGCTCAACAAGTTATTGTGAAGCCTGGATTACGACCAGATAGCAATACAAGTTTCTGTGAAGCCTGGATTACGACCAGATAGCAGCCAAAGACACCGCGAAGCCTGTATTACGACCAGATAGTGGTACATCTTTAGTACAAGTTATGAAGCCCGGATTCGACCGGATAGTATCTTAATTCCTCCGAACACCATGAAGCCTGGATTCGATCAGATAATGGTATGAGACATCGCGAAGCCTGGATTACGACTAGATAGAGGTAAAAGACACTAAAGCCTGGATTACGACCAGATAACAGTGAGGGACACTGTGAAGCTTGGATTACGACTAAATAGCAGTTTACCCAGCCAATTACTATGAAGCCCGGATTCGACCGAATATTAGTAGGCCCAAAAAAAATCAAATGGAAGCCCGGAGGCGACCAGATAACCACTTGATTTCTTCTGAAGCCTGGATTACGACCAGATAAGAAGTAAGGTATTGTGAAGCCTGGATTACGACTAGATAGCAGTACAGAACACCATGAAGCCTGGATTCAACCAGATAATGGTATAAAGCATCGTGAAGCCTGGATTACAACCAGATAACGATAAAAGGACTGAAGCCTGGATTACGACCAGATAACAGTACAAGACACTGCGAAGCTTGGATTTTGACCAAATAGCAGTTTACCTGGACAAAAACTAAGAAGCCCACAGTCGACCGGATATTAGTGTTCCCTGAGTTCAAGTTGAAGCCCGGATGCGAGTGGATAACAACTTAATTCCTTCTGAAGCCTGGATTACGACCAGATAAGAATTGAGAAATTGCGAAGCCTGGATTATGACCGGATAGCAAGTTTAATCTCATCTCCCCAGTAAGTCACTGTAAATCCTGGATCACGACCAGATAGCAGTCGGTCTTATCACTATGAAGCCTGGATCACGACCAGATAGTAGTTCATTTTCACCTCCTCGAGTAAGAGACGATTCCCCAGTAGAATAATGGACGACCGAAGCTCCTAAAATTCTATTTTTCTCCCAAGACAGAGATCAGCATTCCCCAGCGAAGTCTTCCTCAACAACAGGTATACTGACTCTCGCTAAGGAATATCTTAGGCGATCGAAACTCCTTCAGATGATCGAAACTCCGTCATCAATCTCCAAATGGCATCTGTAAGCCCATTCCCGACATCACAAGACAAATACCACTTCATGCGACTGCAAATTTCTGGGCAATCTAGTGTTCAATCATCTTCCACCCTCGGATCACGAAAGGAAGAAAAGCAAATCTACATCCTCAGGTTTAAGAAGATTGAACAGGGGCAGCTGTTGTACCCCAAAATTTTCCCTCTCATATTTCTCAAAACAAATCAAGAAAGATCCTCAAGTTGCCCAAGGAAGTCCAAGGGTTGACCAGACAAACCCTCTCCTAAGGCAGTCTACCTTAAATTAGGGTTTCATGTTACATCAATATACTTGAGTCCAAGGGCTCCCAAATTATCACCATTGCCATAATATGTTCTCAAGATCATCCATGTCAATTTTCAAACCTTGCAGAGAAAGTTTGCTTAGTCAATTGCTCAAAGGCCTGAAAATCGACTGTGCTAGGGCAAAAGTCAAATGTGGCCTACATACAGTCAAACTTCAATATTTTTGGTAAACATCCTCATTTTTAAGTATCATTCATCATTTGATCAAGTTTTGATCATGATTCATCAAGGATTGCTCATAATTCATCAAGAACCAAAAGTTGCTAAATTAGGGTTTTGTAGGAAAAGTCAACTCAACTTTGACCAGGCATAACTTTCTCATACTTTATGAGAGATGACCAATCCAAAGACAATTTTGAATAGGATGCAATTCTCTATAATCCATCTTCAGCTCCCAAATTCAAAATATGCACTCACAAGAAGTTATGAATTTGGACATTATAGGTCATTTTGAAAAGTCAACAAAAACACCTTTTTTGTCAAAGCTTCATACATTAACATGGAATACCAAATTGAGATGTTATCAAAAGGGTTGCTTAGAGGACATCTCAAGCTTTCTAAAAAGTCCAAGAACACCTTCAAAGAGTCAATATTGAGGAAGTTATGCATTGGTGAAGTTGACCTTTTTTGCAAAATTGTCAAAAGTCAACTATGCCTCAAATTGCAATTTTTGCTAAATAGGCCTAACTTTTCGCACTTGTTTTGAGTTGGTAGCATGGTCCACGAGACCTATCTCTTTCCACTTGTATTTATCTTATTTTTATTATTTATTTTGATTTTTATTTGAATTAAATCAATTTAAATCAAAACAAATCATGAAAAATCCAAATCATTGAAACCTCAAGATATTATGCATGTTTCAGGTTCTATATCCAGCTAGCAAAAGATTGAATTCGTGCAAGGCAAAAGTGGGCACAAAAAAATTGATTTTGGCCTATTTTGGAAATAATTTCAAGTGAATCAAATCAAGATCAAAATCAATAATTGGCAAAGATTGAATGGACTTTTGTAAACCTAATTCATTCCTCAGTATATAGGGAACATTTGTAGGCAAAAATCACAGGGTTTTGGAGGCGCACAAAGGCAGAACAAACTTGAAAAAAATCACAAAAAGTGTTAAGTTGATTTCATAGTTCCAGACGATTACAAGGCTCCCTTACCATCTCATTCACTTCCTGGGATCATAAGCAAGCTATACCAATCAAGAACAAGGACTTTCCAACGCTAGAATGCACTGTAAGTCAGCCACGACAATGGCTTCTTCTTGAAATCGAATTGCATGATTCTGGCATCTATAGCATAAAATACCTATATATTCTTGCTCTTTCGGACATTTGCAAACTATCTATAACATTCAATTGCATTTTTTTGGACTATATCAGAATTTGCCATTATTAGGGTTTTTTGCTTCGATTTAGGATCTTTGTATGCAGGCAAAATTGGCCCCCATGAAGGGCATCATGATACTCAGAATGTCAAGGCGGTTTGATTCATGGCATTAGATGTCATTTATCATGCCCATGGAAGACTTTGAAACGAGCCAGGGTTATAGCTACGGACATATGTCCGTAGGTAAAAGTTTGTGACTTTTACCAACGGAGAAAGGAGGAAGATGACTGGCGTGGCACATTCCTATTCGTCTGTTTAAATTTTCGCGCGCAGGGAATTAACAAAATTGTGTTTTTATAATATTTATTTGCTTCTTTACATACAACTAACACACACAGCTCAGTTGGTAGCCAGGCTATTGGAAAAGGTTACAGGACCTGGGTTCGAATCCCAGGTCTCCCCATTATTCCATGTTATTTTTCTTCAGATGTTCAGGCGTGTACACAAGGCCAAAGGATCACCATATGCCCTCAGGATCCAACCATTGAATCTCCAGATGGCCAGATCTAAAGGCCATCACATGAAGGACCATCATACAGCCCAGTCAACGCATAACATTGGAACGGACAGGTCAACGTGGACCAGCTGTCTTGGGCCCAGAAGTTGCTTTTGACACCCTCCAAAATTACTTTTTCAGGCCCAATTTCTCTTTTACTTTTCTTTTTATATTTTCTTTATTAATTTATTTAATTATTTTTACTAACATAAAAATTAATTCTTTTTTTAATAAAATCACAAAAATAATACTTTCATCCAATTAGATTTAGGATTTATTTTTTTACAAAAATTAATTTAATTAGTTTTACTTAATTTTAGGGTAATTTTAATTATTTTGTAAATAAATTAAAAATTAATTAGAATAATTAGGGTTTTTGTCTCTAATTTAAATTCTATTTTCTTTTTCTTAAAAATAACAAAAAATACAAAAATAGGTCATGTAAATTATTTTCTTGAAATTAATTTAATTATTAGATTTGTATTTAATTTAAAAACCTAATTCTTTTTTCTTAAAAAAATAGTTAAAAACAACAAAAATAATTCCTCTTTCGATTAGGTTAGTCGGGGTCAAAACCCTAGTTCTCTCTTGTTCTTAATTCATCGTGTTTATTTATTTTTACCATATTGTTGTAATTGCTCACAAGTTGTAATAGATTAATTAGGGTTTTTCTCCATTTCATTTATCGTTTTGACGGGTTTATTTTTGCCTATGTAAATACCCGAAGCCTTGTAATAGCGTAGCTTATTTTCCGCATTTTAAATTCCGTAAATATTAACTGTTAGATGTATGAATATTAGGGATGCATGACAAGAATGTATGTAAACTTTAAAACGGTTAGCAAACCCTAAATGTGCAAAGATAATAATTTGAAATTGAATCACTCGCACATGCGTACTCCTAGGGTATACTTTCACTTAGGATGCCTTCGGTAAACGGTCATTAGGTATAGGATAGTTTAGTGGTCGTTCTCTTGTCTAAACAAATATCAAAGTCCCGTTCGGAAACGTTGCCTCGGAAAAGTTGCCTCGGAATGGTTGCCTTGGAATTGTTGCCTCGAATATTGATCTTAAGACATTAGAGTTATTACTAAGACGTCCTAACATTGCTTTAGTGATCGTACGTCCCTTTCGAATTGGCCCTCAAAACTCCAACGACGGTGCTACCTACTCACTAATAGTAGGATAGTGTTGTCTAGAGGAAACAAACATAGAACAATTCTCTTTTTCGAGTAGGTAGAATCTTAAATACTTGCTCAATCCAAACAAACTTTTCCACACTTACACTTTTTCAAACAAAGCTTTCAAAAACATTTCGTAACACTCTTGAAGACAGAAGCAAGGGTTAAATCAAAGTCAAAAACTTTTTCAAATCAAACACACACAAGCAAATTTGAAAATGATGAGCAAGTACCTAAGAGCCCGTGGAAAACCATGGATAGAAAGGGTGCTAATACCTTCCCTTTCTATAATCTACCCCCCGTACTCAAAATCTCAAAAAAGGGAATTTTTCTTTGCTTTTTTCCTTTCCAGTTGGATAAAATAAAAGTCGGTGGCGACTCTTGCTTACCGCGACATTTTGCAAACACAAACGCAAAACGCAAACCAGCATTTCAAAACAGTCCGGTTCTGGCCACCGTATCATAATGTGCAAGTGAGAAACATCAAAAATAAGCATTTATCTTAAACAAGTTGCATGAGCTGGCTCATGGATCCTTAGGTCGGCTCATGAGAAGAAGATTCTGGCTTGGAAACATCCGGGAAGGCTCACGCCTCATCTATGCATCGACGCATGGTTCTGGGAGAACATGAGTCGGTGCATCAGGGAAAGAGTCGGCGCATGACTGAAGGAATTTCAACATCTCTCGCTCAGGAAGGCGCACGCCTTCTCTATGCGTCGACACATAGTTCTGAGAAAACATGAGTCGGCGCATCAAAACAATGAGTCAACGCATGACTGAAGGAATTTCAACATCTCTCTCGCTCGGGAAGGCGCACGCCTTTTGTATATCCTGCATGAGTCGATGCATCGCTAAATTGTCTCATTTTTTCTGCTTTGCTGTTACATCATAGGAATGACCTATAAATATTGTTTTAGCCTCTGTTTTACATACAACAAGAAAAAGTGAAAGATATACACAAGAGTTCTCTTCATCTTCAACCTCTCATCAATTATCAACAACTACACACAATCATTTTTGTTGATCAAGTTCTTGGGTCTGTGTTGATAATGTTCGAATTGAAAGTGCAATTTCAGATTTGGGTAGAGATATTTGTGGGTTTTTCTTAAATAAAACCATTGGGATTTTGTCCTCTAAAATTGGGGGTTTTATCACAAATCTTTGCTTCATTGAATTCAGCCGAGCTAAGGGATTGGAAGACCGTGGAGTGTTCAATCGGGTAGCGGTAACCGGAGGATTGTGAAGAAGGATTTGGGGCCAAATTTTCTTGAGTACAAAATCATTCAAAGTAGAAGGAGTGTTTGTTCAATATTTGGCATACTTGATTCATATGGAATCAAGGGAAGAGGAGTGCAACATATAAGATTCATCAAGTGATTTTGAATTGTGGTGATTGTATCTTCTCTTACAAACTTTGCAAAATTAATTTCATATCCTAATTCTAGATTCTAGAATTAGAGGCAGAGTACCCCACGCGAGGAGAACAGGGTGAACTGCCTTAACAAATACCGTGTCCATTTTAGTTTTCTGCATTTGATTTCTATCTGCTTAAATTTGTGAGTTATCAACTTTCTCATTCATACAAGATAAGCATTTAATTTCTATCTGCTTAAATTTGTGAGTTATCAACTTTCTCATTCATACAAGATAACTGTAGTGATAAACTAAAATTTAAAACTCACATAGCATTCATTTGAATCGCTATAATCATTACAATTTGAGTATAACCAAACCTTGTGTAGTACGTACACCAAGTGTTTAGTGAATTTACAACTCACAAATTTGCTTTATCTTCTCTGCAACAAATTGGTAATAACTTACATCTTGTTAAACTTGCTAAAGCAATTCATCATATTCATTTTTTATTGTGATTCTATTCTCATCATTTTCATCAAGTTGATTTGCATATCCGATCTTTCCAATACGTAAAGTTTAGACGATCAGATTCAGGGTTGTTGCTCTCTGATAAAAACAATTTTACAAAATGCACAAAAAATTTAAAGGGATCTATTCAACCCCCCCCCCCCCCACCCCCGCCCCTTCTAGATCCGTCACATCGTCTAACAAGTGGTATCAGAGCACTGGTTTATCCAGTGCTTCACATATAACTTCTAGAAATGGATTGTGATCTAAAAGGGGCGTAAAATAGAGCACCCATTTTTACAGGTGAAAATTATTGCTATTGTAAAGATTGTATGCGTGTCCATATCACGTATGTTGATAGGAAAATATGGAAGGTTATCCAAGATGGGCCAGTTGCAATAACTATGCAAAATGTTGTCGGGATAATCGTTCCTAAACCAGAAGCACAATGGGATGAAAAAGATGAGAAAAATTATACCTATGACTAGAAAGCTCGAAACATGCTCATAACAGCTCTAGGTATGATGAGTATTTTCGGGTCTCACATTGTGCTACGGCTAAGGAAATGTGGAACGCTTTGCAAGTCACCCATAGGGCACAAACGATGTAAAATTGGCTAGAATCAATACTTTGACACAAGAGTTTAATCTCTTTCGCATGGAACAAGGTGAAACCATCACCGACATGCAAAAGATATTTTCTCATATAATGAATCGCTTGCATACACCTGGTCATGTAATTGCCAATTCTGTTGCCACTAACAAAATTTTGAGATGTCTTAGCAGGGAATGGCAACCTAAAGTTATGGTAATTAAGGAAGCCAATGATCTAAATACTTTGGATCTCACAACACTATGGGGTAAGCTTCAAGAACATGAGAAAGAGCTTATGAGCCTTGGAAAGCATGAAAAGAAAGAAAAGAAGGAAAAGTCAAGGGACTTGGAAAAGAAGTCTATAGCACTAAAGGCTTCAAGCTCCAAGTCATCCACCTCAATTTCGTGTGAAAGTGAATCAAGTGATGACGATGAGAGTCCGGATGAGGATATGGGTTTGTTCGTAAGAAAATACAATAGATTTCTCTGGAAAAACGAAATTCAGCATTCGGATAAGAATCTCATCAATTATAGACGCCACCCTCAACCAAGCAAGCAAGATGAAAGTAAGAAGCCTAAGTCACGAGGATCATGCTACCATTGTGGCAAACCCGGTCATTACAAGCCAGATTACCCCTATTTGAAGAAAGACAAAGCCAAGGCCAAAAATCAAAAGAAACCAACCAAAGTGTAGGTGTTTAGTTATTGGCATGCATTTTTGGTAAAACCAGGTGTGTGAATGTCATGACTAATGTCATAACATTCTGATTTATTAGGTACTGGTTTATTAGGTACCTTTGCAGAAAAATAGTGGCATACAGGTACTGCTGTTTATGAGTGTGTATCTGAGCATTTTGCAAAAAGATCACAATTATTGTCTTCTCAGTAAACAGGAATTCTGATGTCATAACAAATGTTAATACATCCAGTACTGATCTAACAGTAGTGCAGTTTGGTTAATTCTGAGATTTTTTAGGAAGTTGGCTCATTCCATCCAGAACAGAATCTCCCGTTGTCTTTGGGTTAACCCAGCTCAACCCTAAACTGGTTGATAAAGTCTTGTGACCAAGTCTTATGGTTAAACCTAATTAACCCTAGCATTTTGTGGAAACCCTAATTGAAGAAACAGCTGCTATATATTCAACAGGTCTGCTGTTTGGAAAACATCTTTTTAGACTGAAGATCAATCAGAAACTGTATAGTTTTAACTGCTGTAATCCAAGCAATTATCATTGTGATAAGCGACTTGGAATAGGTTTTGTTTGTAAGGGTTTTTGTACCACTCAAAGCTTTGAAGCAAGAGTGTTTTGTGTCTCTTGACTAAAGCTTTGAAGCAAAGTCAAGTTAGGTTTATGTATCACTCAAAGCTGTGAAGTAAGAGTGTTTGTGTTACTTGATTAAAAAGCTGTGAAGCATAATCAAGTGTATGTTTTGAAGAGTGTCTTCATTAATTCATTAGTCAATTGTTTTAAGTATCACTGCTGTGATTGAGGGGGAGTGAGTGGGAACTCAGGTTTAAGTAGAACTTAGATTGAAGTTGCATTGGGTAGGTCTTAAGTGAAGGAGATAAACTGGTTGGTTTATTCCTGAATTAATATCTCTTATAGTGGATTTCCTCCCTGGCTTGGTAGCCCCCAGAGTAGGTGTTGTTTCACACTGAACTGGGTAAACAATTGATTGTGTTCTTTACTGTTTTTGTATTTACTGTCTTAGAAAGTCAGATACGGTGTCATAACATTGACTGTGACATTGAGTATCTGCAGCCAGAATTTCAATTGGCATCAGAGCAGGCACCCTGCCTGTATTACTGGGTGAGATCTAGGGATATCACTTTCTGGCACTATGGACAAAGAAGGAGTTTTTGGAAATAGACCACCCATTCTGGATGGAACAAATTATGACTACTGGAAACCTCGTATGATTGCCTTCTTAAAATCTCTGGACAAAAAGGCCTGGAGAGCTGCTGACAAAGGATGGAACCATCCCACCAAAACTGAGAAAGATGGGACAATCAGTCTGAAGCATGAGGAAGAATGGAGTAAAGAAGAAGATGAGTTAGCCCTGGGAAATTCCAAAGCTTTAAATGCCTTGTTCAATGGAATTGATAGAAACATATTCAGACTAGTACATCAATATGAACTGGCCAAGGAAGTTTGGGACACTCTCAAAACTACCCATGAGGGCACTTCCAAAGTAAAAATATCAAGGCTTCAGATGCTGACTACCAAGTTTGAGAATCTAAAAATGATGGAAGATGAAACCATTCATGAGTTTTCACATGAACATCTTGGAGATTGCCAACACCTCAGGAGCATTGGGAGAAAAGATGTCAGAAGAAAAACTGGTGAGAAAGATTCTCAGATCCTTGCCTAAAAGATTTGCAATGAAGGTAACTGCTATAGAGGAAGCCCAGGATATCAGCAAGTTGAAAGTGGATGAACTCATTGGGTCTCTTCAGACTTTTGAGATGGGGATCACTGAAAATGTTGACAAAAATAACAAGAGCATAGCACTTGTATCCAACACTAAAGATGAAAACAAGGAGGATGAAGAAGAAAATATTTCAGAAGCTATAGCCATGCTTGGAAGACAATTCAACAAACTCATCAAAAGAATAGATCCAAAGTCAAGGTCTAATGTTTATAACATCCCATCTGACATTGACAGTTCCAGCAGAAGACCAAGGTCAGAAGAGAAGGGAAATCAAGGCAGAGGAATTCAATGCCATGGTTGTGAAGGATATGGGCATATTCGAGCTGAATGTCCTACCTTTCTTAAGAAACAAAAGAAAGGAATGATTGTTACCTAGTATGACTGTGATTCAGAAAGTAATTCTGAAGAAGAATCTGCCAAACTAGTTACTGCACTAACTGGTGTTTGTTCCTCTGAAAGTGACACTAGTGATGAGGAAGTGACATTTGAAGAACTGGCTGATACTTACAAGAAATTGTGTATCAGAAGTGCTGAAGTCTGTGTGCAGAATGAGAAACAAACAAAACTCATCATAAAGCTGGAAGCTGAAAAAAGGGCAGACCTTGAAACTATAAGTCATCTAGAAGGGGAAGTTCAAATGCTGAACTCAAAACTGAACCAGATGACCAAATCTGTCAAGATGCTGACAAATGGAACTGACAAATTGGAAGAAATCCTTCAGGTTGGACAAAACATGGGAAACAAGTCTGGACTAGGATTTGTGGAAGCAAAGAAACCTGGTGCAGACAAGAAGATCAGGTCTGATAAACAAAGGTCAAAGCAGATGTCACAACATAACACTCAACATCGGGAACAGAAAAATATGAAGAAAAAGTACCAAAGATGGAGATGTCACCATTGTGGGAGGTTTGGTCACATAAAGCCTTTCTGCTTCAGATTGTATGGATACCCTAATCAGAACCCAGGTGTCAAACCTAAGGCTAACAGGGTACCACATACTCCTCAATGGAAGAAAAAGGCTACTGCCCTGATAGCCCACACTTCCCTGAGAGTCTCTGCAAAGGAAGACTAGTACTTTGACAGTGGGTGTTCTAAGCACATGACTGGAATCAAGAACCTTCTCAATAATGTTAAACCTCACACCACTAGTTATGTGACCTTTGGAGATGGTGCTAGAGGTGAAATCAAAGGAGTTGGTAATTTGGACTGCCCTGGAGTTCCAAATCTGAATGAAGTACTATTGGTAAAAGGCCTGACTGCTAATCTCATTAGTATCAGTCAATTGTGTGATCATGGATTCAAGGTCAATTTCTCAAAATCTGAATGTCTTGTAATAAATGGAAAACAAGAAGTTGTAATGAAAGGAGTCAGATCTAAAGACAACTGTTACTTGTGGGAGCCTGAGAACACTAATCTCTCCACTGTGTGTTCTATTGCCAAAGAAGAAAAAGAGGTGAAACTGTGGCACCAAAAACTTGGCCACCTTCACCTAAGGGGAATGAAAAGGATTATCTCCATGGAGGCAGTCAGAGGGATTCCAAGACTACAAATTGATGAAGGGAGAGTTTGTGGTGAATGTCAGGTTGGTAAGCAGACTAGGATGTCACATCCAAAGTCAAGACATCTGACCACCTCTAAAGTTCTATAACTTCTTCATATGGATCTGATGGGACCAATGCAGGTGGAAAGTCTTGGTGGAAAAAGATATGCCTATGTTGTTGTGGATGATTTTTCCAGATTCACCTGGATTAACTTCATTAGGGAAAAATCTGATGTATTTGAAGTTTTTAAAGAACTGTGCAAAAGAATTCAAAGAGAAAAAGAAGGGTGTATTGTCAGAATCAGAAGTGATCATGGCAAGGAATTTGAAAACAGCAAGTTTGATGAGTTCTGTTCATCAGAAGGAATTAGTCATGAATTTTCTTCTCCTATAACTCCTCAGCAAAATGGAGTTGTGGAAAGGAAAAACAGGACCATACAGGAATCTGCCAGAGCAATGATACATGCCAAAAGACTTCCTATGTATTTTTGGGCTGAAGCTATGAATACAGCCTGCTATGTCCATAACAGGGTCACCTTGAGAAAGGGAACCTCATCCACCATATATGAACTCTATAAAGGAAGAAAACCAACTGTGAAGTACTTCCATGTATTTGGTAGCAAATGCTATATTCTGGCAGATCGTGAACAAAGGAGAAAACTGGACCCTAAAAGTGATGAAGGCATATTTCTAGGATACTCCTCAAACAGCAGAGCTTATAGGGTATTCAACTCCAGGACCAAAGCCATGATGGAATCAATAAATGTCATAATTGATGATTATCATGAGGAAACAGATGTCCCTTGTAATGTTGAGACATTCTTTGAGACTTCAACTCAACAGAATGATCTACCCAACACCACCACAGCAAAATCTGAATCAAAGGAAGCTAGCAAAATCCCTTCCATCAGAATTCAGAAGGATCATCCAAAAGAGCTCATCATAGGAGATCCCAACAGTGGAGTCATTACAAGATCTAGAGAAATCATCTCGAACTCTTGTTTGTGTCTAAAATTGAACCAAGAAATGTCAAGGAAGCTTTAACTGATGAGTACTGGATTGGAGCAATGCAAGATGAATTGAACCAATTCAAGCAACATGAAGTTTGGGAGCTAGTTCCTAGACCTGAAGGAACAAACATAATTGGCACAAAATGGATTTTCAAGAACAAATCAGATGCTGAAGGAGTTGTCACGAGGAATAAGGCAAGACTTGTTGCCCAAGGATACACTCAAGTTGAAGGGGTTGATTTTGATGAAACCTTTGCTCTTGTAGCTAGGCTGGAATCAATCAGACTCCTATTGTCAATTGCTTGTCTCCTGAAGTTCAAGTTATTTCAGATGGATGTGAAAAGTGCCTTCCCAAATGGGTACTTGAATGAGGAAGCTTATGTGGAACAGCCTAAAGGCTTTGTGGATCCAAACCACCCTGATCTTGTCTACAAATTGAGGAAAGCTCTATATGGCCTGAAACAAGCTCCTAGAGCATGGTATGACAGGTTAACAAAATTTCTCTCAGACAAAGGATACAGAAAAGGAGGCTTGGATAAAACCCTCTTTGTCAAAACTGAAGGAGGGAAGTTAGTGGTAGCTCAAATATATGTTGATGACATAGTGTTTGGGGGAATGTCAGAACAAATGGTTAAACATTTTGCTGACCAGATGCAGGCTGAATTCGAAATGAGTCTCATGGGAGAACTGACTTATTTTCTTGGACTGCAAGTCTCACAGATGGAGGACTCAATCTTTCTATCTCAAAGCAAGTATGCAAAGAACATTGTAAAGAAGTTTGGTATGGAGAATGCCAGTCACAAAAGGACTCCTGCACCTACTCATTTAAAGCTATCAAAAGATTCAAATGGGGTTAAGGTTGACCAAAGTCTGTACATAAGCATGATATGAAGTTTGTTGTACTTAACTGCCAGCAGACCTGACATTGATTTTGCAGTTGGAGTTTGTGAAAGATACCAAGTTGATCCTAAAGTCAGTCATATCAACCAAGTGAAGAGAATTTTGAAGTATGTGAGTGGAACTTACAACTATGGCTTGTTATATTCTCATGGCTGTGAACCAACTCTGACTGGTTATTGTGATGTTGATTGGGCTGGAAGTGCTGATGATAGAAAAAGCACCTCTGGTGGATGTTTCTTCTTAGGAAACAATCTGGTTTCCTGGTTCAGCAAGAAACAGAACTGTGTATCTCTCTCTACTGCTGAAGCTGAATACCTTGCAGCTGGTAGTAGTTGTTCTCAAATGATCTGGATGAAACAGATGCTTACTGAGTATAATGTCACACAAGATGTTATGACATTGTACTGTGATAATCTGAGTACAATCAACATTTCCAAAAATCCTATTCAGCATAGTAGGACCAAACATATTGACATAAGACATCACTTTATCAGAGACCTTGTAGAAGAGAAGACAATTAAACTAGAACATGTTGCCACTGAGCTACAGCTGGCTGACATTTTTACAAAGGCACTTGATGCAAATCAATTTGAAAACTTGAGGGGCAAGTTGGGTATTTGCCAACATGAGGAAATGTAGCAATTAATTTTGCTTAAAACAAGGGTTGAAGGAGTTATTTTTGCTAAGTCTATCTTGATTGGGTTAAACATATGCCTTCCCATTTCCTTCAAAATATTTAAGAATTTGAACAGACTCTTATTTACCTCCTTCCCCTCTCGCCTCCGCATCAAAACCCAGTCTCTCAATCAGAGTTTTTTTTAGTTGTTATTGGTCTTCTAAGACTATCAAAATGTCTCAAACATCATCATCATCCAATACGACTATTTCATCCTCTTCCTCTGATCAATATTCTAGGGCTATCTCATCTTGCCTGGATTCTGAAGTCCTGGAGATTGCTCCTCTTAGAGAAATGGAAACTAACCCCACCAAGGTCAAAGAGATGAGAACAAGACATGCAGGAAGGTCCCAAGCTACTGCTTCTGTTCCTGGCATTTTTGTTCCTTTAAATCAAGAAAGTTCAAATGCTGAAACAAATCCAGATGTCTCTAAGGATGTTGAGACACCAGACAGAGATAAGGATGCTGAAGCCCTAGTTGTTGACATGGACAAAGAGAAGAATGCTGATATTGCTCACAAGAAAAGGAAGAAGCCTGAACCTTCTGAGTCTGATGACAGTGCTTAAAGTTCAGTGGAGTTGGCAATCTTGTGGCTAGTTCTAGTTGATGCAAGTGTTTTGTGTTTTTCTTTTGCTATCTTTATTTGGGATGACTGTATAACAATTAAGTACATGTATCTTTGGCCCATTTGTGGCTAAAGAGGGGGAGATATTCTGTGGTTAATTACTTGATAGACACTATATTTTTCTACAGTCACATTTATTCTGCTGTTATCTATTCTCTGACTGCTTAGGGGCTTTAGCCAAAAATCTGCCAAAGGGGCAGTTTGTAGGTGTTTAGTTATTGGCATGCATTTTTGGTAAAACCAGGTGTGTGAATGTCATGACTAATGTCATAACATTCTGATTTATTAGGTACTGGTTTATTAGGTACCTTTGCAGAAAAATAGTGGCATACAGGTATTGCTGTTTATGAGTGTGTATCTGAGCATTTTGCAAAAAGATCACATTTATTGTCTTCTCAGTAAACAGGAATTATGATGTCATAACAAATGTTAAGACATCCAGTACTGATCTAACAGTAGTGCAGTTTGGTTAATTCTGAGATTTTTCAGGAAGTTGGCTCATTCCTTCTAGAACAGAATCTCCCGTTGTCTTTGGGTTAACCTAGCTCAACCCTAAACTGGTTGATAAAGTCTTGTGACCAAGTCTTATGGTTAAACCTAATTAACCCTAGCGTTTTGTGGAAACCCTAACTGAAGAAACAGCTGCTATATATTCAACAGGTATGCTGTTTGGAAAACATCTTTTTGGACTGAAGATCAATCAGAAACTGTATAGTTTTAACTGCTGTAATCCAAGCAATTATCATTGTGATAAGCGACTTGGAATAGGTTTTGTTTGTAAGGGTTTTTGTACCACTCAAAGCTTTGAAGCAAGAGTGTTTTGTGTCTCTTGACTAAAGCTTTGAAGCAAAGTCAAGTTAGGTTTATGTATCACTCAAAGCTGTGAAGTAAGAGTGTTTGTGTTACTTGATTAAAAAGCTGTGAAGCATAATCAAGTGTATGTTTTGAAGAGTGTCTTCA
Organism: Vicia faba; assembly: GCA_948472305.1. Lineage (NCBI taxonomy): Eukaryota > Viridiplantae > Streptophyta > Magnoliopsida > Fabales > Fabaceae > Vicia > Vicia faba. The sequence continues at coordinate 209,928,268 of OX451737.1, forward strand.
TTAATTCATTAGTCAATTGTTTTAAGTATCACTGCTGTGATTGAGGGGGAGTGAGTGGGAACTCAGGTTTAAGTAGAACTTAGATTGAAGTTGCATTGGGTAGGTCTTAAGTGAAGGAGATAAACTGGTTGGTTTATTCCTGAATTAATATCTCTTATAGTGGATTTCCTCCCTGGCTTGGTAGCCCCCAGAGTAGGTGTTGTTTCACACTGAACTGGGTAAATAATTGACTATGTTCTTTACTGTTTTTGTATTTATTGTCTTAGAAAGTCAGATACGGTGTCATAACATTGACTGTGACATTGAGTATCTGCAGCCAGAATTTCACAAAGCTAGAAGAGCATACATTGCTTGGGAGAGTGATAGTGATTCCTCAAGTAAAGGTTTCTCAAGTGATGAAGAAGAAACAATCAACCTTTTCCTAATGGCTCATCATCATAAGAAAAAGAATGCAAGTCATGCTAAGTATGATCATGTTGATAAAATGTCTTATTTAGAATTGTTAAATTCCTTCAATATTTTACATCAAGAAGCAAAGGAAGCTTTCAAACACTTAGCCTCAAACAAGAAAATCTTTTTATATCTAGAACAAAAGGTTTCCAATTCCGAAAAGGAATTAGAAGATTTTAAAGCATCTATGATAGAAAATATTGAAGGAAAATGTGAAAAAGAAGAGAGACCTTGGTTTAATTGGCATGGATGTGAAACTTGTCATGTTTTGCAAAAAGAAGTTAGAACTCTCAAAGACAAACTAAACAAAGCTTTACAACCTAAGATTACATTTGCTATCGATCGTTCAAACTTCAGAAAAATCATAATTAATCCATATCAAAAATATACCTATGAAGTAAGGGATCAAGATAGCAAGAGTAGATCTCACTTAGATATGTCTTGCCTATATTGTTGCAAGAAGGGACATACCATTAGTAAATGTCGATTTAGGAGACTCTTAGTACCTAAAGGCATATATCAATGGTTCCCCAAAGGAAACAAATGTTCAACTCACACTCAAGGACCCAATGAATGTTGGGTACCTATCTCCCATGTTTGATATTTCAGGTGGAATGTCTTGAGCCTTTCGAGAGAAGATGGTTTCTCGATAGTGGTTGCTCAAGACACATGACGGGTGACATTTCGCTATTCTTTGACTTTGTGGCAAAGAAGAAAGGTTTTGTTACTTACGGTGATAACAACAAGGGAGCAATACTCGGTAAAGGTAGTGTAGGTAATCCCTCATCCACCACTATCTCATATGTCCTATTAGTTGAAGGCCTTAAACACAATCTTATTAGCATTAGTCAATTATGCGACAAAGGTTATAAAATTTCTTTTCTAAAGGATTAATGCATAATCGAACATAATGATAAGAAAGAGGATGTGTTTAAGGGCTTGAGGGTAAACAATGTATATATGCTTGACTTGAATGATGTGTCCCTAACAGGTGTTAAATGCTTAGTCACCATGAGTGAAGACTCATGGCTTTGGCATAGGCGATTAGCACACGTTAAGTTTGATTTGCTAAATAAAATCATATCTAAAGATCTTGTGATTGGCTTACCCAAAATCAAATTTTCAAAAGATCATCTATGTGATACTTGTCAAATGGGTAAACAAACACGAGTCTCTTTTAAATCTAAATATGTCATCTCTACAATGAAACCACTTGAGCTCCTCCATATGGACCTATTTGGACCATCTAGAATTAAAAGTCTAGGTGGAAATTATTATGGCTTCGTTATAGTCGATGACTACTCTAGATTTTGTTGGATGATATTCTTAGCAAACAAAAGTGAAACTTTCTATGCTTTTGAAAAATTTGCCAAATTATCTCAAAACAAGTTGAATACAAAAATTGTTACCATCCGAAGTGACCATGGAGGCGAATTCGAAAATCAATTTTTTGATGAATATTGTGAAAGAAATGGCATTGATCATAATTTTTTTGCTCCTAGAACACCTCAACAAAATGGAGTTGTTGAGCGTAAAAATCGTGTTCTAGAAGAACTTGGGAGAACTATGATCAATGAACATGGTCTTCCAAAATACTTTTGGTCTGATGCCATCAATACGGCTTGCTATGTGCTAAATAGGATCTTGATACGCCCTATGCTCAATAAAACACCGTATGAACTTTTGAAAGGTAGAAAACCAAATATTTCTCATCTCCATGTCTTTGGTTATAAATGTTTTGTATTAAATAATGGTAAAGAAAATCTTGGCAAATTTGACTCAAAAGTTGAAGAAGGTATATTTCTCGGATACTCTCAATCTAGAAAAGCATATAGGGTATTTAATAAAAGGTTACAAATTATGTAAGAATCTGTACATGTTTCCTTTGATGAATCATGTCTAAAAATGGTCGAAAAGGGTATTTCTTTTAATGGTGCAGGTGCTTCTTCATAAAGGATACTCAATGATCAAGATGAAAAGAGTAATGAGCCCATACTTGAGAAAGAAAAAGGGGAGATGGATCATATGTCTAGCAAAGAAGAAGAAGACACTCAACCAACAAATGAAATAACTCCTCCTTTGGAGTGGAAAGAAATCAAGGATCATCCTATTGACAACATTCTTGGAGACATATCAAAGGGAGTAACTACACGGTCTAAGATAAGTAACTTTTGTTATCATTTTGCATTCGTCTCTCAAATTAAGCCTAAAAATCCTAAAGAAGCTTTATTCGATGAACATTCGTTTTTGGCAATGCAAGAATAATTAAACCACTTCAAGAGAAATGAGGTTTGGGACCTTGTCCCCCCTCCGCGAGACCATCGAATAATTGGTACTAAATGGGTATTTAGGAACAAACTTGACGAAAACGTAATCATAATTCGCAACAAGGTGCATCTTGTTGTTCAAGGGTATAACCAAGAGTAAGGCATCGACTATGAGGAAACTTATGCTCTGGTTGCTCGAATCGAGGCTATACGCTTGTTATTAGCTTATGCATGCTCACAAAACTTTAAGCTATTTCAAATGGATGTTAAGAGTGCATTCCTAAATGGTTATATTAATGAAGAAGTATATGTATCTCAACCTCCCGGATTTGAAAATTATGAGTTTCCTAAACATGTTTATAAACTTAAATGTGCTTTATACGGTCTCAAGCAAGCCCCTAGGGCTTGGTATGATCGGCTTAGAAAGTTCTTACTAGAAAAGGGATTCTCTATAGGGAAGGTTGATACAACCCTCTTCATTAAGCGCCAAGGAAATTATTCCATCTTAGTGAAAATTTATGTTGATGATATCATTTTTGGGTCTACTAACATCACCTTGGTCAAAGAATTCTCTAAAGTGATGCAGGGTGAATTTGAAATGAGCAAGATGGGGGAGTTAAACCACTTCCTAGGTCTTCAAATCAAACAACTCGAGGAAGGAACTTTTGTTAGCCAAACAAAGTATTGCTACGAGTTGCTCAAGCGCTTCGATATGGTAAACTCAAAAGTTATTGACACTCCAATGCCTACCGCGGTTAGCCTAGATCAGGATGGACATGGTAAGCCAGTTGATGTAAAAAGGTATAGAGGTATGATCAGATCCCTTCTTTATCTTACCGCTTCTCGTCCCGACATTATGTTTAGTGTTTGCATGTGTGCTAGATATCAATCTTGTCCTAAGGAGAGTCATCTAAAATCTGTAAAACGTATACTTATTTGTGGTACTCCTAAGTATGGACTTTGGTTCTCCAAGGGTATTGATTGTTCCTTGGTTGGCTATTCCGATTCCGACTTTACAGGTTGCAAATTGGATAGGAAAAGCACAAGTGGAACTTGTCATTTTTTTTCAAACTCCTTAGTTAGTTGGCATATCAAAAAACAAGTTTCAGTTGCTTTGTCAACGGCCGAGGCGGAATATGTTGCAGCCAGTAATTGTTGTGCTCAAATTTTGTGGCTCAAACAATAATTACACGACTATGATTTAAAACTTAATCATATTCCAATATTTTGTGATAACACAAGTGCCATCTGTTGTACCCCAAAATTTTCCCTCTCATTTCTCAAGGATTTTCTCACAGGATCTTCTATGACATCAAGTTTGCAGCACTGATACATCAATTTAGGCTTGGAATTGGCAAAAGGGCAAAATGGTCAATTGCATACTAGAAAGTCAAACTTTGACTTTTTGGTCAACATTACATTCCAAGGATCAAATTTCATCAAGACATTCAAAAATATGAAACTTGATCATCAAGAAATCAAGAAAGTCAAAAGTCAATGTGAAAGTTCAAACCCTTCAAGACTTAGAAATTTTTCTAAGTGTTTTTTATACGTGATAATCTCATTTCTTCATGCCAACTTTTCACCTTGATGCAAGATGATTAAAGAGAAGCTTCCAACATGAAAGTTGTAGATCTCCATGATATCTATAACATTTCTTTACACAACTTCTCCTAAACAGGCTTGGATTTCATGTTATAAATTCATGAAGTCATGACATTTTCATTTAAACACTTAGAGAAATTTTCAGCAGTTTTGGTCGGTTTTTATCCCAACTTCTTGCCCATTTTTCATCAAGTTCCAGTTTGATTTAACAAAAGTGGCCAACATGAAAGTTATAGAGGGTGTTTCAAGCTTTCCAAAACATCCAAGAGCATGAATTTATCTTATTTGAGTTAGGAGATACAAGGATCTGAAGTTGGACATTCATTCTTGATTTACAAGGCAGATTTATGATGAACAAGGAACAAGAATCTTAACCCATGCTGCATAATCTCCAATTTGCAGGCCTTGTGACTTGCAACTCTTACCATAATTTAATGCTTACACAAACTTTTGAGCTATGGTCCATTGGGTTTAAGCATTATTCAAGTGGTCTTTCTATTTTTGGCACAAAGGCACCATTGCCATTCTTGCAAAGTTCACTTTAATCATAAAGTCAATTTCTTGAGCCTCTAACTTGTTGTTCTAATCACACACAAATCAGAAGGGCGTGCTTAAAGTGTCCAACATCTCTATGCAACAAAGTACAAAGCATTGGAACTACAATCTTCAAGCTTGCTTCATGTACAATCTAACCTAGCCATAACATGTGATTAAAAATCTGAGTTTTCAAATCTCAAACCTTCTCTATAAATAGAGAGGTCAGTTGCAAGAGAAAGATGTTGAAAAAACAGGTTGGAAAAGAGTTAGAAAAATAGAGTGAACGGCCAGTAGTTTTATTGATAAACCTTCAAAAAAACCATAACATACCCTAAGACTTCCACTCTTGAGTTTTGAAGTCTAAACCTTAAAACCTCTCACACTTTGCATATTCCATATAAAAATCATCCAAACATTTCATACCACACAGAGGTTGTTTAATAACCTTCAACAAAAAGGAAAGTCTAGCAGCCTGTTGGAGCTTCCTTAAGGTTCATACAACATCTTGAAGGGCATTTGGACTCAAAACTTAAAGTGCAGTTTCAAGGTAAGTCATCTTTACCTTGCCTTTTCCATACATCAACTTTTCTGTTTATAGGATGTAGCAATCATTATTCTTGAAGTTAATCATTTATTTGTTGTTCCTGTTATTCATTCATATGTTAAAAACTAACTGATGTACGCAAAGAATGGTGTTTAAGGCAGTAAAATGCAGTATGTATCAACACATATCCACATGTGTCGACCCATCTTAGTGAAAATACAGGGTATGAGTCGACACATGACCCTCATGCATCGACCCATACTGAGTTTAGGTCACAAAACAGAAACTGGAAAGGACTATGAGTCGACACATACACATTTCATATCGATGCAAAAAGGTGTATGAGTCGGTACATCCCATTATGTGTCGACTCATACTGAACAGATTTCACTTTACAGGGGCAAGGAGAAGCTATGTGTCGATGCATAGCAGCATGGGTCGACACATAGCAGTTCAAAAGTGCATTTTTCCTTTATTTTGCACTGTTTTCACATTCTTTTTATTATCATTCGATATGGTTGTTATATTTTAGTTCCTACTTCACCCCCATTTCTAAATTGTACCCCCCATCCCCTTAAAGGGATGTAATAGCTTAGATTTTACTTTCCGCCTTTTACTTGCTTCTCATATATTGCTAGTAAATAAGTGTGTATGGCAAGATAAAAACAACAAAATAGACAATCCTAATCAAAGACAAAACGCATGCAAATAACACACTTGCACACAAGCATCCTTAGGGTTTCTTCACTTGGTTGCCTTATACAAAAATAGCCATGTTACGCATGCGAAGTATCTTGGCAAAACAAACAAATATAAGATCATAGTCCCTCGATGAAGCTATTCAAGGTTTCCTTACAAAATGATCTTGGTCCCTCAAAATGCTAAGATACTTTTCAAATATTGCTAATCATGGTTATACGATGACCCACGCCCGTCCCGTTAACATCCAAAGATAGGGTTGCTTACCAAATAAATGGTAAGGCAACAATGTCAAAGGAATAGAAAATGAACAAGAAAGACATTTGAGTAGGTAGTTTTCTCTTAATTACTTGCTCCATTTCAAAACAAATTATCCTTGCTATTTTCAAAACAAACACACACATTTCAAAACATCTTACAAAAATTGAAAACATTTTCAAAAAGACAAACATCTTTGTATACATCCTTACGAACGAGAATCATTACAAAGATTGCCTAAACAATGGCCTCTTTTACAAAATACTTTCAAAAAACTACACAAAGCACAATTTTAAACAAAAGCAAGTGATCTAGCAAGTAACTAAGAGCCCATGGAAGACCATGGATGAAAAAGGGTGTTAATACCTTCCCTTTTCATAATCTACCCCCCGAACTCAAGAAACAATCTCAAAGGTCTTTCCTGTGCTTTTTCACCTTTCCTTTTGGATAAAAGAAAAGTCGATGGCGACTCTTGCTAAAATCGCAACATTTGCAAAAACAAATGCAAAACCCTCAAGTCAGTTCTCCCACCGTATCACAGAACTGGCGACTCTGCTGGGGAAATTATAAAAGTGGGGTTACCTTAGGGTTTAGATCAAATTTATTTTCTTACATTGTTTGACTTGTTTGCTTTACATTATGGTTCTTTGTTTGGGTTTGAATCCTCTACCCGGATTTGGGAAACATTATAGGTAAATAGCAATACGTTGTGGAAACTGTGCGGGGTATACCGACATGTTCTAAGCAATAGCTATGTTAGTGTGACATATTTGTGGGTACCGGTAGCCTTTGAGTCAATCAAAGAGAATACGGGGCCACTGAGTGATGTCATGAAGCACTAATGAACTTCTAGAACCCTTTACTTGACCAACTTGGCCTTTTAGGATGTAGTGAGATGACCGGCTTTGGTGCAGTCCGAAGTTGGTAGATACTCGATACTACACTTATTGAGGGTTGGTTTCTTTGGATATTTAGGTCGCCATTAAAGAGGCTTGAGCTGAAACAATGACCAAGGAAATAATCCAGTGATATTGAGCTCCTTAGAACCCGGTTACTATTTTTAGGACAGGTTGACCCAACTAAACTTCAAGACGGTACTTACCTATGAAACCCCATGCAAGCCTAAACTAAGAACTTTGCTTGATTTATTTGTATATGCATGCTTGTACATAACATCATGGACATCATGAACATCATATGCATCCATTAACCATTTCAAGGATTTTGGAGATTCATCTTTGTTCTTGTTTTGTAGGATATGGATTCACTTCGTAGGAAAACTATCCAAATCAACCTTGTAAGAATTCCTCCACAACTCAAGGAGATAGATTCAAGGATCCCTAAGAAATCTCCATTCACCGAGAGACATGGTCGTCTACTCAACTTGGTCACCTCTAACATAGAGGAGGATATGATGAAAGTTCTCTTCCAATTCTTTGATCCTTTGCATCATTGTTTCACATTTCCCGACTATTAACTTGTGCCCACTTTGGAAGAATTTTCTCAACTCTTGAGAATTCCCATTCTCAATCAACTACCTTTCAACGGTAAGGAAAGAGATCCAAAGCCAGAGGAGATTGCTTAAGCTCTGCACTTGCACTCATCTGATGTCACAACCCATTGGGAAACTAGAAGTGGTATCAAAGGCTTCTTAGCAAAGTTCTTGTTTGAGAAGGCCCAAAGCTGTTGGAATTCCTTAGACTTGCAGGCTTTTGAGGAAATTGTGGCTCTCCTCATCTATGGGATGGTTCTGTTTCCCAATCCTGACCAACTCATAGATGTTAGCGCTGTTAAAATCTTCATGTCACGCAATTTGGTGCCTACATTGCTAGGGGATATCCTACACTCTTTTCAGACTCGCACAATGAGGAAAAGAGGTGTCCTTATGTGTTGCACTCCTCTCCTATCAAGATGGTTTATTTCTCATCTTCCCCAATCAGTCTTAAAGAATGAGCAAGGATTAAGGTTGTCACTAAGGTTAATGACGCTCAAACATTCAGTTATTCATTGGTGTTCCTGATCCAAAGAGAATGTTATCATTGTTGACCGTTGTGGGGAATTCCCTAATGTCCCTCTACTTGGCATTAGGGGAGGCATCACCTACAACCCATGCTTAGCTCTAAGACAGTTTGGTTATGCCCGAAGGGATGGCCCACATGATATGCTGATTCAAGGCTTGGTATTTGACTACGACAACAAAGATCAAGGTCTTCGCCAGAGATTCATCTGAGCTTGGAGGATGATAAACAAGGTAGATAGCAAGACTTTAGGACACAAGAATTCCATCCCTCTTGAGCCTTACTGTAATTCTGGCTGCAGATACTTAATGTCACGTTCAATGTTATGACACCGTATCTGACTTACTATATGACAGTAAATACAAAAGCAATAAAGAACACAGTCAATTGTTTACCCAGTTCAGTGTGAAACAACACCTACTCTGGGGGCTACCAAGCCAGGGAGGAAATCCACTATAAGAGATTTTAATTCAGGAATAAACCAACCAGTTTATCTCCTTCACTTAAGACCTACCCAATGCAATTCCAATCTAAGTACAACTTAAACCTGAGTTCCTACTCACTCCCCCTCAATCACAGCAGTGATACATAAACCAATTTGACTTAAGAATTGATGAAGACACTCTTCAAAAACAAACACTTGATTAAGCTTCACAGCTTTTTAATCAAGCAACACAATCACTCGTGCTTCACAGCTTTGAGTGATGTACACAACTAACTTGACTCTGCTTCACAGCTTTAGTCAAGGAACATTCAAACACTCTTGCTTCAAAGCTTAGAGTGCTACACAACCCTTACAATTAGAAACCTATTCCAAGGCACTTATCACAATGATAATTGCTTGGAGTACAATAATCAAATCTATACAGATTACAAATGATCTTCTAATCAATAATGAGCGATCCTTGAAAAACAGCAGCTCTGTTGAATATATAGCAGCTGCAACTTCAGTTAGGGTTTCCAAAAACCTAGGGTTAATTCCGTTTGACCTAAAGACCAGGTCACAGGACTTTATTAACCAGGTTAGGGTTGAGCTAGGTTACCCCTCAGAAAACACAGGATTCTGTTCAGGAAGGACTGAGTTATTTCCTGAAAAAACTCAGACTTATCCAATCCTACAATCCTGTTAGTTCAGAACAGGATGTCATAACATCTGTTATGACATCTGAGAAAACCTGTCTACTAATTTAGCAAAATGTGATCATTTTGCAAAATGCTCAGATACACACTTATAAACATCAGTATTTGAATTACAATATTTTTCTGCAAAGGTACCTAATGAGTCAGTACAAACTGAACTAGAATGTTATGACATCAGTCATGACATTCACACATACACTTGGGATTTACCAAAAATGCAAGCCAATACCTAAACACCTACAAACTCCCCCTTTGGCAGATTTTTGGCTAAAGACCCTAAACAATCAGAGATAGATAGCAGCAGAAATAAGTGACAGCAGAAAAATAGAATGTCAAGTACTAATTAAGTAAGTACCAAAATATTCTCCCCCTCTTTAGCCACAAATGGGCCAAAGATACATGTTCATAAAATTATACAGTTATCCAAAGCAAAATAATAAGAGCAGCAGCAGAAAATAACTGAATACACTTCCAAACTCCACCAGATATCAGCACCAACCAGCAGCCACACCAAACAGCAATCAACCTTCAAGCACTGTCATCAGACTCAGAGGAGCTAGTTTCTTCAATGTTGAGATGTCATTCAGCTTCTACACCTTCTTCCCTTCTGTTTTCTTCAGCTTCCTCCTTTTCTAGCCTGGAAATTAGAATTTCTAGGGTCCTTTTTCTAGCATCCAGCTCTTTGCAAGTTTCTTTTAAAACAGCTATGACATCTGATGTCTTGGACTGGGTCTTTACAGACGATGTCTCAGCTGATGTTATGACAATGTCTGGAGCATGAGATCCCTGAAACAGTTTGTAGTGCAGGCCAAGGGCAGGAGCTCTTTTGCAGACTGTATCTCTTGCCACAAGGATATCAGGGTATTGTGCAAGGATGATTCCACAAAGGAGGGAGGGAAAGGCAATTGGTCCTTTGACAGCATAACTGCCAGCATGCTTTAAAGTTTGTTCAAAGATGTACCTCCCATAGTCAAAAGCAGTCTTGGTTCCAACAGCATAGATAAATCTCCCCAATCCTGTGGAGATAGTTGATTTGTGATTTGTAGGCACCCAGTTGGCTGCACCTATTTTATGCAAGATGGCAAATTTCATGCTGAGTTTACTAGCATTCAGCTTCCCTTTCAAGGGCCAGCACTTTACTTGCCTGGCTGTGATGGTTAGACAAACTTCATTGTCAGTTGCCTCTAGATCAGGACAGTCCTTATTTGTTCTTCCAAGAAACTTGTTGATTTCTGATGGAGAGAACTTGACCCTTCTTCCTCTAACAAAAACACTTTCAAAGTCAGCTGACCTTCCATCAGCACAATCATTTGACAAGTTCACTACAAACTCCTTGACCAGATTTTCATAACATTTGTTAAACTTTATCACTGTCTTCATTAGCCCAGCATTCTTGATCAGGTCCATGATGTCTTTGCACTCCAAGGCATCATTGTTGAGTTCTCTCTCTAAGGCTATTCTCTTTAAGCAAACATACTTCCATCTGTTTGCATTGTCAGGATGATGAAAAGAGATGTTGTCTGTTGGCACTTCAGGCACTCTAGCAATCTTGCTGGAGGGGAGCTTCCTTCTGATGGGAGTTTCTTCAATATCAATCTCAAATTCTGATTCCTCATCAAAATCAGAAGTTTCAGGTTCTTTACTCTTCTTAGAGATTAGTTGTCTAGCAGTATGCACCTGGGCCTTCTTCCCTTTTGTCTGAATAATTTTCTCAGTCATGCCTTCAGCCTTGGATTTCTTAGCATCAGGTTTATCATTCTGACTACTCTTTCTTTTCATCAATCTCCTAGCTATGCTAGGGTTCACATTAGCAATCAGTTCATTATCTGAGTAATCTTCATCCACATCAATGATAGGTGGATCAGCAGCCTTTTCAGAGGGGTTCTGAATGTTGTCTTTTGGTGTCACAACATTCTCAGTGACATCTACATTTTCAGAAACTTCCACATTTGGACTTTCTGATTGATTTAAAGGGATAGAAATCCCCGGTACAGATTGGTTGCCACTCAGTATACTAGTAACCAGCCTAGCAATAGCTTGGTGAACTTGAACTGATCCTTCTCTATTAGGTACAGAAGACGAAGGATGAGAAGAATTACCAGAGGCTGTAGCTTGAGCTCTTCCTGCATGTCTGGTTCTGAGCTTTTTTACTCTGGCTGGGTCAGTTGCCATCTCCCTGAGAGGAGTGACCTCAAGAACTTCAGATTCTATGCATGTAGTGATTGCCCTAGAATCTTGGTCAGATGATGACGAAGATGAGGAAGACGAAGTCGCCATGGTTGAAGACGATGTCTGAGACATTTTGATTGACTTTGAGTAATGGTAGCAGTTTGAGAAAAATCTTTGATTGGGAGGAGGAAACAGGTTGCAAGGATGAGAGAGGTATGGGGTAAAAGGGAGTCTCTTCAACTTCTTAAAGCTTTTGAAGGAATTGTGAAAGAATATGATTAACCCACTAAATATAGACTTAATAAAATTAATCCCTTCAACCCTTGTTTTAAGCAAAATTAATTGCTATAATTTCTCATGTTGGTGAATACCCAACCTGCCCCTTAAATTTTCAAGTTTATTTCCAACAAGAGCCTTGGTAGAAGAATCAGTCAGCTGAAGCTTAGAGAAACTATGTTCCATTTTAAATGACTTCTTCTCTTCAAAGTCAATAGGGTTCAAGGAAATGTTGATTGTTTTCAGATTGTCACAACACAATGTCACAACATCTTGTGTAACATTGTACTCAGGGAGCATCTGTTTTGACCAGATGTTTTGAGAACAGAATTTATTAGACTTGTTATTTCCAACATCCTTGTCAAGATGACTTAAGGTTCTGACAACACATTCTTCTTCAAGTTTATTTGCCACATCACAGATATTATCAACCTGTAGTTTTGGAGTTCTTCTGACAGTTTCCATAGAAATAGCTCTTTTCATTCTTCTTAGATGAAGGAGACCAAGCTTATGCTGCCACAGTTTCATCTCTTTTTCTTCTTTGATGATTTGACACATAGTGGAGATATCAGTGTTCTCAGGCTGCCACACGTAACAGTTATCTTTGGATTTGATTCCTCTCATTACAACTTCTAGTTTTTCATTAATTACTAGACATTCAGATCTTGAGAAGTTGACCTTGAATCCTAGATCACATAATTGACTGATACTAATGAGATTAGCAGTCAACCCTTTTACCAGCAGTACTTTATTCAGACTTGGAACTCCAGGGCAGTCCAAATTACCAACTCCTTTGACTTCACCTTTAGCACCATCTCCAAAGGTCACAAAACTGGTGGTGTGAGGCATAACATTATTGAGGAGATTTTTGAATCCAGTCATGTGTCTGGAACATCCACTGTCAAAGTACCAATCTTCCTTTGCAGAGACCCTCAGGGAAGTGTGAGCTATCAGTGCAGTAGCCTTTTTCTTCCATTTAGGAGCATGAGGTACCTTTTTAGACTTAGGTTTGACACCTGAGTTCTGATTAGGATATCCATGTAGTCTGAAGCAGAAGGGCTTTATGTGACCATATCTCCCACAATGATGACATTTCCATCTTTGGTACCTTTTCTTCATATGTCTCTGTTCCTGATGTTGAGAGTTATGTTGAGACATCCGTTTTGACATTTGCTTACCAGTACCAGATTTCTTTGCTTCCATAAATCCTAGTCCAGATTTATTTCCCACATTTTGTCCAACCTGAAGGATCTCTTCCAATTTGTCTGTTCCATTGGTCAACATCTTGACAGATTTGGTCATTTGATTCAGTTGTGAGTTCAGCAATTGAACTTCTCCTTCTAGATGACTTATAGTTTCAAGATTTGCCCTTTTTTCAGCCTCCAGCTTTATAATGAGTTTTGATTGTTTCTCATTCTGCACACAGACTTCAGCACTTCTGATACACAATTTCTTGTAGGTATCAGCCAGTTCTTCAAATGTCACTTCTTCATCACTAGTGTCACTTTCAGAAGTACAAACACTGGTTAGGGCAGTAACTAGTTTGGCAGATTCTTCTTCAGAATTACTTTCTGAATCATAGTCAGACCAAGTAACAGTCATTCCTTTCTTTTGCTTCTTAAGAAAGGTAGGACATTCAGCTCGAATATGTCCATATCCTTCACATCCATGGCATTGAATACCTCTGCCTTGGTTTCCCTTATCTTCTGACCTTGGTCTTCTGCTGGAACTGTCAATGTCAGAGGGAATGTTATGAACATTAGACCTTGACTTTGGGTCCATTCTTTTGATGAGCCTGTTGAACTGTCTTCCAAGCATGGCAATAGCTTCTGATATGTTTTCTTCTTCATCCTCCTTGTATTCAACATCAGTGTTGGATACAAGTGCTATGCTTTTGTTCTTCTTGTCACCATTATCAGTGATCCCCATCTCAAAAGTCTGAAGAGACCCAATAAGTTCATCCACTTTCAACTTGCTAATGTCCTGGGCTTCCTCTATGGCAGTTACCTTCATTGCAAATCTTTTAGGCAAGGATCTGAGAATCTTCCTCACCAGTTTTTCTTCTGACATCTTTTCTCCCAGTGCTCTTGAGGTGTTGGCAATCTCCAAGATGTTCATGTGAAACTCATGAATGGTTTCATCTTCCATCATTTTTAGATTCTCAAATTTGGTAGTCAACATCTGAAGCCTTGACATTTTTACTTTGGAAGTGCCCTCATGAGTAGTTTTGAGAGTGTCCCAAACTTCCTTGGCTAGTTCATATTGATGTACTAGTCTGAAAATATTTCTATCAATTCCATTGAACAAGGCATTTAAAGCTTTTGAATTTCCCAGAGCTAACTCATCTTCTTCTTTACTCCAATCTTCCTCAGGCTTCAGACTGATTGTCCCATCTATCTCAGTTATGGTGGGATGAATCCATCCTTTGTCAGCAGCTCTCCAAGCCTTTTTGTCCAGAGATTTTAGGAAGGCAATCATACGAGGTTTCCAGTAGTCATAATTAGTTCCATCCAGAATGGGTGGTCTATTTCTAAAAACTCCTTCTTTGTCCATAGTGCCAGAAAGTGATATCCCTAGATCTCACCCAGTAATACAGGCAGGGTGCCTGCTCTGATGCCAATTGTAATTCTGGCTGCAGATACTCAATGTCACGTCCAATGTTATGACACCGTATCTGACTTACTATATGACAGTAAATACAAAAGCAATAAAGAACACAGTCAATTGTTTACCCAGTTCAGTGTGCAACAACACCTACTCTGGGGGCTACCAAGCCAGGGAGGAAATCCACTATAAGAGATTTTAATTCAGGAATAAACCAACCAGTTTATCTCCTTCACTTAAGACCTACCCAATGCAATTCCAATCTAAGTACAACTTAAACCTGAGTTCCTACTCACTCCCCCTCGATCACAGCAGTGATACATAAACCAATTTGACTTAAGAATTGATGAAGACACTCTTCAAAAACAAACACTTGATTAAGCTTCACAGCTTTTTAATCAAGCAACACAATCACTCGTGCTTCACAGCTTTGAGTGATGTACACAACTAACTTGACTCTGCTTCACAGCTTTAGTCAAGGAACATTCAAACACTCTTGCTTCAAAGCTTAGAGTGCTACACAACCCTTACAATTAGAAACCTATTCCAAGGCACTTATCACAATGATAATTTCTTGGAGTACAATAATCAAATCTATACAGATTACAAATGATCTTCTAATCAATAATGAGCGATCCTTGAAAAACAGCAGCTCTGTTGAATATATAGCAGCTACAACTTCAGTTAGGGTTTCCAAAAACCTAGGGTTAATTCCGTTTGACCTAAAGACCAGGTCACAGGACTTTATTAACCAGGTTAGGGTTGAGCTAGGTTACCCCTCAGAAAACGCAGGATTCTGTTCAGGAAGGACTGAGTTATTTCCTGAAAAAACTCAGACTTATCCAATCCTGCAATCCTGTTAGTTCAGAACAGGATGTCATAACATCTGTTATGACATCTGAGAAAACCTGTCTACTGATTTAGCAAAATGTGATCATTTTGCAAAATGCTCAGATACACACTTATAAACATCAGTATTTGAATTACAATATTTTTCTGCAAAGGTACCTAATGAGTCAGTACAAACTGAACTAGAATGTTATGACATCAGTCATGACATTCACACATACACTTGGGATTTACCAAAAATGCAAGCCAATACCTAAACACCTACACTTACGTCAAGTGGGTACGAACCTGCGCTCAAAGTCTTATGATGCCTTACCCTTCCATTCTCCCAGTGATTATTGGGCCTGTTAAGGAGGGAGAAGTTCCATACATTATCCTACATCCTGACATGCCCATATCACTTGAAGACCTACAAAGGGATTGGATACAGCTCAAAGGAGAGTGTGATACTTTCGAAGCCCAATTCTACGCAAGCGAGAAGAAGGTTTTGGAACTCACTCGGCTACTTCATGAGGAGCAGACTCTAAATACTTACATTGCACCAAAGAGGATGCACAACATCTTTTTATCTTAGAATTTTGTATTATTTTGCCCAAGGGGCATTGATGTACTTGAATTCTATCTTATTAATATAACGTGTGTTTCTTTTTGTTTAAAACGAATTTGAATTTTTAAAATCCTTGAAAGCATTGCATGAATACATATCATTCATCATAAACATAAACAGGTCTTTGCAACAAGTTTCCTCATCTCTCTACTGTTTATTTCAGTAAGATGGATCTCGAACAGACGGTCAAAGACCCTCAAGCTCAAAACACACAATTTCAACAGTTACTCATGACCTTAGCCGAGGGGCGGGAGGAGCTGAAGACTCTGCTAGCAAAAGAGAAAGAGAAAAAGAAGAAAGAGAAAAAGCTAGCTGGTGTGGTAATCATGGGCAGAAGGTTTCAGGGACAAGCCAGAAGGACCTTAGAATTTCCAGCAACATCTGATGAAGGGGAAAGAAAAGGAAAAGAAACGGAAGTTCCGTCAGACTCTGAAGAAGAGGAGGAAGAGGAGGACTACTCTGAATAACAATACCCTCCGGCTGATGATAAGTACAGACACCTGGAAGAGCGTTTAACCGCTATGGAAATACAGAGAGTATCGGGGCTAGATTTTGAGGAATTGGGGTTAGTGTCAGGAATTGTGATCCCACCAAAGTTTAAAGTGCCATTATTTGCGAAATATGATGGGTGTCTTGTCCTAAAATGCACCTCCGATCATATGTCAGAAAGATTCAGCCGCACTCTGCCGACAAAGACTTGTGGGTCCATTTCTTCCAAGATAGTTTATCCAGAATGCAACTTGATTGGTTTTACCAATTGGAAAGGGCCGACGTCCACAATTGGGAAGACCTGGCCGCAGCTTTCTATAAACAATATCAGTATAATGCCGATTTGGCACCTACCCGTACTCAACTTCAGATTATGGCTATGGTTTCAAATGAGGGTTTCAAAGAGTACGCGCAAAAGTGGAGACATCTAGCCAGAAGAGTGCAACCCCTCTGTCTGAAAGGGATTTGGTGGACATGTTCTTGGGAACTCTATCGGGCCCTTTCTTTAATCATCTGATTGGGAGTTCATCTACTGGGTTTACTGAGCTAATATTAACCGGTGAAAGGGTGGAAGCTGGTATAAGAAGTGGGAAGATTCAGAAAGATTCATATGCCTCTACAGCCGTGAAAAAACCCTTCACTGGGAAGAAGGAGGTATCTGTTGTGTATCCACAAAGAAACCAAGGGAGAGCTGAGCGTCGTCCAATGGTGGGGGCCGTTATAATCCCAAAATCTGCATTTGATCAACCAAGGAGTAACCAATCAAGGGTGGAAAGGCCAGTTCGGCAATTCACCAGACTTAATATGACTCTAGCCCAGATTTTACCACATCTTCTGAAATCTAACTTGGAAACTGTGAAGGAGGCTCCAAAGAATCCCAACATGACGTCCCCTCATTATCATCCAAATGCCAGATGTGCATACCATTTTGAAAGTCCAGGGCACGACACCAACAATTGTTGGGCATTAAAAAACAAGATTCAAGACCTCGTAGATGCCAAAGAAGTTGAGTTTGATGCACCAGAGAAACCAAATGCCATTTCCGCTCCAATGCCTAAGCATGGTCACAATGCCAATTCTATCGAAGAAGATTTGTTTGTTGCTACAGTAGATGAACTCTTGACTCCGCTCCCGATCATCAAATTGAACTTGTTGAAAGCTAGGATATTCCCAGGTTGTGATAAAGACTGTCGTATTTGCTTATCCTCCTCAATTGATTTCCCTCTGTTGAAGACAGGTATCCAACGCCTGATTGATAACCAAGAAATTCTATTTGAGAATGCTCCCATGTTACCTATTCCTGTTAAAGAAGTTTCGATCATAACCATCTCCGTCAATCCTTCCAGGGCTCCTAAAAGACCCGTTAGGATTACATCTGCTCCAAGGACTACTCCACTTAAGATTACAATGCCCGGGCCGGTCCCGTACGAATCAGATAAAACAGTACCATGGAATTACGGTGGAGAAATCTACTACCATGGTATTAAACAAGATGGGTTGACCACCGAAGAAGAGAGCTCCAAAGAAGACAATTCCGACATTAGCAATATTTCCGGAACTAGCAAGATTACCCGTAGTGGTAGAATCTTCTCTCTAGAGATTGCCCCTCCAAAGGCAGTTTTTAGACCCGTGGCTATTCTGAAGATTACCTTTGTACCAGTGATCATACCTGCAAGCGTACCTACCAACAAAGACAACAATATAATCCCTATCCCTACCAATACTTCCACTGCTGAGAATAAAGGAAAAAGCATTCAAGAAGAGCCTGTCCGGACGAAGGCTCAATCACTAGCTATCCCCGAAACATCCAAGAAGGAGATGGAAGAAATCCTGAGGATAATAAAGAAGAGTGACTATGATGTGGTTGAACAGTTGGGGAAAACTCCCTCCAAGATATCCATGCTAGCCTTGCTACTGTGCTCTGAGGCACATGCGAAGGCTCTGGTAAAAAAATTTGAAGACAGCACATGTGCCACAAGAGACGTCTGCTAACCAATTCCAGGATTGTGTGGCCAGTTTGACAGCTGATAATGGCCTAGGCTTCTCCGATGCTGATTTGACACCCAGAGGGAGAAAACACAACGAGGCATTACATGTCTCTGTGGAGTGTAGAGGAACGACTCTGGCCCATGTCTTGGTAGACACTGGTTCGTCTTTGAATGTCTTACCAAAGAAAGCTCTTGACAGATTGGATTGTGAAGGGCTGACATTAAAACCCAGTAACATAGTGGTGAGAGCATTTGATGGTTCGAAGAGGATTGTCCACGGGGAGGTGGACATCCCAATAAAGGTGGGAACTCATATTTTCAACTTAACCTTCTATGTGATGGACATCCGTCCTTCTTATTCCTGTCTATTAGGACGCCCCTGGATTCATAATGGCGGTGATGTCACTTCCATGCTACACCAGATGTTGAAGTACCCGGTCCAAGGAAAGATCATAATTGTCCATGGAGAAGAGGAGTACATGATTAGTCATCTAAATTCCTTCCAATATGTGGAGTTGGATGGCGAGTTCATTGAAACCCCTTTCCAACATTTTGAAGGGGTCTCTCAGGAAGTAGCCGAAACCAAGGCGGTATCCTCGATTCCTAAGATCACAAGACCTCCACTTCATATGTCATCTCTAAAGGATGCAAAGGCAGTAGTGGAAGAGGGTGGATGCACCATCTGGGGGCAGCTTCCAGACATTCCATACAAATCAGACAAGTTTGGCTTGGGGTTTACTTCAACTGCTCAGAAGACTGTGTGTCGTGCCCGTGCTGGAGTGCCACCTTTGAAGATTAGTAACAGAGAGGTCAACGCATTGGAAGATGTTGAAGAAGATGGCAGCTTGGAAGATTGGATATTTCCTACTGTCAATGGAGGACTTCGCAATTGGGAAGCCATAGATTTTGTTCCAATAATTTTCATCTCTCAGTAATTTATCTTTTACATTCCTGTTGGACTTGTAATATTCACAAACAATTCGCACTTTAAAAACCTTGTGTCTTACCCGAGGCACAATGGTCCATTTGTAAGGGTTTTTATTTCATCTTCATATGACATTCAATGAATCATGGACGCTTTTTCACATGCAAACCTTTTGTGCTCATTGTCTTTCTTTTACATTTTTATTGTTTAAAGGTGGCTATACCCTTACACACACCCACACTCACAAATGTAGGTACCCCTCCATTCCGGATCCCATGGGTAACAATATTGCTATAGCCTTCAGTGACTCTGAAGATCTGATCTACCAAGCTAAATATGAAGGTGAGGAAGATTGTGAGGTGCCAGGGGAATTGGCCAGACTACTACGATAAGAGGAAAGAGCTATTCAGCCTCATGAGGAACCGTTGGATACAATCAACTTGGGTACCGAGGAAGATAAAAAGGAAATTAAAGTGGGTGTCAACCTAAAGCCGAGTGTTAAGGAGCGTCTAATTCAGCTATTGCATGATTATGTTGAGATCTTTGCCTGGTCATACGAAGACATACCGGGACTCGATACAAACATTATGGTACATCGTCTACCCACAAGAGAAGATTGTCCACCAGTGAAACAAAAATTATGCCGCATGAGACTTGACATGTCAGAGAAGATCAAAGCAGAAGTTATGAAACAGTTCAATGCTGGATTTCTGGCCGTCACTTCTTATCCTCAATGGGTAGCCAACATTGTTCCCGTGCCTAAAAAGGACGGAAAAGTAAGAATGTGCGTGGATTATAGAGATTTAAACAGGGCTAGCCCTAAAGATGATTTTCCACTTCCCCACATTGACATCCTGGTTGACAATACAGCCCAGCACAAAGTATTTTCCTTCATGGATGGATTCTCAGGTTATAACCAGATCAAAATGGCACCTGAGGACATGGAGAAAACTACATTTGTCACACAGTGGGGCATGTTCTGCTACAAAGTGATGCCATTCGGACTGAAGAATGTCGGGGCAACCTATCAACGCGCCATGGTAGCTTTGTTTCATGATATGATACATCATGAGATAGAGGTCTACGTAGATGACATGATAGCCCGATCACAAACTGAAGAGGAACACCTTCATCACTTGCAAAAGTTGTTTGTGAGGTTGAAGGAGTACAAGTTAAGATTGAATCCAAACAAGTGTACATTCGGAGTCCGGTCCAGTAAACTCCTGGGTTTCATCGTCAGCAACAAAGGCATTGAGGTGGATCCTGCCAAAGTCAAAGTGATACAAGAAATTCCTGCTGCTCTTACTGAGAAGGAAGTCTGAGGATTCTTGGGACGCCTGAACTATATTGCCAGATTCATTTCTCACTTGACAGCTACTTGTGAGCCAATCTTTAAACTGTTGAAGAAAGATCAAGTAGTTAGATGGAACGACGAATTCCAGATTTCTTTTGACAAGATCAAGGAGTATTTACAAGAGCCTCATATTTTGATGCTTCCAGTCGAAGGGAGACCATTGATCATGTATCTGACCGTTTTAGAGAACTCAATGGGGTGTGTATTGGGGCAGCATGACGAGTCTGGCCGAAAAGAGCACGCTATTTACTACCTGAGCAAAAAGTTTACCGACTGTGAAACCAGATATTCACTGCTCGAGAAAACTTGTTGTGCTCTGGTATGGGCTGCTCGCCGGCTAAGACAGTATATGTTGACTCATACCACTTTGCTGATATCTAAGATGGATCCGATGAAGTACATCTTCGAAAAGCCTGTTTTGTCTGGAAGAATAGATAGATGGCATATGATCTTAATAGAATATGACATGCAATACACTACCCAGAAAGCTATAAAAGGTAGTGTGCTAGCTGATCATCTTGCTCATCAAGCTGTAGAAGATTATCAGTCCATGAGGTTTGAATTCCCGGATGAAGACATCATGATATTAGACAATTGTGAAGAAATCAGACCATATGACGGACCTGGACAAGGATCCCGATGGACCCTGTTCTTTGATGGGGCATCCAATGCACTTGGTAATGGTATCGGCGTTGTACTCATATCTCCGGAAGGATGCCATACTCCTTTTACTGCCAGACTTTGCTTCCACGGTACGAACAACATGGCAAAATACGAAGCATGCATCTTTGGTCTCAAGGCTGCCATAGACTTGGGAATCAAATCCGTAGATGTGTTCGAAGATTCAGCTTTGGTCATCATTCAGATCAAAGGAGAATGGGACACTAAGCATCCAAACCTTATCCCTCACAAAGAATATGTTTTGACATTGTTACCACATTTTGAGCAGATTACCTTCGAGCATTTCCCACGAGAAGAAAATCAGCTAGCAGATGCTCTAGACACAATGTCATCTATGTTTAAACTTAATTGGGATAACGAGGCTCCCCAGATCACCATTGAACGAATGGACGAACCAGCACACTGTCACGAGATTAATACCGAAGAAGTAGTGGAGCAGCCTTGGTTTCATGAAGTCAAAAGGTATCTTGAGGCTCAAGAATATCCAGAAGGAGCTTCAATCAATGATAAAAAGTTCTTAAGGAGACTCTCTGCTAAGTTCTTCCTAAGTAATGGCATCCTGTACAAACGTAATCATGATTCTATTCTGCTCCGTTGTATGGATAAGATTGAAGCTGAAAAGATCATGGATAAATTACATGAAGGTACCTTTGGCACTCACTCTAGTGGGCATACGATGGCGAAGAAAATCCTACGGGTATGCTATTATTGGTCTACCATGGAAGCAGACTGCTATCAACACTCCTGGACCTGTCATAAGTGTCAAATCTATGCAGACAAGGTGCACGTGCCTCTGGTTCCTCTAAATGTCTTAACAGCTCCTTGGCCCTTTGCTATGTGGGGAATCGATATGATTGGGGAGATCAAGCATACAGCCTCCAATGGACACCGCTTCATTCTAGTGGCCATTGACTATTTCACAAAGTGGGTCGAAGCAGCTTCCTTCGCATCCGTTACTAAGAATGTTGTTGCCCGCTTCATCAAGCAGAATCTTATTTGCCGGTACGGTATCCCAGAAAGGATCATCACTGACAATGGTACAAACCTTAACAATACTATGATCACCGCCTTGTGCGAGCAGTTCAAGATTCAGCATCCCAATTCATCCCCCTATCGGCCAAATATGAATGGTGTCGTCGAAGCTGCAAATAAAAACATTAAAAAGATCATACAAAAAATGACAGTCACCTACAAGGACTGGCATGAGATGCTACCGTTTTCTCTCCACGGGTACCGTACCACGGCTCTCACGTCAACTGGGGCAACACCATATTCCTTAGTTTATGGCATGGAGGCTGTCTTGCCTATTGAAGTTCAAATCCCCTCTTTGAGAATTATGAAAGATGCAGGTTTGAGTGAGGACGATTGGATCCAGACCCGGCTTGATCAACTGAACTTAATTGATGAAAAAAGACTTACTGCTGTTTGCCATGGTCAAATGTATCAAAAACGAATGATCAAGGCCTTCAACAAGAAAGTCGGACGCCAAGTATATCAAGTTGGGGATTTAGTGATCAAGCGCATTATCTTGCCACAAAGTGATCCCAGGGGCAAATAGACTCCTACCTATGAGGGACCATTTGTAATCAAGAACATCTTCTCCGGTGGAGCAATGATCTTAACCACCATGGACGGCGACGATTTTCCACACCCTGCAAACGCAGACATGGTTAAAAGATACTACACATAAGAGACCCGCTAGGTTGACACACCTAGGAAAAACAAGGGCATCCCGGCGAACCAAAAGGTTCGGGCAAAAATTAGGGATGAAATTAAAAAAAATATGTACATCCGGCAAGTTGAAAACCCGAAAGGGCGACTTGGGCAAAAAAGGGTTTCCCGGTGGATTGAAAACTCGAAAGGGCGGTCCAGGCAAAAGTTAGGGAATTAAAGCGTATGACTATGTCTCGTCGGATCACTTTGAGGACAATCTATTTACTAACAAACTCGGAGTTTTGATCGATTCAATCATCTTCAGACGAAGCAATGGATAGACAAGATATTCGGAGATACGGAGGCTATAGCAGAATGGGAACCCCATGGGATTATCACACATAGTTGTCTTTCTTTGTATAAAAATTTTCTTACTTTTATGACACCATCCTCTTACTAGGATGTCTGTCTCCTTTGTACAAAATACTTACTCAAAGTGAATACAAAGATATCTCTTTAAAGTAAAGAAAACTATTTGTCCTTTTCTTTTACACTTGTGTTTTATTTGCAAAAACGTCCAATGATTCATTAATGAACATATGCATTTGAACATAATTACTGTTTACAAATAGACAAATTGGAAAAGAACAATTACTGACAGGTTGAAAGAATAGGGAAACGTCTTTAGGCTATTCCATGAGCAATCCCTACAGTACGTCATTAAGATCCCCAATGGAGCTGAAACTTCAAACTATTAATTCCCAGTGGAAACCATCCAGTTTCTCCAAATTCCCCAGCAAGTTATCGTGAAACCTGAAAACCAACCTGACAACAACTAACTTTTGTTTCTCCCTGACCTAGGATAACTCCCCGGTAGAGGGGAAGACGAACGAAACTCCTGAACTTTTTCCAAACAGGAATAAGATTTTTTCCCCCACAGAGTTTTCATTACTCCCCGACAGAACAAAGATTCCCATTTGTTAAATCCCCAGTAGAAGTCATCAAAATTCCCTGGATTCCCAAGCAGATTCCTCAAGCAGTATGTGGCATTGCTCACAACAAATTTTTTGTCAATACTCCAACTTCAAGACATGAAAAATCCACATATCCTCAACAACAGTCAAGGATTTATTTTCCTCAGTAATATAGCAAATTAGCTTACATGCGCATACATTACATCCATATATCATAAACATTGATAAAACACATATATTGTGTCATACATTTCATGCAACATAACTTTGTGTTTCAATTAACATTTTACCCTTTTCAGGATAAGATTAACAGCTACTGTTAAACAAAGTACAATCAGATACAGTACGGATACGCTCCAGAAACGGAAGCCATTTTGTTAATCATTCAGATTCAAGTTCAGAAACGCTCCAGACACGGAAGCCATTTTGTTACTCATTCAGATATAGTGCAGATACGCTCCATACACGGGTGCCATTCTGACACTTATTCAATTTTCAAGTTCATGATACAGTCCGGATTTGCTCTAGATACGGAAGCCATTCTGTTACTCTTTCAGATTCAAGTCCAGATACAGTTCGGATACGCTCCAGACGCGGATGCCATTCCGATATTCATTCCGACTTCGGATACAGTACAGATATGCTCCAGATACGGAAGCCATTCTGTTACTCATTCAGATTCAAGTCCAGATACAGTTCGGATATGCTCCAGACGCGGATTCTATTTCGGTATTCATTCAGAATTCGGATACATTACGGATACGCTCCAGACACGGAAGCCATTCTGTTACTCATTCAGATTCAAGTTCAGATACGCTCCAGACAAGGTTGCTATTCTGTTACTTATTCAGATTTCAAGTTCAGATACAGTCCAGATACGCTCCAGACACGGAAGCCATTCTGTTACTCATTTAGATTCAAGTTCAGATACGCTCCAGACACGGATGTCATCCTAATACTCATTCAGATTTCCAAAATTTAGATACGCTCCAGACACGGATTCCATTCTGATACTTATTCGGATTCAGTCTCCAGATACAGCTCAGATACGTTCCAGATACGGACACCATTTTGATACTTATTCTTCTGACTTACAACTTACAACACTCAAACACTCTTGGATGGCATCTACAAGCCCATCCCTAACAAGATTCTATCACCTCTCCAAATGGCATCTTTAAGCCCGTTCCTTCAACCGCGCGTCACCGAGTGCAAATTTCTGGGCACTCTAGTGTCCAATCATTCTCTCACCTTCGCGTCACAAATGGAAAAACTCGCCAATCTAACTCTTCAAGTTTAAGAAGATTGAACAAGGGCAGTTGTTGTACCCCAAAATTTTCCCTCTCATTTCTCAAGGATTTTCTCACAAGATTTTATATGACATCAAGTTTGCAGCACTGATACATCAATTTAGGCTTTGAATTGGCAAAAGGGCAAAATGGTCAATTGCATACTAGAAAGTCAAACTTTGACTTTTTGGTCAACATTACATTCCAAGGATTAAATTTCATCAAGATATTCAAAAATATGAAACTTGATCATCAAGAAATCAAGAAAGTCAAAAGTCAATGTGAAAGTTAAAACCCTTCAAGACTTAGAAATTTTTCTAAGTGTTTTTTATACGTGATAATCTCATTTCTTCATGCCAACTTTTCACCTTGATGCAAGATGATTCAAGAGTAGCTTCCAACATGAAAGTTGTAGATCTCCATCATATCTATAACATTTCTTTACACAACTTCTCCTAAACAGACTTGGATTTCAAGTTATAAATTCATGAAGTCATGACATTTTCATTTAAACACTTAGAGAAATTTTCAGCAGCTTTGGTTAGGTTTTTATCCCAACTTCTTGCCCATTTTTCATCAAGTTCCAGTTTGATTTAACAAAAGTGGCCAACATGAAAGTTATAGAGGGTGTTTCAAGCTTTCCAAAACATCCAAGAGCATGAATTTATCTTATTTGAGTTAGGAGATACAAGGATCTGAAGTTGGACATTCATTCTTGGTTTACAAGGCAGATTTGTGATGAACAAGGAACAAGAATATTAACCCATGATGCATAATCTCCAATTTGCAGGACTTATGACTTGCAACTCTTACCATAATTTAATGCTTACACAAACTTTTGAGCTATGGTCCATTGGGTTTAAGCATTATTCAAGTGATCTTTCTATTTTTGGCACAAAGGCACCATTATCATTCTTGCAAAGTTCACTTTAATCATAAAATCAATTTCTTGAGCCTCTAACTTGTTGTTCTAATCACACACAAATCAGAAGGGCATGCTTAAAGTGTCCAACATCTCTATGCAATAAAGTACAAAGCATTGGAACTACAATCTTCAAGCTTGCTTCTTGTACAATCTAACCTAGCCATAACATGTGACTAAAAATATGAGTTTTCAAATCTCAAACCTTCTCTATAAATAGAGAGGCCAGTTACAAGAGAAAGAGGTTGAAAAAACAGGTTGGAAAAGAGTTATAAAAATAGAGTGAACGGCCAGTAGTTTTATTGATAAACCTTCAAAAAAGCCATAACAGACCCTAAGACTTCCACTCTTGAGTTTTGAAGTCTAAACCTTAAAACCTCTCACACTTTGCATATTCCATCTAAAAACCATCCAATCATTTCATACCACACAGAGGTTGTTTAATAACCTTCAACAAAAAGGAAAGTCTAGCAGCCTGTTGGAGCTTCCTTAAGGTTCATACAACATATTGAAGGGCATTTGGACTCAAAACTTAAAGTGCAGTTTCAAGGTAAGTCATCTTTACCTTGCCTTTTCCATACATCAACTTTTCTGTTTATAGGATGTAGGAATCATTATTCTTGAAGTTAATCATTTATTTGTTGTTCCTGTTATTCATTCATATGTTAAAAACTAACTGATGTATGCAAAGAATGGTGTTTAAGGAAGAAAAATGTAGTATGTATCGACACATATCCACATGTGTCGACCCATCTTAGTGAAAATACTGGGTATGAGTCGACACATGACCCTCATGCATCGACCCATACTGAGTTCAGGTCATAAAACAGAAATTGGAAAGGACTATGAGTCGACACATACGCATTTCGCGTCGATGCAAAAAGGTGTATGAGTCGATACATCCCATTATGTGTCGACTCATACTGAACAGATTTCACTTTACAGGGGCAAGGAGAAGTTATGTGTCGATGCATAGCAGCATGGGTCGACACATAGCAGTTCAAAAGTGCATTTTTCCTTTATTTTGCACTGTTTTCACATTCTTTTTATTATCATTCGATATGGTTGTAATATTTTAGTTCCTACTTCACCCCTATTTCTAAATTATACCCCCATCCCCTTAAAGGGATGTAATAGCTTAGATTTTACTTTCCGCCTTTTACTTGCTTCTCATATATTGCTAGTAAATAAGTGTGTATGGAAAGATAAAAACAACAAAATAGACAATCCTAATAAAAGACAAAATGCATGCAAATAACACACTTGCACACAAGCATCCTTAGGGTTTCTCCACTTGGTTTCCTTATACAAAAATAGCCATGTTACGCATGCGAAGTATCTTGGCAAAACAAACAAATATAAGATCATAGTCCCTCGATGACGCTATTCAAGGTTGCCTTACAAAATGATCTTGGTCCCTCAAAATGCTAAGATACTTTGCAAATATTGCTAATCATGGTTATACGATGACCCACGCCCGTCCCGTTAACATCCAAAGATAGGGTTGCTTACCAAATCAATGGTAAGGCAACAATGTCAAAGGAATAGAAAATGAACAAGAAAGACATTTGAGTAGGTAGTTTGCTCTTAATTACTTTCTCCATTTCAAAACAAATTATCCTTGCTATTTTCAAAACAAACACACACATTTAAAAACATCTTACAAAAATTGAAAACATTTTAAAAAATACAAACATCTTTGTATACATCCTTACGAACGAGAATCATTACAAAGATTTCCTAAACAATGGCCTCTTTTACAAAATACTTTCAAAAAACCACACAAAGAACAATTTCAAACAAAAGCAAGTGATCTAGCAAGTAACTAAGAGCCCATGGAAAACCATAGATGAAAAAGGGTGCTAATACCTTCCCTTTTCATAATCTACCCCCCAAACTCAAGAAACAATCTCAAAGGTCTTTCCTGGGCTTTTTCACCTTTACTTTTGGATAAAAGAAAAGTTGGTGGCGACTCTTGCTAAAACCGCAACATTTGCGAAAACAAACGCAAAACCCTCAAGTCAGTTCTCCCACCGTATCACACCATCAATCTAACCAAAAATCCAGTTCTACACTCGCGCACAAAAGGTGAAGTCGTGTTTGAGCACGTTGATAACAAAAATCAACTTGCCGATATTTTTACAAAACCACTTGCGACCGAACCATTATTTCACATTCGTAGGGAACTCGATGTCCTTGATATTTCGGATAGATTGCAACTCAAATGAGTTTCATTTCCTTTATTTATCTTTGTGTATCTATGATTCGTGAATATCATCTTGGGCTGGCGACATGTGAGGGCATCGCGTCATTCAAATACGTTCGGTAATATCCTTCCTACTCTTTCTCATTAGTGATCATTTTTCTTAAATATTGGTGCTATGAAATAATTAAATGCTTTTTGTGTTATTGCTTTTGTGCATGCGTAATTATTTACTATGTTCAATTAATGTCTACAAAACCTACATGCCATGAAATACAAGAAATTTCAAAACTTTGCATACATGAGCCGACCTAAAATTCTGGTTGGTCAGCGCACGCCTGATTGAGAAACTCATTTACACCTATGTTACTGGAATGTGTCGACGCATCCCTGCATAGGTCGATGCGTCGCGGTTTGGTAGACCATCATACCCTAGTTTATATTATATGGCTCAAATTCCATGCATCCTTTTGATGTGTTATTATTCCCTCATCTGGCCTCCCTCTCAAAATTTCAAAACCCTAAAAACCCACTGTGTCACTTCAACTCCAAATCTCTCCAAACCTTTATCCATGGCTTCTAGGGCAACAAAGAAAAGGAGTATCAGAGTTAGCTCTTCAAGTCAAACTCAGGTTACTCCTCTGTCATTTCTTCCTTCTGATCTCACTGAAAAATATGGTGAAAAGTTTGCTAGAAGAAGGTTGGTTAGGCAATTATGTGCCTTCTGTAACACTCTCAAACGCCTGCATATCTCAGATGTGGTGGAATTGTTGGACCATCAAAAGGTGTTTCCATTCCTTGAGTTGGATGGAGACTACAACGAGGAACTCGTCAAGGTATTCTATACGGGTATACAAGGTAAATTCTCTGATCATCAATTTTCATACTGAATCGTTGATAAGGTTTTCAAAGTAGATAATGAAATTTGGAAAACTTTTGAGTTGTTCCCTTTTGACATTGATACTGTTAACATCACTGACACTAAGCTTCCTACAGACTATGACTTCAAACATGCCTTGAACTCCATGTTAAAATGACCATATCCTGAGAATTTTGTGCAAAGTATTGCTTTTCCAAAAACTGTCACAACAGGTCAATTGGTTCCTTTGGCTCGAATTATGCAATGGATTGTGTCAAGAATAATTCGCCCCAAAAAGGGTGGGTTGTTCCGTATTGATCAACCTGAGGTTATGTTAATTTGGGAAATTCTGAACAAAATTAAGATAAATTGGCCGTATTACATCACTAGCCGATTATTTGCATTAAGGGATTCCCCTAGAGGATCTGCCTTGGGGTATCCATCATTCATTCATGGAATTCTTAGTCAAGCAAAGCTTGATCTTACTGGTATTTCACTTACACCTATTATGCCAGATTCAGATTTTACCTCCAAAAATCTCGCACTTATGGGTCATCAATGGAATCCCCAGATTGGTAAGTACAAGTACTTTGTGAAGTCTAACTCGGTAATGGTTCAAAATAAAGATGTTGGACAGGATGATGAAATAGAAGATGTTGAGGGCGATGAAGTTGATACTGAGAATCTAGAAAGTGCTGAAGAGGAGGAAGAAACCGACAACGGAAATGATGACCATGAGCCTCATAGATCCTATGATGAAGTGATGCGCAAACTTGAGGAAATGCACGTCCACCATCATAAAGACTTGGCATTAGAAACTGAACGAATTAACAATCTTGCTGGAATAGTCAACCTTCAAAACACTCAGTTCAATGATTATGCTAGCCTCCAAGACCACCGATATAACACTCTTCATGAAATGATGGTAACACAAAACTCAAACCTGGCAAACTTTCGGCTTTCATGGCTCGCTTTCCATCAAACCAACCACAAGACAATGAGGAACAACAACATTAGTCAATTCTTGGAACTTTATTTCTTGCTCATTATGCTTATGTTTTCTTGGTTTTTTATTACACTTCTTTACTTCCCGTACTACTTTGTGTTTTATTTTGGGTTTGTAACTATGAACATCGTATTGTTTTACTTTATTGGTTATTGCTTCTATTTTCGTTTGCACTTACTTCATATTGTGTGTATGTTAGTTTGTGCTCTTTTTGAAAAGTTGCAAAATAATGGTCACTCTATGTTTTTGGTTCTCTTAATCCATGTCCTTGTTTCTTTTTGATGTTGTCATAGGGAGAGAAGCAAAGGAATACATCCACAACAGAAATATGCAATATCTCAGGGGGATGATAATTGGATGATTTGCAAGACGAATCATATTTACTATTTTTGCCATCATCAAAAAGGGGGAGTATGTGAGGGCAAAAGTGAAAGAACTGAGTTTTAATGATTGTCAAAAACCTATCTGTGAAAATATATCTTGCTTCAAACATGTGCAAGTGAGAAACATCAAAAACAAGCATTTATCTCAAAACAGAATGCATGAGCCGGCTCATGGGTCCTTAGTTCGGCTCATGTGAAGAATATTTTGGCTTGGAAACGTCTGGGAAGGCGCACGCCTACTCTATTTGTCGATGCATGGTTCAGGGAGAACATGAGTCGGCGCATCAAGGAAAGAGTCGGCGCATGACTGAAGGAGTTTCAACATCTCTCGCTCGGGAAGGCGCGCGCCTTCTCTATGCATCGATGCATAGTTTTAGGAAAACATGAGCCGGCGCATCAAAACAATGAGTCTGCGCATGACTGAAGGAATTTCAACATCTCTCTAGCTTGGGAAGGTGCATGCCTTCTGTATATCCTGCATGAGTCAATGCATCTCTAAATTGTCTCATTTTTTCAGCTATGCTGTTACATCATGGGAATGACCTATAAATATTGTGTTGGCCTCTGTTTTACATACAACAAGAAAAAGTGAAAGATATACACAAGAGTTCTCTTCATCTTCAACCTCTCATCAATTATCAACAACTACACACAATCATTTTTGTTGATCAAGTTCTTGGGTCTGTGTTGATAACGTTCGAATTGAAAGTGCAATTTTAGATTTGGGTAGAGATCTTTGTGGGTTTTTTCTTGAATAAAACCATTGGGGTTTTGTCCTCCAAAATTGGGGGTTTTTATCATAAATCTTTGCTTCATTGAATTCAGCCGAGCTAAGGGATTGGAAGACCGTGGAGTGTTCAATCGGGTAGCGGTAACCGGAGGATTGTGAAGAAGGATTTGGGGCCAAATTTTCTTGAGTACAAAATCATTCAAAGTAGAAGGAGTGTTTGTTCAAGATTTGGCATACTTGATTCATCTGGAATCAAGGGAAGAGGAGTGCAACATATAAGATTCATCAAGTGATTTTGAATTGTGGTGATTGTATCTTCTCTTACAAACTTTGCAAAATTAATTTCATATCCTAATTCTAGATTCTAGAATTGGGGGCAGAGTATCCCATGCGAGGACGACAGGGTGAACTGCCTTAACAAATACCATGTCCATTTTAGTTTTCTGCATTTGATTTTTATCTTCTTAAATTTGTGAGTTATCAACTTTCTCATTCATACAAGATAACTGTAGTGATAAACTAAAATTTAAAACTCACA
Source organism: Vicia faba (assembly GCA_948472305.1). NCBI lineage: Eukaryota > Viridiplantae > Streptophyta > Magnoliopsida > Fabales > Fabaceae > Vicia > Vicia faba. The sequence goes on from OX451737.1 coordinate 209,960,285, forward strand.
TAGCATTCATTCGAATTGTTATAATCACTACAATTTGAGTATAACCAAACCTTGTGTAGTACGTACACCAAGTGTTTGATGAATTTACAACTCACAAATTTGCTTTATCTTCTCCACAACAAATTGGTAATAACTTACACCTTGTTAAACTTGCTAAAGCGATTCATCATATTCTTTTTTGATTGTGATTCTATTCTCATCATTTTCATCAAGTTGGTTCGCATATCCGATCTTCCAATACGTAAAGTTTAGACGATCAGATTCGGGGTTGTTGCTCTCTGATAAAAACAATTTTACAAAACACGCAAAATTTTTAAAGGGATCTATTCAACCCCCCCCCCCCCCCCCCCTCTAGATCTTTCACATCATCTAACACTAGGGGTTCTCAATTACTCAAAGGTTGGCCAAGAATTGACCAGACAATTCTCCTCCTAAGGCAATGAACCCCCAACTAGGGTTTCAACTTTCATCAAGATGGTTGAGCTCTAATGGTCTCAAATGTTCTCCATTGTCCTAATATGTCCTCAAGATCATCCATGCCAAGTTTCATGCCTTTCTCAACAAGTTTGCTCAGTCAAATGCTCAAGTGTTGGAAAATCAACTATGTTAGGTCAAAAGTCAATTGAGGCCCATGTACAGTCAAACTTCAATATTTTTGGCCAACATCAACATTTTGAAGTGATATCTATAATTTGATCAAGGTTTGATAATGATTCCTCAAGAAATGCTCCTAACCCATCAAAAGTCAAAAATGACAAATTAGGGGTTCTATAGGAAAAGTCAACCAAACTTTGACCAAGCATAACTTTCTCATACTTTATCAGAAATTTTCCAACCAAAGCTCATTTTGAAGAGAATTCAATTCCATACAACTTCTCTTCAGCTCTCAAGATCAAGAAATGCACCATTTGAAAGATACAAGTTCATACATTACAGGTCATTTTTAGAAAGTCAACAAAAGCCACTGTTTTCCAAGACCTTTTACATCAAGATAACATCTTCAAATGAAAAATTGATCAAAATAGGGATTGAAGTAGACATCTTGGTATTTCCTAAAAGTACTAGATCATCATCATGAGATAAAAATTGAGCAAGTTATGGCTTGCCCAAGTTGGGAAATTTTGGAAATTTCAAGAATGGTGCATTGAGCAAATTTGAATTTTTGGATCAATGGCCTAACTTTTTAAGATTCCAATATCTTCCTAAGGTCATAGAGGACCTCTAATCTTATTTTTGCATGGCCTTGTATTTTCTACCTATTTTTTATATATTTATTTTAATTTATTTCAAGTAAATATAAAATAAATTGTATAAAATATTCGGAAATGGGATTAGGCATGTGGGCTAGTGTCTTGGCTTGCTTAGAGGCCCAAGATCTCGTGACCAGGTTCATCCAAGCAAAGATAAGGCATGTTTCGACAAATTTGGAAGGCCTTGAATTGGTTGGATTCTTGTTGGAAAAGATGAGTTATGGCCATAATTTTTTACATTCAATGGTGTCTCCTTCTTCCATACTATAAGAACAACACACTGGCCAACTCAAAATATGGAGAAAAAGCCTAAAGAATTGCTGCATATTTCATTCAAAAATTCCAAAGTTGTAAAATTGAATTTCAAATTGCAGGTGGTTTTGATCCAAAACAAAGGCCCAGACGCGTTCCTTGAAGTCCCCAGAAACTTTTCCAACTATCACCAAGTCCTAAAACGCCACGAAACGCGTCCACCAACATCCACAGTTTGCTTCATTTTCAAATTTTGTTCTGTATAATTCATGTAATTTTGCTGTGATTTAACCATGCATTTCTGGTTTATTGATCATTTGTAAGCTTCCTATATGGTTAGATTGAGTTTTTTATGCAGGAACTGTGCGTCACCATTTCTAGGGTTCTAAGCTCAAAATTGGGGTTTCTTAAAATACCCAAAATTAGGACTAATCAAGGATACCATCTTACTCAGGAGGTTGAGAGCAATCAACCCATGGCCTAAAAGTGAATTTATTTTGCGCTTTGTGCTTGTTTCACGTGCAGGTTTTATAGTGACGGACAAAAATCTGTCACTATAGGTATTTTTACCTAAGACGACGGAGGAAGGTAGGAGATGAATGTGTGGCATCCCCTCACTGGGCAATTCAAATCCACGCGCGCGTTTTTTATTTTTATAATCATTGTTTTCTTTGCATTATATTCTTTTGTTGTGTTTGGTATAACAACTTGAACATCCAGCTCAGTTTGTAAGAAGCGCGCTTATGAGGGAAGGGACCTGGGTTCGAATCCCAGGTCCAGCGTTTTGTTTATTTAACGTTTCTTGACTGCAGATCCAGTACTCTGCCTCTCAAGCGCTTATCATGCACCCTCCAGCTCCAACTAGTGGATAATGATGAGGCCAAATCCAAAGATCCCAAATGCGTGGACCACCATGGACGCTCAGAAGCTGCCTCCACAGGATCTCAATAGTCTGGGCTCTCAAATGGGCCAAACATTTTTTTCATATCAACACCCCCCTTTTTTTTTCTCAAGCCTGGCCCATTTCTTTTATTTATTTCTTTATTTCTTTTTATTTTATTAATTTCAAAATAATTTTTCATTTAATAATAATCATAGATTTAAGATTTTTTTCCAATTAATTTAATTATTTTTACATCATTTTATTAATTTAAAAATAATTAGAGTTAGGTTTTTTATAACTCAAATATTTTCTTAACAAAAATACCAAAAATAATAGAAGTAGTTTTATTAGAATTAATTTTTAATCAACAATCTTTTCTTTCTTTTTTTAATTAATTAGGATTTTATTTAGTTTTTTAGTTAATTTAGTTTAATTATTTTCTTAAAACGAAAAAAAAAAGATTTTTTTAGACTTTTTAGGTTGTTAGACGTTTCTTTCCATTTTTACGCGCGTTTATCTTATTCTCGTATCTTTTATAATATTATACCTGCTGACGGGATGTAATAGATTAAAATAGGACTTTACTGCTTTTCTTTATTTTCTTTCCCCCATTTGGACATGTAAATGTCCCCTCCCCAAAAACATTGTAATAGCGTACATTTAAATTCCTGCACTTTAAATTTTTGCTAAATATTAACTGCTAGTAAATTAGGCGTGCATAATAAGATAAGGTCAATTAACCATTAGATCACTAATCTAAAGATAATATAACTGAAAAAACACACTTCTCACACTTGCTTCCTTAGGGTATTCCTCACTCGGTTGCCTCAGAAATGGTCATGCCCCTCAAACATAGAGGTATCTTAGCAAAGACCCTCGGTATAAAAGTCATCATAAAAGATCATGGTCCCTAAACGTCCCTCGAGTTGCCTTTTGGTAAACGATCTTGTCCCTCAATGTTGCCTATATGATGATAGTCCCTTCGAAATTCTAATATATCTATACATGTTGCCTTCGATGACCATAACGTCCCTTTCGATAGTCCCTCAACATCCGACGATAGGACTACCTACTCACTAATAGTAAGATAGCACTATCTAAAGGAAAGGAGGAAAAGGACATCCTTTTTCAAGTAGGTAGACTGTTCTTAAGTACTTGCTCAAATCTTATTTTACACTTACACACTTTCAAAACCTTTTCAAAAATGCTTTATCACACTCTTGAGGACTGATACAAGAGCTACCATAAATCAAACAAAAATACTTTCAAAACACACAAACACGAACAGTTTTAAAAAATGAGCAAGTACCTAAGAGCCTGTGGAAAACCACAGATGGAAAGGGTGCTAACACCTTCCCTTTCCATAATCTACCCCCTTACTCAGAAAATCTCGAAAAAGGTCTTTTTCTTTTCTTTTCACCCTTTCCTTTGTTGGATAAAAGAAAAGTCGGTGGTGACTCTTGCTTATCGCGACATTTGTGAACAAAAAATGCAAAACCAGTATAACAGTCGGTTCTGCCACCGTATCACACATGGTTTTGGGGCAATTACATAATAAAGATACGGAAAATAAATCCTAAAACTATTACATACTCGGAGCAATTACATAATAGGAAAAAACTACGAAAAATAAAACTATGCTATTACAATCGAACGCTTCCTATACACTTTATCTAAGAAAATAAAATAAGAGAAAAATAGGAAAGAAATGTTTTTGGTGATTTTTATGAAAAGAATGATAATTAATTAAAACCTAAAAATCCAATTAATTTTAATTAAAAAAAAGTTAATTAATTAAATTAATTAAATTAATTAAAAGGTTAATGATAAAAAAAAAACCTAAAACCTAATTGTTTTTAGGGTTTTAAAAAAAATATTTTTAGGTTTGTAAAAAATAAATTAAGGTTAAAATAATTAGGGTTAGAAAATAAGGTTGGGGAAGAAATTAAGGAAAATAATAAGTTGGAAGCAAAACAAAACAAACTGCCAAGGATGGGTGTTGAACCCACACCTTTTTCTCTTTCACCAACAGGCCTTGCTACTGCACCAGGCGCGCGCCTGTGTTAGGAGAATAGAAACAACGCACTACATATTAAAACCTGCAAAATATGGAAAGAAAACATGAAAAAATGTCAAAAGGCAAGGATCAAACCCACGCCCTTGTACATCAAACTCTTATCATGCGCGCGCTTTCCACAGGGGTGGCTATTTCATCTGGTACATAACTGGAAACAAATAAATATAATACAAACTCAAATAACTGGGCGGATAACTGCCAGAACCCTAGCTCCGGTCGTCTTCTCCGGCGACTCCTATTCGTGTACCTGTAAAATAGCCAATGTTAATGGTTCAAGAGTACCCTACCCCCCTAATTTGGGCCCTGTAAATTCAATGGAAGCATTGGTTTTGACTAATTCATGTTGTATTATGAGATACGATGTAAACAACCTAAAACGGTATAAACATGGTAGTTCATGGTTTAGTTATTATGGGACTCGCACGGTGAGTCTATCCTGCATTGTTATTCCTCAGAAACACATTAGTGATGTTAGTATGCATTAAAACATAAAGAAAATAACAACATGAATTTCATGTAAAAAACAAAAATCGACGAGGCATATGTGAGAGTTTCAGGCCTCTTGAATCTTCACAATCGATCCAATCTTATCTTTTAATGCTTCTGGAATAGAATGGGAGGGTTGGCTTGATTTTAAAGAGGTTGTAACTAGGGTTTGAAGTTTGCCCTAGTTTTGGATAATTTTGGAGTTTTTTGGGATATGGATTCTTGCAATATTTTTGTGGTTGTCTTGTCTGAAATAGTGAGAATATATAGAGATGAATTAGGTCAAAAGGAAGTGGGATTGAACTTTTGTAAGAAGGCCTTGACTTGATCTAATTTAATTTTGACTTTAAATAAATAAATAAATAAATAGAATAAAAATCCAAAGGGTGTATGAATGGGTTAAGAGGTTTATAATGAGGCCTTATGCACGTTTGGACTTAGAGAGATCAGCCCATTAGCCCAAAATTTAACTTTGATCAATTTAGGTTTCATGCATTTTCTCAAAATTCCCCAACTTGCACCACTCATAACTCTCAATTTTTATCATATGAAGGTGATCTTGGATTTTTTGGAAAGCTCAAGATATCCTCTACAATCTCTATGTTGATCATTTTTTCATTTTAAGACTTTATCTTGATATAAGTTGCCTTGACAAAAAGTGTCTTTTTGTTGACTTTTGAAATGACCTATAATGTATTGACTCATATCTCTCAAATGAAGCATTTTTTGGACTTGAGCTTAGAGAGACAAAGTTGTAGAGAATTAAATTTCCTTCAAAATGAGCTTTGGTTGAGAAAAATCTGATGAGGCATGTGGAAGTCATACTTGGTCAAAGTTTAGTTGATTTCTCCTTAAGAAAACCCTAATTTAGTAACTTTTGACTTTTGATGAATCTTGAGTTTTCTTGATGAATCATGATCAACCCTTGATAAAATGATGAATGTTACTTAAAAATATTGATGTTGACGAAAAATATTGAGGTTTGACTGTATGTTGACCATAATTGACTTTTTGTCCAATATAGTTGATTTTTAGTCATCTGAGCAATTGACTGAGAAAACTTATGATGCAAGGCTTGAAATTTGGCATGAGCATTCCTTGAGACATATTAGGAACCATCAAATCCACTTGAGGCATTAGAAGCTCAAATTTCTCTAAGAAAACCAAAACCCTAATTGTAGGCCACTTCTTAGGAGGAGAATTTGTCTGATCAAACCTTGAGTAGTCTTGAGCAATTGAAAATCCTAGAAGCATGAGGAGATATCTTGAAGAAAATGGGAAGGAAAATTTTAGGGTACAACAGCTGCCCCTGTTCAATCTTCTTAAACCTGAAGAGTTAGATTGAAACGACCTCCATTTGTGATCTGAAGATGGAAGAGGATTGAACACTTAAGTGCCCAGAAATTTGCACTCGTCGTTGCATGAAGTAATGTTATTGGTTGATAGTGTTTCTTGAATGGGCTTAAATATGCCATTAAGAGAGATGACATAATGTCGCTGGGGATGGGCTTAAAGACGCCATCTGAAGTAACTGTTGATAAGAGTACTAGAATGATTCCATGCTCGACTTGATCTGATGGAATGAGAATTTCTGAAGAAAAATGCTTTTCAGAATGAAGGCCCTGAAGGAGATGCTTTTCAGAATTCAATCTATGAAGGGAGATGCTTTTCAGAATTCGGTCTCTGAGGGAAATCATTTGGTTATGCAAATAGTCTCCCCGTCCTATTTCGAGAATTGATCTACAATCTATTCTTCATTGGTAAACTCGTCTTGTTTCGGAAATTAATCTGCGACACATTTTTTATTGGTAAACCCATCCTGTTTCAAGAATTCATACCGCCTGGTCATATAGATAGTTTCCCCGTCTTATTTCGGGAATTAATCTCTGACCCACTTTTTGTTGGTAAACTCATCCTGTTTTGGGAATTCATATCGCCTGGTCATATAGATAGTTGTGCTGTCCAGTTTCGGGAATTATTTGACCCGCTTTTTGTTGGTAAACCTGTCCTATTTCGGGAGTTCATACCGCCTGGTTACATAGATAGTTTCCCTTCCTGTTTCGGGAATTAATTTGTGACCCATTTGAAAATTGCTGATGATATTCGTCTATTTGTGAATTTTACCTGAAAAGACGAAATTAGCTTTATGAAATGTTGTGATGCATGTAATGCATCAATGATTCTCTCAAGATAAATGAGAATGTTATATGTGTTTCGGTATGTATATGCTATGATGTATTATGAAATGATTTATGAAGGCAATATGTTGTTGAAGCGTATCGGTAACTTCTCGTAACGACTCTGGCTGGGGAAAATAGATCTCTGACTGTTGTCGGGAATGAAAAAAGTGCTTCTTTAGTTTCTGCTGGGAATAAATTTGCTGGAGATTCGTGTTTTCTGTTTGAGGATGCTCTGTTGGGGATTTTTGACTTCTGCTTGAGGATAGAGGCATTCAAGGAGAGTCGGTTGTTTGTTGTTCTTACGTACCCTGACTGGGGATAAAGGTGATGGATAATCCTCTAGTATGCTATATGTCCAGGTTTCAGAAACCGTAGCAAATCTTATGGGGATAGCAAATTTGATTCAACCCTGCTGGAGAAGAGAATTTTGTTAAGGAAATACGGCGTTGGAGTAATAAACTCCGTTGGGGAATTAAGTTCATGTAAATTATGTCGAGGAAATAAACTATGATGGGGATTGGAATTTTATAGTCTGTACTTAAGAAGTCTCCATTGTATGCTGGGGAAATGATCAAACTTCCTTATCCGCTAGGGGATCTATTGGAGATGATGATCATATCAAGATATCCTTTAGGGATATGGAGGTGAACTACTGGAAGATGCCCGAATCTCTGCCCGTGGGCATATTAGACTTGTTGGGGAATCTATCTCTATTAGGGACGAGCTTGTGAGGGTAGCTCTGTGGGGATTTCTCTGTGGGGATTTATGGACGACTTGAACACTATCCCAATTTCTAGAGTCTTTAATGAATGTTTATTCCTGTTTGTATGCACATATTTTTTAACAGTAATCAAATTCAAATGCATATGTTCATTCAATTTAGTCATTGGACGTTTTTGCAAGCAAAACATAGAAAATAAAACAAATTTGAATTTTGAAATGTATTTGTATTGAAAGTTTACCTATAAACAGGCAACTTGGTACAAGGAGACAGAAATCCTAGTAGGAGGAAATCATCGTAAAATGACAAGGTGTACAAAGAAAAATAAAGAAAAACAGCTATGCGAAAACGATCCCATCGAGTTTCAAATCTGCAATTGCCTTTATGTCTTCAAACATCTCATCCCTTGTTGTCGAAAGAAGTTGAATGGGTTGATCTATACCATTTGAATTTGACGATGATAATTATGCTGGCCAACGGGACATGGTCGTACGCTTTAATCCATAACTTTTGCTTGGACCTCCCTTTCGGGTTTTCAGTCCACCAGGATACCCTTTTTTGCCCAAGCTGCCTTTTCAGGTTTTCGACTTGCCGGGTGTACAATGTTATATATATATATATATATATATATATATATATATATATATATATATATATATATATATATATATATATATATATATATCCCTAATTTTTGTCCGTACCCTTTTGGTTCGCTGGGATGCCCTTATTTTTGCCTAGGCTAGTCAACCTAACGAGTCTATTTCATGCGTAGTATTTTTTAACTATGTTCGTGTTTACGGGGTGTGGAAGATCTTCACCGTCCATGGTGGTAATTATCATAGCCCCTCCAGAAAATATTTTCTTGATCACAAACGGCCCTTCGTATGTGGGAGTCCACTTGCCCCTGGGATCACCTTGTGGTAAAACGATGCGCTTTACAACCAAATTACCAACCTGGTCCACTTGAGGTCTAACTTTCTTGTTAAAGGCCTTAACCATGCGCTTCTGATATATCTTACCATGAAAAACAGCCGCAAACATTTTCTCGTCAATCAAATTTATCTGGTCCAGTCTGGTTTGAATTCATTCGTCTTCATCGAAACATGCACCCTTCATAATTCTCAGAGAGGGAATCTAGACTTCGACAAGTAAGACCGCCTCCATATCATAGACGAGAGAGAATGTGGTTGCCCTAGTTGATGTTCATGCTGAAGTGCGATAACCATAAAGGGCGAACAGTAACATCTCATGCCAATCTTTATATGTCACTGTCATTTTTTGCAAAATCTTCTTAATATTCTTGTTGGCGGCTTCCACTGCACCATTCATCTTTGGTCGATACGGAGAAGAATTATAGTGTTTCATCTTAAACTGCATGCAGAGTTCTGTGATCATAGTGTTGTTGAGATTGGTACCATTATTTGTGATGATCCTTTCAGGTATTCCATACCGACAAATGAGGTTATGTTTAATGAAACGAGCCACAACATTCTTGGTAACGGGGGAGAATGAAGCTGCTTCAACCCACTTCGCGAAGTAATCAATAGAGACCAGGATGAAACGGTGCCCATTAGACGCAATACGCTTAATCTCTCCAATCATATCAATGCCCCACATTGCAAACGGTCAAGGAGCGGTAAAGACATTCAGAGGAACCGGAGGCACATGTATTTTTTCAGCATAAATCTGGCATTCGTGACAAGTTCTAGAATGGCGATGGCAATCAGTTTCCATGGTCGACCAGTAATAATTGATGGGCTTTTACTGTATAGTCTAAATTATAACTGCAAGTGCACACCCTATCAAAGTAATATATAAGATTATCGAACCACAGAGACCAACTGTCAATCTATCGACTCTATTGTTAAGGTGTTTATCTAAGGCAGATCAGTAAGGGATTGAGTTCAGTACAGGGAAATAAAAGTGAATAAAATTAAAGAGATAAAACAAACAGGATCGAATGTAAATCACGAATCAGACAGTGTCCTAGCATGCATGTATAGTATTTACTTTTGGGCAATATTTTCCATTTATAGTAAAGAACTGTTTAACAGGAACTTGTAGCTTTCGCATACTAAGAACCGAGTTTACTCTTTAAATTAAATTCCCTTATTGTCACTTATAAAGGGTGCCTAACGCGTTAAAGAAGTAAACCCATTTTTAAGAAACAAGTTATTTTGACTTAGTGAAAAAGTGTTTTAATTTGGAAAACTTAACTTAAAGAGGTCCTTGGCTTTTGACCAAGAATCAAATTTTAATCCCACAAACGCGTTCGCAAATAGTTTAAAAATTGTTTTCTAAAATTATATCAAGTAATCCTACTTAACCAAACGAACTGCTTTCGCTCTTTTCATTTGGTCAAGAACTAATCTGGCTTAATCTCAAGTATGGACGGCTTTCGATCTTACCCATGAACTTTTAAACACATTTAAACCAGTATTAAAAACTAAAACATCCCAAAGGTATTTCTAATAGCATGGCATGCAGAACATAGTTATGATTCGATCCTTACATTCTAACCCTAATAAATTTAGTTAGACATGGTAAGCATTTAAAGTATATAAAACGTGTAGACTATGGTAAGAGCGTTTAGAGTCTATAAAACGTGTAGACTATGGTAAGAGCGTTTAGAGTCTATAAAACGTGTAGACTATGGTAAGAGCATTTAGAGTCTATAAAACGTGTAGACTACGGTAAGAGCATTTAGAGTCTATAAAACGTGTAGACTATGGTAAGAGCATTTAGAGTCTATAAAACGTGTTGACTATGGTAAGAGCATTTAGAGTCTATAAAACGTGTAGACTATGGTAAGAGCATAAAATAAATGAAAGCAATTAAATTAGAACCTTGCTCCTATTGGAGGCTTGAATCTGATACAAGTCGTGGAAATGTAAAAGATAGTATGATAAACTTCAACCAAAGTGCTTCAATCTTGAATACAAACTCGCACACTCAAGTGTGATAACTTCTCGATGTGAGAAGATTATCACTTTACAAAGTAGTAATATATGCCTAAGAAGTAACTTGTCTGGATCTAAGTTTGCACCTAAGTTTGGATGAAAACGAAAATGAAATGAACTTGCTATTTATAGAAGATTCTGAAATTATGCAAAGATGAGCATGCCCCTCAACGCCTTCTGAGCGGGAAATGGTTTGTGAAGGCCGCGGGCGCGACCATCCTCCCCGCGGGCGCGGTGAGTGAAAATGGAGAGATCATGGGAATATGGCAGTTGGCCCCTGGGTGAAAGTGTGCCATGTCAGCGCGTTCCCTGTAGCCGGCGCGGAGCTGGACGCCATGTGTGTATTTTCTTGGAAAAACCCTATTTTTATGGCATTTTCGCTCGTTTCTTCTCTGAAGGCTATGAAAGGACATGTGACCTGAAAATAAAGGAAACAAGGGCATATACTAGAAAAACAATAATAAAACTAAGGAAAACATGTGATATTCGAGTCAGAGACATAGTGTGATTCGGTGTTATCAAATTCTCCCACACTTAAACCTTTGCTTGTCCTCAAGCAAAACTCTCAGAAGTAATCAAAGGGATACAAGTGTTTTTTTCTAGTTATCAAGCTAATGGTAGTAAGGTTCAAGTGAGAGTGTGTTCGATAGGTACTAAATATTTGAACTAAGAACATCGAAGTGACATTTTACCGCAAAAATGCAGACATAAACCTTATTCCTACACAAGTCAACTCCTATTACTCCCACTATGCTAAGACTTCTCTTCTAGGTAAGGTCCTTTTCATTCAGGTGTAATCACATTAAGCCCGTTATCCGTACATACTCATAGTGTAGTGACCGGTTAGTGATTCTGATCTTTGCAATGGGATTCTGGTACAAGAATTGGTGTAATCCCGTTATTACCCAATTATAGTTGTGGGGGATCAGATCGTAATCTGCCCTACCGAGTTCAGCACCAGATACCTCTGAACCAACCATAATGGGTAATGCCTTTTATTATTTTTCACTATTTATTTATAATAATAATTTTTTTTATGGATGCTCGCGACCAGTGGAATTAAATGATCATGTGAGGATCACCCAATTCATGGTCGTAACCATACATTTTTGCTTATATATATATACTTTTCAAGGCAAAAAGATCATTCACTTATTTTCATCGATCCTACACGTAGCGCATGCTTAGGCCAGAGCCGACTACGAGAATAAACTACTTAGGACTCATTTTGTAAAATTAAAATCATAGCATGGGGAGAAGACGGAATTAACTCTAATATTTACAAGGTCTATGGTGTAAAAGACGATGTTGATTTTTTTTTCAAAAAGGGTACCTAAGACTAATCACACTCTATCCTAAACCTAAAAACTTTACTTATGGCTCAAAAAACTAACTAAAAACATGTTGTATTCATTTTTAGCAAAAAAAATTCTCAAGGCTAGGAAGTGGTGGAGAATTTAAGGATACACTGCGCAGAATGACTCGTCAATCACATGTAATTTATTTAACGGCTAAACTAATAAAAGGGAAATAACTAAAAGATATTGAAAAATAAAGTACTAAAAATGGGAAATAACGGAAAAAGAAATAACGGAAAGGAAATAAAAGCGATAAAATGCTCCTCCCACACTTGAATTGGACATTGTCCCCAATGTTCCAAAACAAGTCTAGGTAGGAGGTACCTGGTAAAACTAGTGAGGCCCACTAGTACCCTCGCCATCCTGAGGTGAACGTCCGGAACGGCGGCTACGACTACGGCAGCGGCGATCTCTATCGAGGCTAAACTGTGCCATGCGCTCAGTGAGAGCAGCATTTGCAGCTTGTAGCTCTCTAGTCCGACCAATTAATGTGCCTTGTATGGCTTCCATTAATTAGAAGTGAGTAGCGAAGCTAGTCTGCTGATGGTGTTGCTCGTTCTGGAAAGCCAATTGACTTTCCATGATGGTAGTCAGAGAGCGGGCATTTTGAATTTGAGATGCCTGCATGAAAGTCATGTTGTCGGCAACCTGTTGCTGGATCATAGAAAGGAGGGCATCACGTTTCTCCTCTCTGGCCATATATTCTCTCCACATGTCCTCAGTGACATGGAAGCTCGGGGCGGTACCTGCAGGAGGGTTAGAAGAAGATGGTGCAGTGTGTGATGGTGTAAATCGAGGAGGTGACTCTGTTTGAAAGTCATACTCGTCATTAGTGTTGTTCCCCTCCTCTAAAGGAACATTTGGGGGTTAACGGACCAGTGAAAGCGGGAGCGCTTAAATCATAGGTCCAGTTATACTCCAATCTAACGTCAGTGCGACGGGTAAAGGGAAGGACAACACTTGGTACAGCAGCATTACCAATCATAAGGTAATAGCCACCTTCCCTTCTCGCTTTGTAGAGGCGCATATCTTTCAAATATTTCAGGCCTGCAGTACGAGGAGGAAGTGGCTCCAAAGTAGCAAGCTCGGTGGCCAAGCCAAGGGCACGAGCGATAGTAGTAACCAGGCCCCCAAAAGAAATCGGTGCCCCCTTTTTTCGTACATAGCTCATGTGAGCAATCATAAAGGGTACCGGGTTAATTTTGGTGTCGGTGAGGCATGCTTGCATAATAATTAACTCTTTAGCATTCACCTTGTTCGGGTTTTCCCGAGCAAAGATGGTGGATGCTAAAAGGTATCGGAAGACACGGATGGCCGGATTATTGACACTCGAGGCTAGCAGGCCATCAAAAGAATTTGCTTCTTGGTTTGTAAGTTTTTTCCAAAAAGCATAGCCAGCGGTTGTCCATTCTGTATCCAAGGGTGCTTCACAAATAGCACCTTCCCCAAAAGGCATCCCTAATAACTCAGCTAAACCATCGGTGGAGTGACTATATTCACGGTTAAACATTCTAAATTGTACTCCACCTACGGTACTAGCAGTGTTAGGTGTGACATTATAAATAAGTGAACTTAAAAACTCATATGTCAACCTTGGGTAGGTAGGTTCTTTTGCAGAGAAAACATTATGCATGCCTATTTTATCTAATAAATGAAAAACACTATGATAAATACCTAAAGTGTAGAGACAGTCTTCGTCAATATACCTGGTTGAGTAAATTGCCGTAGACTGTAGCTTTTCGAGCAACTTCCTTTGTGTGGATCCCGGTTTGCCATTTCGAAGAACATACCCATTGAATTCCATTTTGATTTTCTTGAACGATTAGGAGAAAGGAAAATAGTATGGTGGAGGAAGAAAATAGTGATTTTTATAGATTTGGAGGGATTGTAGTCGGAAAAGAAATATAATAGAGAATTAGTTGAGGTGGAGAAATAATGGAAGGTAAGGTATGAAAATGTGGGTAAAATGAGGAAGAAAATGGGGTTTAAATAGGAAAAAAATGGAGTAAATGGTGAGTTTTCCGAAAAGTAGCCGTTTTTTACCGTTGGAGGTCCGCAGGCGCGGTCCCTCCCTCCGTGGGCGCGGCCTGTTGATTTTCTAGCTGGGCTGGATTTTGTTCTTTGGGAAATTGGGCTTCCAAAAAATGGCGGCTTGCTCTTGTCACTTGGGGTGTACCTAGCGTTTTAAGGTGAAAATATATTTTTTTGTAAAATATATGTGTATATCATACACATACATTTTATTTTCTATTTTGGCGCAAAATAAAAATAAAACAAGTTAAGAGAAAATAAAATAAACACACAATATATATATATATATATATATATATATATATATATATATATATATATATATATATATATATATATATATATATATATATATATATATATATATATATATATATATATATATATATATATATATATATATATATATATATATATATATATATATATATATATATATATATATATATATATATATATATATATATATATATATATATATATATATATAAATGTAAGTGAGTACGAAGTGCAACTGAAATGAAAAACAGAAAAAGTAAGTCTGTGAAAAAAATAAAAATAGTATAATAATAATAATAACAATGGTGGATGTCTCATGATCAGATATCAGCAAAATCACGTCCTCGCAGCTCAGCCACCTGGCGTCTGAGCTCAACAATCTCGTGTGTCAAATCGTCAATCTCGCCAGCATATATGGAACCATCTAGCGCTACCTGTAGGATGAGATCAGCCACCTCCTGGTGAAGTGTAGCCATCTCAGCTCTCATGGCTGTCATCTGCGCTTTCATGTCGGGCTCCTGTAAGGTCAAGTTATTAGTATAAACAATGGTATGCTCAACCTTAGGTGCTGGCGTGTACTCTGGGGTAGGATTCTCTGTAACTGGATCCTCAGTGATCGGGTCGTCTGACTCTGGCTCTGACTCTGGTGAATACTCTGGTTCTGGCTCTGACTCTGGTGAATAGTCTGGCTCTGGCTGGTCAGTGATGTCTACAACTGTCTCGCCCCAACCCTCTAAAGTGTAGTTCCAGTTTGCTCGGTTGGAGACGCAGGTCATCTGTGGATCAGGCAGAGTGAAATAGTAGACAGTCTGGTCGTCAATAAGGAGCTTGTACTGATATGGATGAAAAGAAGCTCGGCACACAAGGCCATGGTCTAGGAAGAAGTCAATGTCGATGCGTGTGCTACTACAATATGGTGTCAGGCAGAGTAACTGGCTATCCACGCCCAGAGCAGATGCAATCAGCGTCACATTCCCACCAGCGTGCAAGTATCCCTCAGAGGATAACGCAGCCATATCTAGACTTTCTATAAAGAAAGCTCCACTTGCAATGGGACGTGACTGACTAGTGCAGTATAAAAATAGTATCTCCTCTGCAGTCACTAAATGATCGCAATAGCTCCTCCCGAAGAAGGTATGACAAAGAATCATCTCAAAGTACCTGAGAGCTAGGTTATGAATCCTCTTAGACAGTTGCTCAGATGGGTCGAGGCTACCCCCGTCGGTAATAGCTCTCCAGAATCTGTCTATATCACTGCTCATGAAATACCCTAGAGGAAGTTCGGGGATGGCAGTAAGTGCAGTCTCGAATCCAAGCATATCTCCAAACTGTCTCAAAGTAAAAGCATACTCTGCTCCGAACATGCGAAAACTAATCCGCCCATGGTCCTCTCTGGTCCCAACATAGGGCTCATACTCCAGTGAGCCGAGGAACTCCAAGGTGAGGTTCCTGTAGGTCACGTGGATCTCGTCAGCAAAAGCATCCCAACTGACCTGATGGCACAGATGACGGACACTGGCTTCAATGCCTAGTGCATCCATGCAAGCAGAATCAGGGTATCTAGTCGAAAGCATCGGTCGAGCAGACAGTGTAGCAAATATCTCCCGCTGAGCATCGTCTCTGAAGATTACATCGAGTCCATCAACGAAATCCATCTGAAAAAGGTGATATAAGAGCACTTGGTCCTGAAAAAGGTAGATGAGTCAGTTCAAAATTACAATTTTTAATTACGTAAAAGAATTTAAAATTAAAAGAAATAAAGAAAAAGAAAAATCGTGGGTTGCCTCCCATGCAGCGCTTGTTTAACGTCGTTAGCTTGACGATAAGATCTCACTTTTTAAGTTGGGATTGGTGGGTCTATCAGGTTCTGATTAGATTAGTCAATAGGCAGGTCACCTCCTCTATACAACTTCAGTCGTTGTCCATTTACCACGAAAGGAGTGCTTGAGTTATTCTTGATTTCTACAGCTCCTGATACTAACACTTTTGATACCACGAATGGACCTGTCCATCTTGAACGTAGCTTTCCAGGAAAAAGTCGTAATCTGGAATTAAATAGAAGAACAGGATCGCCTATATTGAATTCTTTCTTAGTAATTTTCTTATCGTGCCATATCTTTGTTCTTTCTTTATAGATGATGGCATTCTCATAAGCATTTAGGCGGAGTTCTTCTAACTTATGAATGTCCAGAATCCATTTCTCTCCGGCTTTTAGGTAGTCTAAATTCAAGGATTTTATAGCCCAATAGGCTTTGTGTTCTAACTCGAAAGGTAAGTGGCAGGATTTTCCATAGACCAATTGGTATGGGGTAGTTCCAATAGGGGTTTTGTACGCTGTCCTATAGGCCCAAAGTGCATCTTTTAGCTTTCCGGACCAATCCTTTCTGGATATTGACACGGTTTTTTCTAGGATTTGCTTGATTTCCCTATTTGATACCTCCACTTGGCCACTGGTTTGAGGGTGATATGGTGTTGCTACTCTATGTTTGACTCCGTATTTGTTTAAAAGTTTGTTGAATATCTTGGATATAAAGTGCGATCCTCCATCACTTATGACTAGATGGGGTGTTCCGAATCTAGGGAATATGATGTTCTTGAACAATTTGATCACTACTCTCGTGTCGTTTATGGGTGCCGCTATTGCTTCTATCCACTTGGACACATAGCCAACTGCCACAAGAATATATTTATTTCCCATTGATGATGGAAAAGTCCCCATGAAATCTATACCCCATACGTCAAAGAGTTCTACCTCTTGAATATTTCTCAGTGGCATTTCGTCACGCCTTGAAATGTTCCCAGTGCATTGACACCGGTCACACTTGGTGATGTAAGTGTGGACATCTCGCCATAAAGTTGGCCAGTAAAGGCCTTCTTGAAAGATTTTGGCACATGTCTTTGATGTGCTTGCGTGTCCACCATAAGGCGCAGCATGACAATGTTTGATGACGCTTTCCACTTCCTCCTCTGGAACACATCGTCTAAAGATGTTTTCTATTCCTCTTTTAAACAAGAGTGGTTCGTCCCAATAAAAGCTTTTGATGTCATTGAAGAACTTTTTCTTTTGTTGAAAACTTAAGTCTGGGGGTATGACATCAACAGCTAGATAGTTCACAATGTCTGCGTACGAAGGCATGTTTCTTATCATTGAGACTTTTTCTGGTTTAAATTCTTTATAGGTTTCAGAGTCATCCTCGCTCATTGTGTTTATCCTAGCTATCAATTCGTCATAAGTGAAGTGATCGTCTATTGGTATTAGATATGGTTTCAAATGTTCTAGCCTAGATAGATGATCGGCAACTAAATTCTCAGTACCTCTCTTATCCTTATTGTCTAAGTCAAATTCTTGGAGTAAGAGAATCCACCTGAGCAATCTCGGCTTAGCGTCTTTTTTATTTAACAGATATCGGATTGTTGCGTGATCAGTATAAACTACAATCTTAGCTCCTACTAAATAAGATCGGAACTTATCGATTGCAAATACTATAACTAGAAATTCCTTCTCTGTAGTTGTGTAGTTAAGTTGGGCGGTATCTAGGGTTCTAATGGCATAGTAAATGACATGTAATTTCTTGTCTTTTCTTTGCCCTAAGACAACCCCAACTGCATAGTCACTAGCATCGCACATGATTTCAAATGGTTACTCCCAGTCAGGGGGTTGAATTACAGGAGCTGAAATCAGTGCTTGTTTTAGAATGTTGAAGGCTTTAAGACACTTCTCATTAAAGTCAAATTCAACATCTTTCAAAAGAAGGTTAGTTAAGGGTTTTGTTATTTTGGAGAAGTCTTTTATAAAGCGTCGGTAGAATCCAGCATGCCCTAGAAAACATCGTACTTCCCTAACGGTTTTAGGTGGGTTGAGGTTCTCTATAACTTCTATTTTGGCTTTGTCAACTTCTATCCCTCTCTCAGAGATGATGTGCCCTAAAACTATTCCTTCGTTGACTATAAAGTGACACTTCTCCCAATTCAACACAAGGTTCACTTCCACACATCTTTCTAAGATTTTCTCAAGGTTCGACAGACAATTTTTGAAATCGAATCCACATACAGAAAAATCATCCATGAATACTTCCATAATTCCGTTGAGATAGTCCGCGAAAATGGACATCATACAACGTTGGAAGGTGGCAGGTGCATTACAGAGTCCAAAGGGCATCCGCCTATAGGCAAACGTTCCATAAGGACAGGTGAATGTAGTTTTTTCTTGGTCCTCTGGATGAATAGGGATTTGGAAAAACCCGGAATATCCATCTAGATAACAGAAATATGAATGCCTAGCTAGACGTTCGAGCATCTGATCTATAAATGGAAGTGGGAAATGATCTTTCCTAGTCGCCTTATTCAGCTTTCTGTAATCGATGCACATACGCCATCCTCCTTCTGTTCGTTTTGCTACTTTGTCTCCCTTATCATTTTCAACAATCGTGATGCCTCCTTTCTTCGGCATCACATGTACAGGACTTACCCACTCACTATCTGATATCTGATATATTATACCAGCTTCCAGTAACTTAAGAACTTATTTCTTAACTACATCACTCATAATAGGATTTATTCTTCTCTGATATTCTCTAGAGGGTTTCGAATTTTCTTCTAGCATGATCTGATGCATGCATACGGACGGGCTTATCCCTTTCAAGTCATAGATTTTATATCCTAATGTTGAAGGGTATCTTAGAAAGGTATCTAAGAGTTGATTTGTTTCATTTTGGCCTAGAGTGGCGTTAATTATAATTGGGAGATTCATCTCTTCGTCCAAAAACTCATATCTTAGATTCTTGGATAGTTCTTTGAGTTCGAGAGATGGCCTTTTAAGACACGGCATAGGATCAGGTGTAAGAGCTAAACATTCAAAGAGGTTGTCATCAATGTAAGGTTCTTTATATCCATCATCCTCTAGAATGGGTGTTGGTGGTAGTTTAATTAAGGATTCATCTTGCTCAAGTTCGTTTACGCATTCATCAATGATATCGATTGCATAACATGCATCTCCTATCACGGGTGCCATAAGGAATTTAGAGAGGATAAATTCTATCTTTTCATCTCTTACTTCGAAGGTAAGTTTTCCTTTCTTAACGTCGATTATAGCTCCGGCAGTTGATAAGAATGGTCTTCCTAAGAGAATCGGGATTTCATCGTCTTCTTTAATATCCATTACCACGAAATCGGTTGGGATATACAACTGACTTATTCTAACTGGTATATCCTCTAATATCCCTGTGGGGTATTTGACAGATCTATCAGCTAGTTGTAAAGACATTTTGGTTGGTTGTAGTTATCCTAAGTTTAACCTATTGCAGACTGCCAAAGGCATTAAGCTTACGCTTGCTCGTAGGTCTAAGAAAGCTTTGTCGATCATATGATTTCCTAGGATGAAAGGAATAGAAAAACTTCCGGGATCTTTGTCCTTTTTTGCAAGTTTATTTTTAGAGATGGAATGACATTCTAGGGGTTTAGGATCGTCGAGTCTGCGTTTGTTTGACATGATGTCTTTAATATGATGGTATTTGGGTAATCGCTTCGGTAAAGGGAATCTCTACACGGAGTTTCTCTATTACTTTGATGAATTTTTGGTATTGGCTTTCTATCTTGGTTTGTTTAAGTCTTTGTGGGAATGGTATTGGAGGTTTATAGGGTGGAGGCGGTGTATAAGTTTTATCGTTCGATTCTTCCACTTGGTTCTGTTGGGTTCTTGGTTCCTCTGGTTTCTCTACTTGGTTCTCAGGTATGCTATCTTTTATTGGTTTTTCGGGTACACTCATTGTTGGAAGTTTCGGTCCATCGTAAGCGGTTCCACTTCTTAGAGTGATAGCATTTGCTTGTCCTTTAGGATTAGGTTGAGTTTGTCTAGGGAATTGTCCTCCAGGTGTGGTTTGTGTGGCTTGCGATTGAGCCACTTGCGAGATATGAGTCTCAAGCATCTTATGATGGGTCATCATTTGGTCAAACTTAGTTGCTAGTTGTGTTACTAGTTCGTTTGTATGGGCGCTCTGGTTCATAAATTCTTTGCTTTGCTGAGTCTAAGTTGTGATAAAAGTATCTAGGGTTTCCCTAAGATTTGGTCTTTGTGGCATAGCTTGCATAGGTTGGTTTGATTTTTGAGGTTGAAAACCTTGTGGTCTGGGTGTTCCAGGATGTTGGATTGGATTGTTGTTCTTATAGGAAAAATTCGGGTGATTCCTCCATCCAGGGTTATAGGTGTTCGAGAACGGGTTTCCTTGGGTGTAATTGGCTTGTTCTGAGCTAGACTCATTTAACAGGTAACAATCTGAAGTTGGATGCCCTTGGGTTCCACGGAGTTCGCATTCCGAATGGAGTGCAGCTACTGTGGCAGGGTTTTGGGATATGTTATCTACTTTTAAGGCTAGGGCGTCCATTTTAGCTTGCATCATGCCCATGCTACTTATCTCATGTACCCCTCCTTGGGTCTCCTTCTTCTCCATTGTCGCTCGTTCTGCCCCCCATTGGTAATGGTTTTGGGCCATATCTTCGATCAGGGCACAAGCTTCAGGGTAAGGTTTGTTCATCAGCGCACCACCTGCGGCGGCGTCGTTAGACATTTTGGTATTATAATGGAGTCCATTATAGAAGGTGTGAATGATCAACCATTGCTCTAGGCCATGGTGTGGACAAGCTCTCAAAAGGTATTTATATCTTTCCCAAGCTTCAAATAGAGATTCTCCCTGGTTTTGGGTGAATCTAGTGATCAGGTTTCTAAGAATAGCGGTTTTGCTAGGGGGAAAATACCTGGCAAGGAACACTCTTCTAAGGTTCTCCCAAGTTGTTATCGAATTGGCAGGGAGGGAATCTAACCAATCGTGAGCTTTCCCTCTTAGAGAGAATGGAAACAATCTTAGGCGTATTTCTTCAGATGTGGCACCATTTGCTTTGAGGGTGTCGGCTAATTGGATAAATGCCTTCAAGTGTTGATTCGGGTTCTCGGTAGCGAGACCAGCGAATTGGTTTTGTTGAAGTAATTGTAATAGCGAGGGTTTTAGTTCGAAGTTATTAGTTGTTATAGCTGGATTTACTATACTAGAACTAGGTTCCTCGTTAGATGGTTGGGAAAATTCCTTAAGCGATCTTTGATTACGGTCCTCGACCATAGCTTTCTTTAACTTTCATATAAAGAGACGGGCACGAGTGAAATGTTCAGGTTCTACTAAAGGATCAATTAGGTTACCGGTGCTACAATTTCTACGCATCAACCGGCTAAATAAGTGGCCTTAGTCTAAACGGGATAACAAAAAGGGTACGAAATTTGACAAAGTTGGTCCCCGGCAACGACGCCAAAAACTTTATGGGCTTTTACTGTATAGTCTAAATTATAACTGCAAGTGCACATCCTATCGAAGTAATATATAAGATTATCGAACCACAGAGACCAATTGTCAATCTATCGACTCTATTGTTAAGGTGTTTATCTAAGGCAGATCAGTAAGGGATTGAGTTCAGTACAGGAAAATAAAAGTGAATAAAATTAAAGAGATAAAACAAACGGGATCGAACGTAAATCACGAGATCAGACAGTGTCCTAGCATGCATGTATAGTATTTACTTTTGGGTAATATTTTCCATTTATAGTAAAGAACTGTTTAACAGGAACTTGTAGCTTTCGCATACTAAGAACCGAGTTTACTCTTTAAATTAAATTCCTTTATTGTCACTTATAAAGGGTGCCTAACGCGTTAAAGAAGTAAACCCATTTTTAAGAAACAAGTTATTTTGACTTAGTGAAAAAGTGTTTTAATTTGGAAAACTTAACTTAAAGAGGTCCTTGGCTTTTGACCAAGAATCAGATTTTAATCCCACAAACGCGTCCGCAAATAGTTTCAAAATCATTTTCTAAAATTATATCAAGTAATCCTACTTAACCAAACGAACTGCTTTCGCTCTTTTCGTTTGGTCAAGAACTAATGTGGCTTAATCTCAAGTATGAACGGCTTTCGATCTTACCCATGAACTTTTAAACACATTTAAACCAGTATTAAAAACTAAAATATCCCAAAGGTATTTCTAATAGCATGGCATGCAGAACATGATTATGATTCGATCCTTACATTCTAACCCTAATAAATTTAGTTAGACATGGTAAGCATTTAAAGTCTATAAAACGTGTAGACTATGGTAAGAGCGATTAGAGTCTATAAAACGTGTAGACTATGGTAAGATCATTTAGAGTCTATAAAACGTGTAGACTATAGTAAGAGCATTTAGAGTCTATAAAACGTGTAGACTATGGTAAGAGCATTTAGAGTCTATAAAACGTGTAGACTATGGTAAGAGCATTTAGAGTCTATAAAACGTGTAGACTATGGTAAGAGCATTTAGAGTCTATAAAATGTGTAGACTATGGTAAGAGCATAAAATAAATGAAAGCAATTAAATTAGAACCTTGCTCCAATCGGAGGCTTGAATCTGATACAAGTCGTGGAAATGTAAAAGATAGTATGATAAACTTCAATCAAAGTGCTCCAATCTTGAATACAAACTCGCACACTCAAGTGTGATAACTTCCCGATGTGAGAAGATTATCACTTTACAAAGTAGTAATATATGCCTAAGCAGTAACTTGTCTGTATCTAAGTTTGCACCTAAGTTTGGATGAAAACGAAAATGAAATGAACTTGCTATTTATAGAAGATTCTAAAATTATGCAAAGACGAGCATGCCCCTCAACTCCTTCTGAGCGGGAAATGGTTTGTGAAGGCCACGGGCGCGGCCATCCTCCCTGCGGGCGCGGCCATCCTCCCTGCGGGCGCGGTGAGTGAAAATGGAGAGATCATGGGAACATGGTAGTTGGCCCCTGGGTGAAAGTGCGTCATGTCAGCGCGTTCCCTGTAGCCGGCGCGGAGCTGGACGCCATGTGTGTATTTTCTTGGAAAACCCCTATTTTTATGGCGTTTTCGCTCGTTTCTTCTCTGAAGGATCTGAAAGGACATGTGACCTGAAAACAAAGGAAACAAGGGCATATACTAGAAAAACAATAATAAAACTAAGGAAAACATGTGATATTCGAGTCAGAGACATAGTGCGATTCGGTGTTATCAATAACCCGCCCTCAAAATTTTCTTATCCATTGTATGCCCACTGGAATTAGTACCAAAGACCCCTTCATGCATATCTTCCATAATCTTCTCAGCTTCCTTCTTGTCTAGACAACGAAGCAGAGTTGAATCATGATTGCGCTTATACAAAATTTCCTTACTCAGAAAGAACTTGGCCGAGAACCTCCATAGGAATTTTTTATCGTTAATGTATGCACCTTCAGGATACTCTTGGGCTTCGAGGTATCTTTTCATTTCATGGTACCACAACTTTTCCTCTACTCCATCGGTATCAACTTCGTAGCAATATGCAGGTTCGTCTAATCTTTCAATAGTGATTCGAGGAGCTTCATTGTCCCATCTGACTTTGAACATAGACGACATAGTAGCTAATGCGTCTACCAATATAATAAATATCACTTAGGACTAGGGATACCCTATAGTTACCGATTAATTCTTGATAACACCATTGCTTGATTTCATCTTAATTCTCTAAGGACTTAGGGTTTAGGATGAATGTTCAAAGGTTTTCCCACTAAGGACTTAGGGGAAAATAAACTAGAGATCTGGTAATTGAATGTCATGAACTTGTTGAAGAAATCAAGATTCAAGGTTATTACAGGGAAAATTATACACTTCACCCTAACATGTTACTCATATCTGTGAAAAAGCCAATTTATAGTTATGCTTATTTTTAAGTGATAAATTCCAAACCAAACCCCAATTTAAGTTTTTGTTTAACTGCGCCACGAATTTAACTCAGTACTTATATGCAGTCCTCGAGATCGATATTCATGGAATTTCCCTATTATTACTATAGAGGCAAAATAGTACACTTGCTATTTTGATGATCACTACCCTTGATTAACAGGGGTGAACCCATTGTCAAGCACTTCTATTTTCCTGGCTTGCATAATTTGGAGAATCGGGTGCGCTTGGGTCTGAAGATTACTGAAAATTTGATTATTCAACCTATTTGGGTAGCCAAAAGTTGGTAACTTTAGTTAGTTTTATGTATCAGAGGATTGAACATCGTGCCAATTTGATAGATGAACATATTAACCATATCGTGGTTATTGTCATTCATTTGCTGCCTTATGACCATCATGGAGTCTGTGGTTAAGGCACGCATATTTGGAGGGGTAAACCCAGTCCCTCTAGGCTGTGGATTTACTGATAGCAGACCCTGAGGCCACATATGGATTCAAAAGAGATGTTATTGTTTCATTATTATCTACTTACGTAGACTCATGACTCTACAACCCTGCCATCATTGTTGTTGGCATCCCATACAGAAATTCCCTTGAACCTTGTGGTAACGTTAAACTAGGCATCTATGGGGGCCTAAGATCTCCTATAATCGCTTGTGTGGCTCTTGGAATGGTTGGAATGCTTGTTGCGACATGCAATAAAGCTATCACTCCTAGTAATAAAGTCAGATTCTATACTGGGGTAAGAATAGGCTCATTGGTTCCAGAGGATTTGAAGTTCCTATCGTTGCGACACTAGTCCTGATAGGCTAATCTGTGTTTGGAATTCCGTTTTAGGGAAGTGAAGTGTTCTTAGGACAAATCATTTTGGCTAAAATTTTACCGCTTCTCAAACGCATAAAAATCTAGATACTGAAAATATTTTTTCAACACAAAAAGAGAATCGACAACAAAGGAAAAAAATACAAACACTTTTCTAAAATGAACGATAAAATCACACAATTGTCCCATTGGGTGTGCCACTTTGTTTATTGTTATTTTTAACAAACAATCATTTAGTTTTAATTTATTACTTGAAGGACCAAACTAGTAATCTTGGACATATTGAGTGACTTTCTCTTGGAAAGATTATGCATTAAAGTTGTCAAGAATTTAGTGTTGAATGTTTGGAAATTTACTTAAGTAAAAATGATGAAAGTAATATTTCAAAAGAACAATAATTTGATTGAGTCGAAGTGGTAACTCGAACTATAGTGCAATTAATAAACTTAAGAAGAATGAAAAACAAACTTTATTCGCGTATGTAAAAGATGGTGGGCAGCATCATACATTTCCTTTAGTGACTCGTTTCTCTCGTATGTTTGGGTACTTTGAGTGTATGTGAAGTTACAATGATTTTGTCACCCTTAATACAACATATGAAACTGTTATTTATACTACTCTAAAATAATCGTCGACGATGGTTAGTTATACGTCAAACGTTTCGACATGTATCATCTGATTTCAAACTTCAGTCTTTGTTGCGCTACCCATGTCTTCTGAGATTTAAAATGCTGACAACTCATCTCTTGTATCAATAACTACCTCGAACTCCCACAATGGTTCTTTTCAACATTCAAATCGTGACTCCTATCGGGACACTTCTCGACCGCTACTCTAGACTCAGGAAAAATACTTAGTCTTTTCTATTCACAAAACTCATGTCAATATCATTGTTTGATCGAGGTGTTTTCTCGTCTAATGTCTTTTTCGAGATTCTAAACATATTTCAGCATGATCCTGATCTAGTGGATATACTTATGAGATTCCTCCAAACCATATTTGCCATATCGATCGAACCTTTTGACGTAGTCTGTTGAGTTATTGACGCTTAATAAATGGATGTTAATACTTAGCTTTTCGTTCTTAGCTGAAATTTCTAAGCTAACACATGATCTAATGGTAGAAGAGGTTCGGGTCATACCAAAAAAAAGGTTGGACAGAGCTATTTGCAATCAAGCTTGGATAGATTCATGTGTATCAACCCCTTTTTCCACTTTGATGAAAACAAGATCATACCACTACCTTTTACTCTTGCATTTGAATTGTCAATACACTAATTTTAAGTCTCAATTCAGGTTTCTTCAAATGTGGACCCTCCATCAAGATTGCTTTAAAGTGGTGGAATCTTCTTGGAACTCCATGGCGGTTGGATGCCATATGCATGTGATGTCTAAGAAGCTTCAAATTCTCAAGAGTAATCTTAGTGTTTGGAATAAGACTAAGTTTGGAAATGTGCAAGACCAAGTTAGACAAGTTGAGCAGGATCTAATTAGCATTCAGGATAGAATTGTCAATTCAGGCCATACATATGAGCTTGCTGATCAAGAGAGGATAGCATAGTCAAAGCTGGATTATGCTCTAAACATAGACTAAATGTTCAGGAAAGAAAAGGCTAAAGTGTAGTGGGATATTGAAGGGGGTAGGAATAGTAAATCCTTTCATAGACTCACCAAGATCATAAATGCAACTAAGTTAATTCATTCCTTGAAAGTGGGAAATTCCATCATCACAAACCAAGATCAACTGATAGAGCATGTGATGGATCATTACAAAGGTTTATTTAACAATGTTTCTATTTTATAGGGTAATACTTTGGTGGAAGAGGTGATACCTCACTTGGTATCCAATCAAGCCAACAATTTTCTAACCATGTATATAATTGGTCAGTTGTATCTTGGTGGTAACATTGATATGAAGGTAGACAGGACTAAAGCTTTTGATATCTTGATATGGTGATTTCTCTTGAAAGCTCTTAAGCAATTTAGTTTCAATAACACTTTCTACAAGTTGATTAAATGCATTCTCCAATCAACCAATCTTTTTAATTCCATCAATGGAGGGCTCCATGGATACTTCAAGTTTCAAAGAGGGATTAGGCATGGATACCCCTTGTCTCCACTTTTGTTTTGTGTTGTATAAAAAAAATATACTCTTAAGATAGTTATTGCATTTCATGAAAACTAGAGCAATTTCACCATAAACTTCAATCTAACTAAATTTTACTCTACTCATCTTTACGTAAAACAACACTACATGGAACAACACTACAAAGACAGTTTCTTATTTCCCTTCTACACAAACGTTTTCGATAAATTGAATTTTTTTCTTCTTTTTTTAAAGATTATTATGCTATCAACACATTTATTGATAAATTGATTCCTTCCATATTTTTTATTTTACTGCACAAAAGTGTGACCGGAGAGAATCCCTTGACGTTGCATAAAGAAGTGATGTGACTCTATTTAACAAACAAAGTTTATAAGGAGAAGACAACACATTCATATTATCACTCACTTCAATTCAAAGTCTTTCCAATGTTATTTCCTTGTCATTTTATTTTAAGCTATTTTACTTTTCATCAAAAAAGACTAATGTGTCAAAAATATGAATCAATAAAATTAGTACACCTTAAGATCACCAAGACCATGTAATGTTTCAAACATCACATGACAAAACATATATACTAAGTCGCCTTGTGATTCTCGTCAAAACAAATCACAAGGAAAGGACTGTAATTTAACCATGCTCTATAGCTCTAACTTCATATTCAGTATCTATGTTCTTTTTTTTTTTATATTCAGTTGTCAACAAACTTATGCACTTTTCTCTGTAACATGTTCACATATTTGAGTTTTAGGCTTTGAAGTATGACTCAAGCAATTAACATCTGACTTTTAAACAGAAACTTCTGTCTAACTAAATTTTACAAGCTAATCTTTGCAAAAAGGATGACACAGTCATATACTAACAACAACCACAATAATATTCTCCCATATATCATATCTGTACCCATCCAGCAATACACAAAAAGTACCAGAAGTATGGTAGGCTTGCCGGTGCCGGGTACTTCACTATTTTAGAAGTACCCGTGCTTCACTGCTGGTCACTAGTATCTGTGCCTGGTGGACGGAAGTATCATTGAAACATGGGAGGGCCTTATGGACGAGAGTCTCCTCGAAACATCCGAGGGCCTGGTGGACGAAGGTATCTTTGAAACATCGGAGG
The DNA here is from genome assembly GCA_948472305.1 of Vicia faba. NCBI lineage: Eukaryota > Viridiplantae > Streptophyta > Magnoliopsida > Fabales > Fabaceae > Vicia > Vicia faba. Next base: position 209,988,572 of record OX451737.1, read on the forward strand.
GCCTGGTGGACAAACGTATCTTCGAAACATCGGAGGGCCAGGTTGACGATAGTATCCAGGAAACATGCCTGGTGGAGGAAAGTATCTTGGATCCATGGGAGCGTGACCAGAAGGAGCAGATCCTAGATGATGAGGATTCTGGGAGGAAGAACTGTGATGAAAACTAGTGGTGGCTGCATGAGGTAAGGGAAATACTGAAGGAGAAGAACCATAAGGGTTGTATGTCCCAAATTGCTCATGAGGATGTTGCTGCTGGGGGCCAAAAAAAAGAGTGCCTGGGATAGTCTGTTCCCATTGGTCACTATATAGCAAACTAGGCTGCACTTGGCCACTATATGGGAAACACGGCTGCTCTTGGCCATTATATGGGAAACCCGGTTGCTCTTGTGGGAAACCCTGCTGCTCTTGGCCAATATATGGGAAACCCGGCAGCTCTTGACCAATATATGGGAAACCCTGCTGCTCTTGCTCTAGCCCACTATACGGGAAACCCGGCTGCTCTTGCTCTTGACCACTATACAGGAAACCCAGCTGCTCTTGACCACTATAAGGGAAACCCTGCTGCTCTAGCTCTTGACCACTATACGGGAAACCCTGCCGCCATTGGCTACTATATGGGATAGTCTGCTGCCATTGGCAAGGATGTGGGTAATTCGGTTGTCCTTGGCCACGATATGGGTAATTCTGCTGTCCTTGGCCACTATATGGGATAGTTGGTTGGCATTGGCCACGATATAGGATAGCCTGCTGTCCTTGGTCACTATACGGGATAGTCTGCTGTCCTTGGTCACTAGATGGGATAGTCTGCTGCAATTGGCCACTAGACGGGGTAATCAGCTTCTTACATTCACTAATTGGGATTATCTCCCGCGGTGGCGGCTGCTCCTCTTGTTCAATCTTCTGCTCCTCTTGTTCAATCTTCTGCACCTCATTGGAACAAGAATCATCTTGTGCAACGGTTATGTTCCAATCAACACCATCCAGGGTAAGCGTTACTCTCTACAGACAAACATGCAACTTAAGCACATAAATATACTCTAAAAAAGATGCATTACATCCTACAAGAGGCTTACCTTAGAAACAATTTTCACAAGATCATCTGTTGAAACCTCGAGTTTATCCACTACCTTATCTTCAACATTGCTATGGTCCGTTCCCTTCTCTGTTAACCTTGCTTTCCTCAAAACAGCACCTAAACCAACAATAAAGTAAGAGAATTCTTATCAGTTTCTAACTAAATACAGAAAAGTAAAATTATACAACAGAAAACACCACCCAGGTGAAAATTACACATGATTATTCAAAGAGTGCACTACTGATAATTAGAACTGTCCAAAAAATGAAATATTTTCACAACCCATTTGAGCATTTGAGGGAATCAATGCAGAAACAGATATTCCCAGAAGAAAAGAAAATGAAGAAATGAATGAGAGAAAGAAAGAAGTGTACCATCCTTTTCAATAGAGTAGAAGAGTCCAGAATATACAGAACCATCTTTAACGTAAACATCAACTACTTGATCAATGAGATCCGTGGTAACCCGCAACAATTCAGTAGTCGGAAGGGATTCATTGTAACTCCGTTGTGCATCCATCTCTCGTAACAACTGTCCCTCCTCATCCGCCTCCTTCAAGTAGCTATCTAATTCATCAGTTTCACTCGACATTGCTAGTTAGGTCTCTCTCGATAGAAAATTACTTAGCAAGAAAGGGGACTAATTGATCAAAGAGAAAAGAAAAGCTACACTTCACTACACTGATCCCATTCTGTTATTTATATGAGAATGAGACAGCAAAACAGCCTAACAGAATTTCTAACAGAAAACTACTAAACTAACTAACTAACTGCTAACTAACTAACAGAAAAAAACTAAACTAACCAACTAAACTAACTAAAATAGTCTTCATCAAAAACAAAAAATCTACTGTAAATAGTTTTATTTTATTGTATGTAGTCCGTATGATTAAGAATTTTGTTTATTTAAGCAAAAACTAGTCATGTATTGTAACATAAATTTGAAATATATTAGAAACTCTTGTTTTACATAGTATCTGAGCTCCCAATTTTGATGCTTATTTTCACTACTGATGCGGTATGGTTATATTGTGGAGAAAGAACTTAGTGGGTTTGTTGCTTAGTTACAGAGGGGAAGGCTTTGTGGGAATAAAGGCTTGTTGGAGGGGTAAGTGCTACAATTTCGTTAACGTGTATGCTGCTTGTTGTATGGTGAGGAGGAGGGTTTATGGAGTAGTTTGGTGAGTTTGAGGAGTTCCTCGACGGGGCAGGATTGGTGGTATTGTTATGGTTGATACCAAGTCTGGCATGGTGGAAGGTGTTGAGGAAGTTAAATCCGGGATTAAGTTGCATTTTGAGAAGTTCTTGAAAGAGTCTTGCTATACGAGGCCTATTCCGGAAGGTTTAGTGTTTAGTAGACTGGAGGAAGAAGCTAGTGCGGGGTTGGAGATTAAAGAAGCGGTGTGGAGCTGTGATGGCGATAAAAGTCCTGAGTCGGATGGTTTTACTTTGGAATTCTTTAAGAGAAATTGGGTAATTATCAATGTGTAATATTTGGTCAACTATTTAATTATGATACAACATAATTATAAAAAACTAATCATGATTAATTATAATAAAATATTATATTTTATCACATCCCTCTAGTCGAAGCAGGAGGTTCACGGACGCTTAGATTGGTCCGAAAATCATCAAAGAGAATGCGAAGAAGTGTTTTGGTGAAGTTGTCAGTGATCTGATGTCTTGAGGAAACATGAAGGACGTGAGCCTGACCACGAGCTATCTTTTCCCGAATAAAATGAATGTCCATCTCAATATGCTTAGTGCGCTGATGCTGCACAGGATTACCAGATAGATAGATGACACTAGCATTGTCACAATACACCAAAGTGGTCTGACGAATAAGGAAATGAAGTTCCAGGAGAAGATTGTAAATCCAACACGATTCTAAGACAACATTTGCAACACCCTTATATTCGGCTTCAGCACTAGAACGGGAGAGAGTTGACTTCCTTTTGGAAGACCAAGAAATAAGATTGTCACCTAGAAAAACACAGTAACCAGATGTAGAACGTATGGTGTCAGGACATCTATCCCAATCAGCGTCAATGTATGAGATAAGTTTTGTAATGGGAGATGGGGATAAATGTAGTTCAAAATGTAAGGTGTCTTGAACATAGCGCAAAATGCACTTAAGAGCAAGCATGTGTTTCGTGCAAGGGGCATGCATGTGAAGACAAACTTGCTTAACAACATATGATATGTCAGGTCGAGTGAAAGTGAGATATTGTAGGGGGCCCTGCAAGACTCCAATACAAGGAAGGATCCTTATAGGAAGTGCCAGAGGAGGTGCTGAGTTTTTGCTTGGTGTCAACAGGAGTGGTTGATGGTTTACAGGACATCATGCCAGCATGTTCAATGATCTCTAAAGCATAAGTGCTTTGACTGAGAAATGTGCCATCAGGATGACTAGATACTACAATACCCCGAAAGTAACTCAGGGCCCAAATCCTTCATTGCAAACTTAGATGCTAAGAGTGACATAATTGATTTGTGAAGGACCTGAGTGGAGGTGATGAGGATGATGTCTCCTACATACAACAAAATGTAGGTCATGTCTACACCTTGTCGATATATGGAGAGTGGTCTGATGTGCTATGGCGAAAGCCAATGGTGGCGACATAGTCAGCAAAACATTGGTACAATGCTCTAGGCGCTTGCTGATGAAATTTGATTTTGCCACTGATGTATAAGGTAGGGTGAATGTCATCATCTAGGAATTGATAAGAATGAGGTGAACAAGAGTGTATCTTGGTGAAGGGAATTGAGTTGCATCGAAGATAACATGCCTCGAAATTATTAATTTTCTATTAAACAAATCAAAACACTTGTAACATCTATGATTCGGCAGATAACCCAAGAAGACACACAGAGTAGAGCAGGGTTGTAACTTATGGATGGTAGATGACGAGAACAATGGATAAAATAGACAAACAAAGACTCAAAGATGGTGTAGGTGGGATCACGGTGATATAGGAGTTGTGTTGGTGACTGATTTTGAAGTGTTTTACAGGGGATTATATTTAACAAATAAGTTTCCATGTGGAGAGCATGATGCCAAAACGAGAGGGGAACAAAAGAATGAGCTAGTATAGTGCGTATCATATTATTAATGGTTCTTATTTTGCGTTCCGCTTTCCCATTTTGTGAGGATGTGGGGATAAGAGAAACGAAAAACAAGTCCATGATCAGTGCAATATTGTTGAAATAGCTCATTATTATATTCACCTTCATTATCACATTGAAAAGATTTGACTTTTTGTAAAAATTATGTGTGAATAAGTTGAGTAAGTGACTTGAACGTTTCAAATACATCAGATTTTCTACTAATAGGAAAAGTTCACAAAAAGTTTGTAAAATTGTCTAATAATAATAATATTTATGACCAGCAGAACTTAAAATTGGAGATGTCCATAAATCACTATGTAAATATCAAACGACATTAAAGTCGTAGTTTGAGAGTAAAACATGGCAATTTAACCTGTTTTCTTAAATCACAAGAGTCACAAACAGAAGAATTAAAAGGTTCACAATATATGAACTTATTTTTGCGAAGGTAATTTAAAATAGACATGCCAGGATGACCAAGACGACTATGCCAAAGACTGGATGTGAGACCGGAAAAACTGGGAGGACTAGTGTTGCACCCCAAAATTTACCCTCTTGATTTAGGCTTATGTTTCATCATGAATATCATATTGCATTGCATTCATACATTGTGATGGGATCAAAATACTTTGGTTATCAAGTCTTCCTCAAGCTTTGAAGGTTGATTGCATTGACAAGTTGCTCAAGTAGAATCTTATCATCTAAACTTCTGGATCTTTCAAGTTCAAAATTTATTGCATATCTCAAGATATTTTATCCATCTCTTTGGATCATCAGAGGATTGAAGTTTGTGATTGACTATAAGAGGAATATCTCTTTTAATTCACCAGTCAAAATTAGGGTTTTGTTTGATCAAGGCTGCTGATCAATGTACAAATCTTGATTTGGAAGCTACAACACCTCATTGACATTTGAAAAGTCTTTGTGCAAGAAATTGGCTAAAATATCCAGAGGATTTGAAGTTTTGAAGATGATTCATCAGTCTCCTAATGTGTTAACCAAAACTAGGGTTTGGGATTTCATCAGGATTTCTTGAGAATTTTGAAGTGAAATTTTGTACATGGCCTCTATATATTTGGAAAATCATATGTTTGAAGTCTTGATCATCAATTTTGAAGGGAAGTGGATCAATTGATTCAAAGGGGCAAAATGGTCATTTTGGTCAAAATCAGTCAAAGTTAAGGTTGACCAAGTGAACTTTTGTTCAACAATCAATTCAAGGGTGTACTTTTCATATTTCAAGTCCATTTTGATCATTGGATCAAAAAGATTGAGGTTTGGGTTGAAACTTGTTCATGAAGAAACCATAAAAGTTTCTAATTTTGGAAAATGAGGACTTAACTTCAAAAAGTCATATTTTATTCACCTTTGATCAAAAAAATGCAAATGAAATATGCTTGGAAATATAAGAGGATAATCTTTCATCTCCTTTTGGTCTGATGTCCAAATTGGAAAAGAGTCAAGAGTTATGGTCTTTGGAAGTTCATGCCTCAAGTTAAAATTATAGGTCATTTTCCAAAATTAGTGAATTTCATGTCAAATTTTGAGGACCTTAATGGATTCAATTTCAAAAACTCAAAACTAAGGGATTGCATATATTTTCAATACCTTTCCAAATTGTACTCATTTGTGTCCAAATTCAAAAGTATGAGCAGGTTATGAGCTTTGGAATTTTGAGGCATTTTATTGAAATTTGACAAGTATGCAAAATGGCCAATTCTTGAGAACTCAAGTTTTAGCCTTTATTTTTTGTTTCTAATCAAGCCCATGAACAATTTGTGACATGCTGAGGCCCATTACACTCACCATTTCGTGCCTCATGTGGTATTGCACTTGTTTGATTGAAAAAATCACAAACTTGCCCGATTTTGCAAATTCATCAACACTCTCTCTTTTCAAACAATCATGAGCTGGCATTTTGAGCATGTATTTCTGACCTCATTTGGCTCACAAAACGCACAAAAGGCAAGCAAATGCACGAGTGAAACGCAGGCCCCATGTGCAACCTCACTTTTGGCTTAAACTACCAAACTTGCCCTCCAACGGCTTTGAGTGCCAAGTACCACTTATATCCTCTTCCTCTCGTGATATATAACAAGAATAAAGGCTCAGTTGTGAAGGGGGAGGCTCATAATCGCTACATTCCAAATCTGAAAATTTTCAAGTATCTCTGCAAATTGCTTCGAATCTCTCTTCTCCTTGGATCATTCTTCAAAATTCTTGGTGATTCAGCTTCAGTGAAGTAAGGAGATCAAGCTTGCACCATTGGATTTCTTCTGGAGTGAAGGAATCGAGTTTCCAGTTTTCACATCCATGTGAGTTTTCTTGAAATTTGATTTATGTGTTTCAGTTTGAATTGATGATGTAGATCATGTCCATTGAGTTGCTTGCTGGCCAATCAATAGGATTGATGTATATTTGAGCTTTGATTCAAGCAGAATGGATGAAATCGTGTTCCTGGTTTTTTATGTTTATAGTGAGTTTTTCAGTTTTGTAGACTTGATTTCTTGATCCATGTTTGATCTCTGAGATTGATTCAAATTGCATAGTGTAGTATGATATATTAGCTTTAATTTGCGCTTAATTTGATGAATTTTGGTTGAGAGTTGAGATAGAACGAAGGATTAGAACATGAGGTGTTGAATTTGTTTTTGCACGCGTTTTGCCCTTTGTCTTGAGGTTCAAGACGATGAGGTGGCACGCTCTGATTGGTTGATTTAAATTTCTAATGCATTTCATATTATTTGATTTCAATTGATTTTTCTGATTTTATTTTTGTGATCAAAACATCTTCAAAAATCATGAAAATTTTACCATAGGCTAAAAATAATTTCTAGTATTTGTCATATTTGTTTTGGAATTTTTAAAAATGTTTTGATTGGTTCAAAAAGTTCATAAGTTTAATTAATTGTGTATTCAATGATTATTTTTATTTTAATAGTTCTTTTGATCTAAAAATTCCACAAAAAATTATTTTGGACTCATAAAATAATTTAGAAATTGATTCTGATTTTGGTTTAGCATTTTTTCTATTTTTTATTAGAAATTTAATTTGAGAAGTTTATTTGAAATGTTTGCTTCATAATTTTTGTTTTAATATTTCCTTTAATTCAAAAATCCTCAAAAAATCATATAAGTTTGTTTTTAATCATAATATCTGAATATAATTTTGTTTTGATCCTTTTGTGACTTTTGGCTAGGGTTTGCATTTTTGTCATTAAATAATAGTTTAAATTGTTTATTTGTTTGTTTGATTTTATTTTAATATTTCCTTTAATTCAAAAATTCCACAAAAAATCAGGGATGTGTGTTTTTAATTCTAATATTTAAATATAATTTTGGTTGGACATTTTTCTGATTTTTGATTAGAATTTTATTTTTAGATGTGATTATTTGTTTAATTGATTAATGGTTTTAATTTTGATTTTATTTTTGACTTTTCTTTAATCCTAAAAATGTGAAAAATTATGTATTCTGATATTTAGGGTTTCCTTGTGATTTGCATGATCTTGGTTTGAATTGTTTGAATTTTTATCTTACCTAATTAATATTTAAGATTAAAATTCAAACAATTAGGGTTTTGTAGCTTACATTGCAAGTTTCAATTTCAAAACCAATTTGCCTTGGGTTTCCATTGGAATTTGGATCTTGTTTAAGGTTCATGGATGTATTGAGGATCTGAAAACCATTTTTCTTGAATTATTTGACTTGATTGGATGTTTTTCCACAAATTATTTTGAAAGCTTGTCTAGTTTGGTAGTTTTGCCAACTAGTTTTGATCTTTGGGCCTCATTAGATCCTCTCCTCTACTATCCATGAACTTCAAACTTTTTTTATGACCTATACACATCTCAAATATGTTATGGAAATTTTGTTTGAATTATGGAAGCCCTTTTCCTTTTTTGATGTATTTTTAAAGTGAAGGTACCCAATTAATGTTGCATATCTTATTGCAATTTGCTTGATGGCCAATGAACTTGAGTGAGGCCTATAATTGGGAACCTAATGATCATGTTGGTTCTGTTTATCCACATAAACTCAATTCATTTCACATAATGCCCCATGTTTGAATGATTGAACCTTTTGATGCATGTTTTATGACCTTTTGCTTTCTTGTTGATCTTCACTTTGAAACTTGAGCTTTCAATTTGAGTTTGAGGTCATTAGATGGCCAATGATAACATGAAGGGAAATGATACTTCAATGATAGTCTCATGAGAACTTAAGAGTAATTGATCCCTATTACTTATGTTTGTTCTAATCATGAATAGAGTTTGGCTCCTTTCTTTTATCCTTGTTGAATTTTTGAGGCATTTTGAATGCACTTGGACAGTTAGTTTTAGAATAAAAACTTTAACCTTTTGATCATGTCCTAATCATGTTTTGGAAGCTTTACTTCAAATCTTTGATTGTTACAAACTCTCTAATTTTGTCCTTGTTTGACTTTCTTCCATGGTTAGCTTGAGATCTAAGTCTTTGATGCATTATGTGGGATTCCTCTTCTATTATGCTTGTGAGCTGTGATGAAATAATTGAGTATGATTGAATTATGGTCGCTACTGACCTTCATGGTCTTTGATTATATTCTTCTCAAGCTCCCGTGATCCTTGATTGATATTTAATTGTCAATTCAATATGGTGATAGAAAGGAGCAACATTCCTCTAACTTTTGACCAAATTGTGCATATTCCTGTTTCTTTTTGTCTATCATATCTAATGTTTTGATAGTTGCTATCATGTTTCCTCACTCCATTATGGTGTCATCATCCATCCCTTATGTGAGTCATCATTCTATTTATGGGAATACTAACTTGGTTGTTGAATGTGCGAGGTACTCTAAGAAAAGTTTTCCATTTTTGACTTGAGGCTATTGTGTTTCACTTTATTTGTGGAACACAATTTAGTATATTAGTACTACTATTGTGCTTGGCATATTTGATAGTCTATGCAGGATGTGTATATGTGATTATTAATACTATACATTGCCCATGGGATATGTTCATATCTGAAAATCTCAATGCTTACATCCTGATGGCGTAATTTCTGACTTGATTTGTCTGCTGATGCCAGCTTGCTTGAAGTTCTCTGGGTTTCTTTTATTCTTGCTCAGTTGCTACAGATAGTTATCCATTTGGTATTGCACTATTTCCTTTCTTCTATTTTCATAGTTCTATGTTGCATGATGGGACCTCTGTTGCTGATACATGTCAGGAGGCCCTCTGTTTTGTTTGGTACATGAGTTATGTTTGTGTTTGTTTCTTTAACTATTGATCGATGAGTCACTCAATTTATAAATTGAGATCATGACTTTGCTCTCAGTGCATGTTCCCTATATGATGTTTATTGTTATTTTTCTTCAATTTGTTGATCGATGAGTCACTCAATTTAGAAATTGAGATCACGACTTTGCTCTCAATGCATGTTCCCCATAGGATATTTTTCTTCAATTTGTTGATCGATGAGTCACTCAATTTAGAAATTGAGATCACGACTTCGCTCTCATTTCCTGTTCGCTATAGGATAGTTTTGTTAAGCTTCCTTTGACATGTTAATTAGGGTAGGATTTTCCTTTATCCTCAACCTTAGGATCAATCATTGTATGATAACACTAGGGATAATGCTAGGCTCGTTTCCCTTAGTTGTTTTTCCTTCCTTTACATTTTGCATCTTAAAACAAAAATTATTTTCTTGGCAAATCATAAAACACCTCTAATAAACTCAAACCTTTCTTCAAGGTAAAAGATACAAATCAATCTTATTTGTTTGTGCGCCTCTTGCCTTTGTTTGTCAATCTGGTTTATTGATGTTTCACCATCTTTGCCATGATACCTTTTTAGCTTTTAGCCGATGTTTTGCCATCGCACATTTGTTTGAAACCAATGTTTCGCCATCGCACATGTTTGTTATCCTACTTTGATTCTCAATATCATTGTTAGGTGTGATGTTTCATCATCCGGATTATTGATGTTTCGCCATCTTTACCATGATACCTTGTTATCTTATAGTCGATGTTTCGCCATCGCACATTTGTTTGAATCCGATGTTTCGCCATCGCACATGTTTGTTATCCTACTTTGATTCTCAATATCATTGTTAGGTGAAATATTTTGTCATCCGGTTTACTGATGTTTTTCCATCTTTGCCATAATATCTTGTTATCTTTTAGCCGATATTTCGCCATCGCACATGTTTGTTATCCTGCTTTGATTCTCAATATCATTGTTAGGTGTGATATTTCGTCATCCGGTTTATTGATGTTTTGCCATCTTTGCCATGATACATTGTTATCTTATAGCCGATGTTTCTCCATTGCACATTTGTTTGAAGTCGATGTTTCGCCATCGCACATGTTTGTTATCCTACTTTGATTCTCAATATCATTGTTAGGTGTAATGTTTTGTCATCCGGTTTATTGATGTTTTGCCATCTTTGCCATAATATCTTGTTATCTTTTAGCCGATGTTTCGTTATCGCACATTTGTTTGAAGCTGATGTTTCACCATCGCACATGTTTGTTATCCTACTTTGATTCTTAATATCATTGTTAGGTGTGATGTTTCGTCACCCAGTTTGTTGATGTTTCTCCATCTTTGCCATGATACCTTGTTATCTTTTAGCTGATATTTCGCTATCGCACATTTGTTTGAATCCGATGTTTCGCCATCGCACATGTTGGTTATCCTACTTTGACTCTCAATGTCATTGGTAGGTGTGATGTTTTATCATTTAGTGTTCCGATATCTTTGACATGTTACTTTGTTATTATTTAGCCGATGTTTTACCATCTCATTTGTTTGTTGTTTTATTTGATGTTTTCCCATCTTGACTGTTTTTGTTGTCTTAACTAAAAAACACAAACCAACCAAAATATATGAGCCGAACTACGGCTGCTCTGATTCCTTAATAGGAATACGTAGGCAAAGGGGTAGGGCCCAACCGAGCACAACTTTTATTTTCCCTACATTGTTTTTTTTCCGCATGCATTCCCTTTTTTTACTTTAAGCCATAGACATAGGTTTTGACCACACCCTTTAGATTAGACAACAATAGTGGATACCATAGAGTACTACAGGCGTATGGGGTGCTAATACCTTACCGTCACGTAACAGACTCCCTTACCCGATCTCTCGGTCGAAAGACCGTGATTTCTCCCTTTTCAGGTTTTCTCAATGTTTACCTTTCCCTCTCGATGGGATAAAAGACGTTCAGTGGCGACTTCATTGATGTTTCATTACACCAGATGACGGTTCTGCCAGGTCGTTTCAACTAGTAACTGGAAATAGATCTCCACGACTATCACATATGAGAAGGGTGATGCCCATCTGAAAATCAGAAGCAGTAAAACCAAAAGGGTAAAAGGAAATAGAAACATTGTTATCAGTGGTGAGTCGTCTCACAGAAATTAAATTTTTAATAATTTTCGGGGCATGCAAGACATTGTTAAGGTTAAGGGGATGGTGAGATATGATTATTTGTGTGTGTCCGATGTCGTGAATTGGAATTCCATGGCCAATACCGACATTAAATTTCTAATTTGAATTACTTACTGGAAAATAAGATGAGAGATTACCTTGTGATGCGGTCGTGTGAGATGTTGTGCCAGTATCCATGTACCACTAATTGTCAGGAGTGTGTAGTGACATGGTGTGCATTGTTGTCTCAATGTCTGTCGGTGTATGAGATGAGGTAGAAGTTGCATATACCTGAGGATGCTGTCCTATAATGCCTGACTTCTTAGGAGGACTGGAAGGGCATGTCCACTGAGAGGTGGGATACGGGCACAATGGCAAAGCCCATGGTGGTGGAGTCTAACCCCATGGTTTCCAGGATGAATACTGCTGTTGTTGTTTCTATGGAGGAGAGGACCAAGGTGAGGGAGCATTGTGAGCTCCAGTCTAAGGTGCACTGCGGTTACCACATCCCCCGTTATGGCTATGGTTTCCATGGGAGCGAGAGCGGTTGCTGGGGCGACGGTTGGCATGCTGACAGTTGTCTTCAGTAGGTCTCGGTTGAGTGGTGTGCATGGTATCATGAGATCATGTGCTTGTTATTTTAGCCATACCAGCTTCTTCTAAAGTGAGCATGGAACGAGGCTGATAGAATGTCGGAAGAGGGTTCCTCTGGCGAATCAAAGTAGCAACACTGCAGTAAGCTTTTGGGAGACCAGAGATCAGCTGAAGGACCTGACGATGATTATTGACAGGGGAGCCGACATTTCTCAACTGATCAAAAATCATCTTAAGACGCTGAAAGTAAGCAGAGACATTGGGAAAATCCTTCATACGAGTGCTAGAAAACTCTTGCTCAAGAGTGACAGCTCAAGCATTTTGGTTGTCCTGAAAAATATCTTCTAAGAGGTTTCATGCTTCTATTGCAGTGGATTTGGGTTCCAGAATAGTGGTTAGCAAATCAGTAGAAATAGTGGAATAAATCCACTAAAGAATGGTGGTATCAAGAGTGGACCATTGTTCATGTTTGGCATCGGTAACGACTGGTGGCTCTTTTTCGGTAGATGGAACAATGTGATGCAGGACTCGATGTGAGCAAGCATGGATGTGAAAAAGCTCGGCCCAAGTTCCATATTGATCTTTTTCCACCTCAACAATAATAGAAATATTGTTCCTAATATTGGAGACAACAAGATCGGGATGAAACTCCATTTTGGAACCTCGGAGCATCTTGGGCTGGCCAAAATTACCAGTATCAATAGAGGATTTACGAGTATCAGCGTCACTGTGTTCTGAATGGTCTGAATCAGACATGGATGCACGTGGAACCGTGAATAATTTGGAAGAGGAACACGTCTGATAAAATAATCACGTACTATATTTAGAAGAAGGTGAACACGTACGTACAGAAAATAGTCACAAGTTTCTGAACACGTACAACAAGCAACACATAAATTGAGAACAAATCGGAAATAATCATGTACTGATGTGGAACAGTCACGTACTGATGTGGTCGCCAGAAAAATTGAAATCACTAACAGATCGGAATCGCGGAACATAGGAAGAAACACGTATTTCTTATGCACGATGGTGTTGTGCGGCGGCGGAACAAACAGAAACATAAGAAGATGTCGTGTTTGGCAGCGGCGGCGAATAGAGGTGGCTCTCGTGTTCGGTGGCGGAAGTATGCAGAGAACAAGGGGTCCTATTGTAGCAAGAGTTACTACGAAGGAGAATAAGGTACTTTTTTTAGAGAGAGGGATCGATTAGGTTTGATACCATGTAAGATTATGGAATGCTTACCTTTCTCATTGATCTTAATAGAGTATATATACATCAATATGTAATATTTGGTCAAATATCTAATTATGATACAACATACTTATAGGAAACTAATTATGACTAGTTACAACAAAATATTTTGTTCTATTCTGTCAGGCAGCCTGTATAAGATCTTATCAAAAGCTTTAACATCTAGATTGAAAGGAGTGATTGGAAAGTTAATTTCAGTTAAACAATATTCTTTTATCAAAGGTAGGAATATCTTGGACGGAGTTCTTATGGTCAATGAAGTATTAGATTTGGCTAAGAGATAGCGTAGAAGTTGTGTGGTTTTGAAGGTGGATTATGAGAAAGTGTATGATAGTGTAAGTTGGAATTACTTGAGGTATTTGTTAGTGAGGATGAGATTTGGTGAAAAATGGATCAAGTGGATGGAGGCTTGTATCTTCACCAGTTCCATGGTGGTGATTGTCAACGAGAGTAATACAAAGGATTTCAAAGTGGAAAGATGTTACATCAAGGCAGTCTGTAGCACCCCAAAATAATTAGATTATTTATTTAATAATTTAATTGTGAATATTGTGTGTATTTTATATATATATATGAGTATATATATATATATATATATATATATATATATATATATATATATATATATATATATATATATATATATATATATATATATATATATATATATATATATATATATATATATATATATATATTATATATATATATATATATATATATATATATATATATATATATATATATATATTATATATATATATATATATATATTTAATATATATATTATATATATATATATATATATATATATATATATATATATATATATATATATATATATATATATATATGAGTATATATATATATATATATATATATATGAGTATATATATATATATATATATATATATATATATATATATATATATATAAATATATATATAATATATATATATATATATATATATATATATAGTATATATATATACTATATATATATATATATATATATATATATATATATATATATATATATATATATATATATATATATATTATATATATATATATATATATATATATATATATATATATATATATATATATATATATATATATATATAATATATATATATATATATATATATATATATATATATATATATATATATATATATATATATATATATATATATATAATATATATATATATATATATATATATATATATATATATATATATATATATATATATATGAGTATATGTGATGTTTTGATGTATTTGAAGTGATATTGGGTGTTTTAGTAATTTAAAATAATTAGTTTCAATTATTTAGAATTCTTGGTAACTAAATAAATAAAATAATAAGAGATAGAGACTATGAGGATAAGGTAGTAATATTGTGAAGTAAGTAGGGGTAAGATGAGAAGACCATAGAAAAGGTCCAAGGGTTAAACAAGGAAAAGTGAGTGTCAGTGTTCATTCTGCGGTCATGAAAGTGAGAAGAACACTGTGAAGAGAGCTAGGGCACTGAGGAACTCAGAAGATTCTGTAGAACTCAAAGAGGAATAGATGGATTCTAGGAACCTAAGGTAATGGGAGTTTATCATTGTTATTATAATTGATTTAGGGTTTAGATCATTGTAGGTTTGTGTTGGGGTTTTGGGATGATGATGTAAATATGATGATTTGATGAAAATTGATGAATTTGTGAGATTGTTTTTCCAATAAATTGAGGCATATGATGCATGATAACTTGTGGTTGTATTGTATGATGAAACTATGTGAAACTATGAAGAATTGAGACCTGTAATATGAAGAAATCATGTAAAAGTTGGACTGGTGTAGTGCCAAGATTGCAACATGGAATTCCTGTTCGCACTGGCTCGCCGGGAAAGCATGATTCATTGTCGGTAGTGGGAAAGATCCAATTGTCAAAGTTACTATCAGCATCTTTTCATCAGAAACAACATCAATTTCATTCACACCTTTGTCGTGCTTTGACATTGGAGCAGTAATCACATTCGGGGTCTCCGGAGGATCAAACTCAATTTCCTTGTTGTCAATCAGATCTTGAATTTTGTTCTTCAGGGACCGACCACTGTTGGTATCATGCCCGAGACTGTTAGAATGATAAGCACACTTTGGATTCGGGTCGTACTTGGGATAGGAAGTGTTGGGATTAGGAGGAGGATCCCGCAGTGAAATGAGTTCAGCCTTTAACAAATGTTGCAGTACTCGAGACAAAGGCATGCCGATCTTGGTGAACTACCTCAACGGAGTGTCTGGCCTTCATCGGCTACCCTGTTGTTGTTGTTGAATCGGTGTTGGGTTAGAGATCAACACCTCTCCCATAGTCTGATGGTGGTCACCTTTACTATGGCCTTTATAGACAGCATTGATTTCTTTTTTACTACTGAATGGCTTTTTCACAGCATTAGAAGATGTAGCCATTGGGATCTTCCCACTTTTAATACCACCTTTAATTCTTTCCCCAGTCAAAATCATCTCCGTAAAACCAGACGATGAGCTTTCAATCAACAGATTAAAGAACTGGCATGTTAGAGTGCCTATGAACATATCTACAATTTCCTGATCAGTCAAAGGAGGTTACACCCTTTCAGCCAAGTCCCTCCATTTCTGTGCATATTCCTTGAATCCTTCATTCGAGCCCATGGACATATTTTGTAGTTGTACTCGAGTCAGTGCCAGGTCAGCGTTATATTAATACTGCTTATAGAAAGCAGCATCCAAGTCTTCTCATGTGTGAATGTTATTTCCCTCAAGCTGATAGAACCATTCCAGTTGAGTTCCAGCCAAGCTTTCTTGGAAGAAATGGACCCATAATTTCCGGTCAGCAGTGTGAGGCTGTATCTTCCGAACATACGACCTCAAATGGAGTTTAGTACAAGAGACCCCATCGTATTTAGCAAAGATGGGGACCTTGAACTTCTGTGGGATAACCACCCCCGGGACTAGACCAGTTCTCTGAAATCCAATCCAGGAACCTTCTGGATTTCCATAGCCTTGAGCCTGTCCTCCAGTTGCTTGTACTTATCATCCGTAGGAGGGTACTGTTCGTCAGAGTAGTCTTCATCTTCAGGAACATTCTCATAACCCTGGTCGTTCCTTCCTTCATTCTTGATGCTTATACCATCTTCATCTTGGATGTCGTCTTCTTCAGAGGAGACATCATCCACTTGGACTGGTTGAGCAGGACCTTTGAAGCTTCTCCCCATATTGAGGACAACAGCTGGCTTCTTGGTCTTCTTTTTCTTGGCGACAAGCGCCAACAACTCTTTCTTCCTTCGTGCCAGATTCAGAAGAGTCTCTTAGAATTGTGCATGCTGAGCCTGGAGATCCTTGACAGTTTGTTCGAGGGCCATTTTTCTACTGAAATAAACAGCGAGAAAATGAGAAACCTATACGAAAAACCTGTCATGAAATGATGCATGGTATGTAAATGCAATGTTTTCAAGGAACTTAGGAGATTTAAATTTGCAAACCAAGAGGAAACAGAAAGAAATATTTAGTAAGTTCAAATTAAAATTTCATTTTTAGGCTTACAATGAAAATAAAAGGTTTCAAAGAGATAACAAAATGAACTCCTAAAATCTAAGACTTCAAGTTTCCCAGGGACACGTCCTCTTCGTGTTGATGTATGCATTAAGACTCTTTTCCTCGTGAAGGTTCTTTGTGAGATCCAACACTTTCTTTTCGCTTGCATAGATTTGAGTCTCAAAGGTGTCTCATTCTTCCTTCAGTTAAATCCAAGATTTCTGCAATTCTTCAAGGTTAGTGGGCATGTCTGGATGGAGGATGGTGCGAGAAACATCTCCTTCGACAACAAGCTCCATAATCACTGGTCAGATAGCTGGATATGGCATCATGAGGTTTCGAGAGTAAGCTCGTACCCATTTGAGATAAGGCTCCAGAGGGATGGAATTTTTCTCCCCCAAAGCCTTAGTGTCAAGCTTACGAACCATTCCCTAAGCATGTATAAACCTCCAACGATAACCTTGAGGATCACTTTCATAATCGAACACAATACCCTGGATAAGCGCGTCATGAGGACTATCTCTTTGAGCGTAACCAAACTGATGTAAGGCCAAAGAAAGGTTGTAAGCAATACCTCTCCTAATTCCAAGGAGTGGGACATTAGGGAATTCCCCGCAGTGATCAATGATAGTGATATCCTCATGAGATCGGGGATACCAATAGATACTTGTATGGTAAAGTGACATTATTCTTTGTGACCACCTCAGACCTTGTTCATTCTTCATTACTTATTGGGGAAGGTGCAAAATAAACCACTTGGGTAGTAGAGGTATACAACACATGAGATTTCCTCGCCTCCTCATAGTACGAGTGTGAAGAGAATGCAAAATGTCTCCGAGCAAGGTAGGCACAGGATTACGAGCAAGGAAAATTTTGACAGTGTTCACATCTATGAGTTGGTCTGGATTAGGGAATAGTACCAACCCATAGATTAGAAGAGCCAAGATCTCCTCGAAATCCTGGAAACTCATAGCATCTAGAAATAGTTGAGCCTTCTCTTTTAGAAATTTAGCCAAAAAACCTTTGACTCCACTTCTTGTCTCCCAATTGGGTATAATGTCGGACCGCTTCAGATGTAAGGTTGGTGCAATAACTTCTGGTTTAGGAGTTTCCTCTAGATCGGTGAGGGGAACCTGATCAAGAATAGGCACTCCCATTAATTGAGAGAACTCTTCCATTGTGGGTACCAACTGATAATTGGGAAAAGTGAAACAATGATGTGCAGGGTCGAAGAACTGGAATAGAACACTCATCATGTCTTTGTCAAAACCTAGAGTAACTAGACTGAGTAGTCGACCATGCCTTTTGATAAATGAAGAAATTTCGGGAACCCATGAGACTAACTCTTTAAATTGAGGAAGCACCCTTACAAAATTGACCCATATAGTGTTTCTTCGAGTGGAGGCCATAGCCTATAAAACAGAACAAAGATAAATGCCTTGGTCCTTGAAATGGTTAGTGAAAATGAATATGGTATGATGATATGATGTTATGATGTTATGTTCGAACATTTAACCATACACAAACACAAATAAAACACCCACAACCTTAGGTTTATGCTTGCATGGAGTTTGTAGGTAAGTACCCTCTTGAAGTTTTAGTTGGTTCAACATGTCCTAAAAGAAAGTAATCGGGTTCTAGGAGTCTCAATATCACTGATCTTTCTCTCGGGCATTGTTTCAGCACAAGCATCTGATTTGCGACCGAAATATCCCGAGAGTCCGACCTTAATGAGTGCAGCATCGAGTATCAACCAACTTCAGTCTGCATCAAAGTCAGCTATCTCACTACCTTCTAATGGCTAAGTTGTGTCAACTAAGGTTCTATGGTCAGTTAGCGCTTTATGACACCACGCAGCAGCCCAGCGTTCTCCTTGACTTAACTCAAGGGACACCAACACCAACTAATGTATCGTACTAACATAGCCATCGCTTCAACCGTATCGGTGTACACCATACAATTTTCACGATCTATTGCTACTTACCTAAAATGCCCCAGATCCAGATATAGATCTTTACAAGAATAATCCAAACAACCCTTAAAAATAAATCAGGAAAATCAAACAAAGAAAGAAAATTAAAGGTGATCTAGCTCTAAGGTAGCCCCACTTTTAGTTCTCCCCAGCAAAGTCGCCAGTTCTGTAATACGGTGGGAGAACTGACTTTTAGGTTTTGTGTTTTATTGCAAATGTTACAGATAGAAAGAGTCGCCACTGACTTTTCTTTTATCCAATAAAGGAAAGGGTGAAAAGAACAGGAAAGACCTTTCGAGATTTTTTTCCTGAGTAAGGGGTGTAGGTTATGAAAAGGGAAGGTATTAGCACCCTTTTCATCTGTAGTTATCTACAGGATCTTACTCGCTAGCTCACTTTGAAAATGCTTTTGTGTTTGTGTGTTTGAAAAATTCCTAAGTGCGGCAAACTTTATAATGATTCCCGTATCATTGAGAATGCATACAAAGTGTTTTTTTTTAAAAATATTTTAGAAAATAGAGTGTACAGGTGAGAAATTGTTTTGTTTATAAGCAAGCGACTACGAGCTATCAACCTACTCAAAAAGTATTTGTTCTTTTCCTATTTTCCTTTAGATAGTGCTATCCTACCATTAGTTAGTAGGTAGCCCTATCATTGGATGTTTTGAGGGACAGGCGTGGATCATCGTACAGTCACGAAGGCAACTCGTAGGATACTTTAGTAATTATCATAAGGTACTAAGATCATTTACCGAGGAAGCACCGAAGGGACATCGAGAGACTACGATCTTTTAACCAGAGGATCTTTGCTAAAGTGTCCCGCGTTCGAGGGACATGATTGTTTATATCCGAGGCAGCAAGTGAGGGTCACCCTAGAGGTGCACGTGTGTAAAGTGTTTTGTGTTCAGTTATTTGTCTCGATATTAGGTTTTCTAATGTTTTTTTTATGTCTTGCCATTCACTCCTAATTAATCTAGCAGTTAAATATATATAAGTGCAAAAAATGAAAATGCGGGAAAATAATCTACGCTTTTATATCGCTTCGGGGATGGGGAGTACAAACCATAAATTGGGGAGAAAAAGTAATAAACCCTAATTATCTATTACAAACTATTGACAGTTACAATATTTATGAAAATAATGTGAAAAAAAGTAAATGAGCACGCAAAGATTAGAAAGGGAAAAGATGGTAAAATCCTAAAAAAATTTCTAAGTGTTTAAGAAAATAAAAAATATTTTTGTTGTTTTTGTTTTGGTTTAAAAAGAAAATATTTTTAGTGATTAATACTAATTCTAGTTAATTTTTAATTAATAAAATAAAATCAAAGTGATTAAATTAAATTAATTTTTATTTATTAAAATTAAGTTAATTAACTAAAAAACTAAAATATATTTTTTATGATTTTATTATTAGATAAAAAGAAAATAATTAGTTGAAACAAAAGAAAAAAAAGTGAATGGGCCAGAAAATGCATAAAAAAAGATGAATGGGCCTGAGGTGCAAAAAGAAATCTGGGAGGTGTAGGAAACTAAATTCACTAGGCCCAAACAGTTCTCAGCGTTGGATCTTGTGTGCGAAGTCCCTGAGGTATAACATGGACATCATATCAAGATTATTGAATTGGGATCAAATGGTGATGATTGAGGAGGTGTATGGCATGCGCGCTGATTGTTTCATACAAGATTTGTAAGGAAATAAACATGAAAAAGTAAAAATGTCCCACGCCTGGATCGAACCCGGGATCAGACGTAGGTATGACTTAAGAGTAAACGCGCTGCCACTGGGGTGGCTATACACCTGTTATTTGAATCATCCACTCAGAAGGTTCCAATATGCCACGCTAGCCCTGTCGGAGTCAAACGAAACTCAGGGACGCCGGAGTCAACCTCCGGTTGTCTTCTTCGGCCGTCCCAAAGCACCAAACCTGAAAAAACGTGTTAAAGTGAAAAATATAACGATCTAGATCCATTGATCAACACCCTACAAATCCAATGGCATGATTAGTGGGATCTAAAAATGCTTGTATCATCCAAATCGATGCTCAACCGTTTTTTGAGCCTTAACAATGGTAAGGCATGGTTTAAGCGTCAACCTCACATGTAATACGTCCATCATGTTCTAATGATGCACATGAGAAAGTTAAATGGATTAGCAATGACTGAAAATGCAAGAAATCACAGTTTTGAGTTTTACCAACTTTGATAACCAGCGTGATGGAGGGGTCACATTCTGGCTATGCTTTGGCCTGATCTTGGACTCTGGAGAATTCCTGGGGACTTCATGAATGGATTGCTGGCTTTAGTTTCAAGCAAAAGTGGTTGGAAGATAGGCTACGGATTGTTGCAATTCTTTTGAATTTTTTGTATTTTTGAGTGGCTCTTTGGTCAAGTATTTCGTATCCTTAACCTCTGAGCAGCTTGCACTTATATAGAGGAATAGAAATGACTCATTAAACACGGCAAGGAATCGTGCCATCAAGCCATGATTAAACAAGAAATCAAACATTTGAAAACTTGCCATTTTGAGTTTGTTCTTGACTTCTTTAAGTTTGCATGAATTTATCATGTTTGTTGGGTTGTCAGAAGCTGTATTGGGTTCTAAGAAACCACTCCATGCGCCTGGCCCATTTGCTTTATACTTTATTTAATTTATTTTTGCATTTATTTGAATAAAAGAAAAATAAATATAAACAAAATAATAATAAAATACAAGACATGGTAGGAGTGAGCTTAGGAGTCTCTCATAAGGTCATGGATATGTTTGAAGCCCAAAAAGTTAGACCACAAGTCCAAAATTTCAAGTTTGCACATTTTGCATTTCATGTATTTCCTCAAAATTTCTCAACTTGTTCAACTTATAACTTGCTCAATTTTCATCTTTTGAAGGTGATATTTGACTTTTTGAAACACTCAAGACGTCCTCTACAATTTCTATTTTTATAATTTTTGCATTTGGATACTTTATCTAGATGTAAGTTGTCTTGACAAAAAGTGTCTTTTGATTGACTTTTGAAATGACCTATAATGTATGGGCTCATATCTTTCGAATGAAGAATTTTTTGGATTTGAGAATAAAATCAAATTTGTAGATAATTGAATTTCCTTCAAGTTAGGCTTTGTTTGAGGAAAATTTGATGAAGCATGTGAAAGTTATGCTTGGTCAAAGTTCAATTGACTTCTCCTAAGGAAACTCTAATTTGACAATTCTTGACTTTTGATGGTTTAAGGGCTTTCCTTGAGGAATAATAATCAACCCTTTATCAAATTATGAATATCACTTCAAAATGTTTATGTTGACAAAAAATATTGAAGTTTGACTATATGTTGACTATAGTTGACTTTTTACCCAATACAATTATTTTTCAACCATTTGAGCCTTTGACTGAGCAAACTTGTGATGTAGGAATTGAAACTTGACATGAACCTTGTTGGAGGCCTATGGAGAACCATGGAAATAATTTGAGAACTTTGTAACCCAAATTTCCTTGAGAAACTCAAAACCCTAATTGTAGACCCTTGGCTTAGGAGGGGCATCTTGATTGGTCAATCCTTGAGATTCTTGAGTATTTGAGAACCCTTGAAAGAATGTCTTGAATAAAAGTGGGAGGGAAAATTTTAGGTAAAACACTATCCCTTATCCAAGTATTAACATAACAAAGTACAAACACTAATCACACATATCAAAAAGGGTGAGAACAAAGTCACAAAGTAATATGGCTTTTAAGAGAGTCGTTTAAGAAAAATGTTAAACAAAATATGAACAAGTATTAAACACGAGTATCTCCTATTAAGGATCAATCAACAAAGATATTAAAAATCAAAGGGATATCAACATACTTATCAAGTAAAAGTTGTGACAAAAGATATAATATGTAAACATACTTTGATAAAACATTAAAACATGGATAACATAGACATATAAATAAATACACAAAGTACATGTTAAAGAATGCATTCATCTTATCATGTCAACAACGAACTTTAAACATCAAGAAAATTCAAACAAGATAGGCCTCAAAGTTTAAAACCAAACAAAGTCGTGGTGTCAAAATTAGGAGAATGTATGAACATGTGATCAAAGGAGACTTCAACTTATGATAACTAAAACATCAAGACATCAACATGGTATGAATAAGCAAGTGAGTATAAACAAAACATTGCATCAAAAGCACAGGGAAAGCATTATAATCAACTTAGGGTTTTGAAATCATCAAACACAAAGTTACTTCATTAAAACATGCTAAAACCCTAAGTGGAACCAAGTTAATCATGCCATAAATCATCAAATGAAACTCAATGAAAGCATAATATATTCACATAAACATAAATGATCAATTAATAAAGGGAATCAATCAAAAGAACATTAGAAAAGTCTTTAAAAACACCAAAAAGGACTAGTTTTACACTAAATAAAGATAGGTGAAATAAAAATTATTTTTTGGTATTATTTCATGGATTAGTAAAATAGGGAAGATAAATTACAAGTGTGCAAAAAATAAAGTAAAAATAAATTAATTTGAATATGGAAATAACTAAGATAAAATGAGAAAGAAAATGAATAAAACAAGTTAAAAAGTAAGATTTGGCTGCCAAAGGTGTTGAACTCAAGCCCTCTTGTTGTTAGTTCTAAAACTTAGCCACTGGGCCACACGATTATGGTGTTAATACCATTCATCCAATTAAATGAATATGAAATAAGTTAATGAGTTCATTTTAAAAAAATAACATAAAAGGTCTAGAGTAAGGGGAATTCGAACCCCAGACCCTATGGTACACAAAAACTTAACACTCGTGTTTTAACCACTGGGATAGTGATACATATGTTCATTAAAACACAATTAATTAAATAAGTAAAAAACAAAGTTCCATGATTCAAAAAAGGGCGTCATCACCATCATCTTCTTCATCGTGAAACACCATCAACATCATTAATGGTGATTTTTCTAACTCTCTTATTTCTCAACCAAACTCAAAGATGTAAACAACAAAGTTGTTCAAAATTTAACAAGCATTATAGAAATGTAATCAACATAAATTAGTATGGACTCTAACTCATTAATTTTTCTCAAAACCGAAAACCCTCAAAACGTTCAGTCAGTCTAAAATTCACACACAAGCATGATGCATGACAATTAGCATGAGATTTATAATTAACATATTATAATCTACATTTTTGCTTTAGAAACCAAGCATTGATGATGCGTGTATGATGAGTTTCAAGTTTGAGGAAAAGCTTACCTATTGGAGTAAGTCCAATTATTTTTTTGATGGCTCCAGATGAGGTGTAATGATGCAAAAAGCTTCCCGGGATCTCAAGGAAGGTGTTAGAATGCTTTTCTTGTTTGGAAAGTGTTTGGATGGTTTATTTGCAAAGAACTTGAGAGATTTTGCAAAATTAAAAATTTGTGGCTTTGGGAAGAAATAAGATTTGTGTGAGGTAGTAATTTGGAGAATTCAAGTGTGTCTATATTCAGAAGCAAGGCCTTCTATTTATAGGCAAGATTTCTAGTTTGTGAGAGAAGGAATCAGTTCAAATGGAGCTCTTAATCAAAAGTTGGTTTAGTTGGATTGTAAGTGAAGATACATGGAAATTCATGGTTCCAATGCGAGCATGACATGATTCTAGGGTTTCTTGCAGGTTGTAAATGGTTGATTCTTGGTATTGAGATGTTTTGTGATCAGAAGCAACAGTGTATGGGCTCAAAGCATTAACTTTGTGATAAAAGCCAACTTTTCAAGAATGGAAGTGAAGCCTTTATGCTTAAAATGGAATGAATAATCATGTAATGCTTCTATCACTTGGATAATGCATAAAGGACTTGTGTAAATCTTTGATTATAGTGAGATTTAGAAGAAATATAGGTTTCAAAGTAAGATTAGGTGGGTTTGGTTGGTTTGACATGAGTTTTGAACCATAAATCTGCCTTGTAAAACCTTTTTATCATGTCTACTTCATCTCGTCGATTATCTTTGCTCAAGTATGATAAATTCATGCTCTTGGACTTTTTGGAAAGATTTTCTCATGCTATACAACTTTCATGTTGAGCATTTGTCCTGAATCAATTGGAATCTTTGTGAAAAATCCCTTATAAAATTGGTGTTTTAAGCTGAAAACACTTAGAAAATTTCTCTAAGTCTTTGGACATTTTAACAACTTTGAGATGCCAACTTGATCAATTCATATATCTTTATTCATGCTTTTTTTTGGAAATCACTTCCTATGGAGAAGTTGTAGTATGTAAAATTATGTTCAATTTTATCTTTTGGGCATGAAAATTGGTGGCTTGATGAAGAAGTTACAAGCTTGCAAAGTAGTGCATTTGAATATGAGATTTTGACACTTAGTGAAATTTCCAAAAACCCTAATTTTGCATCTTTGATTCTTTATATTGATCTTATTGATTAGATTTGATCAAATTCCTTCAACAATGATATTTTCATGATCCTTGGCTTGAGAAGTCCATGGTCGACCAAAAATTTCCAAAAGTCAAAGTTTGACTTTGTAGTTGACTTTATATCAAATGAATCTGATTTGTCCAATTTCAATGAAATATTTTGATTATGATGCAATCCTTAGAATTTCAAGATATCTTTAAAGTTCATAAGATGGTGATATGATGAATCCTTGAGTGATACATGATTGAAGACCTCAAATCCTAATTCCTGATTTTTCATCTGAGGAGCCGAAACCCTAATCTTCTTCAACCTCTTGATGAATCCAATGATGAAACCCTATTATGATGAGGTTGTTATGAAAATGATGATTACTTGATCATTATAAACTAATAAGGATATTGATTTACTAAGGAATATACATGTCATTGATCAATCAACTGTTGGATCCTCTTGCTCCAACACATGTATCTTGTATAAGAAATAAACGCAACAAGACAAAACCTTTGTATTTTTATGAGGTTAGTGATGCATAGATAAATGATATGATTTCTAAGTGATGAAAAAATGAGATTGAATCTTAGGTCAAAAATTAGGGTACAACACCTTTCTTAAATAATAATGGATTAGGATTAAAAAAGGATAGAAAGCCTAGTAAGGTTTAAATCATAACAAAAAGAATCATCCAGTTTATAAATGCACACATTGTAAGAGATATGGTCATTTAGACCTTTCTTTTTCGAAAAATTGAAAAGGTCTAAATTTAATAACCCTAGGACTTATGGAAAAACTAATGTACCTAAACCCAAGAAAATTTGGGTATCAAATGTGAAACCTTAGTGTTTTACAGGTATGCTTTGCAACTCGATGTCTTAGTTAATGCTAAATAAATTTATGCAAAGCAAGAGGTATGCTCTTAAGTATAAAATGGTTTAAGTCTCTAATATAATAATTTATGATGATGGTAAATATAAATTACAATGATCAAAGCAAGTGTTTTTGAGGATATCTCAACATTTATTATCCTTTAGTGATCAGTTAACCTCATAATAGGTTGAGGGGATATATATGTGATGGACTTACCCATCTCGTTGTTTAAACCAAATCTTGCATCTAATGATACATAGAGAAGGATACACCATAATATGTTGATGTTCCCCTTAAGGGAACTTTTATCAAGGCATCTTGATAATTGAGGTAGTACACTACTTTAAGGTTGAAATGATCGGAAAAATCTGATTAATC
The DNA here is from genome assembly GCA_948472305.1 of Vicia faba. Taxonomy (NCBI): domain Eukaryota; kingdom Viridiplantae; phylum Streptophyta; class Magnoliopsida; order Fabales; family Fabaceae; genus Vicia; species Vicia faba. Next base: position 210,015,185 of record OX451737.1, read on the forward strand.
CTTTAAAGTAGTGGATTTAATTTTTCCCATATTAATAAATTATTTTTACTAACCAAAAAGATGAGTTTATAAGCCTTTTATAAAAAAGAGGTGCAAATAAAGTTGAACAGGGGTGCATAAAAGCATTAAAATCCAGCACAAGACCCTAAATGCACCAAAGAGACTGACTAACGCAAGCCCGTTCAATTGACACCTCTCACAATAGATTGTACAAGCCCCACACCAAGACCTCTTTTACAATCTTCTAACATAAATTACAAACCTATGGTGGACTTTGAATCTTTATGGATCAAAGGAGCTTTTCCACAAACACTAAACACTATGGTGGACTTTGAATTACACCAATCTAAAGAACCTTTTACGACAAAAAACTTATCACCACAACCTTGATGATTAAGTTGCAGCACACTTTTGAATAATATTAAGTATTTAAATATTGAATAAATTCCAAGATAAAGTTTTATTTTCTCTTTCAATGTACAATTCAAATATAATAACCTTAATTGCTCTAAACTTTTTGCAAAGACATGACAATTTATGCAGAAAAGTTTCAAAGTTTTGGATGAATGAATCGCTTAAAACATATTTAGAATTGTATTTAAATTTGAATGAAAGATTTAATTTCAAAATTGATGTGTTTTTGCCTTAAATACATTCTAAGAAACCTTTATAGAAAAATGCATAAGTTTGATACATTTACACGCAATAGTTTAGAATGGCAATAGTTCATGAAAAGACACATTTTTGCATTCTGTACCCGATTTCTTAAATCGCTCAAGCGTTCACCTGATTAAAAAAATGTAGAATAATTTTCAAATTTCAAACAACAACGGTCATGTAACCGGTTTCTTAAATTATTTAATGAGTTACCTAACTTAAAAAGTGAAGATTCAATGTTTTAAAATATCTGGCAAAATGAGTAAGTAACTGATTACACCAAAAGGGTAACTGATTACCATCCCATAAGTTTTGAAAAATATGCTTTGAAAATGATTGAATTGAGCAATTTTGATGCATGAATGTTTAGGATTATTAGATATGAAAAGATGAATGATTTTTTGAGCATCTAAGGATATACATGATGTGAATTGTAATTGAATATCTTTTGCTTCACGATCAATTTCTTTTAATTCAACATCCAATAAATTTTTCAATCTTGAAATTTGATTGAGTAGACTTTAATATTTTTCTTTTTTGATAAGCTATTGACTTCATCAAAACTTAACTAAAATAGATGATGAACATTTTCTTCACAAAAGAGTCTAGGATAGGAATCACATTCCAAAATCTTGTTTTATAATTCAAGTTTAAATCAAACAAAATTCTCATACCAATATTAATGGTCGTCTTAGATATACATTGAGATGATAGAATTTGATAATCATAAAAGTCTCTAAGAAGTGATAATTTTTTATTACTTCGATAGAAGTTATACGCTTGCGGAAAAGCATAAAAATAGATAAAGTTACACTATTACTAACGAAATAATTTCAACTTAAGGTCTAATTCTCTTCAAGACGAAAGAGATGATGAGTATATAATAATCAAAGATGCTGGTGAAGAAGTTTAAGTACTAGAAGAACCAATGACAAAGACATGTTCCAAAAAACCTAAGAAGGTTTTAAAGTAAATAGTAACAACCACCATAGAAGCAAGACCAACATTAAAAAACTTGGAGGGAAAAATTGTCATTTGCACAAGCCCATCATATAAAGACATGAGCGTCTACAATGTTGCCCATCCAAATTAGTTATATTTTTTTAATTAAAATAAAAAGTTTGTGTTAATAAGGCACAAACCATGCTTATGTGTGTTTTCTTTTGTAAGTCAATCACAAGTCTATTATTATTATGTGTGATTGACAAAATTTTGTAGACAATATATTAAGAAGGATGTTCTGATAAGTTGCGGGACATTCTTTCTCAAAGTGGTTCATGGTTCAATTGTTGTAAGCTAACATGTTACGTAAGATGTTCTAACATTATACGAGACATCATGTCTCGAGCTGCTTACTTGGTGCATAAGTTTTAATGGAGTGAATCACACGCTTATAAGATTTGTTTTCTTTTTTGTTCAATCAAAGATTTGATTTTAAAACGCGTACTCATTTGGAAAAAAATTATTTTGAATCCGTTTTAACAAGAAGGAAATTCTTATTCATATCAGATTCAAATTTAATTAGATTTGTTTCAATCAAAATTCAGAATCAACATTATAAAGATTGATATTTTCTACACTTTATGGAAACCAGCCAAGTCCACGCCAAAACCCTATTGGGCTTTTTATGTTGAGAAATTATTGCTATTTAAGTAGGTGTTCTCCGTATGTGAAGACTCAGACATTGCATTGTAAAGATTGAAATTTTTAGTTGTTATTAAGTCTATTTGTTTTGGGTTGTAATACTTTATTCATGGGTTATCTTTCTAAGTTAGAATAATAGATTATTTGTGTTGTAATTGTGTTTCATCACTTCATATACTTTTGTTTTTGTACAAACATTTGATAGACTATTTGAGTGAAAATGAGAGGGGTCTTAAATTTAATGGACTCTGGATCAAAGTTCAAGGGTAGTATTAGAAAAATGAAACTAAATTGAGAGAGTTCAGATAATACTGACATGTACTATTGACTACTAAGAGTAAATTTCTTTTCATTGAGTTAATGTCCCTAGACATAGATGACTTTGTACCAAATTGAATTAACAATTACTTGCGTTATTTACTTTACACATTTATTTTCATTATTACGAAATCTAGTTATCATAGACATTATTCCAACATTGTGTTTGACTTATCTTTAGTAGAATATAATTTCACATATATTCAATCAATGCTACAATATTCAGTCACCCTTCCCTCCTCACTAAATGTTTCTTTGATTCCTTTATTATTTTGTAACCTAAGTTGTAATTAAATTTTCATTGGATTCTTGTGTCCTTTGTCTTTCAATTTTCACTTTGTATCTTATTCTTGCTGACTTTCTATAGGTAAAGCAAGACAACAATTCTATGTACAACTCCATATATATATATATATATATATATATATATATATATATATATATATATATATATATATATATATATATATATATATATATATATATATATATATATATATATATATATATATGACACAAATTAATAAAATAAGGTAAGTTGAATTTTAGTAAAATACTTTTCTTTGAGAAATGTGAGTTAAGCCCATCTTTTGGTTTTGATTGAATAACATTAATCTTATCAAGAATTCACAATTTTTGAGGACATCATCCTTTCATATGGCTTATTTTCTTCTAGAATTAGGATGTGGCGCCTCCCTTATCTAAAGTTTCCATTCATTTCTTCTTTCCATTCCATTGCTTTGTTATAAAAACGACTAATACTTCTATTTTCCTTAATTATTCGAAATTCATTCATATATTCATCCTAAACTATTATTGTGTCTTAGAAAATCACAAGAATACATAAAAGAAGTCTTTATAATCTATCTTAAACAAAATGGATTTTTTAAGAATAATTATTAGAAAATCGTTCTTAATCGTTCTTAGAAAGTCCAGAACAACTATTATTATTAAACAACTTTTCTTCTTTCATGTTAGTAGAGGATGCACTAAAAACGATAAATTATACTGTGCAATAAATTTTACTTATAGTTGATGACAGTCACTTTAGATTATTCTCTATTTTTTTTTTATCTCTTGCAATCATTTTTTGTTTTATCAGGCATACTCCATAACATGGTTTTAAATTGTAATAGCATAATAAGTATTTGAAGCATAAATACTTGTAAATTTTTCTTATCATTTTGTTGAGAATACATTTTGAAATTTCGTTAATATTAATATAATATTTTCTGTGCTTTTGAATTTGTTTATTGATGTACATCCTCCGAATATATTTATAAATATAAAAAATGTTTCAATTCTTAATTATTATTATAAGTAAAAGTCAGTTATTATTAAATTATTTAATGTTATAATTTCTAATATGCTCTTCTATTTCATTTTCTAACATTCCATTAAATTTAATAAAGGGTAATACTAACATGTACTTTTAGAATACATGTCAAGAAATCTAAAAAAAGAAAATTTGTATTGAAAAAGGCAATGATAATATTAATTATTAATTTTTAATTAAAACAATGAATAATTTCTAATAAAAAGTTTTTCCATTTAGCTTTAACATGTGTCTTTAGTGCACATGTTAGCATTAACCTTTAATAAATAAGATATTATATTAAATTTAATTAATTTAATAAAGGGTAATACTAACATGTACTTTTAGAATACATGTCAAGAAATCTAAAAAAAGAAAATTTGTATTGAAAAAGGCAATGAAAATATTAATTTTTAATTTTTAATTAAAACAATGAATAATTTCTAATAAAAAGTTTTTACATTTAGCTTTAACATGTGTCTTTAGTGCACATGTTAGCATTAACCTTTAATAAATAAGATATTATATTAAATTTAATTAATGTTTTCGTCAAAAATCTAAAAAGTTAACTACATTTGATTGAATTTTTTAATAACTATAGTTTTGTATTTTTTTAAGAATGACTCGGGCAATTAACAGAGATTTCAACAGAAACTTCAATCTAGCTATCAATACAGATATGTAAAGTCAAATTTTGACTACATGAAACATTATTACAAATCGGATAGTTTCTTGTTTTCCTTCTATACACATGTTTTTGATACATAGTCATGTTCCTCAATAATCAATAACAGCCTCAACAAAGTACCTCGAGTACGGTATGCATACTTGCACCGAGTACTTCACTATTTTAGAAGTATCTGTGTTTCATTGCTGGTTACTAGTATCTGGGCCTGGTGTGTTGAGTAAACTTTGATGTCATTAGTAATAAGTTTTCATATTAAATATGGTAGTAGGAAGATTAAGAACCAATGTAATTTGGAAGAACAAAAGTTAGTAAGTTATGATAGCTTTTATTAGTAGCAATTATCTTTTGGAATTGTAAAAGTCATTGGGTCTATATAAGGACCAATAGTGTATTTTATTTAACAAGCAATAAACAAAAAGGTTTGCCTCTTTCTCAAAATAAATCACATAACGAAGTCTGCTTCTTTATATCAATTTGGCATTAGAGCTCATGGAAAACATGATGAATCAAACGCTGTTGCCACGGCTAACGAAGTCAAATTATGAAAACTGGAGTATCCAAATGAAAGCTCTTCTTGGATCTCTAGACGCGTGGGATGTGACCCATGAAGGGTTTGAAGAACCAACAAAAGTTGGGGGATATACGACAGCTCAAACGAAGGCGTTGAAAGAGACGCGATCGAAGGACAAAACAGAATTATACATGTTGTTCAGGGCTGTAGATGAATCAGGCTTCGAAAAAATTGCTGGTTCGACCACGTCGAAACAAGCGTGGGACACGTTAGAAAGAGTGTTCAAAGGAGCAGATCGAGTGAAGCAAGTTCGACTTCAAACTCTTCGTGGAGAATTGGAGAGAATACAAATGAAGGACACATAAATTGTATCTGACTACATCACACGTGTGCAAAAGGTGGTGAATCAACTCACCAGAAATGGAGAGACAGTAACTGATGCACGAGTTGTTGAATAGATCTTGAGATCTTTAACAGACAAGTTTGATAATATTGTGTGTGCAATAGAAGAGTCGAAGGACCTTTCGACGCTCTCAGTTGAAGAGCTCGTTGGTTCTCTCGAAGCACATGAACAACGAAAGATGAAAAAGAAAGAAGAAGCAGTCGAAGAAGCAAATCAAACCAAGGAATCGAACAAAGACGAAAAGGTACTCTTTTCTCAAAACTTTCGAGGAAGAGGACGTGGACGTAGAGGCCGTGACAGTGGTCGAATTCGTAGAGGTAGAAACTTCGAAAGAGGACAATCGAGCCAACAAAATTGGCGTGGCAGAGGACGTGGTCAAAGAGGTGGTCGTTTGAATCATTCCAACTTCAAATGCTACAAGTGTGGGAAGTATGGTCATTACGCGAAGGATTGCAACTCCTACAAATGTTACAATTGTGACAAAGTGGGACATCTTGCAAAAGACTGTCGAATCGAAAAGAAGATTGAAGAAACAGCCAACCTAGCGTTGGAAGCTAAATCGAATGAAGGCTTTCTCCTAATGGCTCAAAACGAAATCAACACCAATAATGACAATGTTTAGTATCTTGACTCAGGAGCAAGTAATCACATGTGTGGTTACAAACACCTGTTTAAAGATATGAAGAGAATTGAAGATGGTAATGTGTCTTTTGGAGATGCATCGAAAGTGAAGGTCGAAGGAAATGGCACAATCAGTTACTTGCAGAAGGATGGCTTGATTGGATCAATCGAAGACGTCTACTATGTACCAGATCTCAAGACCAACATATTGAGTCTGGGACAACTTACAGAAAAGGTGCTTCGATACTTATGAAAGATCAAACACTGCATTTGAAGGACAAAGTGGGACATCTGATTGCCCGTGTTGAAATGGAAAGAAATCGAATGTACAAACTGAACTTGAGGAACGTTCAAGAGAAATGTCTGCAAATCAAAGTGCAAGACAAAGCGTCACTATGGCATATGCGCTTTGGTCATCTACATCATGCTGGTTTGAGAAGGTTGGCGAAAAGGAATATGGTGCATGAACTACCAGACATGGATTTCAAAGGAAAGTTCTGTGAAGAATGTGTGCTCAGCAAACAAACAAGAACCTCATTTCAAAAGAAGGCAGAGTATCAAGCTAAATATATTTTCGAATTGATACATACTGACATATGTGGGCCAATTGCTCCAAAATCCTTCAGTGGAAAAAGGTACTTAATTTCTTTTATTGATGACTTATCAAGAAAAACCTGGGTTTACTTCCTGAAAGAAAAATCTGAAGCATTAGAGGTGTTCAAAAATTTCAAAGTAATGGTGGAGAAGGCAACAGACAGACACATCAAAGCAATTCGATCTGACAGAGGAGGTGAGTATACTTCGATGGACTTTGTGAAGTACTGTGAAGAACAGGGCATAAGGAGATTCCTAACTGCACCATATTCACCTCAGCAAAATGGTGTGGCTGAAAGGAAGAATCGAACTATTCTTGACATGATTCGATCAATGCTCAAAAGCAAGAACATGTCGAAAGAATTCTGGGCAGAAGCAGTACAATGTGTTGTTTATGTTCAAAATAGATGTCCATATTCGAAGTTAGAAGACAAAACACCACAAGAAGCATGGAGTGGATAGAAGCCAACAGTTTCTCATCTCAAGGTATTTGGTAGTATAGCTTATGCACATGTACCAGATCAACGAAGAACAAAGCTTGAAGACAAAAGTCAAAAGTATATATTCATTGGATATGATGAGAAGACGAAAGGGTACAAGCTCTTCGATCCCATAAGCAAGAAAGTGATCGTGAGTAGATACGTTCAAATGAACGAAGCAAGCAAGTGGGACTGGAACAATTCGACAGAGGTTATTGACGCAGTCGAAGAAACAACTGTAGTTGTACCAACAAGTATTCCAACAGAACATGAAGAAACTGAAGACGAAGATGAACCTCTACAACCCAGAATGAGAAGTTTGCAAGACTTATATGATTCAACAAGTGAGGTGCATCTTGTGTGCCTTCTGGCAGATGCTGAAAACATCAGTGACGAAGAAGCGTTACGAGACAAGAAGTGGAAAAGTGCCATGGACGAAGAGATTAGAGCAATCGAACACAACAACACTTGGGAGCTAGTCGAATTGCCAAAAGGTAGTCAACCCATTGGTGTAAAGTGGGTATTCAAGAAAAAGATGAATGCTCAAGGAGAAATCGAAAGATTCAAAGCACGACTGGTTGCGAAGGGATACAAACAAAAAGCAGGAATTAACTATGACGAAGTGTTTGCGCCAGTTGCAAGAATGGAGACAATTCGATTACTCATTTCTCAAGCTGCTCAATTCAAATGACCAATATTTCAAATGGATGTCAAGACAACATTTCTGAATGGTGTGCTCGAAGAAGAAATCTATGTCGAAGAACCACTTGGATACATGAGAATTGGAGAAGAGAAGAAGGTGTTGAAACTGAAGAAAGTGTTGTATGGGCTGAAGCAAGCACCTAGGGCATGAAACACACGCATTGACACATATTTCAAAGAGAATGGGTTCGAGCAATGTCCTTATGAACATGCTCTCTATGTGAAGAAAAATGGAAGTAATGTATTACTTGTTGCTTTCTATATTAATGACCTTATCTTTCTAGGCAGTGATGTTCAGATGATCGAAGATTTCAAGAGCACCATGACAAGCGAATTCGAAATGACAGACTTAGGTCTGATGATATTCTTTCTTGGTCTGGAGGTTCGACAAGAAGAAGTTAGAATCTTTATCTCACAAGAAAAATATGCAAAGGAAATCCTAGAAAAATATAAAATGAAGAATTGCAATCCAACTTCGACGCCAATGGAACCAGGTGCAAAACTGTCAAAGTTTGATGGAGGAGAACGGGTTGAAGGAAGCAAATATTGAAGCTTGGTAGGTAGCCTTCGATATCTCACATGCACAAGGCCAGACATTTCACTAAGTGTTGGCATTGTAAGTCGATTCATGGAGGAGCCAGTACACACACATTGGAAGGCGCTGAAACAAATTCTAAGATACATCCAAGGAACAGTATCACTAGGAATGCTTTATTCAAAAATAGAAGACTACAAGTTAGTTGGCTATTCTGACAGTGACTGGTGCAGAGACATAGACGATCTAAAGATCACCTCTGGATATGTGTTTTTCATGGAAAACACGGTATTTACTTGGCTATCGAAGAAGCAACCTATAGTAACACTTTCGACGTGTGAAGCTGAATATGTGGCAACATCCTGGTGCGTCTGTCATGCAGTATGGCTCAGAAGGTTGATAAGCAAGATGAAGTTAAAACAGGAAGGTCCAACAATAATACAAGTGGACAATAAATCAGCTATCGAATTGGCAAAGAATCCAGTGAATCATGAACGAAGCAAACACATTGATGTTCGATTTCACTTCATTCGTGAACATGTGAAGGAGGGAAGTGCCGAATTGAGGCATGTAGCAAGCAAAAATCAAGCAGCGGATATTTTCACAAAACCACTATCAAAAGAGATCTTCGACAGAGGAAAGAAGATGATATGAATGCTGGATGGAAGAAACATTTAAGTTTACAGAAGAGTTTTATTGAGTAAACTTTAATGTCATTAGTAATAAGTTTTCATATTAAATATGGTAGTAGGAAGATTAAGAACCAATATAATTTGGAAGGACAAAAGTTAGTAAGTTATGATAGCTTTTATTAGTAGCAGTTATCTTTTGGAATTGTAAAAGTCATTGTGTCTATATAAGAATCAAGAGTGTATTTTATTTAACAAGCAATAAACAAAAATGTTTGCCTCTTTCTCAAAATAAATCACATAACGAAATCTGCTTCTTTATATCATGGTGGATGAAAATATCTTGGAAACATGGAAGCGTGACCATATGGAGCATTAGTATTTGGGCCTGGTGGACGAAAGCGTGACCATATGGAGCATTAGTATCTGGGCCTGGTGGACAAAAGTATTCTGGAAATATGATCTGGGCCTGGGGGACCAAAGTATCCTGGAAACATGGGAATGTGACCATATGGAGCAGGTCCTAGATGATTAGGATTCTGGGAGCCAATTTCGAGATTATGTGGAGCAATTTGAGTGGCAACTGCATGATGTAAAGGTAATACTGGAGGATAAGAATCATCATGGTTTTATGGGATAATAGTCTGCTGCCATTGGCCACTATATGGGATAATCTGCTGCTCTTGGCCACTATATGGGTCATTCTGCTGCCAGTGGCCATTATATGGGAGTCCCTGCTGCCCTTGGTCACGATATGGGTAATTCAGTTGCCCTTGGCCTCTATATGGTAATCCCTGCTGCCCTTGGTCACTATATGGGTAATTCTGCTGCCCTTGGCCTCTATATGGGTAATTCTGCTGCCCTTGACCACTATATGAGAAATCCTGTTGCCCTTGGTGTGGGAAACCCTGATGCCCTTGGCCTCTATATGGGAAACCCTGCTGCTCTTGGCCCTAATATGAGTAATTTTGCTGCCCTTGGCCGCTATATGACAAATCCTATTGCCATTGGTAACATGGGAAACCCTGCTGCCCTTGGCCTCAATATGGATAATCATGCTGATATTGGCCACTAGATGTAAATCGATATCCTAGAGATGATGATGATGATGATGAGTAAGGAACCACATTCATCTGCATCCTAGAAAGTGGTGGCAGCTGTTCCTCTTGTTCATTCTTCTGCACCCTAGAATGTGGTGGCTGTTGATCCTCTCGTTCATTCTTCTGCATCCTTGAATGTGGTGACGGCTTCTCCTCTTGTTCATTCGTGATTATCCAAGGATGTCGTGCCAGATTCTCTTCTTTTTCATTAGTCTTCGGCACGGTATTGGAAGAACAAACATTTGGTACAACTGGTTCTTCATCATTAGTAGTTATTTTCCAAACAGCAACCTTAGCTAAATAATCTGAAAGCACACTTAACATTTCTTTGCCTAATAGGAAATCTTATCCTTGTGATTTATAGTTTTGCTAAATAATTACTTTAGTAGCAACCTTAGCTATATTCTTGGTCATGCCAATTACTTGACTTATTCATTTTTTTCAACATCCTCCCGGGTTTAGGGACTTTTACTTCTTTTATAAAATTCCACCTGTACAACATAATTTTTCTGTAGTCGGTCGGGGCCTAATGTCACCTACTTCTACGCGATTGTAAATAACATTTGTAATTAATTTGTAACTTGCATATGTTATGAATTTAGCACACTGCACATTTGAATGTGAATCGTGGAACGATGCCTGATATTACTCATCAAAAAGCATCAAAATTTGAAGTCATTGTTTGGAATACATGTTTAAAATTATGTCTGAATTGAAAAATGTTGTATGGTAATCTTTTGAAGAAGAAAAAGCATCAAATAAGGAAACTTAAACACAATTTTCTTCCCACAACTTTGGTATTTTTCTTCTTCCCTTTTACTACCACACCAATTTTTCACTTTATTCTTGTTCACTGGTATTGATTTTTAAATGGGTATGTTCAGGTTTCTTCATCTTCACGGCGATTCAGCTGCATTCACATCAAAGCCATGGCTGAAACAAGCAGCAAGCAAGCTTTGACATCACATTGGTTGGAAATGGACTCCAAGAACTAGGGTAGTTTTTATTCTAAATAATGGACTTTTTGTTTGTTTTTAAAATTTTAGAATATTACATTATTTTGAATTGTTCATGCTTTTTGCATTTCGATGATTATCTTGTATTTGAGTTTTAGGTTCGTTATTGTTTCTACTGGAGGAACAGCTTCTGCATTGGAAAGTGCTGGAGTAGCTGTTACTAAAGTTGAACAGCTTACTCATTTCCCTGAAATGGTCAGTGTAATTGTGACTCGATCCGGCTAGCATTTTGATTTTGAAATCTTGTTCGAATTCGGCTTGTGTAATTTTTGGCAGAATTACTAACAATGAATACAATGGTCTGCACCCTAACGTACATGGAGGCATCCTTGCTCGAAGAGACCAAAAACATGATATTGATGCTCTCAGTACACATGGAATCGGTAAGTTATTATGTTATCAGGTCTGTTTTAATCTGTGTTGTCAAATAGCAGCTGCAGCGTAGCAGAATTTGAACAAATCCTCATTTGTCAGATAGCATAGGGGTGCTGTAGTACTGTATATTTGAACAAATTGGTATTTTTTTCCGATTTCCATTTGATAACACTGATCATAGCAAGTGCACTGTGCTATAGGTTATGAATTTGCTGTCTGGTTCTCTCGGTTTGTGAGATTTTGATATTCTATTTATTCAAGGGTAATTTAGTATTCTTAATATATTGTCTATGTGACCCTAATTTGTGTGTATAAATAGACTAGTAGTAGCTGTCTTTTGATAATCATAATCTTTCTTACATCTTTGTAACCGTCATTACAAAACAATAAATTTATCCTCTCATTCTCTGTTCTTCATAACCTTGTGCACTAACAATTGGTATGCAGAGCTCCGGTTCAGATTCATAGGGAAACATGGGAAATACGAGTGAAACAATGAGGTGTTGTGTGATTGATTTCGTGAACAGAATCGTAACAGAATCACATTTTCTGATTCTGCGGGATTGAAAAACACTTTGTTTGGTGAGATCTGAGTGATTTGCACAATATTGAAGATGAATGGAAACCGTAGTCTGAGCACCAAATTTCCAGTGTTCGATGACAAGAATTGGAATCGCTGGATGATTCAGATGCGCGTGTTGTTCGGTGCTCAAGATATTCTTGAGCTTGTTACCAAAGGTTACATTCTCGTTGCAGCGGATGCGACGAAGGAACCGAGAAATACGCAGAGAGATAAAAGGAAGAAAGATCAGAAGGCGTTGTTCTACATCCATCAGTGTGTAGATGTGAACTTGTTTGAGAAAATCGCTAATTTGACGGCGACGAAGGCTGCTTGGGACACACTCGTTAGGTGTTACTATTGTGATGAAACAGTCAAGAAGATGAAGCTTCAATCTCTACGAAAGCAGTATGAGAATCTCAACATGAAGGACAACGAGAAGGTATCAGAGTACATCTCTAGAGTGATTCTGATCACTAATGAGATGAAAGCTTATGGAGAAACTCTTTCTGAACAAGTAATCAATGAGAAGATATTGAGGTCTCTTACCCCTCAATTTGATTACTTTATTGTAGCAAATGAACATTCTAAAGATCTAGACACCATGAGAATAGAAGAGATGCAAAGCAGTCTAGAGGCCCAAGAGTTGCGTCTTACTGAAAGAACTTCTGAGAGGAAGGTTGAGCAGGCTGTGAAAGCTTCTTTTGTCAAGAAAGGCCAGAAGCAGAAAATACGTGGTAGGTCTCAGAAGTCAGAAACCTCTACTTCTGATGAGAAGAAATATCATAAGAGAAAGGAGAAGTACGACAAGAAGAAGGCTCAATGTTACTGTTGCAAGCAGTTTGGCCACTTTGCTAAAGATTGTTGGTCAAACAAGGGAAGAAAATCAGAAGAAGCCAATATAGCCAGAGGAGATTCCGATGATGAACCTGTGCTATTGATGGCTTCTGAGTGTGATGGAAGGTGTTAGGTAGACTGGTGGTATATAGACATTGGCTGCTCAAACCACTTGACTGAAAACAAAAAATGGCAGATAGATTTTGACTCCAGAAGGAGGACAAAGATCAGATGTGTTGATGATAAGAAACTTAATGAAGAAGGTATGGGAAATGTCAAAGTTAAAGTGAAGAATGAGAAGACTGTTCTGATCAAGGATGTTTGGTATGCTTCTGGCATTAAGAGTAATCTGATGAGTGTGGGTCAGCTCATTGAGAAAGGTTTCTCAGTTGTAATAAAGGACAATCTCTTGAAGTTGTATGATTCCAATCAGAAGTTGATTATGCAGTTTGAACAGGGAAGCAATAGAATATTCAAGGTGAATATGAAGATAGCTGAAATAGAGTTCCTTAGTGCAGAAGGCGCTGAAGGTGATAGTAAGTTGTGGCACAAGAGATTGGGGCATCTGAACTATAGAAGTTTAGGGCATATGAGTTCTAAGAAGCTCATGTGTGGCACTCTGAAGATTGTGAAGCCTGAGAAGTCATGTGAGGTATGCATGAAAGGCAAGCCTGTGAGCAACCCCTTCATAATTGGTTTTGAATGATTACAAATATATGTAAAATAATAAATACATGTGTGCATTACAAAAATATAGTATAACATGTTTAAAATGAGTTAAAAATGTGTTTTACTCATAAAGCATCATTATGAGTCGACCTATGTGATGCGCGCCAAATGGGAAAGCAAACGAGGGTCTCTTTCAAATCTAAAAATATGATTTCCACTTCACGACCCCTTGAGCTTCTCCATATGGACCTCTTTGGACCTTCTAGAACAAAAAGTCTAGGAGAAAATTATTATGGTTTTGTGATCGTTGACGACTACTCTAGATTTACTTGGACTATATTCCTTCATAGAAAAAATGAAACTTTTTCTGCTTTTAAGAGTTTTGCAAAACTATCTCAAAACAGAATGGAATTGAAAATAATTGCAATTCGAAGTGATCATGGAAGTGAATTTCAAAACCATCTCTTTGATAAGTATTGTGACAATCATGGTATTGAGCATAACTTTTCAGCACCTCGAACTCCACAACAGAATGAAGTTGTGGAGCGCAAAAATTGCGTCTTAGAGGAGTTGGTGAGAACAATGCTCAATGAAGGTGGATTACCAAAATATTTTTGGGCTGATGCAATTAGCACAACCTGTTATGTTTTAAACAGAATATTAATTCGTCCCATTTTGGATAAAACACCTTATAAATTTTAAAAGGAAGAAAGCCAAACTTGTCACATCTTCATGTATTCGGTTGCAAATGTTTTGTTTTGAATAATGGAAAAGAAAATCTTAGAAAATTTGATGCAAAACCAGATGAAGGTATCTTTCTCGGATACTCACAATCAAGCAAAGCATATAGGGTATACAATAAACGTTTACTTACTGTTGAGGAGTCAGTTCATGTCTCTTTTGATGAATCTTATCCAAAACATATCAGAAAAGGTATTTCTCTTGATGGTGCAAGTGTATCTATTGAAGACATACTCAAAGAAACTGTTGAGGAAATTGATCAGTCCAAAATAGTTGACGATGAGGAAGAAAAAGATACAAGACTTTCAAAAGATGAGGAAGAATAGCCAATGGAAGCTAATGATCTTCCACCAGCTTGGAAGTCCTCTAAATACCATCCTGTTGTACCCCAATTTTTGCCCCTAAGATCCCTTCATCATACCATGTTGATTCACTCACAACAAGATCACACTAGGATTCTTGGTTCCCCTCCCTACATTTGATCTTGCCCTTTTGAGGGATTACCAAGCACCTTGACTTATGTTCCTTTTGTGATCATGAATATTGTTTTGATTTCTTCATTTAACTAATAAAATGCAATGTTGTTTTGTCTTGCTTGTTATCCATGTAGGTGAAGGGCAATGAGATTTAACAAGTTACTCCATGGGTTCATGAGTTTATTTCCATTCCCTAGTCAATATAGCTTGAGAAGTTCAAATCTCACCAATGGATTGGTTTTGGGAGAATTGGCATGACAAGTTTGTTTTGGTTCATCATATTTCAAGGTTATTAGATTTGACTCAAAAGTACAAGGGGTTGATTGGAGAAGCTGTTATGTTTGGACAAGGCCTTGTTCATATTGGTCACAAGGGCATAGTTCCCTCAAATTTCAAGATATGGAAGTGGTTTTGGTGGCTATGAGTCTTCATTATCATCCTCAACAACTTCTATTCACAAAGCAAGAATATTGGTACAAGAAGTTTGTTCAAACTTATCAAAGTTCCTCAAGGAATTTTCTTGATCTAGAAGCTAGGGTTTTGAACTTCAAAGGAATATATCTTGTTCACCTTTTGGTATTTTTGAGTGATTCCAAAGACATCCTTTTCTTTAAAGGGTTATCAACAAGTCACTTCAAAATTTCCAAGGAGTTTTCATGTGGAAGAAGCTTGGTGAAGAAGAAAGATTACAAGTCATCCAGATGAATCCACAATTTTACATAAGTAACTTCAAATGATCATAACTTGGTCAATTTTCATCACCTTTAGTCCATTATTTTTCCATAATGATCTTGAAGATGTGAACTTTATGTCTTCTTTTATGTGCAAAATGGTAAAATGGATGGAAGTTGCCTTAAATATGCAAAAGATTATAGGTCATTTCATGATTTTTGGCCAACTTCAACAAGTCATAACTTGCTTAATTTTTGGAGATTTTGAGTGGTTCAAGTTTTAAAATGTCATTCAAGAGATCTACTTCATCCCATTTTTTTTGGTCAAGAGAAAATTCCAAGTGGAAGGCCATGTTTGGATGCAAAAGATTATAGGTCACTTTTGAAGAATTTGAAATATTTCTAAGTATGGAAAGTCAACCCTTTTTCTTCAACTTTGACTCAATGAAACTTTCAGCTCAAGCATCCATTTGATTCCATTCTTTTTCCATTGCAAATATTGTAACCTAATCTTTATAAAGCATTAAGAATCATGCCCTAAGACCCCTTAAGGTGGAAATGCCATGGATTTGAATTTGGTAACTTGAAACTGAATTTTCCACAAAGTCAGAATTTTGAAATCCATAATGTGACTTCTAAACACAAGATTTATACGCGTTTTTGATTTAAACTTGATTATCAAACTTTCCAGAAGTGATTAGCACCCCAAAACGCAAGATTTGGTTGAGTTTTGATGGAAATGAAGTCACACTTCACTCGTGCTCGACCTCCATTCAATTTCCCTCCAAACTTCCTTGTTTCTTCCAATTTTCATTCCCATTCACTTCCCTATAAATATAGAGTCATCCCCATCCATTTCTTCAAGCTTTGAGAGCCAAGAACACCCTGCCAAAACTTCACACGAACCCATCTTTTTTGAATTCGGTTTATGAGATTTAAGCTCCCTTTTCCAAAATTCTTTGCGCATTCATCATCTTTAAGCATCATACAAACTCTCCAGCACTTAAACCAATCAAAACGAGCCATAATTCAAGCTACAGAAGTCCATTTTCAGAGCTTCTTCCTTGAACTTCGAAAAGGTAGAATTCTCCACCATTTGGATCCAAATCAAGCACCAATCTATTCTACTCCTTCTCCTGATTCTAATGCTGCTTACAATTTTTAAATCCATTGAGAATTGAGAGAGAAATCTAAAATTGAAGGCGCTCACTATTTTCAGGGTTTTTGATTCATATCTCTCTCCATACCTTATATAAATTTGGCGCGATGGTGGTGTTAGAATCGTCTTGAAGAGACGAGTTCAATGATACTAGCCCGAGATTCTACTTTTTCTATTTGCAGAATCTCACAAAATCCCCATTGAAGGGTGTCTGGAGGTTGAAGACGATGACATGTCTCGTCTCAGCCAATGATAGCGTGCCAAACGTTTTAATTTCATTGGTTGCCCTTTTTCTGATCCTATGTGTATCTCACTAAGGTCCATATCAAGCACACCGCGTTTGGTCCACTAGATCAACTTACTAACCCGTTTTGACTATGATCTGATGGTCCACATCTTTTTGGTTTTATTTTATTTTCTGGTTTTATATTTTTTATTTATTAAATTTTCAAAAATTCATAACTCTTTTATTTTTTTATCTAAAAATTATGAAAAAAATTCACAAAAATACTTTGAATTATTTATGATCTCATGACTATTTTTTCACATTTTTATTTTGATATTTTATATATTTTTATATATTTTTGAATTATTTGCTTACTTTTAATTACTTAAAAAATACTTTCTGAAATTTTTTAATTCTGAAAAAATCCATAAATATTATTTTGCATACTTTTTGACTCTCTGAAAATTTTATGGAATTTTATATTGAGGTTTACTATTTTTGACCTATTTTCTATTTGTTTGAACAATTTTAAATAAATTAAAAATAGTTTCTGACTTAAAAAAATTACCAAAAAATTTGTAAAATTATTTGAGTCTTTCCCTGATTTTTCTATGGTCTTACTTTTTATTTCTTGATTAATTTGGACATAGTTGGTATTTTTCTTATTATTTTCTTTTTAAAAACATTTTAAAATCCTTTTTTTTTATGTATATTAAATGTGATATTATTTTGTGATTATTTCCTGGCTGATCTTGGGTTAAATTTTGGATCATGAACTTTATTAATATCATTGGATCCATGATGTTGAGTTTAACTCCACAAAAATGGATGAATGATTTTAATAATAATTTGATTAAAATTTAATTCAAAAGTGGTTTGTATATCTTTTTCCCCATCCCTCTTCATCTCATCCCTTTCTTATTGCACTAGATGTTGTTGGAGCATGATCTCTATATCATGTCTCAAAACAAATGGTACATAAATTACTATTGACCGGCCTCAAAATAGGTGTGACTTCTATATAAGTCCACTTACGATTGCTTAACATAGCGCTAAATTTTGTCCCGATTCAAATAAATGATCATTCGTGGCCCAAACTTATGATTACAAGCCCAAGTATGTTAATTTGTTCTCTTTGATCCAATAACATTGAGATTCATTGTGTGGAGGCTTTGGTTCTACCAATCCTCTAATGGATCTACAACATCTTTGGTCAACGCGGATCACTTAAACATCGTTGATCATTAAATGGTACTTATGAGAATCCCAAATGGATGATATACTTGACAAAAAGAAAATGCAACTTGTTGTGTGGAGGCTTTGGTTCTACCAATCCTCTAATGAGTTCCAAATGCAAGTTTCAAGATGGTCATCCAATTAACAACTAATTATTGACTTGTTTACCTTAGGTTTTTATTCTTTTTTATGCTTTATGTACTATTTACTTTTAGCATTTACATTTCATGCTATTTTCATCTTTGCTCATTTGAGCATTTATTTTCTTGCCATTTTTACTTTGATCACTTGAGCTTTCTTCTTTTCCTTTTTTAAGATACTTAATAATCAACATAAACCCTAAATAATCTTTAATGGTACTTGGACTATTTGTCTACTATCCTTGGCATTATTGAGCATGGGACTTTTATTGGACTTAGCATTAGAAACCTTAGCCTATCTTGATCTTATCTGATTATTTTGTCTGGAGTTCTTGAGGTTTACCTCAAGACATTGGGTTGTTTGTCTGTTTTGTGTGCAGGTTATTGTGATTACACCCTTTGTTTGTAATATGTAATTCACCCATATACAGCCGTTACTCTGCCTAATTTTTTATTTATGAAGACTTAATACACTTGAAGTTTGGTTCTCACAAGAGGTATAATATATTTGCTTACTTGGTTTCAATCCAAAGAATGGGAATTCTATCTTGGCTCATAATGTCAAGTATTAGCTTTTTGTTGGTTAGATGGTTCTTATACCTAGATTTTACCTTATGTTTTAGGATAGTCTCTTCTTCTCCTCCCATCTTCTTTAATTTCAAAATCTTCTTCCTCCTTTTGAAAACTCTTCTTGCTTTGAAACTTGAACTATTTTCATAATAAACTTGGACTTAGGTCCATGTATTTTCAAAACATTTTGATAAATAAACCCCCCAATCAACTTAATGATACTTTGACATTTTTTTTTGTGAGAAGACTAAAAGTCTATCAATCTCATTTCAAACCATTTTGCCACTTAGGCTTTTACTTTAAACTTTTCCCAAAAGATTAAACTCTTGTCAATCCTTGTAGTGATGCAAACAACTATACTTCTAAAATATGTAGTGAAGAGAGATATTTTCCACTTGGGTGTTGAGTGAGGCATTGTTGATTTTAAAATCCAAGCCATATCCTCCACTTTGAGATGATGAAAATTCTCTTTTCTCATGATTGTGGGTAGTAAGTATATTTTCCATACGGACAATGATGATGATGTCTTATCTCATAAAATTAATCAACACATGGTTTCAAATTTTTAAAAGAGGAACTACGTGTATCCTGATCCCCTATTGCACGAAATGTGGTACGTAGGCACTAAAGGTTCGCAACCGCGGTGGGTGCAAAAATCATAAAAATATATATTTCTTTTCTCACCTTCACCATCCCTTATATACAACAGTTTTTATAGCCAAAATATACAGATTTTACAAAGAGGCTCCTGCAGAGTACCGTAGATGTTTAGGGTGCTAATACCTTCCCTTTGCATAACCAACCCCCTTACCTTGAATCTTTCCCCCTCTTTTTGGGTTATTTGCTCTTTTCCCATTCCTTTGGAAATAATAAAGCGCGGTGGCGATTTTTATTTTGATTTGTATAAAGTCTTGTCAATCCAATGGCTTAGTCTCGAACTTTTCTACCGCTACAGAAAAATGGCGACTTCACTGGGGAAATATTGACCTCTTGCTGGTCCATCCCTAAGTGGGTTAAGCCTATCTTTGTTTATATCTGTATATGTGTTATTACTGTTTGTTGTGTTATATGTTGTATATATGTTTGTCTGGATTTTCCTGGTTTTTAGGGTGCTTGGTGATTACTCATAAGTCCTATACCCGAACTTGGGCAAACTTTAAGGTAAGACGGGCGGTATAATCATGTTAAATTTGAGGGAGTAATCCCAAAAAAGGAAGCATGAGATCCCCCACTCAGTGGAGGCCCCTTTGACTATAGTGTCATTTACCGAGTAATCGGGAGGATGTACTGCTTTCGACCTGGGAGCCTGCTGAAACTGAGGACTGTAGAATACCAAACCCATCTTGTCCTTTTAAGTGTAGTGCGGAAGCTATGACGGAGTAATTCGGAAATAGTTTTCACGCGATACTACGGTCGGACGAGTCTTTCTTGAGAATATTACTAATTACCAAGTAATCGAGAAGTTGGTAATATCTGAAGGAAGGATGTAGACTCTAGGAACCTCTAGAACCTTGTTTGGTAGGTGATAAATTTTTAGACAAACACCTTATGGGTAGTACCTTCGACCTCATGCTCGTGACGTTGGACCTATGAACCCTATATGTGTGATATTGTGTGTGATTGTTGCATCATGCATCCATGCACTCATAAGCATCTTTTGAAGAAACCATATTTCAAGGGATTTAATGGTTGAATATTTGTGAATATCTCAAGTACTTTTAACCATGGATTCTGGAAAGAGAAAGACCGGGAAATACAGTTTCAAGGATCCCAAGATAGATGAGTTGATTAGTCTAATTCCCGAGATCGAGTGTTTTGCATACTTTCGGAAGAAGTATGGATCCATTATTCCTCTCATGAAGCTGAAGATGAAGGAGGGTATTCTCTCGACCTTGGTCCATTTCTATGATCCGATGTATCATTGCTTTACTTTTGCCGACTATTAGTTGATGCCTACATTGGAGGAGTATTCTTATCTATTGGATTTACCTATTACCAAACGTGTTCCTTTTACTAGTTTGGAGGGTGAGCCAAAACCACATGAGATTGCTGCCTTGATTCATCTGGGAAAATTTGAGGTGGAAGCCCATATGACTACTAAAGGGGGGATTAGAGGATTACCAGCTCAGTTCTTATTGGAGAAAGCTCGTTACTTTTCCAGAATGAAGAGTACAGTTGATTTTGAGGCCATCTATGCTCTACTTGCTTATGAGTTGTTCTTATTCCCTAATGTGGACAGGTTTGTTGACATTAACACTATCAGGATCTTCATGATTGGAAACCCAGTTCCTACACTGTTGGGTGATACTTATTACTTTATCCATCTTCGGAATTCTTATCATGGGGGGATGAGTATCTATTGTACGCCTCTATTATACTGGTGGTTTATCTCTCATATGCCTCAGTCTGATGCTTTTTGGGATGTCAAGAAGGAACCCCGTTGGGCTCCTAAGACCATGGCACTTACTCACTCGGATATTGATTGATATCATTGAGTTTACCAGGATATATAGATTATTGACAATTGTGGTAGTTTCCCCAATGTACCTCTTCTTGGTACAAAGGGAGGAATTAACTATAACCATTTTCTTGCACGACGACAACTTGGTCATCCGATGAGGGATAAACCGAATAATATTAATTTGAGTAGTTTCTTTCTGAAGGAAGGGGAAGACCATAGGGAAGCTAGGGAGCAGATTGCGAAGGCCTGGCATCACATTCATAAGAAGGGTAGGAAGGATTTGGGACCTAGGGGTGTTGTTTCTTTGGAGCCATACCTTTAGTGGATCCAATCGAGAGCCATTCAATTAAAGATACCGTATACCCGAGAGACACCTATGCCTGATCTGTTTGTGAAGACCACTCCTCCCTTATTAGATGATTTGGAAGAGCTGCAACTTGCTTTGGTTAAGATGCAACAGGAAAGGGATGCTTGGAAGAACAAGTTCCAGACTTTAGAGAGTTCCTACAGAGCAGACCTGAAGGAGATAGACGACTTGATTGAGATCCTTGAGAGTCGAGCGACAGAGTCTATGGAGAGGCAATGGGATTTGTTTTCTCCTAAGCCTCAATAAGGTGTTGATCACTTACTTCCTGATTGGAACCACCCGACTGAAACCTGTCATCTGGATGAAATGAAACATCAATAAAGTCGCCACCGAAAATCTTTTATCCCATCGAAAGGGAAAGGTAAACATCGAGAAAACCTAAAAAGGGAGAAATCACGATCTTTCAACCGAGAGATCAGGTAAGGGAGTTTGTTATGCGAGGGGAAGGTATTAGCAACCCACACGTCCGTAGTACTCTACAGTATCCACTCTTGTTGTCTAATCCAATGGGTGTGGTCAAATCCTATGTCTATGGCTTAAAACTGAAAAGGGAATGCATGCGAAAGAAAAAGAAAACAATGTAGGGAAAATAAAAAGTGTGCTCGGTTGGGCCCTACCCCTTTGCCTACGTATCCCTTTTAAGGAATCAGAGCAGCCGTAGTTTGGCTTATATATTTTGGTTGGTTTGTGTTTTTTAGTTAAGGCAAAGAAAAACAATCAAGATGGCAAAACATCGAGTGAAACAACAAACAAATGAGATGGTCAAACATCGACTAAATAATAACAAGGTAATATGTCAAAGATGGCGAAACATCAAATGATAAAACGGATGACAAAACATCACACCTAGAAATGATATTGAGAATCAAAGTAGGATAACAAACAGATGCGATGGTGAAACATCAGCTTCAAACAAATATGCGATGGCGAAACATCGGCTAAGAGATAAAAGGTATCATGGCAAAGATGGCGAAACATCGATAAAACAGATGACAAAACATCACCCCTAACAATGATATTGAGAATCAAAGTAGGATAACAAACATGTGCGATGGTGAAACATCGGCTTCAAACAAGTGTGCGATGGTGAAATATCGGCTAAAAGATAGCACAGTATCATGGCAGAGATGGAAAAACATCAATAAATCGGATTATGAAACATCACACCTAACAATGATATTGAGAATCAAAGTAGGATAACAAACATGTGCGATGGAGAAACATCGTCTTCAAACAAGTGTGCGATGGCGAAACATCGGTAAACCAGGTTTAAAAGCAAAGCCAAGAGGCACACAGACAAAGTAATATTGGTTTGTATCTTTTACCTTGAAGAAGGGTTTGAGTTTATTAGAAATGTATTATGATTTGCGAAGAAAACAAATTTTGTTTTAAGGTGCAAAATGAAAAGGAAAATAAAACAACTAAGAGAGACTATCCTAATATCTATCCCTAATGTTATCATACAATGGTTGACCCTAAGGTTGAGGATAAAGGAAAACCCTACCTTAATTAACATGTTAAAGGAAGCTTAACAAAACTATCCTATAGGGAACATGCAATGAGAGCGAAGTCGTGATCTCAATTTCTAAATTGAGTGACTCATCGATCAACAATTAAAGAAGAAAAAACAATAAACATCCTATAGGGAACATGCACTGAGAGCGAAGTCGTGATCTCAATTTCTAAATCGAGTGACTCATCGATCAAAAATTAAAGAAACAAACACAACACATGTATCAGACAAAAACCAGAGGGCCTCCTGACATATATCAGCAACAGAGGTCCCATCATGCAATCAGAGAACTATGCAAAATGAAAATGGAAGAAAGGAAATAGTGTAACACCAAACGGATAACTATCTGTAGCAACTAAGCAAGAATAGAAGAAACCCAGAGAACTTCAAGCAAGCTGGCATCAGTAGACAAATCAAGTCAGAAATTACGCCATCAAGATATAAGTATTGAGATTTTTAGATATGAACAGATCCCATGGGAAATGTATAGCATTCATAATCACATGTGTATATCCTGCATAGACTATCAAATATGCCAAGCACAAGAGTAGTGCAAACATAACAAATTGTGTTCCACAAATAAAGTGAAACACAATAGGAGGGGATCAAATATGCCAAGCCTTAAGTTCATGAATGATTGAGGAGGGGATCATGGGAAATGTATATCTTGCATAGACTATCAAATATGCCAAACCTTAAGTTCATGAATGATTGAGGAGGGGATCAAATGAGGCCCAAAGTTCAAGACTAGTTGGCAAAACTACCAAACTAGACAAGTTTTCAAAATAATTTATGGAAAAACGTCAAACCAAGTCAAATAATTCAAGAAAAATGGTTTTCAGATCCTTAACATATTCATGGACCCTAATCAAGACTTGAGTTCTATTGAAAATCCAGGGCATAATGGTTTTGAAAAATAAACTTGCACAATAAGCAACAAAACCCTAATTTTTGACTTTTAATCTTAAATATTGATTAAGTAAGATCAAAATTCAAACAATTTAAACCAAGATCATGCAAGACTCAAAGAAACCCAAAATGTAAGAATACATATTTTTTCACATTTTTTTGAATTAAAGAAAAGTCAAAAATAAAATTAAATCCAAACAATTAATCAATCAATCCAATAATCACATCTCAAAATAAAATTCTAAACAAAATTCAGAAAAATGTCCAACAAAAATTATATTCAAATATCAGAACTAAAAAACACACATCTCTGATTTTTTTGGAATTTTTGAATTAAAGGAAATATTAAAATAAAAATTAAACAAACAATTAACAATTAAACCATTTTTTAAGGGCAAAAATGCAAACCCTAGCCAAAAGTCACAAAAAGGTCAAAATAAAAATATACTCAGATTCTATGATTAAAAACAAGCTTGCATGATTTTTTTTGAGGATTTTTGAATTATGGAAGTATTAAAATAAAAATTATAAAGCAAAAATTCAAAATAAACTTCTCAAATTAAATTCATAATCAAAAATAGAAAAAATGCTAAAAAAATTTCATAATCAAATTCTACATGGTTTCATGAGTCAAAAATATTTTTTGTGGAATTTTTCAAATCAAAGAAATATTAAAATAAAAATAAACACTAATCAAACAATTAATTAAACTCATTAATTTTTAAACCAATCAAAACATTTTCAAAAATTATCAAAAAAATACACAGGGTCAGGAATATTATTTTGAATTTGTGATAATTTTTTCAGAATTTTCAACCATTTTTGAGCAAGAAATAAAATCATGAAAACCAATTTATGAAATAAAATTCAGATGAATTAAAGAAAGAAGCCAGCCAACCAGAGGAGGCCACACAATCATCTTCAACCCCTGGCTAGGGCAAAAATGCGCGCGTGATCAGGTTCATCATCTCATGTTCCAGTTAACATAACATGCTCAATTCTACACCATTTTTCATGAAATTTCGTGCAAATTAAAGCCAGCATTTCATACTTCAACATGCAATTCGAATCATATCAAATAATTAACCATGGACGAAGAATAGATCGTGCGAAAATGCCAAAAACTCACTGAACAGAAAAATTTCAGATGCATGAGTCATACACATCTCATCAAATTAAAAGCTCTGAAGCTACAAAAACACTTAATGAACTTCAAACAACATGATTATGAACTCAAATCACACAATGCAAAACTAGAAATCAAGATCCAAATTTAAGAATTCAAACCTTTGGTGCAAAAACGAATCTACTGTCTCCTTCACTCCAGTTGCAAACCAAGCCTCGATCTACAATCCTTATCACTTGGAGAAGAGAATGCAAGAAGAATCAACCAAAACGTGCAAGGGAATTGAGAGAATCGAAGAAAATTGCAGAACAAGCAGTTATGGAGTTTTTTGAATTCAGAGATGAAATGAAGCATCCACCCTGCTCAATGAGGCCTGCTTCTCAATATATAGAGCATGAAGAGGAGGGTAGGATAGGTTTTTCACACTGAAAACTCTTAGAAAGAATGAAATCTTCTTTTTTGCCAAAATCAAGTATGCACATGAAACCCTCAAATCCCTTGTGTGTTTGCTTGCATTTTACGTGCATTTCAATCCATTTTATCTCAAGAAGAATTTAGCAAAAGAATTAAGGCTTAAATCCTCGTATTAAGCAAGTGTTGGTGATTAGGCATTTTCATGCCACTTTTTGCAAAATCACGAGTTGCCCTTGCATTTTCCCATGTGCAGCTCAAACTTTGGCATGATGGGCCTTGGTAAATTGAATATTAGTCATGGGCCAAGTTTGAAGTGAAACAAATGGCCACAAATCAAGTTATCAAGAATTTGTAATTTGCATGGTGTGCATGAATTCAATGAAATGCCTCCAGATTCCAAGGTCCATAACTTGCTAATACTTTTGAATTTTGACACAAATGAGTACAATTGGTAAAGGTATTGAAAATATATACAATACCTTAGTTTTGAGTTTTTGCAATTGAATCCATTAAGTTTCTCAAAATTGAGCATGAAATTCACTAATTTTGGAAAATGACCTATAATTTTGTGACTTCCAAAGAACATAATTCTTGATTCCTTGCCAATTTGGACATGAGACCAAAAGGAGATTAAATATCATCCTCTTATCTTTACAAGCATGTTTCATTTGCATTTTTTTAATCAAAGGTGAATAAAATGTGAAATTTCGATTATTATATCCTTATTTTCCAAAATTAGAAACTTTTAGGGTTTCTTCATGAACAATTTTCAACCCAAACCTCAATCTCTTTGATCCAATGAACAAAATGGACTTTAAATATGAGAAGTACATCCTTGAATTGATGATTGGCCAAAAGTTCACTTAGTCAACCTTGACTTTGACTGATTTTGACCAAAATGACCATTTTGCCCCTCTGAATCAATTGATCAACTTCCTTTCAAAATTGATGATCAAAACTTCAAACATATGATCTTTAAAACATATAGAAGCCATGTACAAAGTTTCACTTCAAAATTCTCAAGAAATCTTGATGAAATCTCAAACCCTAGTTTTGGTCAACACCTTAGGAGACTGATTAATCACCTCCAAAACTTCAAATCCTCTGGGCATCTTGACCAATTTTTTGTACAAAGACTTTTCAAATACCAATGAGATATTGTAGCTTCCAAATCAAGACTTGTACATTGATCAATAGCCTTGATCAAGCAAAACCCTAATTTGACTGATGAATCTAATGAGTGATTCCTTCTTATAATCAAACACAAACTTCAATCCTCTGATGATCCAAAGAGATGGATAAAACATCTTGAGATATGTAATAACTTTTGAGCTTGAAAGATCCAGAGGTTTATATGATAAAGATTTTACTTGAGCAACTTGCCAATGCAATCAACCTTCAAAGCTTGAGGAAGACTTGATAACCAAAATTCTTTGATCCCATCACAATTGATGAATGCAATGCAATATGATATTCATGATGAAACATAAGCCTAAATCAAGAGGGTAAATTTTGGGGTGCAACAGCTGCCCCTATTCAAATATCTTCAACACGATAAGTGAGAAAAGTGACAACTTTCGAACGTTCAGGATTGAAGATGATTGAATACAAAAGAACCTGAAAATTTACACTCTTGAAGAAGAAAGAAAAAGAAGCAGAAAACCCCCAAGACATGCGTCAGAATGAAGCTGTAACGCAGGTTGAAACAGAACAAAAACAAAGAAGAGTAGACGCAACTAAACTTTCGAACAAATGTTCCAGGGAAAAACTGGGCTTCAAAATGGGTGAGTTAAAACTCAAACCACAGAGTATAGGCGAAACTAAGCTCTAGAAAAGAGAACGTACGCGGGTGAGGAGACAAAACTCTGAGCTCGACCCAAAGCAAAGTGACTAGAGTGCGTGATTCTAGGAGCACTTGCTAATCTCAACTAAGATAGACAGTATGAAGAAACTGAAAGAATCCCAGAAAAGAGGAACAAAAGCGAGACGAAACTTGACTCAAACACTAGATAGACGAAACCAAACTAGATGTGTACCAGGACGAAACTGGATTTCACGCACGGGTAACAAGGCGAAACTCGACCCATACAAAAGTGATGAGACTGCATGTTTCTCAGAGCACCTGCTGGTCTCAGATCAATGGATAAATAGCGACGAAAGCTGATAGAAGAATCCAAGGAACAAAAGAGACCGATTTCAAACCAAGGATGCAGTACGAACAATGCACTCGGTAAACGAACACCATCAAAGGATCCAAGGTACGAAAGCAAAAATGAGACGAAACTCGACTCAACAACTAGTTAGGCGAAACTAAACTAGATGAGTACCAGGACGAAACTGGATTTCATGCACAGGCGACGAGGCGAAACTCGACCCAAAGAGAGAGTGATGAGAGCGCATGTTTCTCAGAGCACCTGCTGGTATCAAGGCAATGGATAAACAGTGATGAAAACTGATAGAAGGATCCAAGGAACAAAAGAAACCGATTTCAAACCATGGACGCAATACGAACACTGCACTCGGTAAATGTACACCGTCAAGGGGTCCAAGGTATGAAAGCAAAAATGAAATGAAACTCGACTCCATAACTAGTTAGACGAAACTAAACTAGATGAGTACCAGGACGAAACTGGATTTCACGCGCAAGGTGAGGAGGCGAAACTCTGAGCTCAACCCAAAGCAAGGATATTAGGGCTTACACCTAAAAACCTGCTGAAAGCGAATGTCAGGATGAAACTGGTATTTGAAAGGTGCATCAATAGACATTGGAACGAACCGAAGAGGGTAGTGAAGACTAAACCCGAGAAGACCGTGCCAGGGTGAAACTGAAGTATAGTCAAGAGTAGACAATCAAACAACCAAATGATTGACATCAAAAGGATTTTGGTATGAAGGGAAAACTGAGATAAAAAGGACGAAGACCTCGCTGGGGATTTAATCCGAAGTATTAGCAAATTCACTGGGGACAACAGAAACAGTAATGGCTTATGTTTCGATGCATGCTTGAATTCTTTCTATATAGCGCAATGCTCCATATAATGGAAATGCTACGCATTTTAGTAGATGCAATATGATGATGCATGTTTAAAAGTTTCAATGGGGAGTGGCCAACTGAGAAGCCAATAACCAAGAAGTCAGGATCTGACAAGACTTGCAAAAATAAATTGCAAAATCCAAAGGAGAGGAGAAAATATGGGGAACCGCTGGAGAGGGAACCTCGAAGAGATGAAGCTTCGCGGGGAATAACATCTGAGCAACCAGTAGAAATGGGCCACAACATTGAGAGGAGCTGCAAAAATAAATTACAAACACCTAGAGAAGATCAGATCGACACTGTAGCTTCTGGAGAAGATTAGACATTTGAGGGAAAAAATCATGCCAAGACTGCAAACTCTGGAAAAGACAGCGCGCGGCCGTATTGAGGATGATACCAAAACAATAAACCCGACGTGAGGGACGGAAAACTTTGCTGGGGGGACAAGGCTCTGCTGAGGAGACGACACTTAATCGGGGAGACAGAACTCTGTTGAAGATTTTGGTTGGAGGGAGATTTTGGAATGAAACCATTGGATGGATCATGTAGATAATCACACAATATTGACCTTACTGGGGATAAGGAAAGGTCTTAATATAAGGATGCCCCAGTCAGCAGATCGGCTGGGAAATGAGAGGTCATGGCGAGGGCTCTCTGTTGGCAACTCTGTTAGAGAGTTTAAACTTCTTCAAAATGTGAGTTCCTATTTAAACAACTCCACTGGGGATGGGTGACATATCCAAACTTGAAGTCTCATAATGAAGCCTTTAAAAGAAG
This sequence comes from Vicia faba, assembly GCA_948472305.1. Classification (NCBI taxonomy): domain Eukaryota; kingdom Viridiplantae; phylum Streptophyta; class Magnoliopsida; order Fabales; family Fabaceae; genus Vicia; species Vicia faba. Next base: position 210,044,657 of record OX451737.1, read on the forward strand.
ATTCCAGAGGCAACAAAACTTCGCTGTGGAAATGAAACTTCACTGGGGGTAGGTAAAGTCCTACTCAAACATGGGCTCTGTCTAACAGAAGAAAGCCAAATATTCCCTTCCTGACAATCATTAAACTCTTTACAGGTGTTCAACGTGTGAACTCTTTTTTGATGTCAAACAAATGTTTTTCATGCAGGAAGATGTTTATTTTGGGAATGACAGACCTGATGCGACAATTATTTAAGCCTTGAAGTTGAAAACCTTAACAAAATGTCGCATCTCTGTTGTGAATGAATCACTGGCTAGAGAGCAAAAATTTCAAAACTTTTCTCCCCCCATTTTTTAAAAAGAAAACAAGTCAAGATGCCGGTGATAAGATACCAACATGGATATGCAACACATATTTGGGAGTTTAGGAAACGTTATACTGTTGTAGTATGCTTTCGAGTTAAACCCTTGTTTCAGTTAGAACTTTTAAAGGTTGTAACGTGGCCTGGTTCGAGGTTTTTTTTTAGAAAAAAAAGTTTTTCAAGGCTCAAGTTATTTGGTGCCCACCCCCTTCGTGATATTCTCCAGTCCTAAGTTCATCTGACTTATCACAAACATTCATCTTTCAAAAGGATTTATAATGGTTAAGTGATCACAACAAATTCTCCAACATGATTGTCACTTAACTTTTGCTGCTTTTGTTTTTGATATTATTGTTCCTCTTCTTTTGATGAAAATTTTATTGAATAATCTTTTTTTTTTTGGCATTTTAGGCTCTCTTTTCCCTAACTTTTGCCTGGATAAAATCTTTTGAATTTCAATTTTGGAAGTCCAGCGGGATGCCCTAACTTTTTCCTAAGTGACTTGTTTTCAAGTTTTAACTTAGCGGGGCTTTTTGTTTCTTTCCCATTCATACTTTGAACAAGTCAATGTGACTTTAGGTCTTTGAACTTTTTCTTTCTTGTTTTTTTTGAAGAAAACAAATGCCTCATTCCTTGGTCAGCGAGGGATAGCCATTTAATGTATCGATTCGATCTCGACCTCAGGACTTTGTGAGGAAATGAACATCGTGGTTTAGACATTTTTCTTGATCTCATGATGCGAGAGATAAAATGTGGTGATCCTCAGATGGGACATTCCTTCTGAAATTTGAATGCTTGGTCAAATTAACTGAACATCTACCCTGCCCCTGGTTAAAAATAAGGTTTTTTTCTTTGAATGGAAAAGAAACTCCTACTTTGAAGGCTCAGAGGTGTTAATGAGGGTCAAACTCCCTTATATCTCCGGTGTTTGGGGATTGAAACAATGCATATACATCATCAATGGGGTTGTACTCAAAAGCATACCATTACAGTCATCGTTTTTAGCTAAACTCCTTCCTCCAAACTCTTGGCTAAGCAAAAGAATTGGCACAGTTGGTATCAAAATGCCCGAAAAACGATTAATGAGTGATACTGGATGGATTAAGTAAACGAAACAATTTTTTTCAAGGCAAAAAATATTCAATGCATCAAGACTGACATTCGGCTATAAACAAAATCCTATATGCAGACAATGCTAAAACAATCAATCAAGATGGCACATGAAAGTGCGGCAAAGAAACGTAATAAGAGCCATTATGGGGAAGAAATAATTCCAACTAGGTTTGCCGATCTCGCTGACCGGCCGTAATATTGACATTACCCTGACCCATGACCTTCACCAACAGCACAGAGCTGTGAAACAAAATGGCAAGGCATCCGCCAACAGAGTGAAAGAGAAATCCATCAAACATAGAACCAAACATGCCCCCTGCACAGTAGTAGTTGTGTTTGTTATCCGTATTTCAAGCGATCAACCAACCATGACTTAGATTATCATTTCCGTGTAAGGCCCACAAAGTTTATATGCTCATGCTTATAAAAAATATTGGACGTTTTTGCAAACAAAAATAGTAAAAAGGGAGAAAAGAAACATATACGTATACTTGAAAGAAGATATTCTATTGATTTTGAGAAATCAGCCTGTGAAAAAGGCATTTACAAATGGAAGCAAGAAATTACAAAATCAAAACGAACAAGTGTTTACAAATGGCAATGTAAATGTGAATATCCATCAAGTCTCGATTCTGCTATGACTTTTATGACTCTCACGCTTTCATCTTCCAGACAGATCAATCTTGGATTGGCTTCGAGCTTATGCCAGGTGACGGAATGAAGGAAAGAAATAAAGGATCTCATGCTGAGCGTAGTCATTTGCTTTAAGTCCCTAACTTTTTCCTGAATCGCCCTTTCGGGTTTTTGATTCACCAGGACACCCTCTTTTTTCCTAAACCACCCTTTCGGGTTTTCAGTTTAGCGGGTTTTTATTATTTTTTATGCAAAGTATTTTTTAACTACGCCAGCATTCACAGGGAGAGGGAAGTACTCTCCATCCATAGTCGTAAGCATCATCGCTCTTCTAGAAAACTTTTCTGACCACAAAAAGACCTTCATAAGTCGGAACCCACTTGCCCGTGGGATCTCCCTGGGGGAGAATTATCCTTTTTAGCACAAGGTCACCTGGATTGAAACACTGAGGTCGTACCCTCTTATTAAAAGCTCTCCTTATCCTTTGCTGATATACCTGACCATGACATACAGCCGTCAACCTCTTTTCGTCAATAAGTTCCAACTGATCCAGCCGATTCTGTACCCATTCACTTTCATCCAGCTCAACATCCCTCATGATCCTAAGAGAAGGAATCTCGACTTCTACCGGAAATACTGCTTCCATGCCGTAAACCAACGAAAATGGGGTTGCCCCAGTCAAAGTACGCACAGTGGTGCGATAACCATGCAAAGCGAAAGGCAGCATCTCATGCCAATCTTTATAGGTTACCACCATTTTCTACACAATCTTTTTGATATTCTTATTGGCCGCTTCGATATCACTGTTCATCTTTGGTCGGTATGGGGAAGAGTTATGATGCTTGATTTTGAAGGACTCACAAAGCTCCTTCATCATTTTGTTGTTCAAATTAGACCCATTATCAGTAATGATCTTCTCAAGCACTCCGTAGCGACAAATAATATTATGCTTAATGTACCGAGTTACCACCTGCTTGGTGACATTGGCATACGATGCAGCTTCGACCCATTTTGTAAAATAATCTATGGCAACCAGAATGAAACGGTGCCCGTTGGATGCAGTTGGTTCAATTTTGCCGATCATATCAATTCCCCACATCGCAAACGGCCAAGGGGAAGTCAAGATATTCAAAGGTACTGGCGGCACATGCACTTTATCAGCATAGACTTGATATTTGTGGCAAACCCGTGCATGATTGTAACAGTCAGTCTCCATGGTGTACCAATAATAACCTGCTTGCAAGATCTTTTTAGCCATGGTATGCCCGTTGGAATGGGTTCCGAAATCACCTTCATGTATCTCCTCAATGATTCTAGCTGCTTCTTTCTTGTCAACACATCTGAGCAGTAAACTGTCATGATGCCTTCTATACAACACACCACCAATGAGAAAGAACTTGGCTGAAAATCTCCTCAAGAACTTCTTATCTGTAACAGATACCCCTTTAGGGTACTCTTGTGTTTCAAGATACCGTTTAACATCATAAAACCAAGGATTACCTTATGATTCCAAACTAGCCTCAAAACAGAAAGCTGGCTCACTCAAACTTCTGATAGTAATGGAAGGTGCCTCATTAGCCCACTTAACCTTGAACATGGAGGAAAAAGTTTCCAGTGTATCAGCTAAATTGTTTTCTTCTCTGGGAATGTGCTCAAACATGATCTCTTCGAAGTACGAAATCAGCTTCATAACATGCTCACGATAGGGAATTAGGTTCTGATGGCGAGTCTCCCAATCTCCATTAATATGGCTGATAACAAGATTGGAATCCCCGTAAACTTTCAAAAACTTGATGCGCAAGTCGATCGCCGCTTCAATGCCATAAATTCAAGCCTCATATTCGTCCATGTTGTTAGTGCAATCGAAACAGATACGAGCCGTGAAAGGAATATGGTATCCCTCAGGAGAAGTGATAATAGCTCCGACGCCGTTGCCCATGGCATTGGAGGTACCATAAAAAATAAGCGTCCAACGTGATCCCGTCTCGGGTCCTTCGTCTGGGTCTGGCATATTACAATCCCGAATGTACACAATTTCCTCATCTGGAAAATCAAACTTCATCGGTTCATAATTGTTCAAGGGCTGATGAGCAAGATGGTCGGCCAATACTCTACCCTTAATTGCTTTTTGAGTAGTGTATTGGATATCATATTCGGTGAGTATCATTTTCCAACGAGCTACCCTTCCTGTAAGAGCTGGCTTCTCAAAAATGTACTTGATTGGATCCATTTTGGATATCAAGTAGGTGGTGTGAGTTAACATGTATTGCCTCAAACGTTTGGCGGCCCAGGCAAGCGCACAACAAGTCTTTTCCAGCAATGAGTACCTCGACTCGCATTCTGTAAACTTCTTACTCAAGTAGTAAATAGCCTGCTCTTTCTTCCCTGTCTCGTCATGCTGACCAAGGACACAACCCATTGAGCTCTCCAACACAGTTAGATACATGATTAGTGACCTTCCTTCCACTGGCGGCATGAGTATCGGAGGTTCCTGCTGTTGTACCCCAAAATTTGCCCTCCCATATTTCTCAAAACATCTCAAGAAAAATTCACAAGTCCAACCCGGCGCGTCATATTCAGGTGTTCTTTCCCCAAGATATCTCTGATAACGTATTCTCAAATTCAGGTTCGGCTCAAGAGATAATTCTTTAAAGAAGGTATCCGAATGTGTAAGTTTTCTTGAAGAAATATGGTGAAAAAGTGTGCTGAAAGTGCAGTTTTTACGCGCTAAAAAATTCATAACTTGAAGATCGTGACTCGTTTTGAACCCGTTCCGGTGGCCAAAATTCCGTCTTGACATTATCTATGTTTTCATCTCTCACGGATGGAAGCCAATTTCGACCAGAAGGTCTTCAAAAATGTGGATTTATCAAGTATTTTCATGCAGAAAATTTGTGACAGAAGTTTATTTGTGTCATGTTCAAAAAATCATAACTTGGTCTATTTTCATTGTATCGAGCTGGTTCTGGCGCCAAAATTTCACAAATTGAGTTGGCTACATTTTCACAGAAGGTATTGAGTTCAAACGGTATTCAAAAGGCCTTCGTTTTTTGCTCAGAGTGCGTGACACGCTGAAAATCCTGAATGCTGAATATTATTTCATCTGGGCCGAAACTTCGAAAATTCATAACTCGGTCAATTTTTATCGGATTGGACTCATATTTTTACACAAGGTCACTGACTCATAGATCTACAACTTTGCTTCAAAAGTCGAGACCAAATTATGCGCCGATCAATACCAGTTTTTTATTGAAGAACGTGTCAGAGTCGACACTGGAGCCCAAAATAAGTTTGTCTGAGCTGAAAGTTCAAAAATTCATAACTAATTCACCATTTATCCGATTGAGTCGATTTTCGGACAGGAGTTAGTTCTCGATGCCGGCTACATTTTGTCTTCACATTTCAATTTCAAAAAATGCACTTAAGTCCCTGCGATTTAGCCTGGAAAGTGACGAATTCAAGTGAATATTGGAGGCCCAATTGCACATTCAAAGCCCATTTTCTTTACCCTAATTTCCATTATATAATCACTTTCTTTTCACACAAACCAGAGAGGAGAAAGAGAGGAGAAAGAGAGGAGGAAAAGAGAGAAAAAAACCTTGCCACAACACTGTTAGAATATCAAACTCTTTCAAGAACCCTAAAACTTTGAAATCCTTATTACAAATCCCTCTCTCACTACAAACAAGCCATCTCAGTTACAAACCAACATCTTATTACTTCTTCAGTAAGGGTAAGGCTGGTTTGATCTCCATTATCCAAAGGGCATAAAAGCATTCATGTCACTACTTTTCCAGTAAGGGTAAGGTTGATTTGATCTCCATGATCAAAATGGTATAATCATTCATACATGCCATATTGTGCATAAACATTAAATTTCTTCATATGTTGGTTTTATTTGAATTTTTATGATTTTATTTAATGTGTTCATGAGGTTGCAGATTTAGACAGGATCCCATGCAGGTTCATTAAGGAACGTTGAGGCCAAGACACAAATGACCAAAAGCCAAAAGCCAAATGGCCAAAACAGAACATTTTACACATGACACCAATACATGGCGAGATAGACATCCTGAGAAGATTAAGGAACGTTGAGGCCAAAACGCAAATGGCCAAAAGCCAAAAGCCAAAGTAGAACAACTTATGCATGATGAGGCCAGAACACAAATGGCCAAACCACTCCAATTCACCTCCAAAAAGGGGACAGAAACCCCCAAGGTATTGTATTTTCTTTCTTTTCCTTATTTTATTTATTTCAATTATTTCTTTTTTTAATTAATTCCTTTAATTTAACTTATTTTCATAAAATATAAAAAATAGTAAAAAACAGAAAAGTCATAAAAATCAAAATATATTTATTTAATTAATATTTTTTGTAAATAAATTTCACTAATAATTAATTATTTATTTTTATAAATCAAAATTGCATGTAAATAATTAGATTAATTTTAGGTTTAATTTTAACATGTTTTTCTTAATAAATAAAAAAAATTAGAATTAGGGTTAATATTTTAATTTCATTTAATTCTCATAAAAAACCATAAATACAAAAAACCTCAAAAATAATTTCTTTTTTTTTAATTTTAATTTAATTAATTTGCTCAATATAATTTAATATCATTAAAAAGGGTCCAACGCCCTCGCTTTCAATTTCAATTCAATTCGCGCATCTTTATTCCTTCTTTTAAATATTTATGTAATTCTCCCAAAGCCATGTAACTCGGACATTTTATATTTCTCGCACTTTAGTTCTTTATTTTTTGTCAAATCGGGTCCTGGATTTTAATTTGGCGATGTGGACCCGCGCCTTTGTAATAGTTTAGGAACTTTAATTTCCGCGACTTTTTTTAACTGTTAATAAATGCATGCAAGAATGAATGACAAAAATAAAAACAAACGCATAGATCACTTTGACATGAACAAGACAAAAATAAATGAAAACGACACACAAATCACACACCACCCCTAGGGTACGCCTCACTGTTGCCTTGCCTCGAAAGGTGATCGTCGAGTAGAGGATGTCTTAGTAAGTCCTCATGATCCGGGAACCTGGCATGAGGGTAGCTTCTAAGGTGTCTTCCCATTGCTCTGGTGATCACCATGTCCCGAACCTCGAATTGACCCGAACACCTCCAACGGTGGTGCTACCTACCTCTCAATGGTGGGATGACACTACTTTAAAGGACATCTACACAAACGAATTCCTTAGGGTAGGTAGACGACTCTAGATACTTGCTCTAAATTCAAAACAAATTCAAAAACACTTTTCACACCGACACCTTTTCAAAAAGCTTTCGAAAACAACTTTTCAAACACTCTTGAGGACCGATACAAGAGTCGAACTGGAATTTTCAAAGAAACTTTTTTAAAACCCACAATTGAAAAGCAAGCAAACCATTTTTGAAAACACAAATGAGCAAGTATCTAAGAACCCATGGATAACCATGGATAGAAAGGGTGCTAACACCTTCCCTTTCTATAACCTACCTCCCGAACCGAGAGCAATCTCTTTAAGGAATTTTTCTGTGCTTTTGTCCTTTCCATTTGGAGAAAATAAAAGACGGTGGCGACTCTTGCTTCCGCGACATTTCACGAACCAGCGTTAAACAGTCAGTTCCAGATCCACCGATCACAGAACTGGCGACTCTGCTGGGGACTTAAACTTAAAGTGAGGTGTACCTTAGGGTTAGTTCATAACTGTGTTTTCAATTGTATTGACTTGTCTGCTTTAAATTTGTGGGTTGCATGGGAGTTACATAGATCCTAACCCGGATCTGGGGATACCCTGTTTAGGTAGCATAAGCTGTGAGGGACCTGTCCGGCGTAGACCGACACGGGTGAAACAGTGGCTACATTGGTGTGGCACCTTGGTCTGTACCGATATCCCTTGTGTTGCAACGAGGAGAATATTGGTCTTCTGAGGGGTCATTAAGCACCAACAGACCTTAGAACCTTAAATGACCCAACTTGGCCATTAGAACAATAGCAGTATGCTACGCCCATTGAGGCTAAACTCTCGTGATGGTTCTGGCCGCAAGAAAAGATTGCGATGCTGGAGTTATGACCGATTGAGGGTAGTCAATGATATTGGGATCCTCTAAGAACCCGGTTTACTTTGATAGGACAGGTATGAACCAACAAACTGAAAGAGGGTAATACCTAGACCTCATGCTGGCCTAAACTCTAAGGGCTGTCTTGTGTGACTTGTGTGCCTTCGTACTTGACTACTTGCATGCTTGTTATCTGACACATAAGCTACTTGCAGGTTTTGTTTATAGTCCTTAATTGGGACTCATAACAGAGTGTACTAAGTTTCTTGCAGGTTTTGTTTATAGTCCTTAATTGGGACTCATAACAAAGTATACTGAATTTTTTGCAGGGTTTGTTTATAGTCCTTAATTGGGACTCATAACAGGGTTTACCTACATCACCCCATGCATAGCATAACATCATACCATTGCATACACCCTAACCCATTTCAAGGATCTCAAGGGCTTGTGATGCAGGTCATGATAAATCAAACATCTAGCAAGGGGCAAAGAGGATTTATTTTCCTCTAGCCAAGGTTGTCAGGGGCTATGACCCACTCAATATGGTGAGCCTTGACCCTTGAAGAAGGATTCTCAGCAACATGGAGTTCCTTCAATCAAGTTACCGGACCCAAATTCTAACAAATTTTCTTGTTTACCCCGCGAGGTCCTTGAAAACATTACATGCATATCATACACATCATTGCATAACAGGTACCCTTGTCACATGTCACTTACCTTTCTCGCTGTTTATTTCAGCAATGGCTTTCCAACAAGATAACCAGGACCTTCTTGCTCAAGAGACTCGGTTCGGGGAAATCCTTCTGAATCTATCCAAGGGGCAGGAGGAGCTAAGGACACTTCTCATGGGGACCTTTGTCAGGAACAGTGCTGAGGATGAAAGGCTGAAACACCTACAAGCTGAAGTGGATGCATTGAAGGTCCAGATGCTGGGGCAGGTGACTGCCATTCAAGGGTTAACTCAAAGACAAGATGAGCTCGGGGTTCTCGTCAACCAACTGCTTCAGGGTAACCAACTGGGGCAAACGTCTAAGGGTAAAAAGCCAGTCATCGTTCAACCACCTTTGAGACAAGGAGATAAGGGGAGAGCTCCTCAAATGGCTCCGGTGTCACAAATTCAGCATCAACCTCACCGGCTTCAGCCAGACAAGTCCAGAAGGCAATTCACCCCACTCAACATGTCGCTGTTTCAAGCTTTACAACGACTGTTGAGATTGAATTTGATCACATTAAGGGCTCATCCCCAGAACCCCAACACGGCACATCCTGCTTATGATCCCAATAAAAGGTGTGCCTACCATTCTGCCTGTCCAGGACATGATACAAATGAGTGTTGGGCTCTGAAGAACAAAATCCAGGACCTGATTGATGAAGGGGCATTGGAGTTCACACAAGATGGTCAGGCTGAGTTTTTCTACCATCCCTCCAAGGCTCACCATTTGAAGTGACAAGCCCTGAGATGAGAAGACTTTTGGTCATTCGAATGTTCAAGTTGCAATTTTCTTTTATTCAAACATTTACTCATGTTAAACATTGTTATTTCATTAATGCATCGCATATGTCTGTTCTGAAACAATATATTCGTATTCACTATATGCAAATTATTTTCATATTTTTTCTGATATCAACTCTCTTTAATTCTAAGCCTCTTGAGGGAGGATGACGAAAACGATACCACAATCTTTACAGTATGCTTTTGAACAGACCCCGCTGATGAAGTACAGGCATTGTTTCAATTCCTAAACACTGGAGTTATAAGGAAGATAATCCCTCGTCAACCCATTTGAGCCAAAGAAGTAGGAGTTTTTCTTTTCGAAATTTAAAACCCTTAATCATAACCTGGGGCAGGGTAGTTCTCTCAGTTGATCCAAGTGCATAACGAATGGCACCAAAGAGATCCTTACAAAAAAGACAGTGATGGTTCCGAATAATCAATAAAGAAAGGCAGTCATTATCTCAAAAAATAAAAAAAAACCCATTAAGTCAAAACCCATGAAGGAGACTTACAAAACTGGGGCATCCCGCTGACTGTAATTCCAAAAAAGGAAACAGCTCAGGCAAAAAACAGGGATAACAAAATCAAAAAGAAAGAGGTCTTATAAACCCTCAACAAAATGGCTGCCTATTCCAAATAAGTTATCAACATCCGAATCATCACCGGAAAATCAGAGCAAAGACTCAAACAAGGTCTAACGTATGATCAACTGAGTTTAGGTTTGGAGAACATCACGAAGAGCGGGTGGGTACAAATAATTTGAGCCTTTATCCTTTGTTTCTTAAACCGTGAACCAAGACACGTTATAACCCTTAAAATTCCTAGCTGAAGCATGGGTTAGTTCGAAAGCATACTGTTACGAAAGGTATCCTGACTCCTTAAGGCCTACGGTAAATACGGAGTTGACATTACGTTTTACCAACATTCATTTGTTTTATGAAAAAAGAATGCATTTTCAAAATCTTCAAGACAGACATAGGCTTTGCATTTTTAACATAACTTTGTTTGCATATGACTTTTTGTTTGAACAACAGGGAAATTCGCACGAGAAATACCTAGTGAACAAAAGCACTTCCAATCAAGGGGCACGACATGATCATGGTCCAATCATCTGGGGCAATCCAATCAAGATTCGGAGAATCTCTCAAAAGGCCAAATAGCTTGGGGCAAATCTCTGCCTGAATCACTTGGGGCATTCCAACAATGAATCTTGCCTGATTAAACATCTTCTGGTGGCATGACAAAAACACTTCTAAACAGGGGCAACTCCCTACATTCTGAGAACATGGACATAGCCGAAAAATACTACGCAAAATCAAAGACCCGCTAGGTTGACATACCTAGGCAAAAATCAGGGCTTCCCGGTGAACCAAAAGGGTTCGGGCAAAAATAAGGGATGAAAATGAAAAATCTGTACACCCGGCAAGTCGAAAACCTGAAAAGGCGGCTTGGACAAAAATGGGTATCCCGGTGGACTGAAAACCCGAAAGGGCGGTCCAGACAAAAGTTAGGGATCAAAGCGTACGACTATGTCCTGTCATCTTATCACCTGCCTACCAGAAGAAGGTTTGTCCATCAACAACTATCAGCACCTCACAGGTCTTCCTCTCATACCTCAGAAACAGGGGCAATAAAGAGTTGTCCAAGCGATCTAATTGTTCTGTCCTCCAAGGTATCAAGGTAGGTTCAACTGAAGAACACAACCAGGTATCTTAATTCCCCAGAGAGTGAGCCAGCAAGCAGTATACTCTCCTCAAGCAAAGCAGTTATCAACCTTAAGGAAGTTGGGTATCCTCCCGCAGATCTCAACCTTCCCCAGCAGCATACAGTCTTAACAAGCATCCCCGGCAGTCTTGATTTAAGATTGTTCCCCGGCGTTCTATCAACATGCAAAGGAGTCACTTCCCCGGTACATTTCAAAACTTCCCCAGGAGTCCAGCCCAGTGTCCCCAGGAAAGTGGAATCCTTATCCCCAGCGAAGTCTATCAATACTTCCAACACAACAAGGGTATCCCCAACAAGTTATTATCAACGACTCAGCAAAGTATCTCTCTCCCCACAGAGTATTGCTTCCCAGCAAGACCGTTAGAGTACCTTTTCTCCCCGCAGAGTAATCCATTCGCCAAGTTCATTCCCCAACGGTTCATCTTCTCCTACCGGTATTCTTGCAACTCTCATCCCCAGCGGAAGCAATAAATCAATACTTCAACATCAGCCCAGGAGTGACTTCCCGGCACCCGTCAAGGATTTACTTTCCTAGACGAAAACATACATTCCAAAACATCACTATAGCATGCATATACGCATCATATCTTAAATCTCATTTATGTGGAGAACATCATTGCTTGATCCATATCATGCATTGCATATGACTGACCTTTACCTTTCAGGAAAGATTCAGTTAAGTTCTCAAGCTACACTCCAAAGACCTTGTCTGATTCAGTTAAATCGACTCCAAAGATTTTCCTGGTTATTATCCAGTCAAAGGCGTTCTCTGGTCTAGTTAAACCGACTCCTAAAGGTTTTTCTTTTGAAGACTCAGTTGAAGACTCCAAAGACCTTGTCTGGTTCAGTTAAATCGACTCCAAAGATTTTCCTGGTTATTATCCAGTCAAAGGCGTTCTCTGGTCTAGTTAAACCGACTCCTAAAGGTTTTTCTTTTGAAGACTCAGTTGAAGACTCCAAAGACCTTGTCTGGTTCAGTTAAATCGACTCCAAAGATTTTCCTGGTTATTATCCAGTCAAAGGCGTTCTCTGGTCTAGTTAAACCGACTCCTAAAGGTTTTTCTTTTGAAGACTCAGTTGAAGACTCCAAAGACCTTGTCTGGTTCAGTTAAATCGACTCCAAAGATTTTCCTGGTTATTATCCAGTCAAAGGCGTTCTCTGGTCTAGTTAAACCGACTCCTAAAGGTTTTTCTTTTGAAGACTCAGTTGAAGACTCCAAAGACCTTGTCTGGTTCAGTTAAATCGACTCCAAAGATTTTCCTGGTTATTATCCAGTCAAAGGCGTTCTCTGGTCTAGTTAAACCGACTCCTAAAGGTTTTTCTTTTGAAGACTCAGTTGAAGACTCCAAAGACCTTGTCTGGTTCAGTTAAATCGACTCCAAAGATTTTCCTGGTTATTATCCAGTCAAAGGCGTTCTCTGGTCTAGTTAAACCGACTCCTAAAGGTTTTTCTTTTGAAGACTCAGTTGAAGACTCCAAAGACCTTGTCTGGTTCAGTTAAATCGACTCCAAAGATTTTCCTGGTTATTATTCAGTCAAAGGCATTCTCTGGTCTAGTTAAACCGACTCCTAAAGGTTTTTCTTTTGAAGACTCAGTTGAAGACTCCAAAGACCTTGTCTGGTTCAGTTAAATCGACTCCAAAGATTTTCCTGGTTATTATCCAGTCAAAGGCGTTCTCTGGTCTAGTTAAACCGACTCCTAAAGGTTTTTCTTTTGAAGACTCAGTTGAAGACTCCAAAGACCTTGTCTGGTTCAGTTAAATCGACTCCAAAGATTTTCCTGGTTATTATCCAGTCAAAGGCGTTCTCTGGTCTAGTTAAACCGACTCCTAAAGGTTTTTCTTTTGAAGACTCAGTTGAAGACTCCAAAGACCTTGTCTGGTTCAGTTAAATCGACTCCAAAGATTTTCCCGGTTATTATCCAGTCAAAGGCGTTCTCTGGTCTAGTTAAACTGACTCCTAAAGGTTTTTATTTTGAAGACTCAGTTGAAGACTCCAAAGACCTTGTCTGGTTCAGTTAAATCGACTCCAAAGATTTTCCTGTTTATTATCCAGTCAAAGGCGTTCTCTGGTCTAGTTAAACCGACTCCTAAAGGTTTTTCTTTTGAAGACTCAGTTGAAGACTCCAAAGACCTTGTCTGGTTCAGTTAAATCGACTCCAAAGATTTTCCTGGTTATTATCCAGTCAAAGGCGTTCTCTGGTCTAGTTAAACCGACTCCTAAAGGTTTTTCTTTTGAAGACTCAGTTGAAGACTCCAAAGACCTTCTCTAGTCCAGCTAAATCGACCCCAAACAGATTTTCCTGATAAAGACTCAGTAGAAGTTATCCAAGGTTTTCCCAATGATTGCTATTGAGGTTGTAATCGCCTATGGTTCTCTCCCCGATACTGCGGAGATGATAATTCCATCCAAGGTTTTCTCAATGATTGCTGTTGAGGTTGTAGTCGCCTTTGGTTCTCTCCCCGATACTGCGGAGGTGGTAATCCCAGATTTCGCTCAATGATTGCTGTTGAAGTGAAGTTATCCAAGATTCTCTCAATGATTGCTGTTGAGGTTGTAGTCGCCTTTGGTTCTCTCCCCGATACTGCAGAGGTAGTAATCATCCCAAGATGTTCTCAACGTTTGCTGTTGAGGTTAAAGTCATCCAAGGTTCTCTCACCGTTCCTGTTGAGGTAGTAACCATCCCTGGTTCATTTATCATCGTTTGAAGCTCCAGATCCAGCTCCTGTAACCAGTCAGGACACATCTACAAAGAGTCTGAAGACCAGCTCCTGTAACGGGTCAGGTAATCTTTTTCTTTTGCAGGTACGCAAGTTCTCGCTAAGGAATCTCTTACGCGATCAACATCCAGATGGCATCTATAAGCCCATCCACCATCTTCCAGCATCTCTCAGCATGGCATCTATACGCCCATCATCCTATTCATCAATCTCCAAATGGCATCTATAAGCCCATTCCCATCATCACACTACTATGTGAGCGCAAATTTCTGGGCACTCTAGTGTTCAATCATCTTCCACCTTCGGATTACGAAAGGCACGTCAGCCAATCTGCATCCTCAGGTCTAAGAAGATTGAACAGGGGCAACTGTTGTACCCCAAAATTTGCCCTCCCATATTTCTCAAAACATCTCAAGAAAAATTCACAAGTCCAACCCAGCGCATCATATTCAGGTGTTCTTTCCCCAAGATATCTCTGATAACGTATTCTCAAATTCAGGTTCGGCTCAAGAGATAATTCTTTAAAGAAGGTATCCGAATGTGTAAGTTTTCTTGAAGAAATATGGTGAAAAAGTGTGCTGAAAGTGCAGTTTTTACGCGCTAAAAAATTCATAACTTGAAGATCGTGACTCGTTTTGAACCTGTTCCGGTGGCCAAAATTCCTTCTTGACATTATCTACGTTTTCATCTCTCACGGCTGGAAGCCAATTTCGACCAGAAGGTCTTCAAAAATGTGGATTTATCAAGTATTTTCGTGCAGAAAATTTGTGACAGAAGTTTATTTGTGTCATGTTCAAAAAATCATAACTTGGTCGATTTTCATCGTATCGAGCTGGTTCTGGCGCCAAAATTTCACAAATTGAGTTGGCTACATTTTCACAGAAGGTATTGAGTTCAAACGGTATTCAAAAGGCCTTCGTTTTTTGCTCAGATTGCGTGACATGCTGAAAATCCTGAATGCTGAATATTATTTCATCTGAGCCGAAACTTCGAAAATTCATAACTCGGTCAATTTTTATCGGATTGGACTCATATTTTTACACAAGGTCACTGAATCATAGATCTACAACTTTGCTTCAAAAGTCGAGACCAAATTATGCGCCGATCAATACCAGTTTTTTATTGAAGAACGTGTCAGAGTCGACACTGGAGCCCAAAATAAGTTTGTCTGAGCTGAAACTTCAAAAATTCATAACTAATTCACCGTTTATCCGATTGAGTCGATTTTTGGACAGGAGTTAGTTCTCGATGCCGGCTACATTTTGTCTTCACATTTCAACTTCAAAAAATGCACTTAAGTCCCTGCGATTTAGCCTGGAAAGTGACGAATTCAAGTGAATATTGGAGGCCCAATTGCACATTCAAAACCCATTTGCTTTACCCTAATTTCCATTATATAATCACTTTCTTTTCACACAAACCAGAGAGGAGAAAGAGAGGAGAAAGAGAGGAGGAAAAGAGAGAAAAAAACCTTGCCACAACACTGTTAGAATATCAAACTCTTTCAAGAACCCTAAAACTTTGAAATCCTTATTACAAATCCCTCTCTCACTACAAACAAGCCATCTCAGTTACAAACCAACATCTTATTACTTCTTCAGTAAGGGTAAGGCTGGCTTGATCTCCATGATCCAAAGGGCATAAAAGCATTCATGTCACTACTTTTCCAGTAAGGGTAAGGTTGATTTGATCTCCATGATCAAAAGGGTATAATCATTCATACATGCCATGTTGTGCCTAAACATTAAATTTCTTCATATGTTGGTTTTATTTGAATTTTTATAATTTTATTTAATGTGTTCATGAGGTTGCAGATTTAGACAGGATCCCATGCAGGTTCATTAAGGAACATTGAGGCCAAGACACAAATGGCCAAAAGCCAAAAGCCAAATGGCCAAAACAGAACATTTTACACATGACACCAATACATGGCGAGATAGACATCCTGAGAAGATTAAGGAACGTTGAGGCCAAAACGCAAATGGCCAAAAGCCAAAAGCCAAATGGCCAAAGTAGAACAACTTATGCATGATGAGGCCAGAACACAAATGACCAAACCACTCCAATTCACCTCCAAAAAGGGGACAGAAACCCCCCAAGGTATTGTATTTTCTTTCTTTTCCTTATTTTATTTATTTCAATTATTTCTTTTTTTAATTAATTCCTTTAATTTAACTTATTTTCATAAAATATAAAAAATAGTAAAAAACAGAAAAGTCATAAAAATCAAAATATATTTATTTAATTAATATTTTTTGTAAATAAATTTCACTAATAATTAATTATTTATTTTTATAAATCAAAATTGTATGTAAATAATTAGATTAATTTTAGGTTTAATTTTAACATGTTTTTCTTAATAAATAAAAAAAAATTAGAATTAGGGTTAATATTTTAATTTCATTTAATTCTCATAAAAAACCATAAATACAAAAAACCTCAAAAATAATTTCTTTTTTTTATTTTAATTTAATTAATTTGCTCAATATAATTTAATATCATTAAAAAGGGTCCAACGCCCTCGCTTTCAATTTCAATTCAATTCGCGCATCTTTATTCCTTCTTTTAAATATTTATGTAATTCTCCCAAAGCCATGTAACTCGGACATTTTATATTTCTCGCACTTTAGTTCTTTATTTTTTGTCAAATCGGGTCCTGGATTTTAATTTGGCGATATGGACCCGAGCCTTTGTAATAGTTTAGGAACTTTAATTTCCGCGACTTTTTTTAACTGTTAATAAATGTATGCAAGAATGAATGACAAAAATAAAAACAAACGCATAGATCACTTTGACATGAACAAGACAAAAATAAATGAAAACGACACACAAATCACACACCACCCCTAGGGTACGCCTCACTGTTGCCTTGCCTCGAAAGGTGATCGTCGAGTAGAGGATGTCTTAGTAAGTCCTCATGATCCGGGAACCTGGCATGAGGGTAGCTCCTAAGGTGTCTTCCCATTGCTCTGGTGATCACCATGTCCCGAACCTCGAATTGACCCGAACACCTCCAACGGTGGTGCTACCTACCTCTCAATGGTGGGATGGCACTACTTTAAAGGACATCTACACAGACGAATTCCTTAGGGTAGGTAGACGACTCTAGATACTTGCTCTAAATTCAAAACAAATTCAAAAACACTTTTCACACCGACACCTTTTCAAAAAGCTTTCGAAAGCAACTTTTCAAACACTCTTGAGGACCGATACAAGAGTCGAACTGAAATTTTCAAAGAAACTTTTTTAAAACCCACAATTGAAAAGCAAGCAAACCATTTTTGAAAACACAAATGAGCAAGTATCTAAGAGCCCATGGATAACCATGGATAGAAAGGGTGCTAACACCTTCCCTTTCTATAACCTACCTCCCGAACCGAGAGCAATCTCTTTAAGGAATTTTTCTGTGCTTTTGTCCTTTCCATTTGGAGAAAATAAAAGACGGTGGCGACTCTTGCTTCCGCGACATTTCGCGAACCAGCGTTAAACAGTCAGTTCCAGATCCACCGATCACACCTGCAAATACTCTTTTATTTTGTCAAAGGCCTTCTGAAAATCTTCATTCCATTTCACTGTCTGACTTTTCTTCAATAACTTGAACAAAGGTTCACAGGTGGCTGTGAGATGAGAAATAAATCTAGAAATGTAGTTTAACCTTCCCAAGAAACCACACACTTCCTTCTCTGTCCTCGGCTCAGGCATTTCCTGTATCGCTTTTACTTTGGCCAGGTCCACCTCAATACCTTTTTCACTCACAATAAAACCCAACAGCTTGCCGGATCTCACCCCGAAGGTGCACTTATTTGGATTCAACCTTAGCAAGAACTGCCTCAGTCTTTCGAACAAATTTTCTAGATGAACAAGATGCTCCTCTTTCGTGTCAGACTTAGCAATCATATCGTCCACATATACCTCAATCTATTTGTGAATCAAATCATGAAAGAGAGTGATCATAGCGCGCTGATATGTTGCCCCGACATTTTTCAAGCCAAACGGCATCACTTTATAGAAAAAAGTTCCCCAAGGCGTGATAAATGTTGTCTTCTCCATATCCTCCAGAGCCATCTTAATTTGATTGTAACCCGAAAAACCATCCATGAACGAAAACACTTTGGAATGGGCAGTATTATCGACCAACACATCAATATGCGGAAGAGGGAAGTCATCTTTAGGGCGGGCCCTATTTAAATCCCTGTAATCCATGCACATCCTGACCTTACCATCCTTCTTGGGCACAGGCACAATATTTGCAATCCATGGCGGATAATTAATGACTTTTAAGAAATTCGCGTCCAACTGCTTATGGACCTCCTCCTTGATCTTCTTGGACATCTCAGGATGAGTTCTTCGGAGTTTTTGCTTGACAGGAGAGAAACCTTCTTTGAGCGGTAGTCGATGCACCACTATATCTGTATCCAACCCAGGCATATCCTCATAAGACCAAGCGAAGATATCAGAATACTCACGGAGTAGCTCAATCAATCTGACCTTTATACTTTCTTCGAGATCTGCCCCTATCTTGACTTCTCTTCTTACCTCTTCTGTGCCAATATTCACCACCTCAATCGAATCCTGATTCGGCTGGATAACCTTCTCCTCTTGTTTTACAATCTTGCTAATTCCTCAGGAAGATCACAATCCTCATATGCTTCTTCTTCAGCTTGGTAAATAGGAGTATCAAAGTTATAATGAGCCATAGCAGAGTCGTTATCGATATGATCGGTGGTAGAAGTGCATCTGCATGAATGACATTTTGGCGTTTTTAGTGATAGTGTGTGAAAAGAGAAACATTGCCATTTAAAAATAAAAAAGAAATGGAGCAAAATTTTGAATGCAAAAACGTCCTTTATTTCATGATAAACTTTTGAAAATAAACATGGTGGCCCTACACAAATGATCCACTATGCCTTGGGCAGAGCGTAGGAATTATGATATGATAATAAAAGAAACAAGAAAATTACTCCTCAGCGCTTGAAACTTGGATAACATCCACGGAAGTCCAATTGTTGAGCGTCTGGCCTGGAATACTCGGATGAATCCAATCTTCGATATTGTAGCCATCAACCCTATTGTCGCCAACTGCATTGACGTGTCCTTCCTGAGTAGCACAAGGACGGGAAAACTTCACGGGAATAGATAAACTAGATGCTCTAGGAGTTGCACTCTGCTGACCTGGGCTAAAACCAAGACCAAATTTATCAAATTTTGGGGTAACATCCAGCACCTAACCCCAACCTTCAGGGTTTCCACCTTCCATCATAGCTCTTGCATCCTTGAGAGAAGACATAACAGTTTCAAGTTTATTTTTCTGCTCTGGAGGAGGAAAATTGACAGCATGAACTATCTCAAACGCTTGAAAAGAGTCTCACGTATCTCGCCTTCAACTTCAACATAGTGGAATGATGTAAAATGACTCATGATGTACTCTTCCTCGCCGCACGCAGTTATCACCTTTCCCTCTACAGGATACTTGAGTTTCTGATGAAGAGTAGAAGTGACTGCCCATGCTCTATGAATCCATGCCGCCCCAACAAACAACAATACGCTGGATGTATATCCATCACAAAAATGTAGACGTGAAGGTGCGAGGACCGACCTTGGTTGGTAACTCCACTTCCCCAAACACTGACCTTCGAGACCCATCAAACGCCTTCACCATCAAATCACTAGGGCACAACTCCAGTCCAGAATAATCAATTTTCATCAATGCTGACTTAGGCAATACATTTAAAGACGACCTTGTATCCACCAAAACCTGGGATAAAGTAGTGCCCCTGCACTTCATTGAAATATGCAACGCTTTGTTATGGTCTGGCCCCTCCGGAGGAAGATCAAAATCTGTGAAGCCCAGACCGTTCCCGGCAGATATGTTAGCACAAACATTCTCAAACTGATTGACTATTATCTCATGTGGCACAAACGCATTCTTTAACAATTTCATCAAAGCATTTCTGTGAGGTTCTGAATAAATCAACAGAGACAGGATAGACATCTTAGAAGGAGTATGGCTCAGATGATCAATTATGCTATAATCACTCTTTATAATAATTCTCATTAACTCTTCAACCTCATCAGGAACTGAAGAAGCTTATGGTATCGGAATTGGTTGAGTCACATTGGCTGGCGTAACCCTTGGATTACCAATCATCGCCTGCTGTTTTCCTTTTTCTCTTTCAGAAGCATCTGCCACATCTTGCACATTGGAAGGAACGAATACTCTCCCGCTTCTAGTCATTTGACCCACACCAGAAAAATTATGAACTTCCTCTTCATTACCTTCAGCATGTTCTTCCTCAGACGAATGGGTACTTACCTCCTTCTTCACCCCATGGTAATAAACATTAGTGCCATAATGCCATGGGATGGCCTTCTCAGTGGTATACAACATAGGGCCAGGTACCATAATCATCAAAGGAGTAGCCCTAGATAGGGCAGGAATGCGCACAGGGGTATAAGGAATAGATACCATAACAACATATTCTTCGGTAACCTTGCGGTAGCTCGGTTTTCTATGGAACTGCAGGGAACCCTCCTCTATCAACAATTGGATACCAGCTTTTAAATCATCACAGCCCTTCAGTTGCTCTCTACACTTGGCACACTCTGAAGTACAACCCGGGAAAATAGAATTGTCAAGCAAATACCTATTAACATAGCACAACGGAGTAGTTACTTGTTCCTCATTCATGATTAAATTCAACACTTCACCATTATCATCAATCATATTAACAACACCCCCTCCACGCCTAGGCATTGGGTTATGAGTAACATTCGGACCAGTCACTGGAGTAAACTCAATTGCCTTAACATCCAACAAGTCTTGTACTTTGCACTTCAATGCAAAGAAATTGTCAGCTGAATGACCAACTACGCCTAAATGGAATTTACATCTTGCGTTAACATCATAGTTAGGAGGAAGTATTGCGGGTGGTGGTGGCATATTTCTCAAACCAATCAACTTCAAATTGAGCAAGTGGTGGAGTGTTTTAGTAGGAGATACTGGCAAGGGATCGAATTTTCTGGGCTGTCTCTGCTGTTGATTATTATACTTATGGTGATCATCTTGTTGTCTCTATTATTGAGGCACTGCATTCGGTCTCTGTTGCGGAGGAGCATTGACAGGAATAGAAACAGCATTGATTTGTTGGTGCTGACGATCCTCTCTTCTTCCTCTATGAGAGTAAAATGTGCTTGCATCGCCTTCCCTTTTTTTAGGGTAAGTGTTGAATGGTTTCTTACTGCCCCCTAATGAGCCACTAGAACCTCCAACCTGAATTTTCCCCAATTTCAAACCTACCTCAAATCTTTCACCAGCCATAACCAAGTCTGTAAATCCTGCCAAAGTACTTCCTATCATGTGCTCATAGAATGGCCCTTGCAGGGTACTCATAAACATATAAATAAGTTCTCTCTCCATGAGGGGAGGTTGAACCCTCGTAGCCAACTCACGCCACTTCTGAACATATTCGTTGAAAGATTCTCTTGGTCCCTGTGACAAATTCTGTAACTGAGTGCGATTAGGCGCCATATCCTTATTGTACTGATAATGTTTGACAAAAGCCCGAGCAAGATCATTCCAGCAATGAATATAAGTTTTCTCCAACATCATGTACCACTCCAGGGATGCCCCAAATAGGCTATCTTGGAAAAAGTGAATCAAAAGTCCCTGATCTTCAGTATGTACCGACATCTTTCGGAAATAAGCAGTTGCATGAGTAACAGGACATGACGTTCCGTTGTACTTTTCGAATGTAGGAGGCTTGAACTTTGGAGGAACTTTCACCCCAGACACCAACCCGAGTTCATTAGCATCCATACCAAGGACTCCTTTCCCTTCCACAGCCTTCAAACGTTCTTCCAACAACCGATACTTCCCATCCTCAACCTGAACTTCCGGCTCTGAACACCGAATGGAGAACTGATCTTCATCCTGGTCAAAATCAAAATCTTGCTCCTGATAGTTCCTTACACCACCCTGATTATCTCTTATGTTCCCCATAAGACGAGGTCCCGGAGACGGGGGAAACTGCCCTACGTTATGCACAAAAGGGTTTCCAGGCATCCCGTGAAAATTTCCAGCAGGCTGATCTTGCACATCCCCCAATCCTACAGAAATGTCCTGATAGAGCCCTTGATTTCTGCCATCCCTTGAATAGCAGTGCTGATTGTTGACAATGGCAGCCAGTTCCTCCTGTCGGTGATTCACATTGGTGATGACTTCCATGAACTGGGTCATCTGAGTAGCCATCTGGGCCCTCATTTCAGCGAGTTCAGCTTGAACCTGTTCCATCTGTCTTGGAAAATTGTTTCTGGTGGAATACCGATGAGTAGTCGTCTTGAATTCTGAATAAGAAAAGCAAAAGAATAAGAATACCGTCTTGAGATAACCTGTAATGTTATGAAATGTATGATGTGCATGATATGTTTGTCATTTCCCGGTATTCCAAGAGTCCTTTTATGCATCAGTCACGGCGTGCAACCAAAGATCAAACATACAGTCAAGGGAAAAAAGGACAATAAGACAAACACTTCAATTATTTACAAAAAAAAGAAACGATGCTCGAGTGACTTCTAAAAAATAAAAAACTGAATAATAAAAACAAACAATGGTCCCTTCCAACAATCCTGGGGGTGACCAAACACACCAAAAGTAAATAAAAAAAATAAATCTCTGGAACAAGACACGCTTTAAGGTGTTGACAATACTCTTCCAGCCTGGCTTTCTCTTTCAAAAGTTGTGATGCGACTACTTTACTTTCTTGAAACCGATCCTCTGCGACACGCCTCTGGGCTACTTCCTTCTTAAGCAGAGTATCTTTGTCTTTGAGCTGTTTCTCCATGTTCTGAATCTTCTTCCTGTAGCCATTCTCAGATGCCTGAAGCTTCTGGCACTCTTGCTGGGTTTTACTCAACTCTTCTTCCATTTCGGCATGAGACCTCTTCCTAAAACTGGTTGCATAAGAAGTTTCCCCTTGAGCTTCTTTGAGTTTGCGAGCTAAGTCGGCCCTTTCTTGATCCACCCAATAAAGTTTCATCCCTGCCTCACGGTCTTTTGCAAGAAGTTGAATGTTTTCAACATGAACCTGGGTGAACACCTCGGTAGGCACCGTGTTACTCAGAACGGTAAGAGGTTGCTCACATATAGGAGCCGACTTTGCGAATGGTAACCGTAAAATCTTAACCCTGGCTCTAATCCATTCCAAGTAAGGAACCCTAGCAATGGGAACCTTCTTGCCCAAAGTAGTTCTATCCTTCTTGTGAATTCTCTTCCAAGCACTTGTCACTCTTTTCAACATCACAGGATCACTTCTTCTAACAAAATACACTGACTCAGACACCTCTTCAACCTTTGGAGGTCCATCCATTGCATATCCCAATTAACGATAAGCAAGCACATGATTATAATTGATACACCCCTTAGTTCCTATGAGGGGAACATTAGGGAAATCTCTGCAGCTAGTGATAATACTTCGTACTTCCCCCATGTCATAATTCCACCGGATATCAAATGAAGTAAGATTGACAAGTCTTGATGACCATCGGAGAAAAATCCTGGTATCCACGAAAGGGCCACTTACCGGTAGGTGCAACTTAAACCATTGATACAACATCGCATGACATAAACTCATATTACCTCCTTTTCCGTGCCTGGAATGAATGGTATAAAGAGTATCTGCCAAGAGTGTCGGTATTGGGTTCTTGTTTCTAAAAACACAAATAGCCGTCAAATCCACGAAATTTCTCTTGCGAGGAAAGAGGATGATCCCGTATATCATGAGAGAAAACAGAGTGCTGAAGCCATTCCAATTCCCTTTCTTTGCCCAGTCTTCAGCTTTCTTCACTAAGAAATCCAAATAAAACCCTGTAGTATCCTCACTTGATTTCCAATTGTCTTTCATCTCTTTCCAACTCAAATGAAGAATTTCAGCAATAACTTCGAACTTCGACTTTTCCGGCACTTGGACAAAAGGAGCTTCATTGGACAACTTAATATTAAGTAGGTACACATACTCTTCTAGTGTGGGAACCAGTTGATAATCTCGAAAAGTAAAACACCGTAATTCCTTGTCATAGAACTGGAAGAGAGTGATCAAAGCCATTGAGTCAACTGGAGTATTAAGGACTAGTAACAAATTGCCACACTTTTTGTTGAAATTATTCAGAACATCATCCTTCAGATAAGAACTCAACCTCTTCAATTCGGACACATCAAAAGTAGGAATCTGATAAGAGAAAGTATGCCTGGTGGGTTCTTTAACACCAACTTAATCAAACTCATCTGACGGGAGGCCAGCCATTTCTGATGGAAAGAAGACTCTCGAATGTCCTTGGAAGATGACATGCATATGCTAGTTATTTTTTTATACATCATTTTTTAGAAATAAATATGCTACGATGCAACATGACAGGATCAAAGTTTCACACTGGATCATGGCTAGACCATTACAGAACAACACCACTTAAGATCAAAAGAAAATCCCAAATCTTCAAAACTATCATGGGAACCTGAGCCACCTTCGCAACACAAAGTCACCAACAGTACATGTACCTGTAAGAAAAGTTTTCCCGCCCCTCTCACGGGTGTAGTCTAGGTCAAGGTAAGGTTAAAAGCCAAATCAGAGTACAAGAGTTCGAATGTCTGTATCATCATACGATAACACATATCCGAACTACCTCCGAAGTCATGGGTCACATGGTCAGGTCTACAAAGCATCCGCCTCATAGCTGCCATGGACACTCTATTCCAAGTTCCTCTGGAATTCTCTCATAGTCTGGGTATAAGGCATTTTACCTCATGGAACAACCCACCCACCAAGAACATCCATAATCCAAACAGTCCAGCCAAATCCAGTATGCAGAAAGTAAAGCGCACATAGGATGCAATGCAAACAGGTAAATATGCAAAGCGGTAAAAATAAACACCCAAGGAGAAAACAAACAAGAGCTAGGATCGAATCCAGGATGGACCAGCAAAAGGTCAATTTGTCCCTAGTGAAGTCGCCAGCTGGAACCACCCGGCCGTAACCTGTCATCTGGATGTAATGAAACATCAATGAAGTCGCCACCGAATGTCTTTTATCCCGCCGAAAGGGAAAGGTAAACATCGAGAAAACCTAAAAAGGGAGAAATCACGGTCTTTCGACCAAGAGATCGGGTAAGGGAGTCTGTTACACGAGGGTAAGGTATTAGCACCCCACACGCCCGTAGTACTCTACGGTATCCACTCTTGTTGTCTAATCTAATGGGTGTGGTCAAATCCTATGTCTATGGCTTAAAACTGAAAAGGGAATACATGCGGAAGAAAAAGAAAACACTGTAGGGAAAATAAAAAGTGTGCTCGGTTGGGCCCTACCCCTTTGCCTATGTATCCCTTTTAAGGAATCAGAGCAGCCGTAGTTCGACTTATATGTTTTGGTTGGTTTGTGTTTTTTAGTTAAGGTAAACAAAAACAAACAAGATGGCAAAACATCGAATGAAACAACAAACAAATGAGATGGTCAAACATTGACTAAATAATAACAAGGTAATATGTCAAATATGGCGAAACATCAAATGATAAAACGGATGACAAAACATCACACCTAGCAATGATATTGAGAATCAAAGCAGGATAACAAATAGATGCGATGGCGAAACATCAACTTCAAACAAATGTGCGATGGCGAAACATCGGCTAAGAGATAACAAGGTATCATGGCAAAGATGGCGAAACATCGATAAAACAGATGACAAAACATCACCCCTAACAATGATATTGTGAATCAAAGTAGGATAACAAACATGTGCGATGGCGAAACATCAGCTTCAAACAAGTGTGCGATGGAGAAACATCGGCTAAAATATAGCACAATATCATGGCAGAGATGGCAAAACATCAATAAATCGGATGACGAAACATCACACCTAACAATGATATTAAGAATCAAAGTAGGATAACAAACATGTGCGATGGCGAAACATCAGCTTCAAACAAGTGTGCGATGGTGAAACATCGATAAACCAGGTTTAAAAGCAAAGCCAAGAGGCACACAAAGTAAGATTGGTTTGTATCTTTTACCTTGAAGAAGGGTTTGAGTTTATTAGAAATGTCTTATGATTTGCCAAGAAAACAAATTTTGTTTTAAGGTGCAAAATGCAAAGGAAAAGAAAACAACTAAGGGAGACTATCCTAATCTCTAGCCCTAATGTTATCATACAATGGTTGACCCTAAGGCTGAGGATAAAGGAAAACCCTACCTTAATTAACATGTTAAAGGAAGCTTAACAAAACTATCCTATAGGGAACATGCACTGAGAGAGAAGTCGTGATCTCAATTTCTAAATCGAGTGACTCATCGATCAAAAATTAAAGAAACAAACATAACACACGTATCAGACAAAAACCAGAGGGCCTCTTGACATATATCAGCAACAGAGGTCCCATCATGCAATCAGAGAACTATGCAAAATGAAAATGGAAGAAAGGAAATAGTGCAATACCAAACGGATAACTATTCGTAGCAATTGAGACAGAATAAAAGAAACCCAGAGAACTTCAAGCAAGCTGGCATCAGTAGACAAATCAAGTCAGAAATTACGCCATCAAGATATAAGTATTGAGATTTTCAGATATGAACAGATCCCATGGGCAATGTATAGCATTCATAATCACATGTATATCTCCTGCATAGACTATCAAATATGCCAAGCACAAGAGTAGTGCAAACATAACAAATTGTGTTCCACAAATAAAGTGAAACACAATAGCCTCAAGTCAAAAATGGAAAACTTTTCTCAAGGTACCTCGCACATTCAACAACCAAGTTAGTATTCCCATAAATAGAATGATGATTCACATAAGGGATGGATGATGACACCAAAATGAAATGAGAAAACATGATAGCAACTATCAAACATTAGTCATGATAGACAAAAGGAAACAGGCACATTCACAATTTGGACAAAAGAATTAGAGGAATATTGCTCCTTTCTATCACCATGTTGAGTTGACAATTGAATATAAATCAAGGATCATGGGAGCTTGAGAAGAAAAAAATCAAAGACCATGAAGGTCTGTAGAAAATAATTTAATCATGTACAATTAATTCAACCACAACTCACAAGCACAATAGAAGATGAAGCCCACATAATGCATCAAAAAGGTTCAAGCATTCAAACATGGGGCAATAAGAGAAATGACTTGAGTTTATTTTGAATAAAAATATTCAACATGATCATTAGGTGCCTAATTATAGGCCTCACTCAAGTTCATTAGCCATCAAACAAATTGTAACAAGGCATGCAACAATAATTGGGTACCTTCACTTTAAAATTACATCAAAAATAGAATCAAGGATCAATAAATCAAACCAAAAACTTCTTAGCATCTTTGAAGTGTGTATAAGTTAGAAAGCAAGCCTTAAGTTCATGAATGATTGAGGAGGGGATCAAATGAGGCCCAAAGTTCAAGACTAGTTGGCAAAACTACCAAACTAGACAAGTTTTCAAAATAATTTGTGCAAAAATGTCAAACCAAGTCAAATAATTCAAGAAAAATGGTTTTCAGATCCTCAACATATTCATGGACCCTAATCAAGACTTGAATTCTATTGAAAATCCAGGGCATAATGGTTTTGAAAAAGAAACTTGCACAATAAGCAACAAAACCCTAATTTTTGACTTTTAATCTTAAATATTGATTAAGTAAGATCAAAATTCAAACAATTCAAACCAAGATCATGCAAGACTCAAAGAAACCCTAAACGTTAGAATACATATTTTTTCACATTTTTTTGAATTAAAGAAAAGTCAAAAATAAAATTAAATCCAAACAATTAATCAATCAATCTAATAATCACATCTCAAAATAAAATTCTAAACAAAAGTCAGAAAAATGTCCAACCAAAATTATATTCAAATATCAGAACTAAAAAACACACATCTCTGATTTTTTTTTGGAATTTTTGAATTAAAGGAAATATTAAAATAAAAATTAAACAAACAATTAACAATTAAACCATTTTTTAAGGGCAAAAATGCAAACCCTAGCCAAAAGTCACAATAAGGTCAAAATAAAAATATATTCAGATTCTATGATTAAAAACAAGCTCGCATGATTTTTTTTGAGGATTTTTGAATTAATGGAAGTATTAAAATTAAAATTATAAAGCAAAAATTCAAAATAAACTTCTCAAATTAAATTCATAATCAAAAATAGAAAAAATGATAAAGAAATTTCAGAATCAAATTCTACATGATTTCATGAGTCAAAAATATTTTTTGTGGAATTTTTCAAATCAAAGAAATATTAAAATAAAAATAAACACTAATCAAAAAATTAATTAAACTCATTAATTTTTAAACCAATCAAAACATTTTCAAAAATTATCAAAAAAATGCACAGGATCAGGAATACTATTTTGAATTTGTGATAACTTTTTCAGAATTTTTCAACCATTTTTGAGCAAGAAATAAAATCATGAAAATCAATTTATGAAATAAAATTCAAATAAATTAAAGAAACAAGCCAGCCAACCAGAGGAGGCCACGCGATCATCTTCAACCTCTGGCTTGGGCAAAAACGCACGCGTGATCAGGTTCATCATCTCATGTTCCAGTCAACATAACATGCTCAATTCTACACCATTTTTCATGAAATTTCGTGCAAATTAAAGCCAGCATTTCATACTTCAACATGCAATTCGAATCATATCAAATAATTAACCATGGATGAAGAACAGATCGTGCGAAAATGCCAAAAACTCACTGAACAGAAAAATTTTAGATGCATGATTCATACACATCTCATCAAATTAAAAGCTCTGAAGCTACAAAAACACTTAATGAACTTCAAACAACATGATTATGAACTCAAATCACACAATGCAAAACTAGAAATCAAGATCCAAAGTTAAGAATTCAAACCTTGGAGGCAAAAATGAATCTACTGTCTCCTTCACTCCAGTTGCAAACCAAGCCTCGATCTACAATCCTTATCACTTGGAGAAGAGAATGCAAGAAGAATCAACCAAAACGCGCAAGGGAATTGAGAGAATCAAAGAAAATTGCAGAACAAGCAGTTATGGAGTTTTTTGAATTCAGAGATGAAATGAAGCACCCACCCTGCTCAATGAGGCTTGCTTCTCAATATATAGAGCATGAAGAGGAGGGTAGGATAGGTTTTTCACACTGAAAACTCTTAGAAAGAATGAAATCTTTTTTTTTGCCAAAATCAAGTATGCATATGAAACCCTCAAATCCTTCGTGTGTTTGCTTGCATTTTACGTGCATTTCAATCCATTTTATCTCAAGAAGAGTTTAGCAAAAGAATTAAGGCTTAAATCCTTGTATTAAGCAAGTGTTGGTGATTAGGCATTTTCATGCCACTTTTTGCAAAATCACGAGTTGCCCTTGCATTTATCCATGTGCAGCTCAAACTTTGGCATGATGGGCCTTGATACATTGCATATTACTCATGGGCCAAGATTGAAGTGAAAAAAATGGCCACAAATCAAGTTATCAAGAATTTGCAATTTGCATGGTGTGCATGAATTCAATGAAATGCCTCCAGATTCCAAGGTCCACAACTTGCTCATACTTTTTATTTTTAAAACAAATGAGTACAATTTGGAAAGGTATTAAAAAGATATACAATCCCTTAGTTTTGAGTTTTTGCAATTGAATCCATTAAGTTTCTCAAAATTGAGCTTGAAATTCACTAATTTTGGAAAATAACCTATAATTTTGTGACTTCCAAAGACCATAATTCTTGATTCCTTGCCAATTTGGACATGATACCAAAAGGAGATGAAAGATCATCCTATTATATTTCCAAGCATGTTTCATTTACATTTTTTTGATCAAAGGTGAATAAAATGTGAATTTTTGAAATTAAGTCGTTATTCCAAAATTAGAAACTTTTAGGGTTTCTTCATGAACAAGTTTCAACCCAAACCTCAATCTCTTTGATCCAATGATCAAAATGGACTTGAAATATGAGAATTACATCCTTGAATTGATGGTTGGCCAAAAGTTCACTTAGTCAACCTTGACTTTGACTGATTTTGACCAAAATGACCATTTTGCCCCTCTGAATCAATTGATCCACTTCCTTTCAAAATTGATGATCAAAACTTCAAACATATGATCTTTAAAACATATAGAAGCCATGTACAAAGTTTCACTTCAAAATTCTCAAGAAATCTTGATGAAATCACAAACCCTAGTTTTGGTCAACACCTTAGGAGACTGATGAATCACCTCCAAAACTTCAAATCCTCTAGGCATCTTGACCAATTTCTTGTACAAAGACTTTTCAAATACCAATGAGATGTTGTAGCTTCCAAATCAAGACTTGTACATTGATCAATAGCCTTGATCAAGCAAAACCCTAATTTGACTGGTGAATCAAAGGAGTGATTCCTTCTTATAATCAAACACAAACTTCAATCCTCTGATGATCCAAAGAGATGGATAAAACATATTGAGATATGCAATAACTTTTGAGCTTGAAAGATCAAGAGGTTTAGATGATAAATATTTTACTTGAGCAACTTGCCAATGCAATCAACCTTCAAAGCTTGAGGAAGACTTGATAACCAAAATACTTTGATCCCATCACAATGTATGAATGCAATGCAATGTGATATTCCGATGATTAGAAGGAGGTTGCCACCAGATATACGGAAGAAAACCAAAGGTCGAAGGCTCAGATTGCCAGGCTCAAGGGGAAGCGTCGGCGTACAAAGTGATCTCCATCAGTTCTATTCCTTAGGGTTTTAGATTTTTTTTCATCTTGTACTTGGGATCATTGAAACTTGTAATCCATTTTGAAGTTGTTATAATAATTTTTTCCAGTATTTCAAAAGCTTTATTACTTTGATGTTTGCAATATGTCTATAAACGTTATATCCCTTGAAATATTAAATAACAAAGTAAAAATAATTATGTGCATTGCATATCATGCATCATATTGCACATTTTCTTGCATTTTTTATGCATATCCAGGTGTCTTACCAAGCTTCTTTACTTCATTCAGCAAGCTGACTCATCACTACAACACTCGGGATAATTTTAAGAAGAAGATGGACAACTTAGAACAAGAGAATCGCGAGCTACGCGAAGAAGTTTCTGCTTTGAAGGCCGACATGGCCAATCTGCTTATGATATGATGCATGTTATGCGTATGCAATGCTTTTAAGGACCTTTAAGATTTAAATTTGCTAAAACAAAAAAAAATAATTATATTAATGAGTTCAAAGGTTATAAACTTCCTCTTGGGCTTACAATGAAAGAAAAATAACAAAATGAAATTATACAACAAAAGACTCAGATCTCCCATGGACGCTTCCTCTTTGGACTGATGTAGGCATTCAAGTTCCGCTCCTCATGGCGTTGCCTTGTGAGCTCCAACACTTTCTTCTTGCTCGAGTATAATTGGGCTTCAGATGTGTCTCGCTCCCCCTTGAGTTGAATCCATGACCTTTTTAATTCCTCGAGAGTAGTAGGCATGTCAGGATAAAGAATGGTGTAAGGAGCGTCTCCTTTGGCAATAGGCTTCATAATGATTGGTAGGTGGATAGATACGACATCATGAGGTTTTTAGCGCGAGCTCGCACCCACTTGAGATAAGGTTCCAAAGGAATGAAGTTCTTATGCCCCAGAGTTTTTCTATGAACCTTTTTCACTAAGCCCCAAGCTCGTATGAATCTTTGACGATAACCTTGGACATCGTGCTCATAGTCAAACATAATACCATGGACGAGCGCGTCATGCGGACCATCCATTCGAGCATAACCAAACTATCATAGATCCAAGCAAGGATTATAAGTGATACCTCCCCTAATTCCAAGGAGTGGGACATTAGGGAATTCCCCACAACTGTCAATAATGGTGACATCCTCCAAAGATCAAGAACACCAATGAATATCTGAATGCGAGAGTGACATCAACCTTTAAGACCACTTCATGCCTTGTTCTTTCTTCATAACTGACCGAGGAAGGTGCGAAATAAACCACCTAGCCAGCAAAGGAGTGCAACACGTAATAATTCCCCTTCTCTTCATGGTACGTGCATGAAGAGAATGCAAAATGTCTTCGAGTAAGGTAGGCATCAGATTACGAGATAGGAAGATTTTGACTGCATTCACATCTATAAGTTGGTCTAGATTAGGGAACAGTACCACCCCATAGATCATAAGAGCCAAAACTTCTTCAAAGGCTTGCAAATCTAGAGCATTCCAAAATAGTTAAGCCTTTTCAAACAAAAACTTGGCTAGAAAACCTTTAACACCACTTCTAGTTTCCCAATTAGCCATAATGTTAGACCGTTGCAAATGTAAGGCTAGAGCAATCTCCTCAGGTCTTGGGTCTTTCTCAATACCGGTGAAGGGTAATTGATCAAGAATAGGCACTCCCAATAGTTGAGATAACTCCTCCATGGCAGGTACTAATTGGTAATCAGGAAATGTAAAATAGTGATGTTTAGGGTCAAAGAATTGAAAAAGCACATGTACCATGTCTTCTTCAAAGTTTGAGGTAACCAAGTTGAGGAGACGACCATACTTCTTGGTGAACGGAGAATTTTAAGGGACCCTTGATGCTAACTCCTAGAGTTGAGGAGACACTTTCACAAGGTTGATTCAGATGGTATTTCTGCGAATGGAAGCCATATCCTACAAAACAGAACAAAGATAAATCTCTAGGTCCTTGAAATGGTTAGTGCAAATGCTATGGTATGATGTCATGATGCTATGTACAAATAATCATATACAAGCAAAGCAAAAAAGCCCTTAGGTTTAGGCTTGCATGTGGTTCATAGGTAAGTACCCTCTTGAAGTTTAGTTGGTTCAACCTATCCTAAAAAGTAATCGGGTTCTAGGGAATCTCAATATCATTGATCTTTCTAGTAGAACATAATTTGGTTCTACATCCCTGCAAGATTTTTGATGATAACAAACACATGATATATATAGATATAAAGAACAAATATGCTCGCTAATAAAAGTATCTTTACATGCCGGAAGTTCAAATGTGAAAAAGATGTTCTAATGTAAGGAGCATAGACGATCTGCCAGAACATCACTAGAAGTTCTGATTATGCGAGCATAGAAGGTGAGAGTACTATGATAGAATCATACGCATCCTTCTTAGAAGCAACTCTGTGTGACACGCTTATATGAAGAAGTTATGTTACAACTTCTGAATGTACCAGCGCTGTAAAATAGGATCTCTAATACTCTGATCTGTAAAGTTCTGATACAAGCAGTAAGGGACTCTCAACGATAACATTTAACCTCTGATGTGAGAAGTTCTGAAGCGTTACAATTTATCAATGCAATATCAAAAGTAAAGGCTACAAACATACAAGGATTTCCTGGTTTGGAAAGTTCATTAACTCGTGTTATGAACATACCAAAAGCATCTTCTTTATGTCACTGTTGCATGGCCTATATAAACAAGACAAAAAGAATAATTCAAGTGATGGACTACTGCATACAAAAATAAGAATTCATGTGAAAGTACAGTAATGTAACAATCATCTTTCATCCTCAAACGTTCATATTCAAACTATGTCAAACATCACTGTTAGTGATACTGTTTTATTAGAAACACTATTGTACACATTTATTCAATTATTGTTTAGGCATTTCCTTGAGAAAACCGGGTTGTGGTTTTGGACTCAAGAAGACTTTGGCAGTTGTCAAAGTAGATTTGTAATCAAGATTGATTAGTGGATTAAGACCTCATTGGAGAGAGGCGAAATCACCTTGGCGGGTGGAATGGAGTAGTTTGAGTTCAAACGAACCAGGATAAAAATCACCGTGTTCTTTACCATTGAATTTTAGATCCCAATTTAACCCCCATTCTTGTGTTTTTCCCTTCTTCAATTGGTATTAGAGAACCTGGATCTGGCTACAAACACTTAACCGTGTTAGATAAAGATCTAAGGAGGAAAAACACTATGGTGGGACCAAGTCAGAACATCAGCAAGGATTCTCATGATGAGAAAGACAAAATCAGCAGCAGACCCCCAATATTTGACGGTGAAAAATTTGATTATTGGAAAGACATAATCAGAAGTTTCTTCCTTGCATGTGACGCTGACCTTTGGGATATGGTAACAGATGCGTACATACATCCTGTTGATGAAAGCGGTCAGAAGATTGACAGAAAAAGAATGACAAGTCATCAAAAGAGGGATTTTAGAAATCATCACAAGGCCTGAACTATTCTCTTGAGTTCCCTATCATACTCAGAGTATGAGAAGATCACAAACAAAGAGACAACAAAGCATGTGTTTGATTCCATGAGAATGACGCATGAAGGCAACACGCAAGTCAAAGAAACCAAAGCCCTTGCACTTATTCAAAAACATGAAGCCTTAAAAATGGAAGAAGATGAAACCATTGAAACAATGTTCTCAAGATTTCAAACTCTGGTGGTTGGGCTAAAAGTGATGGACAAAGGGTACTCAACTGCTGATCATGTAAAGAAGATCATCAGAAGTTTACCAAGAAAATGGAGACCCATGGTCACTGCTCTCAAACTAGCAAAAGATATGAACAAAATCTCTCTAGAAGAACTTGTCAGCTCCCTCAGAAGTCAAGAGATAGAGTTAGAAGATGTTGAGCCCGAGAAGCAAGGTAAGTCTCTCGCTCTGAAATCTAATAAATATGAAACCAAATTTTTGCAGGCAAAACCAGAAGTAGAAAACTCTAGTGAATCCTCGTCAGAAGAAGATGAATTGTTCCTTCTATCCAGAAGAATCAATTAGCTACGGAAGCACAGGCAGAGGAAATTCAGAAACTCCAGAAGAACAGGGAATGACTCTGAACAATCTTTTGGATACAGAAAATCTAGTAACAGAAACATTACCTACTATGAATATAATAAACAAGGTCACTACATAAGCAACTATCCAAATCTTCAAATAGAGAAACCTAAAAAGAAGCCCTCTAAGGAAAAGAAGAAAAGTATTATGGCAACGTGGGATGACTCTGAATCTTCTGAAGATGGAACAAAATTAGAAGATGAACGAGCCAATATAGCTCAAACAGACAACTTATCAGATGTCTCAGAATCCTCTGAATCAGAATCAGAATCAGACTCAGAGTCAATAGAGGTGTTTTCTAACTTTTCTAGATCTCAATTAGAAGAGAGTCTATCAGAAATTCTAGAAAGGTATCAGAAGCTTCGAGTCATAAACAAGAACCTGAAAAAGGATCTACTTTCAAACTTTGAAGAAACTAAGACTCTGAGATTGGAAAACTCAGAGTTGAAAGAAAAAATTTCAAAACGTGAAAATGAATTACAAAATACTCATAAGGAAACTATCTCATAAGTTCCTAGTAACCCTGATAAGATCATAAAGGAATATGATCATAGCTTTCAGAAATTCCTCACTAAAAACATAGATAGAAGCAATATGGCTTTAATGATCTATGGAGTCAACAGAAATGACAAAAAATGTATAGGATACAAAGGTAAAATATCCCAACCTAAGAAAGTTAAGGATCTGGTTATTAAACACACTCCTCTTTATTATCACTTCACTTCTGGGCATACACATGATATAAAATATACCAGTAAGGCGTTTTATGCTAAACCAAAATTCAAACAGATTTTGGAAACTCTAACAATCATGGACCCAAAAAGATATGGGTACCAAAGAATAAAATCATCTATGTTGCAGATATTTTTAACAATAAGATTGAAACACCAGTCCTAACACTTGGATTCTGGATGCTCTCTACACACGGAGGGAAGAAAGAGTATGTTCCAAAGCATGGAATTTAAAGGATTCACAGGTTTCAGAGGCAATTAGAAACTAAAGGTTATTGGCTTTGGAACTATTGGGAACACTAATAAGAATAAAACATCATAAGCTCTCTAAAGAATCTCAGTTGAATCCAGAAGAGGATGTTACACCTCAAGCAACTTAGTTTCTGACAAAAAGAGGGAGAATCAGTGATATTTTGAATCCTATAAGAAGCAAATCTACGTTATCAGAAGAACTTCAGGGAAGTATTTTATTTTCTCGTTATCTAAGTATTCTACTCAGGGGGAGTTTTTATTCTTTGTTCTTTATATTCCATCAAAATATATAAGTTTTTGTCATCATAAAAAAGGGGGAGATTATTAGAACATAATTTGGTTCTACATCCCTGCAAGAGTTTTGATGATAACAAACACATGATATATATAGATATAAAGAACAAATATGCTCGATAATAAAAATATCTTTACATGAAGGAAGTTCTAATGTGAAAAAGATGCTCTGATGTAAGGAGCATAGACTAACTTCTAGAACATCACTAGAAGTTCTGATTATGCGAGCATAGAAGATGAGAGTACTATGATAGAATCAGATGCATCCTTCTTAGAAGAAACTCTTTGTGACACGCTTATATGAAGAAGTTCTATTACAACTTCTGAATGCACCAGCGCTGTGAAAAAATATCTCTGATATTCTGATCTGTAAAGTTCTGATACAAGCAGTAAGGGACACTCAACAGTAACATTCAACCTCTGATGTGAGAAGTTCTGAAGCGTTAAAACTTATCAATGCAATATCAAAAGTAACGACTACAAACAAACAAGGATCTCCTGGTTTGGAAAGTTCATTAACTCGTGTTATGAACATACCAAAAGCATAATCTTTATGTCACTGTTGCATGGCCTATATAAAGAATACAAAAA
This sequence comes from Vicia faba, assembly GCA_948472305.1. Taxonomy (NCBI): domain Eukaryota; kingdom Viridiplantae; phylum Streptophyta; class Magnoliopsida; order Fabales; family Fabaceae; genus Vicia; species Vicia faba. The sequence continues at coordinate 210,081,415 of OX451737.1, forward strand.
GAAGAATTCAAGTGATGGACTACTGCGCACAAAAAGAAGAATTAACGTGAAAGTACAATAACACAACAATCATCTTTCATCCTTAAATGTTCATATTCGAACTGTATAAAACATCACTATTAGTGATAATGTTTTATTAGAAACACTATTGTACATATTTATTTAATTATTGTTTAGGCACTTCCTTGAGAAAACTGGGCGGTGGTTTTGGATTCAAGAAGACTTTGGCAGTTTTCAAAGTAGATTTGTAATCAAGATTGATTAGTGGATTAAGACCTCGTTGGAGAGAGGCGAAATCACCTTGGCGGGTGAACTTGAGTAGTTTGAGTTCAAACGAACTAGGATAAAAATCATTGTGTTCTTTATCATTGAATTTTGAGATCCCAATTCAACCCCCCCTTCTTGTGTTTTTCCCTTCTTCACTTTCTTCATCAGACATTGTTTCAGCGCAAGCCTCTTTATTAGAGACCGAAATATCCCAAAAGTACAATCTCAATGAGCGTAGTATCGAGTATCAACCAACTTCGGACTGCATCAAAGCCGACTATCTCACTACTTCCTAATGGCCAAGTTGTTCAGCTAAAGGTTCTAAGGTCAATTAGTGCTTCACGACACCATATAACGACCCCGTATTCTCCTTGATTTGCCACAAGGGATAAAGGTACCCACAAATGTGTCACACTAACGTAGCTATTGCTTCAACCATATCGGTCTATGCCATACAATCTCCATAATCTTTGCTGCTTACCTAATAATATTCCCAGATCTAGGTAGAGGATCTAAAAAATCCCAAACATAACCCATAATGTAAAGCAAGCAAGTCAAACAATGAAAGTATTTAAAGGTGATCTAATCTCCAAGGCAACCCCACTTTTAAGTTATTTTCCCAGCAAAGTCGCCAATTCTGTAATATGGTGGGAGAACTGACTTGGGTGTTTTGAATTTTATCACAATTGTTGCAGATAGCAAGAGTCGCCACCGACTTTTCTTTTATCCAATAAAGGAAAGGGTGAAAAGAACAGAAAAGACCTTTTGAGAATTTTCTTGAGTTCGGGGGGTAGGTTATGAAAAGGGAAGGTGTTAGCACCCTTTTCATCCGTAGTTATCTACGGGCTCTTAGTTATTAGCTCACTTTGAAATGCTTTGTTTGAAATTTTATTTGTGATTTATTTGAAAGTATTTTTGAAAAGTGAATTCGTTCAGGCGAACTTTGTAATGATTCTCATCTCTATAAGAATGTATACAAAGTGTTGACTTTCATGAAAGTGTTGGTGTGCTTTGAAAGATGTTTTATTTCGAAATGTTTGCGAGCAAGCAACTACGAGCTTTCTACCTTCTCAAAAGAAAGTCTTTGTTCTTTTCCTCGTCCTTTAGATAGTGTTATCTTACCATTAGTTAGTAAGAAACCATATCATTGGATGTGAAGGGACATGCGTGGGTCATCATACAGTCATAAAAGGCAACAATATAGGATACCTTAGCAATTTGTCGTAAGGGTCTAAGATCGTTTACCGAAGGCAACATCGAAGGGACATCGAGGGACTACGATCTTGTATTCGAGGGTCACTGCTAAAGTATCCCGTGTTTGAGGGACATGACTGTTTATTTTAAGGCAACAAGTGTGGGTTAACCCTAGAGGTGAAAGTGTGCAAGGTGTATTATTTCGTGCATTTTTGTCTTGAACTAGAATTTTCTACTTGTTGATTTTATGTCTTTCCATACAAACCCTAATTACAAGCAATTATATTGAAATCGATAAATTGCAAAAATTTAAAGTTCTACGCTATTACATCATTTAGAGGATGGCGATACAATTTACAAATGGGGGATGAAAGCAATTATAACCTAATTTACTATTACAACCATATTGAATATTGCAAAATAAAATGTACAAAAATATGAAGATAATGTGCAAGAAAAGAAAAATGTTTTTGTTTGAGTTTTTGTATGGAGAGGTTTTAAACTATTTAGTTAATAAAAAGAAAGAAAATAATTAATTAATCTAAGTTGATTTAATAAAACTAAACTTAAAGAAATTAAATTAATTAAGAAAACAATTTTTTAAGAAAATGTTTTTTGGTCTTTTTTTTAAAGAAATAAAACTAAAGTGTAAATAGAAAAAATGACAATTTTAGTCTAAGTTTTTTGCTAAAAAATATATTTTGGATTTTTTAATTAAAAATAATAATAATAAAATAAAACAATATTATCAAGAAAAGATAATAAATAAATAAATTAAATATTAATTAAAAGCCAAGGGGGGTTGAAAATGAGTTAGGAGGTTAATAAGAAAAAAAGGTAATTTTGTTTGGTTTAGGCCCAAACTGATTTTTGTATAATCAGAAAATAATAAAATAAAAAAAAGTTTGGGCTGCATGGTGAAAGTGAAAGGGAGGGCGAGAATCAGAAGAAAAAAAAGAATGAGGCCTAAACCATGAGCCCAACGCCTGTTTTGATCTTATATTGCTAACTTAATGTGGTGTATCATGGACCTTCCCATATGGTGCGCTGGATTTGACCAGATGGTGATCATGTGGTGATGAGGTGAAGGTGTATGATGGACTGCAGGAAACCTAACACACTGAATCTGCAGAAAATATGTGAAAAAATGCAAAAGGGTACCATTGAGGCTCGAACCCAGGTCCCAAGGGTGAACTGGCGCGCGCTTTACCACTGGGGTGGCTATACATCCGTTAGTTTATACAAAACCACAAATATATATTTTTAACTCATTCCTGAAAACATGTTCATCTTCTTTCTCGCGCCAGGTCTGAACCTCCATTTTTGATTTTGTAACTTCTTCATCTCTCAACCATTTGCAAAAATGTAAATAGCAAACTTGCTCCAAATTTCATCATTATTTCAGAAATGTAAATAACTTAAGCTATAAATCAAAGATGATCAGGAATTTTAAATGGTACCAAATCTAACCTAATTTTTTCAGAAAGTTCAACTCTAAAATTCTCACTACTTAGGCAACATCAATGAATTCTAAGGACATGGTCAGTTTCAGGGCTATGATGTCTACATTTTATCTTTGAAAATGGAAAGCTAATAATGCCTATATGAAGAGTTCAAAAGTCAGAAAACTTACCTTGAAACTGGAATTCTCATTTTGAGTTTGAGCTTGTTTCAAGATGCTGTAATGGTCAAGTTAGCTTCCATGGACCTCTAGGAAGCTAATGCAATGCTTAACTTGAGTTGAGAATGACTGCAATCGTCTGAAGAAGTCCAACTGCAATGCTCTGCTTTTAGGTTTGGACAATGGTGAAAATGGAGTTACAGTTAGGAAACATGGATTGGGATGAGTTGTATTTGATGTATGGAAGCTTTTAGAATGATTTTAAGGGAAAACGCACGAGTAGATTTTGTGTTTGGATTTCAAAGTCAGAAATGACAAGTTTTTGTGCTTGTGTTGCAATTTATGATTTGAGAGAGAATGAGGGTGTTTGAGGGCTTGTAAACTCGTCTCTTAGCTTGCAAATAATGTCTTTATTAATAGAAAAATGGTTTGAAGGCTTTGAGAGGTCAGAAAAAAAAGTTCACATGTTATGCATTTTTGCCTTGTTTTTGAAGGTTTGAAGGCTTGACCATTTTTACAAAATCATCTTGGATCTTGGTGAAAAATGGCCAAGAAGTTAGGTAAAAAATCTGCCTAAACTAGGTCAAATTTTCACAAGTGTTTTAGAAAAAGTGCATTACTTCATGAATTTATAACTCAAAATCCAAGCACTTCTAGGACTTGATCAGTAAATAAAAGTTGTATATCTCACCAAGATATACAACTTTCATGTTGAAAGTTTTCTTTGAATCATCTTGCATCATGGTGAAAAAATGTCACGAAGTTAGGAAGTTATAAGGTTTAAAACATTTAAAAAATTTTTAAGTCTTGAAAAGTTTGACTTTTTCAAAGACTTTTTGACTTTCTTGATTTCTTGATGATCAAGCTTCGTATTTTGAATGTCTTGATGGGTTGTGATATTTGAAACTCAAATTTGACCAAAAAGTCAAAGTTTGACTTTTGGTGTATCAGTTGACTTTTTCAACAGTTGACCGAATTTCAACTATCAACCAATTGATCTTGAGAGATGAATTAAGTCATGAAATTAGGTCAAAGCGATGTCCTTGAATCCTTGAGATCATGTTTCGAACCAATAAGTCATTTATTAAGTCAAAAGTCAATGATTAGTCATTTCCAATAAAAACCCTAATTTTGACCATTTTGCCCTTTTGATGATGTGACTATGTTTCTTGAGGAATTGTGATCCAAACTTGATCAATTGATGCATATGACTTCAAAATGTTGATATTGGTCAAAAATCTTGAAGTTTGATTGTAAGTTGACCACAATTGACTTTTTACCCAATACAAATGATTTTTAGTCATCTGGTCAATTGATTGAGCAAAATTGTGATTCAAGACTTGAAATTTGACATGATTATTCTTGGAGGTCTATAATGATCCATGAAAATCATTTGAGGCATTATATGTCCAATTATCCTTATGAAAATCAAAACCATAATTTAAGGCATCATTGTTTAGGAGATGGTTTGACCTAGTCAACACTTGTGCAAGCTTGAGCCATTGAAGATCTTTGTGAGAAATGTCTTGAGAAAAGAAATGGAAGTTTTTTGGGTACAACACCTCCCTTTCGGGTTTTTAACTTAGTGAGTTGTTCTTTTATTTCCTTAGGCGAAGTATTTCTTGATTGCGTCAGCATTCATAGGACGCGGGAACTCCTCGCCATCCATAGTTTCAAGAATCAATGCACTGCAAGAGAAGGATTTTTTGAAAAAATATGGGCCTTCATAATTGGGAGTCCACTTGCCCCTAGAATCAGTGTTAAAAGACAGGATCTTTCTGAGTACAAGGTCGCCTTCTCTGAATTTATGAGGCTTGACCTTCTTATCAAAAGCTTTCTTCATTCTCTTCTGATATACCTGACCATGGCACAAGGCCGTCATTCTCTTTTCTTCAATCAAATTCAACTGTTCAAACATGTTTTGGACCCATTCAACCTCTGGCAATTTGGTTTCCATTATTGCACGCAAAGAGGAAATCTCAAACTCAACAGGAAGCATTGTTTTCATACCATACACAAGAGAGAACGAGGTTGCCCCTACTAAAGTGCGGACGGATGTACGATACCCATGAAAAGAAAAAGGGAGCATCTCATGCCAATCTTTATAGGTAACAACCATCTTCTGGATGATCTTCTTAATGTTTTTGTTAGCAGCTTCAACAACCCCATTCATCTTTGGCCTGTAAGGAGATGAATTGTGATGGACAATCTTGAATTATTCACAAAGTTCTGTCATCATCTTATTATTCAGATCCGAGCCATTGTCAGTGATAATCATGCTCGACAAACCATACCGACATATAAGATTATTCTTGACAAAGCGTACTACCACCTGCTTAGTGACATTAGCATAGGAAGCTGCTTCCACCCATTTGATGAAATAGTCTATTTCCACCAAGATGAAACGGTGTACATTCGATGCCTTGGGTTCAATCATTCTAATCATGTCAATACCCCACATACAGAAAGTCCACGGGTAAGAAATAACATTTAGAAGTGTCAGAGGCACATGAATTTTGTCAGCATAAATATGGCACTTATGGAACTTCTTTGCAAATTTTTGTCAGGCAATAGTAACCTACCCTAAGCATCTTGTTTGCCATCGAATGTCCATTGGCATGAGTACCAAAGGAACCTTCATGGATATCATACATCAACATGTCAGCTTTGTGTCTACCCATGCATCTGAGTAAGACCATGTCATAATTTCTTTTGTACAACACATCTTCATCGAGTAAAAAGCTTCTTACCAACCTTCTCAATGTATTCCTATCTTTGTTCGATGCACCAATCGGGTATTCCTGAGTCTGGAGAAAATGCTTGATATCATAATACCAAGGTTTTTCGTCTGATGTTCCCTCTGTCGCAAACACATGAGCTGGCCTATTCATACGTCGAACTGCGATACGAGGTACATCGTTCCAAGTATTTACTTGGTACATAGAAGCCAAAGTGGCTAAAGCGTCTGCCATCTGATTATCATCCCTGGGAATATGATGGATTTCAACTTTGTTAAATAAAAGTAATAATCTTCTAGCATAGTATTTATAGGGAATCAAGCCAACATGACGAGTATCCCATTATCCTTTAATCTGATTTATTACCAAAGCTTAATCGCCATATACATCTAGAATTTTGATTCTGAGATCTATAGCTTATTCGAGACCCATGATACAAGCTTCATACTTTTTCATGATATTAGTATAATCAAATGCCAATCTTGCAGTAAAAGGGATATGTAACCCATGAGGAGTGATAATCACGACACCAATTCCTTTCCCATAAGCATTTATAGCTCCATCAAACACCATACCCCACCGAGATTCAGGATCAGGACCTTCTTCAGGAAAAGGTTCATCACAATATTTTACTTTCAAATACACCACATCCTCATTAGGGAAATCATGTTTAACAAACTGGTAATCATCGACTGGTTGGTGAGCAAGATAATCTGCTAACACACTACTTTTTATAGCCTTCTGAGTACGACATTCAATATCATATTCAGACAACAACATCTTCCAAATGGAAATTCTTCCAGTAAGAGCAGGATTTTCAAAATTGTACTTAATCAGATCCATTTTTGAAATCAACCAAGTAGTATGATTCAACATATATTGCCGCAATCTCTTTTCCTCCCAGGCCAAAGCACATCATGATTTTTCCAGCATAGAATACCGTGACTTACAATCAGTAAACTTCTTGCTGAGGTAATAAATGGCATATTCTTTTCTTCCAGTTTCACCTTGTTGTCCCAAAATATAACCCATAGAGTTATCTAACACAATCAGATGCATAATCAATGGCCTTCCTTCAACAGGAGGGAGCAAGATAGGAGGTTCAAGAAGATACTCTTTAATGCTTTCAAATTCCCTTTGGAAATCATCTGTCCACATACAACCTTGATCTTTCTTTAACAGCTTGAAGATTGGTTCACATGTTGCGGTCATATGGGAAATAAATCTAGAAATGTAATTCAAATGTCCAAGGAAGCCTCTAACTTACTTTTCAGTTCTTGGTGCAGGCATTTCTTGAATAACCTTAACTTTGTCAGGATCAACTTCAATTCATTTTTGGCTGACAATGAAACCTAACAATTTTCCTAAACGAACACCAAAAGTACACTTATTTGGATTCAAGCGGAGACGATACTTTCTCAAACGCTGAAATAATTTCAACAAATCTTATATATGCCCTTCTTCAGTCTGAGATTTGGCGATCATATCATCAGCATATACCTCAATTTCCTTGTGCATCAGATCATGGAATAGGGTTTTCATATCCCTCCGGTATGTTGCACCAGCGTTCTTCAACCCGAAGGGCATCACTCTGTAACAGAATGTTCCCCAGGGTGTGATAGTTATTTTTTCCATGTCCTCGGGAGCCATTCAGATTCGACTCTATCCAGAAAATCCATCCATGAATGAAAATACTTTGAATTTTTCTATATTCTCAACCAACATATCAATATATGGCAATGGAAAGTCATCTTTTGGACTAGCTTTGTTCAAATATCTATAATCAACGCACATGTGAACTTTTCTGTCTTTCTTTAGTAGTGGAAGAATATTGGTAATCCACTGAGGGTACATTGATGTCACAAGAAAACCGACATCAATTTGCTTTAAAACTTCTTCTTTAATTTTCACTACTATATTAGGGTGAGTTCTTCGAACTTCTACTTGATTGGTGGGCATTCTGGCTTTAGCGGCAAATGATGTTCCACAATATCAGTATCCAAACCAGGCATATCTTGATAAGAACAAGAAAATATATCCACATACTCTTTCAACAATTCAATCAATCTTCTCTCCACATCGGGATGAAGCAATGCTCCAATCTTGACTTCCTTTGGATCTTCCTCTGAACCCAAATTGATCTTCTCCAACGGCTCTTTATACGACTGAATGGTACATTCCTCGGGCTCAAGAAACTATGAAACCTCTTCTGGGATTTCATCATATTCTTCTTCTTCGGCCACATACACGAGATAATCAAATTTGGGAGAGGGTGCATGGTCATTGTACTCAACAAATTTTTTAATTAATCTGCATATACGATTTATGATTGATTTTAGAAGCTGACACATATAGCAAGTGATTATGCAAATTTATTTACAGTTATTATTTACTTTGAAAGGATTTTTCTGATTACCATTTTCCAAGAAGAAGAATAGAATAAAGATATAATTTGGGAATCAAAAACAACTTTTATTAATGATTTTAAAAATCAAAACAACAGATATGCCCATACAACATCAATACTTTCACCTCGGACAGAGTGAAAGATTTTTGAAAAAACTGACAAAAAACAAATTACTTTGAAATGTGAATGCAAGAAGGAACATCAACAGTGATCCAACTATGGACTCTGACTCCATGTGTCACATAGTTCGACATTTCTTGCTCTGATTCATCTTCCAGAATAGAATTGATCCTAGGAGTAGTTGTATGAAGATAGCCTCCACTATGAAAGATGTCCTGATATTTACCCAAAGTAGACTTTGGCTTCATGATTTCCTTTTTCATGGAGAAACCTAGACCAGTTCCATTCCTGTTCACAGGAGGATCGATAAACCGCACACACACCTTGCTAGGGCCTTTCTGCACTAATTGATGTGCATCCTTAAACGAGGTTGTAGAATTATCATTCTTACTTACATTATCAATGGACAAAGCATGGAACTGAGTTCCAATAGTGGCTTCGTAGGCTTCTACAATTCTAATGGAAGATAAAAGAGATATCAACAGAGCTTTCTCACCATTCACAATGACCACCTTTCCTTCACGAACAAATTTCAACTTTTGGTGCAAGGTTGAAGTAACAACTCCTGCTTTGTGGATCCACGGTCGTCCCAATAAACAGTTGTAGGTGGGAACAATATCCATAACTTGGAAAGTAATCTGAAATAAGTGCAGACCTATGTGAATAAGAAAATATACTTCTCCGACGACAAACTTCCTCGAACCATCAAAAGCTTTCACTATAATTCCTCTTGGGCGCATGGGAGTTCCCTGGTACTTAAGCTTCATGAGTGTACTCCTTGGTATGACATTAAAAATAGACCCATTGTCAATCATCACATTGGACAGAGAGTCATTCTTACAATTCATGGAGATATGGAGAGCCAGGTTATGGTTCCTTCCTTCATCGGGCAATTCATCATCACAAAACTCAGATTATTACAAGTTGTAATATTCCCCTCAACACTGCTGAACTGGTCCAGAGACATATCATTTTCCACAAAATCTTAATCCAACACTCTCATCAGAGATTCCCGATGAGCATAGGATTTCATTAGTAAGGCTAGAATGAAAATAATAGATGGAGTTTGCAACAATTGATCTACAATCTTGTAGTCATTCATATTGATAATTTTCAACAATTCATCCACATCCTTTTCCAAAATAGTGCCACTAGATTCTCCCACCACTTTCTTAGGTTCAATATTTTCAACAACCTTTTTACCAGAATTAACATCCCCTCGAATGACAGGGGCGAAGCCATGACCACTGTGGGTTACCCGACTAGCTTCAGAAATATTCTTGACATCAGACAAAGGTTGAATAGGAATTTCCACACCATCTTCCAGGATAGTCGCATTGTATTTATATGTCACAGATTTGTCTGATTCATATGGGATAGGACCAGGCAGATGAATAACCACTGAGCAACAATTGGATTTCTATGGCACTCAATCTCTATAGGAGCGGGAGCACCAAAACACGACACAATAACATTCACCCCTTCTTCATAATATTTAGGCCAAAATCATTATCAGAGAACATATCTTCATTAGAAGAAAAGAACTCATCGGCAGAAACATATTTATCATTAGACATGGCCTCAACTGAGCTATCTTCAATCATATTAACTCCATTGTAATCATCTTTATTTCCTGTGACTTTGATAGTACCATTATCTAACAACAATTGAACGCTTCTTCTTACGATAGAACAACCATGAGAATCCCTACAGTAGATCTAACAAGACCCATAATGTTGTTCTTCTTAGCCATCCATGTGACAGAATGTAACATGCAACTGTACCAAATCATTATTCATATAATTCACATCAAAATCCGGAATTCACTGGGACATCCATAAACCATATTCACGCCTTCTTCGTACTCAGTCCTTGGCCTGATTATGTGGATAAGACCTTCGTCCATCATTTCTTGAAAATCAGCTCTTATTTTATGACATCCCTGGATATTTGTACTGCAAATACTACAACTGGCATGGTCGTGCATATAATAGCTGAATTCATAGAGATAAACATGCATATTTACTAAATCTCCTATAACCAGGTTGATATCAAAAATTCGAAAGTCCCCAGGACAACCAGCAACCATATTCACAGTATTTACACCTCCATGTTTGGGTAGTGGATTATCTTTCACATAGGACCAACATATTTAAATGATAGGAGGCCAGATCTCACCATCTTATGTACCTCAGATTTCAAGGGATAGCAGTTTTCGATGTTGTTCCCTGGGGCTCCTTGATGAAAAGCACAAGTCTGATCCGCCTTATAATACCATGGTAAAGGTGAAGGTATAGTAGGGGAAGGCCTAGTTTGAACCAATTTCTTCTGAATCAAAGCCGAAAATAACTCTGCATAGCTCGTGGGAGTAGAGTCAAAAGCTTCCCTCTTCTAAACTTTCCCTTGATTTCACTGAGGAGGTGGTCTCTGATAGGCAACAGTAGTCGGAGCTACATTGACGATGAGAGTTACAGAAGCAACTTGTTGTTGGTACCAATGATGTCTTCTTGATGATCTAAACATTCTTTCTTTAACGACAACATTCACTTCACTTTTTTTCTTTCTAGAAAACATGTATGATGACTTCTTTGTTCCTTCGTCTTTCGTCAAGCGTCCTCCCCTGACAGCTTCTTCTAGACGAACACCCATATTTACCATCTCAGTGAAATCACTCGGTGCACTGGCGACCATCCTTTCATAATAAAATGATCCAAAATTTTTCAGGAAGACCTTGGTTATTTCTTATTCTCCCATTGGGGGTACCACCTGGGCAGCTATCTCGTGCCAGCACTATGCGTATTCTTTGAACGACTCCTTATCTTTCTGAGCCATCGCTCTCAATTGGTCACGATCAGGCACCATCAACATATTATACTTATACTGCTTGATGAAAGCTTCACCTAGATCATTGAAAGTGCGAATATTACTACTATCCAAACCCATATACCACTTCAAAGAGGCACCAGTTAAACTATCCTGGAAGAAATGAATAAGCAAACGCTAATCATCAATATGGGTGGACATATTTCAGATATACATCACCAGGTGGTCACGGGGACAAGAGTTTCCCTATACCTCTCAAATTATAGAACTTTAAACTTCACTGGAACTTTTATGTTAGGAACTAAGCAGAGTTCACTGACGTTCTATCCGAATAATTCTTTTCCTCAAAGAGATTTCATATCTTTCTGCATCTCATTAAACTGATCTTGAAAATCATCTAATCGGTCATAGAAACCCACACTTTCACTTGGTGGAGGAACATGACGATAAACTTCATCATTGATAAATGACATAACATTCACCGTGGGAGGTGCAATATCATGAATCTCATTTTAGCAACAGGAGTAACATGCACCATAGGAGGTGCCGAAATATCATCAGTTTGAGCTAATGGATCAACTTGAGCATCAAGATTGTAACCTTTTGGCATTAAGTTTTAAGGCATCCCCCATGGGTAACCCCGAGGCATACGGTTTTGAGCAGTGGTAACTGGAGTAAATGAAATGGGAACTATCGGAGCTTCAGAAGCAATTGTTGTTTGTTGTGGCTGAGCAATATGAGGAGACAGAGTAGCAAGTGGTGGCTGATTTTGTGTAGCCACCAATGATTCCATCAAAGTAGTCAGATTAGCCATACCGAGCTTTAAAGCAGTAACTTCTTCATGCAGCTCATGATTCTCTTGTTCAAGATTCTCTAATTTCTTCTTGGAATTAGCCCGAGTATTATACTGGTGAGATAACTTGCTGAACAAAGTAGAGAAACATAGTAAGACACCTGTGTATGAACACAGATGTAAAAAAAGTGCAAAAAGACGCATGATATGTAACACACATGATTTATTTATCATTATTAATATTTCAAGGGACTCAAAGAATTATGGACATTTTGCCAATATTAAAGTAATAACACATTTTGAAATACTGAAAACTTCATTATAATAACTTCAAAATGGATTATAACTTTTAGTACAAATTTCAATAATCCTGAGTACAAGAGAATGAAGATATAATCTAAAATCCTAAGGAGGAAAAGCTGATGAAGATCTCTCCATACACTGACGCTTTCCCATGAGTCTTGCAATCTGAGCTTTTAGCTGCTTGTTCTCTTTTGCATACCTGTCAGCGACTTCTTTCTAATTACCAGAGTTAGGAAGTGAGAAACTAGGTCCGGACTGAGCTCTAGAGGAAAATAAATCCCCTTTCTTCTACATCATATCCATAAGACGACTCTCAAGAATCTCGATCAAGTCATCCTTCTTTTTCAATTCTTCTTGGTAGGACATCTCTAAAGTCTGACACTTGTTCTTCCATGCTTCCTTCTCTTGTTGCATCCTAACTAGGGAAAGCTAAAGTTCTTCCAAGTCATCTAAAAAGGGAGGAGTAGTCTTCACAAACCTATCAAGTATGGGTTCTTCCCGAGAATCTAGCATCCTCAATTGGATTTCCCTTGCTTGTACCCAACATATATGAGGCTCCAAAGAAATAGCTCCTCTTGGTCCTAAGTCTTTTCTACTCTTCCTATGAATATGGCTCCAAGCCTTCGCAATTTCCTCCTTAGCTTCCTAATGATCCTCTCCCTCTTTGAGAAATAAACCACTCAGATTAATACTATTTGGCTTGTCTCTCATTGGATATCCAAGCTAACAACGCACAAGAACGAGATTATAGTTAATTCCTCCCTTTGTACCAAAAAGAGGTACATTGGGAAAATTACCACAACTATCGATAATATCCACATCATAGTAAGCCCGATGATACCAAACAATGTCGTAATGAGTAATAGCCATAATATTCGGAGCCTAACGAGGTTCGTTCTTGATATTCCAGAAAGCATCAAACTGAGGTAAGTGAGAAATAAACCACTGATATAACAAAGGAGCGCAACAAATGATCATCCCTCTATGATAAAAATACTGAAGATGAATGGAGTAATAAGTATCTTCTAATAAGTATCCACAAATTTGTCGAAGTTAGGAAATAAGAACAACCCATAGGCGAGCAAAGCAAAAATAGCCTCAAAAGCAATTGTACTCTTCATCCTAGCAAAGTAGCGAGCTTTTTCTAATAAAAATTAAGCGGGTAATTCTCATATTCTTCCTTTGGTGGTCATGTTAGCCTCAATCTCAGACTTCCCCAAATGAATCATGGCAGCAATCTCATGAGACTTGGGCTCTCCCTCTAAACCGTGAAAGAAACACGATCAGTAACAGGTAAACCCAATAAGTAAGAATACTCCTCTAATGTAGGCATCAACTGATGATCAGGGAAAGTAAAACACCGATACAATGGATCATAGAACTGGACCAAAGTAGAAAGAATACCCTCCTTCACCCTGAGCTTCATAAGAGACACGATGGATCCATAATTCCTTCGAAAATTTGTAGAACTCTCGATCTCGGGAATCAAACTCATCATTTACTCTATCTTAGGATATTTGAAATTGTACTTTTGAGTCTTTCTTTTTCCATAATCCATGGTCAGAAAGTACCTGAGATATTTGCAAAAAGTCAAGTTTAAGTCCCTTGAAACAAATGTTTTAAAGGATGCTAATGGGTGCATCAATGCATGATGCAACAATCACATAAAAGATCACAAACATGGGGGTTTCATAGGTTCCAAGTCATAAGCATGAGGTTAAAGGTACTACCCACAAGGTATGGACTAATATTTTATCACCTGCCGAACAAGGTTCTAAAAGGTTCCCAGAGTCTACGTTCTTCCTTCAGATATTACCAACATCCTGATTAACTCGGTAATTAGTAATATTCTCAAGAAAAAATCGTCTCAATGTAGTTTCGCGTGACAACCACTTCTGGATTACTCCGTCATAGTTTCCGCACTACAACTAAAAGGCCAAGTTGGGTTAAGGGTTCTACGGTCCTCAGTTTCAGCAGGTTCCTAGGTCGAAAGCATCATATCTTCCTAATTACTCGGTAAACGACACTACAGTCAAAGGGGCCTCCATTGAGTGGGGGATCTCATGCCTGCTTTTTTGGGATTACTCCCTCAAAGTTAACATGACTATAACGCCCGTCCTATCTTAAGTTTGCCCAAGTCCGGGTAGAGGACTTATGAGAAATCACCAAGCACCCTGAAAACCAGGAAAATCCAGACAAACATATATACATCACATAATATACAACAAACAATAACACCTACACAAATAAACAAAGATAGACTCAACTCACTTAGAGATGGACCAACATTTGGTCGATCTTTCCCCAGTGAAGCCTCTATTTTTCTGTAGCGGTAGAAATGTTGAGACTAAGCCATTGGATTGACTTAACCCGCACAAAACAAATAAAAATCGCCACTGCGCGTTATTGTTTCCAGAGAAATGGGAAAAGAGTGAATAACCCAAAAAAGAGGGGGAGAGAATCTAGGTATGGGGGTTGATTATGCAAAGGGAAGGTATTAGCACCCTAAACATCTATGGTACTCCGCAGGAACCTCTTTGAAAATTTTGTGTATTTTGGCTATAAGTGTTGTATAAAAAATAGATGGTGGAGATGGGAAAAGAAGTATTTATTTTACGATTTTTGCACCTGCCACGATTGCGAACCTTTAGTGCCTACGTACGTCCTTTCGTGAAATAGGGGATCAGGGTACTTGTAGTTCACCTTTAAAATTTTTAAAACAGAAGTGTGTTGGTTAATTTTAAGAGATGGGACATCATTGTCATAGTAGCTCACATCACTTCTAGGGTTGACAAGAGTCTAACCTTTTGAGAAAATTTTAAGGTAAAAAGCCAAAATGGCAAAAATTGTTTGAATGAGATTGATTGACTTTTAGTCTTCTCACAAAAAATGTCAAAGTATGATTAAGTTGTTTAAAGTTTAATTAAGAAAATATTTTTGAAAACGCATTGACCTAAGTCCAAGTTTATTGTGAAAGAGGTTCAAGTTTAGAAAACAAGAATAGGTTTGAAAAGAAGGGAGAATATTTTTGAAATTAAATAAGATGGGAGGAGATGAAGGGACTATCCTAAAGTGTAAGGTAAAAGCTAGGGAAAAGAACCGTCTAACCAACAAGAAGTCAACACTTGACACAATGAGTCAATGTAGAATTCTCATCCTTTGGATTGAAATCAAGCAAACAAAGATATTAAACCTCTTAAGAATACCAAGTTTCAGATGCACTAAGTCTTCACAAAAATTGGGCAGAGTAATAGCTATATGCAGAGGAATTCCCAATCACAGGAAAAACATATAATCAGAACAACCTGCACACAAGGAAAATCAACACAATGTCTCAGAGTAAACCTCAAGAACTCCAGGCAAAATTAACAAAAGTCACAAGGTCCCAAAGGTAGTCAAAGCTTCTAATCCTAAGTCCAAGAGGTCCAAAACTTCATAATGCCAAGGATAGTAACCAAATAGTCCAAGTAACCGTAAAGTTTTTTTATTGTTCAAGTTGGTTATTAGGTATCTTATAAAAGAAAATGAAAGCTCAAGTGAGCAAAATAAAAATGACATAAAAATAAATGCTCAAGAGAGCATAGATTAAAATAGCATGAAATATAAATGTTAAAGTAAATGGTGCATAAAAATAAAGGCATAAGATAAAGGGTGTAAAGTAAAAATACATAATAAAAGTCAATTGTTAATGAGTTAGGAATTAGAGGTTAGTTGAATGACCATCTTGAAACTTTCATTTGAAAACTCATTAGAAGATTGATAAAACCAAAACTTCTCAACAACAAGTTTCATTTGCTTTTAGTCAAGTATATCATTCATTTTAAGTTCTCGAGGCGACAACAAATGATCAATGATGTTTAAATGACTCACTTAGACCAAAATTTATGATGGTTCAGTAGAGGATTGATAAGACCAAAGCCTCCTAACAATGAACCCCAAGGTTATTGGATCAAAGTTTTTCAAATTAACATACTCAGGCTTGAAAACATAAGTTTGGGCCACGAATGATCATTTCTTGAATCGAGACAAAATTTAGCGCTATGTTAAGCAATCGTAAGTAGACTTATATAGAAGTCGCGCCTATTTTGAGGCCGGTCAATAGCAATCTATGTGCCATATGTTTGGAGAAATGATATGTAGATCATCCTCTATCAACATGTAGCACATGTAAGAAGGGGATAAGATGAAGAGAGAGAGAATATATTTAAACCAAAGATTTTAATCAAACTATCATTAAAACTATTTATCCATTTTGGTGGAGTTAAACTCAACACCCAAGATCCAATGATGTTAATGAAGCTTATGATTAAAATTCACATAGTTCAAAATCATCTAGAATAAATTCAAAATAAAATTGCATTTAATAGGCAAGATAGAAAAAAGAAAATGATTTTTTAAATTGTTTTTTAGTGAAAATAAAAAACTATATTTAAAGTATCAAATAAAAATTAAAAGAAAACATAGAAAGGTCAGAAATGACCTCAAGTATTTATACAAAAATTTTGGTAATTTTATAAAACAAAAAGTATTTTTTTAGAATTATTTAAAATCACTTAAGCAAGCAAAAATGATAAGAAATAATAAAAATCAGAATAAAATTCTAAATTTTTTTCAGAAATTCAGAAATTCAGAAATAAAGAAATGATTTTTATGAATTTTTTCAGAATTTAAAAAGTATCAAAAAGTATTTAAAACAAATTAAAAACAAATCAAAACAAAAGAAAAATCATAAAAAATATCAAATCTGAAAATAAAATAGTGGAAAAATAAAAATTGGAAAGAGAATATTTGAAAATATTTTTGTGAAATTTTCATAATTTTTGAATCAAAAATGAATTTTCTATGATTATTTCAAGTTCAAAACAAATAAAAATTAAAATCAGAAAATAAAAATAGAAATAAAAAAATATGGACCATTGGATGAGAGTCAAAACACGTTAGTAAACATATCCAATGGATCTGGCACGTCGTGCATTACCTGGTCTTTTTTGGAAATCACACCAAATCATTTTTTAATAATTAAAAGTGACTTAAAATCTGGGGCGTTGGATGAAGTCTGACTAATGAAAGTAATCAGATCCAAGGGTTCCTATGACGCGTGTATGGTAAAATAGATACATTGGATAAGATTAAAAAAAATCACATGTCACACTATCATTGGCTGAAGCACGACACGTAGGTCGTCTTCAACCTCCAAACGCCCTAAATTGGAGTTTCACAAACTGTAAAATTAGAGAACCAGACCGGTACCATTAGATTCGTCCCTTCAAGACGACTCTAATGGTAGCCTCATGCCAAATTTATATAAGCTGAGCAAGGCTAGATTTAGAAAAAACCAGAAAAAATAACGAGCACGAAAATTCCAAGTATTTCTCCCAATTCTCAATGAAAAATGAAAACCGTAAAAAGCATGAGAGTCAGAAGGATGAATATAGTAGAATAGGGATTTATTTGGTTCAATTTGGTTGAGAATTCTACCTGAACAATGTAGTAGAAAATTATTCTGAAACTGGACTTGGCTAGCACGATTTAGGACACTTCATGGCTTGGTTCTTCTTCTGTTAGCTTCAGTGAAGTTCAAGGATAAAGAATTAACAAAGAAATTGGTTGAAAAGTGGAGAAAAGATGAATTCGAAAACTCACAAAAGTGGGTTATACAGAGATTTTGGCAGGGTGATTTGGCTATGCAAGCTTGAGGAAATGAATGCAATATGTCCCTCTATTTATAGAAAAGTGAATGGTGATAAGAATTGGAAGCAATAGTGAGGTTTGGAGGGAAAATGAGTGAAGCCCTAAAGTGAGAAAAGTGTGACTTTAATTTGCTCAAAACTCAGCTAACTCTTGCATTTTTTGATCTTTAATTCAACTTTGGGAACTTTGTTAAACATGTTTAAATAAAAAACGCGTGCTAATTTGATGTTTATAAGTTGGATTATGGATTTCAAATTCTAACTTGGAAGAAAAATTCAGTTTCAAGTGGATGACTTTGAACTCATGGTGTGCACGATTTAGGGAACCTTAAGACCCGATTCTTGATGCATTAGAAAGATGAGGTGACATTTTTATAATGTGCCAAGAAAGAGATCATTTGGATGCTTAAGCTAGAAGTTGTGCTTGGTCAAAATCAGAAAAAATATGCTGACTTTTATACTTAGAAAAAATTCTAAGTTTTTTTCTTCAAAAATGACCTATAATGTTTTGATTCTAAACAAGGTCTTCTTACAAAATTTTTCTTTGATAAATGATGCTAGCTTGAAGTGGACTCCCTAAAAAGTATTTTGAAACTTGTATCACTCAAAAATTCCAAATATTGGACAAGTTATGATCCTTTGTGTGATACAGCGGGAGAACTGGCTTAAGGGTTTTGCGTTTGATCGCAAATGTTGCGGTTAGCAAGTGTCGCCACCTACTTTTCTTTTATCCAAAAGGAAAGGTGGAAAATCACAAGAAAGACCTTTGAGATTGTTTCTTGAGTTCGGGCGGTAGGCTATGAAAGGGGAAGATATTAGCACCCTTTTCATCCATGGTTTTTCATGGGCTCTTAGTTACTTGCTAGATCACTTGCTTTTTGTTTAAAATTGTGCTTGATGTAGTTTTTGAAAGTATTTTGTAAAGAGGCCATTGTTTAGGAAATCTTTGTAATGATTCTCATTCGTAAGAATGTATACAAAGATGTTGATCTTTTGAAAATGTTTTCAAGTTTGTAAGATGTTTTGAAATGTGTAGGTGTTTGTTTTGAAAATAGCAAGTAATTAGGAGAAATCTACCTACTCAAATGTCTTTCTTGTTCATTTCCTTTTACTTTGACATTGTTGTCTTACCATTGATTTGGTAAGCAACCATATCTTTGGATGTAAACGGGACGGGTGTGGGTCATCGTATAACCATGATTAGCAATATTGAAAGGTATCTTAGCATTCTCCTTAGGGACTAAGATCATTTGTAAGGCAACTTAGATAGCGTCATCGAGGGACTGTAATTTTGTATTTGCTTGTTTTTGCTAAGATGCCTTACATGCGTAATATGTCCATTTGGTATAAGGAAACCAAGTGGAATAAACCTAGGGGTGTTTTTATGCAAATGTATTGTTTTCATGCTTGTTTTTGTCTTGAATTAGGGTTTTCTAATTATTGGTTTTAGTCTTTCCATACAAACCCTAATTACTAACATGTTATATAAAAGCGATAAATTGCAAAATTTAAATTTACTAATCTATTGCAACATTTGTGGGAGGGGGTGTACAAATTACAAATGGGGATTGCAAGAAATTAAACCCTAATTAGTCTATTACAACCAAATTGAATTTATACAGGAATTGAAATAAATAATGTACAAGATGAATTAAATATGCAAGAAGGTAAATGTGAAGAAAATGGATATTTTGTTTGATGTTTTATGAAAAAAGGAATTTTACCTTAACCTAATAAAATAAAGAAAATAATTTATTAAGTTTGAAATTATTGAGAAAAGATTTTAGATGAAAACCCTAATTTTATTAATTAATCAAAAGAAAATAAGTTTAAGAAATGTGTTTTTTTTTGGCATTTTTTATCTTGAAAATATTTATAGCATTATAAAATATTTTTAGTCTTTTTTGGTATTAAAATAATATATTTTAATTGGTATAAAAGAAAATAAATAATATCCTTGTTTTAATTAAATTTACAAGAATAGTTAGTAAAATAAATAAAGTGTGGTCAAATAAATTTTTGTGATAAAGATAAATAAACTAAGTTAAAATATAAATCTACTATTTTTTTGTATTTTATGATTTTCTTAGTATTTAAAAAAATATATTTAATAAAATAAAATGAAAATAAAATGGAAAATAAACTAAATGGGCCAGGGGTGTCAAAAGCCTGCAGGGGGTTAGTAAGCAAAAAAAATAAAACAAAAGCTAAGCCCAAAAGGCCCAGCGCCTATTTGCTGAAGCAAAAAGAAAGGAAAAATTGACAAAAAAAATGTAAAACAAAAGCAAAAAGGCAGCGCTGAGGTTCGAACCCATGACCTCTACCAATAACGCGCACTGCCTTACCACCAGTGTGGTTGTACATCCATTAATGTAACTGAAACAATAATTACATAACACAAAATGCGCCCTGATTACACTTCATCTTCAACCTCCAGCCAAAGGACCTATATCTTCTTCATCTCTCAACAAAAAATGAAAAGATCAAACATGAAAGTTGTGGCATTTTTCCCACGAATCGAACCATATAAACAACTTAAGCTAACAATCAAAGTTGAATGAGAATTTTTATAGCCCTAATTCAAAACCTAAAAAATTCAGAAAACTTCAACCCTAAAATTCTCTAAGCTCAGGCCATATAAATTTAAACTATGGACATCTACAGCTTTTTGGCAATGGTATCTACATTTTATCTTTACAAACCAAACTCAAATGATGCCTGTATGAAGAGATAAGTTTGAAAACTTATCTCTTGCAGCTGGAATTGTGTATGGAGTTTGAGCAACCTTTGTGATGGCCTGATGATTTCTGTAGCTTGCCTGGACCTCCTTGAATGTGTTACAACTCCTACTTTGCTTTGAGGATGGCTGGAACTCCCAACTCAAGTCAAGTTGCAAGCTTCAGTTTTGAAAATGGTGGATGATGATGGAGGAGTTACAGTTAGGAAATGAGGGCCTGGATCACTTTGATATGATGTATGGAAGGTGTTTGGATGATTAGTTTTCAAAATGCACGATTGGAAATGAAGATGGTGAGTTTTTTCTCAAAATTGTCAAGTTTGGGCAGTTCTATGCAGCAAGGCGCTTGGAAGTGTTTTAGGGCTTGTCCAAACGTGTGTTGTGTTGCAATTGACTTGTTAATATGTATGAAAAAGATTAGAGCACAAAATCACCCAAGGTTTCTGACTTATAGGGTTATGGCTCTATAACTTGCTTTTTAAGAAAAGTTAAGTGACAAATCTCAAGTATTATACAAGCATGTTCTGAGCTTCTTGAGACCTTAGACACATTGATTTTGGTTTATAGGGGTTGTGTGTGCAGAAAGAACAAGTTAGATGCTCAAGACAAGTTGACTTTGTGATTAAAGCAACTTCTCAAGAATGGAATGGTAACTTTCTTCCTAAAATGGCAAATTGGCTTGGACAATGCTTGGAACACTTGGATAATAGATCAAAAGTAAGTGTAATCTTCTGATTATGGATAGATCTTGAGGTTTAGAGGCCTACAAAACAATATTGTGCAGCATAGGATTGAAATTGACTTCTTGTTCATCACAAAATGGCTTGTAATTTAAGTGACAAAACCCTAACTTCATCTCTTCAATTCTCCCTACTCAAGAATGATCTCAAGGAGTTCTTGGACATTTTGGATATCTTGTAACATGATATACAACCCCTCTTTGAATTTCTTTTGAATATTTCCCTTGTAATTATGTGAAAAAGTGTCATGAAGTTAGGTCAAAATCCTGTCCAAATTAGGGCAAAATTTCACTAAGTGTTTTGTTTCATGACCCTATGTTCATAAAATTGTAACTTGAGATCCAAGCATTTTTGGAAGAAGTTGTGTGAAGAAAAGTTGTAGATTTCATGGAGATATACAACTTTCATGTTGGAAGTTTCTCTTGAATCATCTTGCATCATGGTGAAAATTTGGCTCAAAGTTATGAAAAAATAAGAAATTTTCCATACTTAGAAAAATTTCTAAGTTAAGAAATTTTAACATTTCAAGATGAAATCTTGAATTGTTGATTTCTTGATGAACAAGTTTCATATTTTGACATGTTTTGATGAATTGTAATCTTTGGTACTTGAATTTGACCAAAAAGTCAAAGTTTGACTTTTCAATACACATTTGACTTTGGATCAGTTGACTGCAAAATTCATCTGTCAACCCAATGGATTTGCAATGTTTTGAACCATGTCATTAGGTAAAAATGATGAAATTGGACCCTTAATGTCATGCCTTAAACCAATTGACCATTTTCTGGATTAAAAAATCAGAAATTGCCCTTTCCCAATCAAAACCCTAATTTTGACCATTTTGCCCTTTTGGAGATTTGATCAAATTTCTTGAGGAATTATGGTACAAACTTGATCAAATGATACATACGAGTTTAAAATGTTAATGTGGATAAAAAATTATGAAGTTTGACCATAAATTGGCTATAGTTGACTTTTCCCAATACAATTGATTTTTAGGTCAACTGCTCAATTGACTGGGCAAAAATGTGATCCAAGGCTTGAAACTTGACATGAGTAATCTTGGGGGTCCATAATGATCCATGAATGTCATATGAAGTATTGAAAGTTCAAAAATCCTTGTGCAATCTCAACCCTAATTTTGGTTATGAGTGTATAAGGAGGTGTCTTGAGCTGATCAACCCCTAATGCAGTCTTGAGTCAATGGAGATCTTGTGAGCAAATTTTTGATAAGTGAGAGGGAAAATTTTAGGGTACAACATCTACCCATGTTCAATCTTCTTAAGCCTGAAGAGTTAGATTGGCAAGCTTTGTCGTTCGTGACTCGAAGGTGGAAGATGATTGGACAATAGAGTGCCTAGAAATTTGCACTCAGCAATGTGATGGTTGAGGGAATGGGCTTAAATATGCCATTTAGAGAGGTGATAGAAATTTGTAGGAGATGGGCTTGTAGACGCCATCCAAAAGTGATTGTTAAATTGTAATCTGTAAGCTGAAAGAATGAGTATCATAATGGCATCCATGTTTGGAGCGTATTTGAACTGTATCTGAAAGTTGAATGAGTTTCAGGATGGAATCTGTGTCTGGAGCATATCTGAACTGTATCTGAAGATCGAATTTGAATGAGTATCAGGATGGCATCCGTGTCTGGAACGTATCTGAACTGTATCTGAAAGCTGAATCCGAATGAGTATCAAGACGACATCCGTATCTGGAGCATATCTGAACTGTATCTGAATGCTGAATCTGAATGAGTATCAGGATGGAATCCGTATCTAGAGCGTATCTGAACTGTATCTAAAAGCTGAATCTGGATGAGTATCAGGATGGCATCCGTATCTGGAGCGTATCTAAATTATATCGGAAAGTTGAATCTGAATGAGTATCAGGACGACATCCGTATCTGGAGCATATCTGAACTGTATCTGCAAACTTTGAACATTGTTAATGGTAGCTGTTAACCTTATTCTGAAAAGGGTAAAATGTTAGCTAAAATGCAAAGTCATGTTGTATGAAATGCATGATATAATGTATTCGTTTTATGAATGTTTATGATATACAAATGCAATGTATGGGTATGTGAGCTCGTCTATTACACTGTTTGTTGGATTGGATGTGGTACGGTGGGAGAACTGACTTGGGTTTTGCGTTTGTGTTTGCAAATGTTTCGGTTTAGCAAGAGTCGCCACCGACTTTTTATTTTATCTTAAGGAAAGGTCAAAAAGCACAGGAAAGACCTTTGAGATGTTTTCTTGGGTTCGGGGAGTAGATTATAGAAAGGGAAGGTATTATCACCCTTTCTATCCATGGTTATCCATGGGCTCTTAGTTACTTGCTTAGATCACTTGCTTTGATTTTCAATTGTTTGAAATGGTGCTTTTCAAATGTTTGAAATGGTGCTTTGTGTGTGATTTTTGAAGATGTTTTGAAAAGAGGCCATCGTTGTGGCAACCTTTGTAATGATTCTTGTTTGAATGTATACAAAGGTGTTTTTGTCTTTTGAAAAGTTTTCAATGTTTGAAAGTAGGGTTTTGAAATTGTGTAGTGAAGTGTGTTTTGAAAAGTAGCAAGGAGGTTTTTGCAAGTTTGATCAAGTAACTAAGAGTTTATCTACCCTATTTTACTCAACGATCATTCCTTATGTTTTTAACCCTTTTAACAGTGTTGTTTCACCATTGCATTTGGTGAACAACCTTGTGTTAGGATGTAAACGGGACAGGCGCGGGTCATCGTATAGACCATGATAGCAATAATGTCAAGTGTCTTTGGCTATTTTAAGGGACTTGATCATTTTGTTTAGGCAACTCCGATAGCGTCATCGAGGGACTATGATCACTTTGTTCGTTTTTGTTTTGCCAAAGTACTCAACATGCAACCATGGCCCATTTTTGAAGGCAACAAGTGGATGAAACCCTAGGGGTGCAAGTGTGCATTGTGTTTGTTTTTCATGCATGTTTATCTTGGATTAGGTCAAGCTAATTGTTGATTGATTTTTCATACAAACCCTAGGTCTAGGCATGGCATAATTGAAAGATTTTAAATGTACGAGAATTTAAAGTTCTAGGCTATTACAACATGATTATGGGGAGGGGGAACAAGTTTGAATTGGGGATATTTGACAAGAAATAAATTCTAAGTTATTACAACCATATCGAATGTACAAGTTAATATTTATCATTCAAATAAATACAATTAAGTAAATATCAAAATGAAATGTATTATACAAAAAAAAAGATTGTTTATGTATGTGAAAAGGGTATTTTTAATGTGAAATATAAAATAAAATAAAAAAGTCAAAATGTAATTATTTTGGTCATTTAGGGCAAAACCCTAATTTTTTAAATAAATAGTAATATTTATTAATTATATACAATATATATTAATTTATACAAAAATAAAAAAAGTATATTGTAAAAAAAGTATTTTGGTGTCAAATATTAATAAACATAAAAAATGTATTATTTTTGTCCTAATTATTTAATAAAATATAAGTATATATATATATATATATATATATATATATATATATATATATATATATATATATATATATATATATATATATATATATATATATATATATATATATATATATATATATATATATATATATATATATATATATATATATATATATATATATATATATATATATATATATATATATATATATATATATATATATATATATATATATATATATATATATATATATATATATATATATATATATATATATATATATATATATATATATATATATATATATATATATATATATATATATATATATATATATATATATATATTTAATATATTAAATATGCTAAGTGGGTATAAAAATAAAATAAATTATTTGCAAAAAATGTATATTCAAGAAAATATTTTCAAAATGTAAATAAAAATAATAATTGAAAAGTAAATATATATTTTATATTATTTTTTAAAGTTTTAATAAAAAGGATTCATATTATTTACATACATATGTTTAATAAAATGAAATAAATATCAAATAAATATGAAAAATTATTTTTGGTATTTTTTATGTTTGAACAAAAAATATAAAGTCAGAATAAAAAGGAACAACACAAAAATGACAAATATTTAATCAAATGGGCCAGGTGGGTGCAAACTGAAAAAAGGGGTGCTAAAAGCAAGAATGACTCAGGCCCAGCCCAAGCCATCACCTTCTTCAACCTCCAACATCTGTTTGAAAATGCGCGCGCCTCTTGTACAACATGCCAACTCCTGATTCTTTGTTCTTTTGACAAAACTTAAAACATGAAACTTGTAGAGAATTTAAACACGAATCCAACCATATAAATCATTAAATCTAATTATCAAAGACCAGAGAGAAATTCTCTGGCCCTAAAATCTGACCTAACTTTTTTCACATGTTCATGGCTGAAATTCTCCTAGCACACTTAATATAAATGAAAGTTGAGCATGTGTATGGCTTCAGGGATGTGAGTAAAGTATATTTCATTCACAAACCTAAGCCTAACCATTCTTAAATAGAGAGATAGAAGTCCATGAAATACCTGTTTCAGCTTGAATCGAGTAGAGCAATGCAACAACCTTCAATGGTGTTTGAGCTTCTGTTGAGCTTGCCTGAGGTCCAAGGAAGCTTCTCCAATACTTGGCTTGCTTTGAAACACCTTGTATCGTGCTGTAGAAGTCCACCTGCAAAGCTTGGAAATGAAAATGGAAAAATGTATTAGAGGTGTTACAGCTGGTGTTTAAGGTTTGAAATAGTTTGGATGGATGAAATGGAAGGTGTTTGCACTGGTTTGGACCGAGTAAATTGTTCTATAGAAGTCAAGTTGCAGAACTTGCCCTGTTTTGCAGGAAAACAGGGATACTGAGTATTGGGAGGTATGAGGGATGAATGAATCGTGTCTTAGGTCTGTTTTGATGTATGGAACTTGTGTATAAAGTTTGCTTAAGCTTTTGTTAACAGAAATGTGTAGATGGTCTTATTTTGCAATGTTTCTTCTATATGAAGCAAAGATGTGTCAATGTATCTCACAGGCCTGTACAAGCCATCTTGTATGCTGAACACAACCCTCTAGGCCCCCTCTAATCCCTGGATTTGATTTTCAATCTCAGATCTTTGTTCAAGGTTCAATGCTTAGTGGTTTGACATAAAGCTACTTTTGCAAAAATGGCAATATCACTTTTAATAGTTAAGGCTTAAACTTGCATGTAATGCCCAAATGGATGAGATAACATTTTAACACAATGGTTAGGCATTAAATTATGAAGTGTAAGTTGGTTTTGAGGCCTGCAAGCTAGCATTACACAAGCTGATTTGAAAATGCAAATTGCTATGAACATGCCTTGGCCATGAACAAAAGTGAGTTTTTGCCAACTTTGTGAATTCGATTCTATCTAACCACAAGGGTGTTTGAGGAGTTTTTTGACAATTTGGAAAGCTTGGAACATGTACTACAATCCATCTTTGTAATTCAAATTGAAACTCCAAGTGGAACCATGTGAAAAATGGCCAAGAAGATGGGTCAAAATCCTGTCTAGATTAGGGCAAATTTCTTCTAAGTTAAAAGTTTTTGGTACCCTTGTTCCAAAAATAATAACTTGAGATGCAAACTTCCTTTGAGAAAACTTTGTGAATAAAGTTGTGGACTTTGTGATGGACTACAACTTTCATGTTTCAAGTTTTGTTTGAATCCATTTGCATCTTGGTGAAAAAATGGAACAAAGTTAGGAAAAAATAAGAAAATTTCATAACTTAGAAAATTTCTAAGTTATGAAATTTTCATTTTAAACTCTAATTTGCAATTTTGGGTTTCTTGATGAACAAATTTCATAATTTGACATGTTTTTATGAAAAATAACTCTTGGCACTTGATTTTGACCAAAAAGTCAAAGTTTGACTTTTCAGTATACAGTCAAATTTTGATCAGTTGGCTGAAAAATTCATCTGTCAATCCTATGCATTTGAGACCTTTTGAATTTGTTGAATGGGTCAAGACAAATTCATTGGGTCCTTGAGTCCATATGTGAGCTTGTTTTGCCATTGGTTAGGTCAAACAGTCAAAAATTGCCTTTGTGCAGTCAAAACCCTAAAAATGACCATTTTTCCCTTTTGGTGATCTGATCAAATTTCTTGTGGATTTGTGATACAAACTTGATCAAATGGTTGATATGAGTTCATAATGTTGATGTGGGTCAAATTTCATGAGGTTTGACTGTCAATTGGCTACAGTTGACTTTTTCCCCAATACAGGTGATTTCTAGGTCAACTGTCCAATTGACTGGGCAAAACTTTGAATCAAAGCCTGAAGCTTGGTAAGGACAAACTTGTGAGTCCAACATGAAGTATGAGAGTCACTTTGGGGGAATTTTAGGTCAAAACATCCCTGTGCAAACTCAAACCCTAATTTAGGTCAACAGTGCAAGGAGGGGTCTTGAACATAATAAACCCTAGCTTGATCTTGAATTCCAAGAGTCTTGTGATGAGAAAGTGTTGGTGAAAGGAGAGGGCAAATTTTGGGGTTCAACAATTTCCCCTGTTCAATCTTCTTGAACCAGAAGAGTTAGATTGGCAAGTTTGCCTTTCGCGACTCGAAGGTAAAAGGGGATTGGACACTAGAGTGCCCGTAAATTTGCACTCGTCAAGACATAGATGCGGGAATAGGCTTAAAGATGCCATTTGGAGATGGTAGAATCTTGGTGGAGATGGGCTTAAAGATGCCATCCGAGAATCTTTGTTGAATTGCAATGTGGTAGGTCAGAAGAATGAGGATCAAAATGGTATCCGTGTTTGGAATGCATTTGAACTGTATCTGGAGACTGAGTTTATATGAGCAAAAGAATGGCCTCCGCATCTGGGGCGTATCTGAGCTGCGACTGTGTTTGAATGTAGAATGAATATCAGAATGACTGCCGTGTCTGGAGTGTATCTGTATTGTATCCGGATAACAGTGGAATATCTGTGCATGGAACAACTGCATACTGGGGATAAACTCTGAATGAGTGACAGAATGACAACCGTGTCTGGAGCGTATCTGGACTGTATCTAAAGTTGAGATCTGTATGAGTAGCAGAATGACTTCCGTGTCTGGAGTGTATCTGAAACTGTAACTTGGATTTGAATTAGTGACAAAATGGCAACCGTAGCGATTGCACTGGGGAGAATCAGACTGCTGGTGCAAAGGCCAGAATGGCTTCCGTGTTTGGAGCGTATCCGAACTTGAAGTTGATGATTGAATCTGAATGAGAGATAGAATGGCCGCTGCATCTGGAGCGTATCTAGTCTGTATCGGATTGCTGAAGTCTGAATAGGTAGTAGAATGACCGCCGTATCTGGGGTGTATCCGTACTGTATCTGACCTGAAATTCTAAATGAGTAATAGAATGACCGCCGTGTCTGGGGTATATCTGAAGCTGTAACTGGATAATCGTTAATGATAGCCTTTTAATCTTATCCTGAAAAGGGTAAAGATGTTAGCTGAACACAAAGTTATGTTGTATGATATGCATGATGTAATGAACTGTATTTCATCAATGTTTATGATATATGAATGTCACGGCTATGAATGCAAGCTAAGTAGCCATCTTGTTGAGGAAGATGAAATCCGGATAGCTGGAGATAATGGATTCTTTGACTGCTTCCGGGGAAAGTGAATCCTTGACTGCCGCAGGGGATTGCAAGAATTTTTTATTACTGAAGATGAGAAATCCTTGTTGACTGCTGACTGCTTGGGGAACAAGGAAAGCTTTTAAAATCTGGGAGACTTATGCTGGAGAAATGGGATTGAGAATCTTCAATATGTTGGGAAGTATCTCTGTAGGGAGAATGTTCACTGTTCTAGTTTCGTTGGGGATAGGATTTTCAGGGTTTTTGGGCTCCACTGGGGATCTTGAAACTTGACCCTGAGGGGAATTAAGCTCTGGAATGCGCTTTAACTGGGGAATCCAGCTTTTAGAAAGCTTTTGCTCTGCTGAGGATCCTGAAGTTTAACTCTGTTGGGGGAATATATTCCAAATTTTAACTATGTTGAGGATCTTGAATTTTAATTCCGCTGGGGATTTCTTCTGAAAGGGCATCAAGATATCTACCTATACCTTCAACCTATCAGCAATCATCTTTGCTTAATTTTTTTTATTTGTAAGCAATGATTATGTTCAAATGCATATGCCTATTTAACAAAACATTGGACGTTTTTTCAAATAAAACATAAGTGTAAAAAGAAAAGGAAGACAAAGCAAATTTCTGCACTTGGAAGGGTATTTGTATTAACTTTTTATGAGTATCTTCGTACAAAGGAGACAAACATCCTAGTAAGAGAGTGTTGTCGTAAACATTGAAAAATTTTATACAAAAGAAAGATGGATATGTGTAACAATTCCATGGGATTCCCATTCTTCTATAGCCTTCACAACTCTGAATATCTCGTTCATTCACTGCTTCGTCTGCCGGTGATTGAATTGATCGGAAGCTCGAAACTTGTTGATGAAGAGTTTGTTCTTTAAAGTGATCCGACGAGACACAGTCATACGCTTTAATTCCCTAACTTTTGCCTGAATCTCCCTTTCGGGTTTACGATCCACCGGGAAACCCTTTTTTGCCCAAGTCGCCCTTTCGGGTTTTCAACTTGCCGGGTGTACAAATTTTTTGTTTTATCCCTAATTTTTGCCTGAACTGCCCTTTCGGGTTTTCGGTTCACCGGGATGCCCATTTTTGCCCAAGTCGCCCTTTTAGGTTTTCGACTTATCGGGTTGTTTCATGCGTAGTATCTTTTGACTATGTCTGCATTTGCAGGGTGTGGAAAATCGTCGCCGTCCATGGTGGTCAGAATCATTGCACCACCAGAAAAGATGCTCTTGATCACAAACGGTCCTTCGTAAGTAGGAGTCCATTTTCCCCTGGGATCACTTTGCGGCAAGATGATCTGCTTGATTACAAGATCTCCGACTTGATATACCTGACGCCTTACTTTCTTGTTGAAAGCCTTGATCATCCGTTTTTGGTACGTCTGACCATGGAAAACAACAGTGAGTCGCTTCTCGTCGATCAAATTGAGTTGATCAAGTCGGGTCTGAATCCAATCGTCTTCACTCAAACCAGCGTCCTTCATAATCCTTAAAGAAGGAATATGAACTTCCATAGGTAGGACAACTTCCATGCCATACACCAAAGAAAATAGGGTTGCCCCCATTGAAGTACGTGCCGTGGTACGATATCCATGCAGAGCAAACGGTAACATCTCATGCCAGTCCTTGTAGGTGACGGTCATCTTTTGAATGATTTTCTTGATGTTTTTGTTTGCGGCTTCAACAACACCGTTCATCTTCGGCCGATAGGGAGATGAATTGTGATGATAAATCTTGAACTGTTCGCATAGAGCGGTGATCATAGTATTGTTCAGATTGGTACCGTTGTCTGTGATGATCTTGTCGGGGACACCATACCGGAATATGAGGTTCTGCTTGATGAAACGGGTAACCACATTCTTTGTAACAGAGGCAAAGGAAGCTGCTTCGACCCATTTGGTGAAGTAATCAATAGCGACCAAGATGAAGCGATGTCCATTGGATGCCGTGGGCTTGATTTCCCTAATCATGTCAATGCCCCACATTGCGAACGACCAAGGAGCTGTCAGAACGTTGAGAGGAACAAGAGGAATATGTACTTTGTCGGCATAGACTTGGCATTTGTTGCAAGTACGGGAATGTTGATGACAATCAGCTTCCATGGTAGACCAGTAGTAGCCTGCCCTTAGAATCTTCTTAGCCATCGTATGTCCGCTCAAGTGGGTGCCAAATGTGCCACTGTGCATCTCAGTCATGATCAATTCTGCTTCAGCTTTGTCCACACAACGAAGTAAAACACAATCATGGCTGCGCTTATAAAGGATGCCATTGCTTAGGAATAACTTGGCAGCAAATATCCTTAAAACCTTTTTGTCATTGACTGAAGCTCCTTCAGGATATTCTCTAGTCTGGAGATACCTTTTGATTTCATGAAACCAAGGTTGTTCCACTACTTCCTCGGTATTAATATCATGACAATGCGCAGGTTCATCCATTCGCTCGATGGTAATTTGGGGAGCTTCGTTATCCCAGTTGAGTTTAAACATGGAAGACATTGTAGCCAGAGCATCTACTAGCTGATTTTCTTCTCGCGGGAAATGCTCGAAAGTAACCTGCTTGAAATGAGGCAACAATGTCAGGACATGTTCTTTGTATGGGATGAGATTAGGATGTTTGGTGTCCTACTCTCCTTTGACTTGGCTGATAACCAAAGCCGAGTCCCCAAATACGACCAAAGATTTGATCCCCAGGTCTATAGCAGCCTTGAGACCAAAGATGTAAGCTTCATATTCAGCCATGTTGTTGGTACAACTGAAGCAAAGTCGGGCAGTGAAGGGTGTATGGAAACCTTCTGGAGAGATGAGTACTGCACCGATACCGTTTCCAAGTGCATTTGAAGCACCATCAAAGTACAGGGTCCATCGGGATCCTTGTTCAGGTCCGTCATACAGTCCGTTACCTTCGACGTTGTCTAATGTCATGATGTCCTCGTCTGGGAAGTCGAATCTCATAGACTGATAATCTTCGATGGCTTGATGAGCTAGATGGTCAGCTAGTACACCCCCTTTTATAGCTTTTTGGGTAGTATACTGGATGTCATACTCAGTCAGGATCATCTGCCATCTAGCGATTCTTCCAGATAAAGCAGGATTCTCGAAGATATACTTGATTGGATCCATTTTGGAAATCAGCAAAGTGGTATGAGTCAACATATACTGCCTTAGCCGGCGAGCAGCCCATACCAAAGCGCAACTAGTTTTCTCGAGCAGTGAGTAGCAAGTCTCACAGTCGGTAAACTTTTTGCTAAGGTAATAAATGGCATGCTCTTTTCGACCAGACTCATCATGTTGGCCTAATACGCACCCCATTGAGTTATCCAAAACAGTCAGATACATGATTAATGGCCTTCCTTCGACGGGTGGCATCAGAATAGGAGGTTCCAGCAAATACTCCTTGATCTTATCAAAAGCAACTTGACAATCGTCGTTCCATTCAACTACCTGATCCTTCTTCAATAGTTTGAAAATTGGCTCACAGGTAGACGTCAGGTGAGAGATGAACCTGGCGATATAGTTCAAGCGTCCCAAGAATCCTCTAACCTCCTTTTCAGTATGGGGGGCAGGCATTTCTTGTATAGCCTTTACTTTTGCTGGATCGACCTCAATGCCCTTGTTGCTGACAATAAATCCCAGAAGTTTACCAGACCTAACTCCAAAAGTGCACTTTCTTGGATTCAGTCTGAGTTTGTATTCCTTCAACCTGGAAAACAACTTTTGCAAATGTTCAAGGTGTTCTTCTTCTGTTTGTGATCGAGCTATCATGTCGTCTACGTAAACTTCAATCTCGTGATGTATCATATCATGAAACAAAGCTACCATGGCGCGTTGATAGGTTGCTCCTGCGTTCTTCAGTCCGAACGGCATCACTTTGTAGCAGAAGGTACCCCATTGTGTAACAAAGGTAGTTTTCTCCATGTCCTCGGGGGCCATTTTAATCTGGTTGTAGCCCGAGAATCCATCCATGAAGGAAAAAATCTTGTGCTGAGCTGTGTTGTCAACCAAGATGTCGATATGTGGTAGCGGAAAATCATCTTTAGGACTGGCCCTGTTCAAATCCCGATAGTCTACACACGTTCTGACTTTGCCGTCTTTTTTAGGTACGGGCACGATGTTAGCAACCCATTGTGGATAGGACGTAACAGCCAGAAAGTCGGCGTTGAATTGCTTCATTACTTCAGCCTTAATTTTCTCAGACATGTCAGGCCTCATTCGGCGAACCTTTTGCTTGATCGGTGGACAATCTTCTCTTGTGGGGAGACGGTGAACCACGATATCTGTGTCTAACCCTGGCATGTCTTCATAAGACCAGGCGAAGATTTCAACGTTTTCATTCAATAACTGTACTAAGCGCTCCTTGACACTTTGTTCCAGATTGGCACCCACTTTTACTTCCTTCCTATATTCCTCTGTCCCTAAGTTGATGGTTTCTAGCAACTCTTCATGAGGCAAGATGGCCCTCTCTTCTTGTTGTAGAAGTCTGGCTAACTCTCCCGGTACTTCACAATCTTTGTCAACTTCGTACTCATCCTGATTGACCAAATCTTCAGAGTTATTGAAGGATAAAACAGAATAGTCACCCATGGAATCCGGAGTGGATGGGTACTTGAATTTGTGAGTGTGGGTGTGTGTAAGGGATAGCCATCCTTAAACAAACAAAAATGTAAAAGGAAAGAAAATGAACACAACAGTTTATAAATGAAAAACATCCAATGATTCGTTAAAACATGGCATATGATTATGAAGAGAATCAAGCCCTTACAAATGGACCTACATGCCCCGGGCAAGGCATGAGGTGAAAAATAGTTTGCGAATTGTTTTAGTTATTACAAACCATAAAAATGGGAAATTGTTCAAAGATAAAATTACTGATTGATAAAGGTGATAGGGACAAAATCCTTTGCTTCCCAATTGCTCAAACCCCCTTCGACCGTCGGAAAGATACAATCTTCAAAGTGGCTCTCCTCATCTTCGTCTTCTACCATATTGATTCCATGATGAGAAATCTTGACGGGTGTTTTTTCAATTTTAGAGCGACGCATAGCCTTTTGTCCCGCAGCAGTAAACCCCAACCCAAACTTGTTTGTCTTATAGGGAAAGTCGGGCAACTGTCCCCATACTGCGCTCTTTCCCTCCTTAATCGCAGCCTTTGCGTCTTTGAGAGATGCCATCCTAGCCACCTGCTTGGGAATGATAGGTACCTCAGCCACTGCCTTCGCTACTGCTACCTCGGGAGAAACTTCCTCGAAATGTTGAAAAGGTGTTTCGATGAACTCGCCATCCACTTCCACATACCGAAAGGAATTGAGATGACTGATCATGTACTCCTCCTCACCGTGTACAATTATGATTTTAACCTTAATAGGGTATTTCAGCATCTGATGTAAAGAGGAGGTGACTGCCCCAGCATAATGGATCCACGGTCTTCCTAGCAAGCAAGAGTATGATGGGCGGATGTCCATTACGTAGAAAGTGGAGTTGAACACTTCGGTGCCTACCTTGATGGGAATATCGACCTCCCCATGCACCATCCTTTTAGACCCGTCAAAGGCCCTGACAATAATATTACTTGGTTTCAGCTTCAAGCCCTCACAATCCAACCGGTCCAGAGCTTTCTTAGGCAACACATTTAGGGAAGAACCAGTATCGACCAAGACATGGGCGAGAGTGGTTCTTCGGCATTCAACCGAAACATGTAATGCATCATTGTGCTTCCTTCCCTTAGGAGTTAGGTCAGTGTCGGAAAAACCCAGGCCGTTGTCAGCAGTAAGACTGGCTACACAATCCTGAAATTGGTCAGCTGAGGTCTCTTGGGGCATATGTGCCGTCTTCAAGAACTTAATCAGGGCCTTAGCATGGGCCTCTAAATAGAGCAGGAGGGCCAACATTAAAATTTTAGAGGGGGTCTGCCCCAGTTGTTCTACAACATCATAGTCACTTTTTTGGATTATGTTTAGGATCTCATCCATCTCCTTCTGAGTGGTTTCGGGTATAACTACAGCATGAGCCTTCGTCCTGATAGGCATTTCCAGCATCCCCTTACCCATGTTGGTAATATCAGCAGATGGTCTTCCTTTGGGAGTAACTACTTCTTCAATCACTGGGCCTTGCACAGAGGGACCAACAGGTGTAGAAGCTTTTAAGGGTCCGAAAACTGCTCGATGGGGAGCAATCTCTGGAGAAAATATTCGGCCACTGCGGGTTATCTTGCTCGTACCCGATATGT
Source organism: Vicia faba (assembly GCA_948472305.1). NCBI lineage: Eukaryota > Viridiplantae > Streptophyta > Magnoliopsida > Fabales > Fabaceae > Vicia > Vicia faba. The sequence continues at coordinate 210,116,687 of OX451737.1, forward strand.
TCCCTACATCAAGGTCTTCTTCAGAAACTTCTCGGACTGTCTCGATTTGTTTGATGCTGTGGTAGAAGACTTCTCCCCCATAGTTCCATGGTATCATTTTGCTTGACTGGTACGGGACAGGTCCCAGCATGGTGATCTTGAGAGGTACACATTCGGAGTTGGGTGTAATCCGGACAGGCCTTTTGCAAGCCTTGGGAGGATTGTCGGAAATGGTTATGATAGCAATATCGTTGGTTGAAATATCACAAGTATCAGGAGTAATTGGATTGAAAGTGTTAACAGGGGTTTTCTGGAAAAGAATCTCTTGAGTATCCATCAGGCGCTGGACACCTGACTTCAACATTGGACAATCATCTTGAATATTCAGACAGAAATAGCAGTCTTCATCACAACCAGGAAAGATCCCGGCTCTCAATAGATTTTCTTTAATCACAAGCAAAGGAGTTAACAGATTGGCAACATCAGTAACATGGAGGTCTTCCAAAATAGCATGCACATTGTGATCGTGCTTAGGCATCGGGGAAGATATAACATTGGGCTTCTCAGGAGCGTCAAATTCAACCTCTTTGGCATCAATTAAGTCCTGAATTTTGTTCTTGAGCGCCCAACAATTGTTGGTGTCATGTCCGGCGCTGTCGGAATGGTAAGCACACTTAGCGTTGGAGTGATAGTATGGAGATGTGGTGTTAGGGTTTTTTGGCGCCTCTTTTAAACTAGTCAGATTTAGCTTCAACAAATGGAGAAGAACTTGTGCGGGCTTCATGTTGATGCGGGTGAACTGCCATTGTGGCCGTTCTACCCGTTGTTGATTAGGTCTCGACTAATTGTTACGAGGCTGATCATTTGACGAATTTTTAATCATCACGGCCCCTACAGTCGGCCGATGCTCAGTTCTTCCCAATCCCTTCTGAGAGTATATAGCAGATGCTTCTTTCTTGGCTAGGAAAGGTTTTTTAATAGCTGTGGATGCAGAGGCATCCTTTTTAATCTTTCCACTCTTAATACCGGCTTCCACCCTTTCGCCAATCAGAATCAGTTCGGTAAATCCCGCAGAAGAGCTCCCGATTAGATGGTTGAAGAAAGGGCCAGATAGGGTCCCCAAGAACATGTCAACTAGTTCCCTATCTGATAGCGGTGGCTGCACCCTTCCAGCCAGGTCGCGCCACTTCTGGGCGTACTCCTTAAACCCCTCATTCGAGGCCATCCCCATACTTTGTAGCTGAGTACGGGTAGGCGCCAAGTCAGTGTTGTACTGATACTGACGATAGAAAGCAGCTGCCAAGTCTTCCCAATTATGAACTTCTGACCTCTCGAGCTGATAAAACCAATCTAACTGAGTACCAGACAAGCTGTCTTGGAAAAAGTGTACCCAGAGATTTCTATCGGATGAATGAGGTTGAATTTTTCTGACATACGACCTCAGGTGCATCTTAGGGCAAGACAGACCGTTGTATTTGGCGAAAGTCGGCACCTTGAACTTAGGAGGGATAACAATCCCAGCAATCAATCCCAACTCTTCAAAGTCTAACCCGGGAATCCTTTGCAACTCCATAGCTACCAATCTGTCTTCAAGGTTCTTATATTTGTCGTCCGCTGGTGGGTATTGTTGTTCTGAATAGTCTTCATCTTCTTCAACCTCTTCCTCTTCAGCCTCAGACTCAGAGGGTACTGCAGCTCCTTTTCCCTTGCCGGTCCCTTCTTCAGACGTTGAGGGGAATTCCAGAACTCTCCTAGCTTCATTCTCAAATCTTCTTCCCAGTGTAGCTACCCCAATTGTCTTCTTTTTCTTTTTTCCTTTTTCCTGCTCTTTCTTCTCTAACAGTGCTTTAAGATCCTCCTGACCCTTTGCCAAGGTCATGATGAGTTGCTGAAATTGCGAATTTTGTGCTTGCAGATCTTTGACCGTCTGCTCAATATCCATCTTGCTGAAATAAACAGCAGAAAGATAAGGAAACCTGGTGTGAAGACCTGTTTATGCATATTATGAATGATATGTTTATTCATGTAATGCATTCAAGGATTTAGAAATTCAAAGTTGTTGCAGACAAAAGAACACACGTCATATTAATAAGAAGAAATTTTGTCAGTACATAAATGCCCCATGAGCCAAATATTACAAAGCTTCTTAAGGTAAAAAGACGTTGCGCATCCTTTTTGGTGCGATGTAAGTGTTGAGGGTCTCCTCCTCGTGAAGTCGGCGGGTAAGCTCCAAAACCTTCTTCTCACTGGCATAGAAGCTGGCTTCAAAAGTATTATGTTCTTCTTTGAGTTGGATCCAACTCTTCTGCATTTCCTCCCATGATGTTGGCATGTCAGGATGTAGGATGGTGTATGGAACCTCTCCTTCCTTAACAGGCTCTTTGATCAAGGGGAGAATGTGAGGGTATGGCATCATAAGATTCTGTGAGCGGGTTCACACCCACTTAAGGTAAGGCTCAACAGGGATGGAGTTCTTGTGCCCCAGTGTCTTACTATCCACCTTGTTAGGCATCCTCCATGATCTGATGAATCTTTGTCGAAGTCCTTGTGCATCATTGTCGAAGTCAAAAACTAGATCAGGGATTAGCATGTCATGAGGGCCATCCCTCCGAGCATATCCAAATTGTCTCAAGGCTAGGCAGGGGTTATAGGTAATGCCTCCCCTAATGCTAAGTAATGGGACATTAGGGAACTCACCACAACGATTAATGATGATGACATTTTCTCTGGACCGAGAACACCAATGTACATCAGAATGTGTGAGGGTCATCAATCGTTGTGACCACCTTAAACCCTGCTCATTCTTCAAAACTGATTGTGGAAGGTGAGAGATAAACCACCTTGCTAGGAGAGGAGTACAACACATGAGAACACCTCTTTTCCTCATTGTTCGTGTGTAAAATGAGTGTAGGATGTCCCCAAGTAATGTAGGTATGGGATTCTTATACATGAAAATCTTGACAGCATTCACATCTATAAGTTGGTCAGGGTTTGGGAACAAGACCAACCCATAAATAAGGAGTGCCACAATCTCTTCAAAGGCTTAAAGATCCAAGGAATTCCAACACTCTTGTGCCTTCTCAAATAATAACTTTGCCAAGAAGCCCTTGACACCACTTTTGGTTTCCCAATGCCCCTTAATGTCAGATGGTTGCAAGTGCAGTGCTTGAGCAACATCTTCAGGTTTTGGTTCTTTTTCCGTACCGTTGCAGGGTAGTTGATTAAGAATAGGAATTCTCAGGAGTTGAGAAAATTCCTCCAAAGTAGGCACCAATTGGTAGTCGGGGAATGTGAAACAGTGGTGAAGGGGGTCAAAGAATTGGAACAACACTTTCACCATGTCTTCTTCAATGCTGGTGTTGACTAGGTTGAGAAGTCTACCATGTCTTTCACTGAAGATAGAATTTTCTGGAATTCTGGATGTAAGCTCCTTGAGTTGAGGAGGGATCCTCACAAGGTTGATTTGAATTGTTTTCCTGCGAAGAGTTTCCATGACCTACAAAACAAGAACAAAGATGAAGATCCAAACCCTTGAAATGGTTAGTGGATGCGTATGATGCTTTATGATGTTCATGATGTATGCACAAGCATATGCTCAAGCAAGTCACACAAAACCCTAGTTTCAGGCTTGCATGAGGTTTCATAGGTAAGTACCCTCTTGAATTTAGTTGGCTTAAAAACCTGTCCTATAAATAGTAACCGGGTTCTAAGGAGCTCAAAATCATTGGACTGTTTTCTATGTTCATTGTTTTGGTTTAGCCACTTAACTAGCGACCAAAATATTCCAAGAAAACAACCCTCAATGAGTGTAGTATCGAGTATCTACCAACTTTGGACTGCACCAAAGCCGATCATCTCACTACCCCTAATAAAAGGCCAAGATGGTCAAGTAAGGTTCTAGGTCATTAGTGCTTAGTGACATCACTCAGCGGCCCCATATTCTCTTTGATTGACTCAAAGGCTACCGGTACTCACAAATATGTCGCACTAATATAGCTATTGCTTCCACCGTGTCAGTATACCCCGCACAGTTTCCACAACGTATTGCTATCTATGAATGTTTCCCAAATCCGGGTGGAGGATTTCAAGCCCAAACAAGAGAAACAAAATGTAAAGCAATAAAAACAATTAATCATGCAAAGGGTGATCTAAGCCCTAAGGTTACTCCACTTTTAAAGTTATCCCCAGCAGAGTCGCCAGTTCTGTGGTACGGTGGGAGAACTGACTTGGGTTTTGCGTTTGTGTTTGCAAATGTTTCAGTTTAGCAAGAGTCACCACCGACTTTTTATTTTATCCTAAGGAAAGGTCAAAAAGCACAGGAAAGACCTTTGAGATGTTTTCTTGGGTTCGGGGAGTAGATTATAGAAAGGGAAGGTATTAACACCCTTTCTATCCATGGTTATCCATGGGCTCTTAGTTACTTGCTTAGATCACTTGCTTTGATTTTCAATTGTTTGAAATGGTGCTTTTCAAATGTTTGAAATGGTGCTTTATGTGTAATTTTTGAAGATGTTTTGAAAAGAGGCCATCGTTGTGGCAACCTTTGTAATGATTCTTGTTTGAATGTATACAAAGGTGTTTTTGTCTTTTGAAAAGTTTTCAATGTTTGAAAGTAGGGTTTTGAAATTGTGTTGTGAAGTGTGTTTTGAAAAGTAGCAAGGAGGTTTTTGCAAGTTTAATCAAGTAACTAAGTGTTATCTACCCTATTTTACTCAAAGATCTTTCCTTATGTTTTTAACCCTTTTAACAGTGTTGTTTCACCATTGCATTTGGTGAACAACCTTGTGTTAGGATGTAAACGGGACAGGCGCGGGTTATCGTATAGACCATGATAGCAATAATGTCAAGTGTCTTTGGCTATTTTAAGGGACTTGATCATTTTGTTTAGGCAACTCCGATAGCGTCATCGAGGGACTATGATCATTTTGTTTGTTTTTGTTTTGCCAAAGTACTCAACATGCAACCATGGCCCATTTTTGAAGGCAACAAGTGGATGAAACCCTAGGGGTGCAAGTGTGCATTGTGTTTGTTTTTCATGCATGTTTATCTTGGATTAGGTCAAGCTAATTGTTGATTGATTTTGCATACAAACCCTAGGTCTAGGCATGGCATAATTGAAAGCTTTTAAATGTACGAGAATTTAAAGTTCTAGGCTATTACAACATGATTATGGGGAGGGGGTACAAGTTTGAATTGGGGATATTTGACAAGAAATAAATTCTAAGTTATTACAACCATATCGAATGTACAAGTTAATATTTATCATTCAAATAAATACAATTAAGTAAATATCAAAATGAAATGTATTATGCAAAAAAAGATTGTTTATGTATGTGAAAAGGGTATTTTTAATGTGAAATATAAATAAAATAAAAAAGTTAAATTGTAATTATTTTGGTCATTTAGGGCAAAACCCCAATTTTTTAAATAAATAGTAATATTTATTAATTATATACAATATATATTAATTTATACAAAAATAAAAAAAGTATATTGTAAAAAAAGTATTTTGGTGTCAAATATTAATAAACATAAAAAAATGTATTATTTTATATTATTTTATCCTAATTATTTAATAAAATATAAGTATATATATATATATATATATATATATATATATATATATATATATATATATATATATATATATATATATATATATATATATATATATATATATATATATATATATATATATATATATATATATATTAAATATGCTAAGTGGGTATAAAAATAAAATTAATTTTTTGCAAAAAATGTATATTCAAGAAAATGTTTTCAAAATGTAAATAAAAATAATAACTGAAAAGTAAATATATTTTTTATATTATTTTTTAAAGTTTTAATAAAAAGGATTCATATTATTTACATACATATGTTTAATAAAATGAAATAAATATCAAATAAATATGAAAAAATTATGGAAAATTATTTTTGGTATTTTTTATGTTTGAACAAAAAATATAAAGTCAGAATAAAAAGGAACAATATAAAAATGACAAATATTTAATCAAATGGGCCAGGGGGTGCAAACTTAAAAAATGGGTGCTAAAAGCAAGAATGACTCAGGCCCAGCCCAAGCCATCACCTTCTTCAACCTCCAGCATCTGTTTGAAAATGCGCGCGCCTCTTATACAACATGCCAACTCCTGATTCTTTGATCTTTTGACAAAACTTAAAACATGAAACTTGTAGAGAATTTAAATACGAATCCAACCATATAAATCATTAAATCTAATTCTCAAAGACCAGAGAGAATTTCTCTGGCCCTAAAATCTGACCTAACTTTTTTCACATGTTCATGGCTGAAATTCTCCTAGCACACTTAATATAAATGAAAGCTGAGCATGTGTATGGCTTCAGGGCTGTGAGTACAGCATATTTCATTCACAAACCTAAGCCTAACAATTCCTAAATAGAGAGATAGAAGTCCATGAAATACCTGTTTCAGCTTGAATCGAGTAGAGCAATGCAACAACCTTCAATGGTGTTTGAGCTTCTGTTGAGCTTGCCTGAGGTCCAAGGAAGCTTCTCAATACTTGGCTTGCTTTGAAACACCTTGTATCGTGTTGTAGAAGTCCACCTGCAAAGCTTGGAAATGAAAATGGCAAAACGTATTAGAGGTGTTACAACTGGTGTTTATGGTTTGAAATAGTTTAGATGGATGAAACGGAAGGTGTTTGCACTGGTTTGGGCCAAAACGCACGAGTAAATTGTTCTATAGAAGTCAAGTTGCAGAACTTGCCCTATTTTGCAGCAAAACAGGGATTCTGAGTATTGGGAGGTATGAGGGATGAATGAATCGTGTCTTAGGTCTGTTTTGATGTATGAAACTTGTGTATAAAGTTTGCTTAAGCTTTTGTTAACATAAATGTGTAGTTGGTCTTATTTTGCAATGTTTCTTCTATATGAAGCAAAGATGTGTCAATGTATCTCACAGGCATGTACAAGCCATCTTGTATGCTGAACACTACCCTCTAGGCCCCCTCTAATCCCTGGATTTGATTTGCAATCTCAGATCTTTGTTCAAGGCTCAATGCTTAGTGGTTTGACATAAAGCTACTTTTGCAAAAATGGCAATATCACTTTTACTACTTAAGGCTTAAACTAGCATGTAATGCCCAAATGGATGAGATAACATTTTAACACAATGGTTAGGCATTAAATTATGAAGTGTAAGTTGGTTTTGAGGCCTGCAAGCTAGCATTACACAAGCTGATTTGAAAATGCAAATTGCTATGAACATGCCTTGGCCATGAACAAAAGTGAGTTTTTGCCAACTTTGTGAATTCTATTCTCTCTAACCACAAGGGTGTTTGAGGATTTCTTGGACAATTTGGAAAGCTTGGAACATGTACTAAAATCCATCTTTGTAATGCAAATTGAAACTCCAAGTGGAACCATGTGAAAAATGGCCAAGAAGATGGGTCAAAATCCTGTCTAGATTAGGGCAAAATTCTTCAAAGTTAAAAGTTTTTGGTACCCTTGTTCCAAAAATCATAACTTGAGATGCAAGCTTCCTTTGAGAAAACTTTGTGAATAAAATTTGTGGACTCTGTGATGGACTACAACTTTCATGTTTCAAGTTTTGTTTGAATCCATTTTCATCTTTGTGAAAAAATGGGACAAAGTTAGGAAAAAATAAGAAAATTTCATAACTTAGAAAATTTCTAAGTTATGAAAATTTTCATTTTAAACCCTAATTTTCATTTTTGGGTTTCTTGATGAACAAATTTCATAATTTGACATGTTTTGATGAAAAATAACTCTTGGCACTTGATTTTGACCAAAAAGTCAAAGTTTGACTTTTCAGTATACAGTCAAATTTTGATCAGTTGGCTGAAAAATTCATCTGTCAATCCTATGCATTTGAGACCTTTTGAATTTGTTGAATGGGTCAAGACAAAGTCATTGGGTCCTTGAGTCCATATGTGAGCTTGGTTTGCCATTGGTTAGGTCAAACAGTCAAACATTGCCTTTGTGCAGTCAAAACCCTAAAAATGACCATTTTGCCCTTTTGGTGATCTGATTAAATTTCTTGTGGAATTGTGATCCAAACTTGATCAAATGGTTCATATGAGTTCATAATGTTGATGTGGGTCAAATTTCATGAGGTTTGACTGTCAATTGGCTACAATTGACTTTTTCCCCAATACAGGTGATTTCTAGGTCAACTGTCCAATTGACTGGGCAAAACTTTGAATCAAAGCCTGAAGCTTGGTAAGGACAAACTTGTGAGTCCAACATGAAGTATGAAAGTCACTTTGGGGCATTTTAGGTCAAAACATCCCTGTGCAAACTCAAACCCTAATTTAGGTCAACAGTGCAAGGAGGGGTCTTGAACAGAATAAACCCTAGCTTGATCTTGAATTCCAAGAGTCTTGTGATGAGAAAGTGTTGGTGAAAGGAGAGGGAAAATTTTGGGGTTCAACATTGGGGAAAATAAATCCCTGAATGTAAGCCTTCATGTCTTGAGGTCGAAGTGTTGATGAATTTCCGTTTAGAGAAATACACTCTGTTGTAAAGGAAATGCCATGTACTGCTTGAAAAATATGTTTGGGGAATCTGGAGAAATTGGATGATTTCTACCGGGGATTGATAATTGGAAGCTTTGTTCCACTGGGGATTAAACTGCACACTGCGGGGGATTTTATGGAAAATAACTTAGAGAGATTTCCTTATCTCTTAAAGCCACCAATAATTGTCTTTTATTTTGTTTATTTGTAAACAGTAATTATGTTCAAATGCATATGTTCAACAATGAATCATTGGACGTTTTTGTAAACAAAACACGAGCGTAACGAAAAACAGATAGTTTTTGCACTTTCAAAGGGATATCTTTGTATTGACTTTGAGTAAGTAATTTTGTACAAAGAGACAAACATTCTAGTAAGAGAATTCCGTCGTAAAAAATGAAAATTTTGATACAAAGAAAAGATAGCTATGTGCAATAATCCCATGGAGTTCCCATTCTGCTATAGCCTTCGTGTCTCTGAGCATCTTGTCCGTTTGTTGCCTTGTCCGAAGCTGATTGGATTGATCTGAAACTCTGAGTTTGTCAGTGGAAGCCAAAGGTTGTCCGTAAGATGATCCAATGGGACATAGTCATACACTTTAATTCCCTAACTTTTGCCTTGACTGTCCTTTCGGGTTTTCAATCCATCGGGAAACCCTTTTTTTCCCAAGCCACCCTTTCGGGTTTTCACCTTGCCGGGTGTATATATATTTTTGTTTTATCCCTAAGTTTTGCCCAAACCTTTTTGGTTCGCCGGGATGCCCTTGTTTTTCCTAGGTGCGTCAACCTAGCGGATCTCTTATGCGTAATATCTTTTGACTATGTCTGTGTTTGCAGGGTGTGGCAGGTCGTCGCTATCCATAGTGGTCAAGATCATTTCTCCACCAGAGAATATGTTTTTGATTACAAATGGTCCTTCGAAGGTTTGAGTCTATTTTCCCCTAGGATCACCTTGCGGCAGTATGATACGTTTGATCACCAGATCTCCAACTTGATACACTTGGCGTCTGACCTTTTTGTTGAAAGCCTTGATCATTCATTTTTGATATATTTGACCATGGCAAACAACAATAAGCCTTTTCTCATCAATCAAGTTTAGTTGATCAAGTCGAGTCTGGATCCAATCTTCTTCATTCAGCCCTACATCCTTCATAATTCTTAGAGAGGGGATTTAGACCTCAATAGGCAAGGCAGCCTCCATGCCGTAAACCAGAGAATAGGGTGTTGCCCCAGTTGATGTGCGAGCTATGGTACAATACCCGTGGAGAGCAAACTGTAGCATCTCATGCCAGTCTTTGTATGTCACTGTCAATTTCTGTATGATCTTTTTAATGTTCTTATTTACAGCTTCGACAACACCATTCATCTTCGATCGATAAGGAGAAGAATTGTGATGCTGAATCTTGAATTTCTCGCACAGGGTGGTGATCATAGTGTTGTTGAGATTTGTACCATTGTCAGTAATGATCCTCTCCAAGATAAAGTATCGGCAAATGAGATTCTGCTTGATGAACCGGGCGACAACATTCTTGGTAACGGAAGCGAAGGAAGCTGCCTCCACCCACTTTGTAAAATAATCAATGGCCACTAAGATGAAGCGGTGTCCATTAGAGGCTGTTGGCTTGATTTCCCCAATCATATCAATCCCCCACATAACAAAGGTCCAAGGAGTCGTCAAGAAATTCAGAGGAACCGAAGGTACCTGCACCTTGTCAGCATAGATCTGACACTTATGGCAAGTTCGAGAGTGTTGATAGAAATCTTCTTCCATGGTAGACCAGTAATAGCCTTCCCGTAGGATTTTCTTTGCCATCGTATGCCCACTAGAATGGGTTCCAAAAGTGCCTTCATGTAATTCTGCCATGATCCTTTCAGCTTCAACCTTGTCTACGCACCGAAGTAATACGGAGTCATGGTTGCGTTTGTAAAGAATGCCATTACTAAGGAAGAATTTAGCAGAGAATCTCCTTAAGAACTTCTTGTCATTGACTAAAGCTCCTTTTGGGTATTCTTGAGCCTCAAGATACCTCTTGACTTCGTGAGACCAAGGCTGGTCCACTACTTCTTCGGTATTAATCTCGTGACAGTGTGCTGGTTCATCCCTTCGTTCAATGGTGATCTAAGGAGCCTCATTATCCCATTTAAGTTTAAACATATATGACATTGTGGCTAGTGCGTCAGCTAGTTAATTTTCTTCTTGCGGGAAATGCTCGAAGGTAATCTTCTCAAAATGTGGGATCAATGTCAAAACATGTTCTTTGTAAGGGATAAAGTTAAGGTGCTTAGTGTCCCATTCCCCTTTGATCTGGCTGATAACCAAAGCTGAATCTCCGAATACATTCAAAGATTTGATCCCTAAGTCTATGGCAGCTTTGAGACCAAAGATGCATGCTTCGTATTCCGCCATGTTATTTGTATAATTGAAGCAGAGTCTTGCCATAAAAGGAGTATGACATCCTTCAGGAGATATGAGTACAACACCTATACCATTGCCAAGTGCGTTAGATGCCCCATCAAAAACCAGGATCCATCAGGATCCTTGTTCAGGTCCGTCATATGGCCTAAATTCTTCACAATTGTTTACCATCATGATGTCTTCATTTGGAAATTCGAACTTCATGGACTGGTAATATTCTACAGCTTGGTGAGCAAGGTGATCAGCTAATATACTACCCTTTATTGCTTTTTGGGTAGTATACTGTATGTCATATTCTGTTAGGATCATCTGCCATCTCACTATCCTCCCAAAGAGAGCAGGTTTCTCAAAGATGTATTTTATTGGATCCATTTTAGATATCAACAAGGTAGCATGGTTCAGCATATACTGTCTTAGCCGGCGAGCAGCCCATGCCAGAGCACAACAAGTTTTCTCGAGTAGTGAATATCTTGTTTCACAGTCGGTAAACTTTTTGCTCAGGTAATAAATATCGTGCTCTTTTCGGCCAGACTCGTCATGCTGCCCTAACACACACCCCATTGAATTCTCTAAAACAGTCAGATACATAATCAATGGTCTTTCCTTGACTGGTTGCATCAAAACAGGAGGCTCCTGCAGGTATTCTTTGATCTTGTCGAAAGCAGTTTGGCATTCATCATTCCATTTGAATACTTGATCTTTCTTCAATAGTTTGAAGATTGGCTCACAAGTAGCTGTCAGGTGAGAAATGAATCTGGAAAAGTAGTTTAAATGTCCCAAGAACCCTCTGACTTCCTTCTTAGTACGAGGAACATGCATCTCTTGTACCGCTTTCACTTTGGCAGGATCTACTTTGATACCTTTATTTCTGACGACAAAGCCTAGGAGTTTACCAGACCTTACTCTAAATGTGCATTTATTTAGGTTCAACCTTAGCTTGTACTTCTTTAATCTCTCAAACAGTTTCGATAAATGATCAAGATGCTCTTCTTCTGTTTGAGATCTAGCTATCATGTCGTCCACATAGACCTCTATTTCGTGATGTATCATGTCGTGAAATAGAGCTACCATGGCACACTGATAGGTTGCCCCAACATTCTTTAGTCCGAACGAATAACCTTGTAGCATAATGTTCCCCATTTTGTGACAAAGGTTTTCTTCTCTATGTCTTCAGGCGCCATTTTGATTTGGTTGTAACATGAGAAACCATCCATGAAAGAAAACACTTTGTGTTGTCCCGTATTTTCAAATAGGATGTCAATATGGGGAAGTGGGAAGTCATCCTTAGGGCTTGCCCTATTCAGATCTCTGTAGTCCATGCATATTCGTACTTTGCCGTCCTTTTTGGGAACGGGAACAACATTGGTAACCCATTGAGGATAGGAGGTGACAACCAAGAATCCAGAATTGAATTGCTTCATGACTTCAGCTTTAATCTTCTCTGACATATCTGGTCGCATGCGACGAACCTTTTGTTTTACTAGTGGGAAATCCTCTTTTGTAGGTAGACGATGCACCACAATATATGCATCAAGTCCTGGCACATCTTCATATGACCAGGCAAAGACCTCAACATACTCGTGTAGCAACTGAATCAGATGCTCCTTGACACTGAGTTCCAGATTGGCACCCATCTTGACTTCTCTTTTGTCTTCCTCGATACCTAGGTTGATCGTATCCACGGGTTCCTCGTGAGGCTGAATGGTTTTCTCTTCTTGTAGTAGTAATCTGATAAGTTCCCCTGGTACTTCACAATCTTCCTCACCTTCATCTTCGGCTTGGTAGATTATATTTTCAGAGTCATAGAAGGTCATAGCAGAATCGTTACCCATGGGATCCCGAATGGATGTGGACCTGCAGTGTAAGTGTGTGTAAGGGTATAGCTATCTTTGAAAGAAATGAAAATGTAAAAAAGAAAAACAATGAGCACAAAGTTTGTATGCAAAACGTCCATGATTCATTGATGTCATATGGAAATGAGATGATAACCCTTACAAATGGACCATTGCGCCTCGGGTAAGACACAAGGTTTTAAGAGTTTGAATTGTTTTAATTTTACAGATCCAACAAAATGTAAAGACAAATTACCGTGAGATAAAAGTGATCGGGACAAAATCTCTAGCCTCCTAATTGTTGATCCCTCCATTGACAGTTGGGAAGATCCAATCCTCCAGGTTGTATTCCTCTTCATCATCCTCTACCGCGTTGACCTTACGATTGCTGATCTTTAAGGGTGGTCCTCCAGCACGAGCGCAGTGTACAACCTTCTGAACACCTAAAGTGAAACCCAGGCCAAACTTGTCAGACTTGTATGGGATATCCAGGAGTTGCCCCCAGATAGTGTACCGACCTTCTTCTATCACTGCCTTTGCATCCTTCAAAGATGACATCATAAGTGGAGGCCTTGTGATCTTGGGAACAACCTTGGTCACTGCCACATCTTGCGGGACTTCTTCAAAGTGTTGGAATGGAGTTTCAATAAATTCACCATCTAATTCTACATATTTGAAGGAATTGAGATGGCTGATCATCTCCATGAAGGATTATAATCTTCCCTTAAATCAGATACTTCAGCATTTGGTGCAACATAGAAGTAACAACGCCAACATTGTGAATCCATGGTCGGCCTAACATGAAGGAATATGAAGGACGGATATCCATTACATAAAAAGTTGAATCAAATGTTTGGGTTCCAACCTTTATTTGGGATGTCCACTTCCCCATGCACCATCCTTTTTGAGCCGTCAAAGGCCCTCACTACTATGTTACTTGGTTTCAATGTCAATCCCTCACAGTCAAGCCTATCAAGAGCTTTCTTAGGAAATACATTCAGAGATGAGCTAGTGTCCACCAAAACATGAGCCAAGGTTGTGCCCCTACATTCAACTGAGACGTGCAATGCCTCATTATGCTTCCTTCCTCTTGGCGTTAAATCAACATCTGAAAAACCTAGACCATTATCTGCAGTCAAGCTAGCTACGTAGTCTGGGAACTGATCGACAAATGTTTCTTGGGGTACATGGGCAGTTTTCAAGAATTTTACCAAGGCTTTTGCATGCCCCTCAGAACATAGTAGTAAAGCTAACATGGAAATTTTAGACGGAGTTTGCCCCAGTTGCTCAACTACATCGTAGTTGCTTCTTTTTATGATCTTTATAATTTCCTCCATCTCTTTCCGGGAGGTCTCAGGGATAGCCAATGATTGTGCCTTCGTCCAGACGGGCTCAATCAGAATACTTTTACCTTGAGTCTCGGTTAACTCGGCAGCAGGAATGTCAGTAGGAGTGATAGCAGGGATTGTAACAGCTTTGTTAGTTGGAGTATTGATGGAGATGATTGTAGGATTGGGAATAGTCTTCGGAGGAGCAACAACAACATGAATGATTACGGGTCCAGAAACTGCTTTTGGGGGAGCAATTTCTAGAGAGAATATCCTTCCTCTTCAGGTAATCTTTATAGTCCCTGAAATATTACTGACATCGGAGTCAATCTTTCTCGGAACTTGAATCTTCGGCAGCTGGCCAATCTTGCTTGATACCGTGGTAGTAGACATCCCCTCCATAATTCCATGGTACAGTTTTGTCTGACGAATACGGGTCTGGTCCATGCATTGTAATTATCAAAGGAGATGCTTTTGGAACTAATGTAATTCTAACGGGTCTTTTGGTGGAGACCCTGGAAGAATCGGTGGAAATGGTAATGATATAAACATCATTATAAGGAACAGGTGAAACAAAAGTCTTTTCAAACAAAAATTCCTTGTTATCTATTAGGCATTGAACGCCTGCTTTCAACAAAGGACAACTAGTTGGTGAGGACAAACAGAAATGGTAGCTTTCATCACAGCCTGGGAATACACTGGAATTTAATAAGTTCTCTTTGATAGTCAGGAGTGGAGTCATAAGGTCATCAACTGAAGTAACAAACATATCTTCCTCAATGGCGTTGGTATTATGGCAATGTTTGGGCATAGGGGCAGAAATGACATTTGGATTTTCGGGCGCATCGAATTCAATCTCCTTGGCTTCAATGAGGTCTTGTACTTTATTCTTTAAAGCCCAACAGTTGTTAGTGTCATGGCCGGGACTCTCAGAGTGGTATGCACAACGAGCATTAGGATGATAGTGAGGAGCTGTTGTGTTAGGGTTCTTTGGAGCTTCTTTCAAGGTCACTAGGTTGGATCTTAGAAAGTGTGGCAATACTTGAGATAAGGTCATGTTAATTCTGGTGAATTGTCTGACTGGTCTTTCCATCCTTGGTTGGTTGTTTCTTTGTTGATCAGGCGCATGTTTAGGAATCATAACACCCCCCACCATTGGACGGTGTTTGGACCTATCCTGACTTCTCTGAGGATAAACAGTAACCACTTCTTTATTTCCGATAAATGGCTTTCTTATAACAGTAGAGGATGTATGTTTTTGAATCTTTCCACTTTTTATCCCGACTTCTACCCTCTCTCCGGTCAATATCAGTTCAGAAAAACCTGTCGGTGAACTCCCAATTAGGTGATTGAAGAAGGGACCAGACAAGGTGCCAAAAAACATGTCTACTAATTCTCTTTCAGATAGGGGAGGTTGAACTCTTCCAGCAAAGTCTCTCCATTTTTGTGCATAGTCTTTGAAGCCCTCACTTAAAACCATGGTCATAATATGGAGTTGAGCATGGGTTGGCGCAAGATCAACGTTGTATTGGTATTGTTTGTAAAAGGCTGCAGCAAGATCTTCCCAGTTATGAACATTGGCTCTTTCTAACTGATAAAACCAATAAAGTTGAGTTCCAAACAAACTGTCTTGGAAGAAGTGTACCCATAAATCTTTGTCAGCGGTATGGGGCTGGATTTTCCTTACATAAGACCAGAGATGCATTTTAGGACATGAAACTCCGTCATATTTGGCGAACATAGGTGCTTTGAATTTTGGAGGAATGACAATCCCCGATACTAACCCCAACTCCTCAAAGTCCAAGCCAAGCACTTTTGGATTTCCATTGCACTCAATCGCTCTTCGAGATGTTTATACTTATCATCAGCTGGAGGGTATTGTTCTTCAGAATAGTCTTCTTCTTCCTCTTCCTCTTATGATTCCGACTAGACAATTGTTTCCTTTCCCTTCCCATCTTGGTTGTCTTTCTCACCGGATGTTGTTGCAAAGTCTAGGGCCCTTCTTGTCTGCCCTTGGAACCTTCTTCCCATGTTTAGAACCCCAACTACCTTCTTTGTTTTCTTTTTCTTCTTCTCAGCCAGCAAAGTCTTCAACTCTTCTTGTCCTTTGGCTAGGGTCAAGAACAAATGTTGAAACTATGCATTCAGAGGTTAGAGGTCCTTTACCATTTGCTCGATGATAACACGATTTTATATCGTATAAATCGACTTAATTAATGCAAATAATTCATGTTTTTATTTAATTTATTTTATTTTATTTCCATATTACGCTGGTATTTCTTTGTTTCAGGTATTTTGCCTCAAATAAGCTTATGTGAAGAAAAATGAAGAAATAGATGCAATTTAATACAAAAATGAAGATAATTGAGCAATGTGGTGCAGATTAGTAAAAGGGGGTGAAAAGAATGAAATTGCAAGGCCCAAAAGAAGAATGTACGTACAAAGGCCCAAGGGAACGCACGTTCCCCACTTCAGCTTGAAGGGACCGACCGGCCCACTAAGGGGAACGACCGGTCCGGACCACTTCAACTGAGTGGAACGACCGTTCCCTGCCCTTTCCTATTCTCACGCCATTTCCTCCTCACACGGAACGACCGGTCCCAAGTCAATGAAGAAACCTACTTTTGCTATATTTCCGTGCACGTTATGCAACAAAGTCCACTATCAATATTTTTTGGATATTCAGTTTTACGTGGATTGACCTTTTGGGATACAATTATTTTACAAGCATTATAAATAGAAGTGAAAGCAAAATCCCAGGGGTCGGAGAATTCTTGCAAGATCATACTATTTTCAACAGAGCAAATTTCCTTCCATTTTAATTTTTGTTCTGCTCTTTTTCTTTATTTTTTATTTCATCGCATTGTTTTTATTTCTTTTCTTCTCCAGTTTTCTGCCTTTATTTTTCGTACAACGATTTCTACACCGGGAATTGTTGTGCAATTTTATCCGGTTTAACCTTACGTTAGATCCGGTATTTTTACTTTCTTGTTATTATTAAATTCAAGATTCGACGAGTAGATCCAACCGGCTTGTGGTGGAATACTCCAAGGTTTTTGAAGAACGCATTTAATTGAAGTTATTGAAGTTTTCTACATTTCGAGGTTTTTAATTTAATCGCTTTTATTTATTTATTATTATTACATGTTTGTTATTATGGATATGAATTTATATAATTGTTCGCAATTTAATTATCCATGCGTATTTAATTTAATAAACATGTCCGGCTAAACCGATTAAATATCGGTATGTAAATTAACCAAATAACGGGATCCGAGATAAATTGGCTTAATATTATTTTGTAAAAGAAATACCTTTCATGGTTTTAATATTCAATTGAATTGTTTAAGATTTTATAAATCAATAGAATGGAAGTTTGAGGTTTTAAAATTGATTAAGGTTTTTACTAATAAAACAGAAGTTTGAGGCTAAAACCAGATAGTGATTATTAGGCATTGTTTTTAAAGAGGCGGAAGCATTTTAAAAACAATTAAATTTTATTCTGTTTTCAAAAATTACTTTTGAATCCGGCGGAGTGACGGAAGCACACGTTAGGGTATTAATCGTATAACCTGAACTAATAGAACGGAAGTGTGAGGGGAAGGTTTTTAGACAAATAAAGTTTGCGTAAAGATAATTTTTGACCAATTTAAGTAAAAGCCAGTGGAAATTCGGAACCCAAAATTTAGGTGAAATACATACCGGTATTTATAATTAAAAATTTTATAACTAAATTTAGTAATTAGATCCCTTTCGTCAATTAAATTAATATTAGCCTTAGCTTTACCCAGTAACCAAAATTACGGTAGATCAATTCATAGTCCCTGTGGATTCGATATCTTTTAAGACTACGCGATAGGACTGTGCACTTGCAGTCTCCAGATTTATAGACATACAAAGTCGCGATCAAGTTTTTGGCGCCGTTGCCGGGGACTATTTAAGTCGATATCGTAACTCTTTTAGTTACATCGTAGAGACTAAGGTCTTATTCTTTTCATCCCTTTCTGATTTGTATGCCAAACACTCACTCTCAAGGCGAACCTTTGCATCTACAAATCAACGACATCGAGCGTTATCTTTGATTGAGACGCCGAATTCAGGAATATCGTCTACTAAACAATTTACCCCCGACGAATATCCCTGATATAACTGATCTTAGACGAGCTGAGATGGCTGCGCCACGACCTCTAAAATCTTACGCAATCCCTTCTCAAGACGAACCTCATAACAGTATTGCCGCTCCGGCAATCGAGGCAAACAACTTCGAGCTGAAACCTTCGCTATTATCTGCAGTTCAACAAAACCAGTTTTCTGGAAATCCAACTGACGATCCGAACCTGCATTTATCCGTATTTCTACAATATGCAGATACCGTAAAAGCTAATGGGGTCAGCACGGAAGCTATTCGTTTACGATTATTTCCTTTTTCCCTTAGAGATAGAGCTAGAGCCTGGCTCCAATCTCTACCTTCTAATTCAATCACTACGTGGAATGAATTAAAGAAAGTTTTCCTAACCTGATATTTTCCACCAAGCAAAACGGCTATGCTTCGAGCTCAAATCAACGGATTTAGACAGAAAGAAACCGAGTCTTTATTTGAAGCATGGGAACGATATAAAGACATGATAAGACTCTGTCCACATCATGGTCTGGAGGAATGGTTAGTGATACATACTTTCTACAATGGTCTTTTGTACAACACGAGATTAACAATCGACGCTGCTGCTGGTGGTGCGCTAATGGAGAAACCTTATGTACAAGCCTACGAACTGATAGATAATATGGCCCAAAACCACTACCAGTGGGGAAGCGAGAGAGCTGCCGTTGAAAAACCTCCGAAGAAAGGAGGAATGCACGAAATTAGTAGCCTAGATCAAGTAAACGCTAAGGTAGACGCACTAACTCAGAAAATAGAAAACCTTACGTTAACTCCTGCAGCTACCGTAGCTGCAGTGACTCCTGACTGCGAAATATGCGGAACATCTGGTCACACTCCCGCCGAATGTCAATTTCTGTTAGGTACTCCGACTGACCAAATAAACTATGCTCAGGGAAACCCTTATTCAAATACGTACAACCCAGGTTGGAGGAATCACCCAAATTTTTCCTACAAGAATAATAACGCATTGAACGTACCTGTTCAAGCGCAAATTGCTCCACCTGGATATCAAAAAGCACCTTCTGCCGCACCGAGCGCACCTAGGAAATCTAATCTCGAAATAATGATGGAAAACTTTATAGCAAGCCAAGCGCAAACTAACAAAGAATTCCTAAACCGAGACATACACACTAACGAGCAAATTAAGCAACTATCGAACAAAATAGATGCCTTAGCCACTCACAATAAAATGTTAGAAACTCAAATCTCACAAGTGGCTCAACAACAAGCGCCAGCTGCCGCACCAGCCGATACTTTCCCTGGACAACCACAACCTAATCCGAAAGGACAAGCTCACGCAATTATATTACGAAGCGGTAAAGAAATAGAAGAACCATTAGATCCAAGAACCGAAAACCCGGCCATGCACCAAAACTCTGAAAACCAAGCCGAAGAGGATAACGAACCTGAAAAAAAGGAAGATGGAGAAACAATATAACAAGAAAAACCTTATGTACCTCCACCTCCCTATAAACCACCTATTCCTTACCCTCAAAGACTAGTTAAAACAAAAGACATAGGGCAATTTAAGAAATTTGTAGAACTTCTCAAGCAATTAAACGTAACAATTCCTTTCACAGAAGCGATAACGCAAATGCCCTCATATGCTAAATTCTTAAAAGAAATTCTATCTAATAAGAAAAAGTTAGAAGAAAATGAAACAGTTACTCTTACAGCTGAATGCAGCGCAATAATCCAAAATAAGATGCCACCTAAACTGAAAGACCCCGGTAGTTTTTCTATACCATGTGTAATAGGAAAATTCGTCATAGACAAAGCTTTATGTGATTTAGGAGCAAGCATCAGTGTAATGCCTTTATCCATCAGTAAGAAACTCGAAATGGGAGAGTTGAGACCAACTAAAATGTCTGTTCAGTTAGCAGATCGTTCTGTCAAATACCCCATAGGAGTACTTGAAAACGTCCCTGTTCGAATAGGTCAATTCTACATCCCAACCGACTTTATAATAATGGATATTAAGGAAGATACGAACACACCTATCATTCTAGGAAGACCCTTCCTAGCAACTGCCGGTGCCATTATAGACGTTAAAAAAGGAAAACTCACCTTTGAGGTAGGCGAAGAAAAGATTGAATTCATTCTTTCCGAATTTCTAAAAGCACCAGCCATAGATGACAACTGCTACTTTATGGATATGATAGAAGAATGTATAAAAGAAGCAGAAGATCATCCAGATAAAACCTTAGATGAATGCTTAGCAATAACACCCGATCCTACACAAGGTTTACACAAACCAACCATTAAACTCAAAACGTTACCCAAAAACCTGAGATACGAATTCTTAGACCCAGAATTCGAACGACCAGTAATAATCAACGCAAATCTAGGAAAAATCGAGACTGAAAAATTACTACATATACTGAGGAAATATCCAATTGCTTTAGGATACAATTTAACTGATCTTAAAGGAATAAGTCCTTCCATCTGTATGCATCGCATAATGCTAGAGGAAGATAGTAAAACCTCTAGAGAACACCAAAGAAGACTTAATCCTATAATGAGTGAAGTAGTAAAGAAAGAGATATTAAAATTGTTAGAAGCAGGCATCATTTATCCAATATCTGATAGTAAATGGGTAAGCCCCGTTCATGTAGTCCCCAATAAAGGAGGCGTAACGGTAATCGAAAACGACAAAGGAGAAACCATAACAAAGCGAATCGAATCAGGATGGAGGATGTGCATTGATTATAGGAAACTTAACAAAGCCACCCGGAAGGATCATTTCCCTTTACCATTCATTGATCAAATGCTGGAGCGTCTAGCCAGACACTCATATTTCTGTTACTTGGACGGTTACTCCGGATTCTTTCAAATACCGATACACCCCGATGACCAAGAAAAGACTACCTTCACCTGTCCATTCGGAACCTTCGCATATCGAAGAATGCCTTTTGGCTTATGCAATGCACCTGCAACTTTTCAAAGATGCATGATGGCAATCTTCGCAGACTTTCTTGACAATATTATGGAGGTATTCATGGACGACTTCTCCGTCTGCGGATGTAGTTTTGAAGGATGTCTTGCAAACTTAGAAAAAGTACTAGAAAGATGTGTAAAGGTAAACTTAGTATTAAATTGGGAAAAATGCCATTTTATGGTTCAAGAAGGTATTGTGTTAGGACATATTATATCTAATAGGGGAATCGAAGTAGACAAGGCCAAGATAGAAGTTATCGAAAACCTTCAACCCCCTAGAACTGTCAGAGAAATAAGAAGTTTCTTAGGACACGCCGGTTTTTACCGACGTTTTATTAAAGATTTCTCTAAAATTTCTAAGCCATTAACAGAACTCTTAATGAAAGATGCTGAATTCATATTTAACGAAAAATGCCTTGAAGCCTTTCAATCATTAAAGAAAGCATTAATTACTGCGCCAATCATGAAGACCCCAGATTGGAGTGAACCATTTGAGATAATGTGTGACGCAAGTGACTATGCCATAGGAGCAGTCCTAGGACAAAGAAAAGATAAAAAATTACACGTCATATATTACGCTAGTAGAACCCTAGATGAAGCGCAAATGAATTATGCAACAACCGAAAAGGAACTCTTGGCTGTAGTCTTCGCACTCGATAAATTCCGATCTTATTTAGTAGGAGCTAAGATAATAATTTATACTGACCACGCTGCCATTAGATATCTCCTAACCAAAAAGGACGCTAAACCTAGACTGCTAAGATGGATCTTGTTGCTACAAGAATTTGATTTAGAAATCAAGGATAAAAAAGGAACTGAAAACGTAGTGGCCGATCATCTATCAAGAATCGAAAATCTAAAACAAGAACGAATTCCAATCAATGACGAATCTCAATATGATAAATTAATCGCCCACTTCGAAGCAAGTGAATCTCAAAACTATTCTGAAACAACCTTAGCAATCTCATCTGTCCCTTGGTATGCAGATTTCGTAAATTATCTAGCTGCCGGTGTATTACCACCAGAGTTAACGTACCAACAAAAGAAAAAATTCTTTCACGATCTCAAACAATATTACTAGGACGAACCTTTGTTATTCAAAAGAGGACCCGATGGAATTTTCCGTCGTTGCGTACCCGAAGAAGAAGTCGAAAGCGTGATTAAACATTGCCACTCCGCACCATACGGAGGACACACGAGTACTTCTAAAACATGTACGAAAATCCTACAATCAGGTCTTTATTGGCCAACACTATGGAAAGATGTTCATATCGCAGTCACTAAGTGCGACCGGTGCCAACGCACCGGTAACATTTCAAGACGCGACGAGATGCCACAAAAAGGCATTCTAGAAGTAGAGATTTTTGATGTATGGGGTATAGACTTTATGGGACCATTCCCGTCATCTTTTGGTAACAAATACATACTCGTGGCAGTTGACTATGTATCCAAATGGGTAGAAGCTATAGCTTCTCCAACAAACGATACCTGAGTTGTATTAAGGCTCTTCAAAAACGTGATATTTCCGAGATTCGGTATACCAAGATTAGTAATAAGCGATGGAGGTTCTCATTTTATTTCTAAGATATTCGAAAAAATCCTAAGGAAATACGGTGTCCGACATCGAGTAGCTACACCCTATCATCCACAAACGAGTGGACAAGTGGAAGTCTCTAATCGCGAAATCAAGCAAATATTAGAGAAGACTGTAGCAACTTCGAGAAAGGATTGGTCCTCAAAACTATCTGAAGCTCTATGGGCATATAGGACCGCATTTAAGACACCAATAGGAACCACCCCGTTTAAGCTCATCTATGGAAAATCTTGCCATTTGCCGGTTGAATTAGAACACAAGGCCTATTGGGCTATTAAAAATATAAACTTGAATTACACAACCGCAAGCGAGAAGCGCATCCTTGATATAAACGAATTAGAGGAATTGAGACAAGATGCGTATGAGAACGCCAAGATTTATAAAGAACGAACGAAAACATGGCACGACAAAAGAATAAATAAAAAACATTTTAAAATAGGTGATATCGTACTACTGTTTAATTCAAGATTAAAACTATTTCCTGGAAAACTACGCAGCAGATGGTCTGGTCTGTTCACAATAACAAACACGTTTATTAACGGAGCGGTCGAAATCAAAGGAAAGATTTACGAACCCTTTATAGTTAATGGACAACGTTTAAAACCATATCACAGCGCAAAGAGTAACGATTACTTTCAAGAAATAACTTTAATAGAGCCACCTGTTCAATTAGAAATTTAAAACTTTGATTTTATTTGTCGAGCTTACGACATAAAACAAAGCGCTTAGTGGGAGACAACCCACCTTTTTATGATTAATTATTATATTTACCTTTTTGTTTTATTATTCTTATTATCATTCTTACTATCATTATTATTCTTATTTTTCTCTTTATTTCTCTCATTCATAATCACTTATACACATATCTTCTCTAATATTCTATTTCATCTATATTTCTTCTTCATTCTATCACTATTATGCTTATTCTTATTTTCTTCTTTTCGGCATCTGGCCAAAAATCTGATTAAATTTCCTGTATCTAATTAATTTCAGGCCAACTTAATTAATATAAAAATTAAGCTGACGAACTAACAATGGAAGATACTAAGGAAATAGCTTTCAGAGGAAGGGGCCAAAGAGGCAGATACAATTCATTAGCTGCAAGGAAAATGTCCCTGACATATTATCTTGATCTTTTTTCTATGACTGCTTTGGGAATTCATGATAGTGTTTTGTTTCTGCTGAATCAAATTGGATGGGAAGGTGCTCATATGTTGAGGCGGTTCTGTACCTACCGCAAATTGACTCTGGAATTTCTGAGCTCTTTTAACTACCTCCCACATTATGGGAAGGGCCTGAAGAGAGGTCTTATCTTCTTTAGGCTATTTGGAATGGAGTATAGGTATAATCTTCATGACTTTTCTGCTTTGCTGGGATTCCCAGATGGATTTGATACTTTTACATCAAAGCAGGAAGAATTGTTTGATTACCGCGAGCTCGACATATTCTGGGAATCATTGACTGGGTTGAGTAGCTTTGAGCATCCTGAGCCACATGCGGATTATATTCATAATCCGGCGTTCCGCTATTTTCACCATATTCTGTCACACACCCTGTTTGGAAAGGAACAGAATAACACTATTGTTTCTCGAGATGAGCTGTTTATTATGCTTTGTGCTGTACAGAATCGGCCCGTGAACGGTGTCGCTTTTCTATTAGTTACCATTGAGAAAATGGAATTTTTTTTATTAATAACCAAGTATTAAAAAAATATTTCGCAAATAACCGGGTTTCGGAAAAAATTACGCAAATAACCATGTTTGAGATGGCTCCACAAAGGAGGAGTCAAGTCATTTGGCGCATGCACCTAGGGTTTTGCCCTAGGCGCCATCTCACTTGGCGCCTCCATTGGCTTTTAGCCAAGTGAGATGGCGCATGCTCCTTAAAAAGGAGAGGAGGCGCCATCTCACTTGGCGCCTAGGGCAAAACTAGGGTTTTTTGCCGTTTTATAAATAATTCGTCCGTTTCTTTGAAATTTCTCACACTTTCTCGCACTGTATTTTTATTTTGTACTCCCTTATTTACGTAATGACGTCGCCTATGATTTTTAGCAGAGATGGTTACGTTATATTCTCCGCCACGAAACCCGCGATGAAAATGAAATTCTGGCACATTCACTCCATGGAGCGTCTGAAGCGGGAGTTGATGCGGTGGCTAGATGGAGACATCGCCGAGGGGGAAAAAATTCGAAGGATCCAGCGAAAACGAACAACAACCTCGCATGCGACAGGAAGACCTAATGTGTGGTTGGAGGAAGTCAAAACAGACAGTGATGTAATGCTGATGATGCATGGGTCAGATGAAATTGTGTTAACAGTTGTAATTTCCTAGATTGATTATCGTTAATCATTGTTGTACGCGAAAACCCTAATTTAATTTCCTAGATTGATTATCGTTAATCATTGTTGTACGCGAAAACCCTAATGTAATTTCCTATATTGAATTTCTTAAATTGTGTGAACAGTTTTATTAACGGAAAACCCATAATGTTTACAACACAAATATTGAAAAGATTTATTGTATTACAAAATTTATGTGGTCGAGCCAGACGCCCGATTCGGACAGTTTTTGCGATTGTGTCCGACCTGACGGCATAAACCACACTTTCTTTCCAACCTGTCAAGATCGT
The DNA here is from genome assembly GCA_948472305.1 of Vicia faba. NCBI lineage: Eukaryota > Viridiplantae > Streptophyta > Magnoliopsida > Fabales > Fabaceae > Vicia > Vicia faba. Next base: position 210,142,079 of record OX451737.1, read on the forward strand.
CCATTTCTGTTGTTATGCGCCTGCTTTTGGGACGACCCTTCTTGTTCCTTCGCATTTGGTCATTGTGCCAAACTATATCACCGCTGTATTCAGGCCAATAGTCCGGTTTTGCCACCAAAGGAAAGTTGTTGTTGTAAACAGTTAGCAACGTTTCAGATTTATAAACGTTTGATAGCAGTTGAAGCGCGTCTTGATGGGTATGCGCACAAGCGGCAATGACATGAGAGCAAGGCATACGAAAAGCTTGAAACCTGCCACAATCGCACCATTGAGAAGGTAAAATGACCCTGTATTCCTGTCTTGCCAGGCCTTCATTGTGGTCAATTGTCTCTTTCACAATGAAGTTGTGGCTATGGCGGTCAAACCGTGTAACCATGTGAGTGTTGGCTTTTTCACTTTCAGCCTTAATGTATTTCATACAGCTTTCACTCCACAGTTGTCCTGATTGCAAGACCGAATACCACATTTCACCTCTTTTGGCAAATAACGCAGCCATCCTAAAATACGTGGATTTCACCAAGGCAGTGATGGGGAGGTTTCGTATGCCCTTGAATACCCCATTCATTGATTCAATGAGATTTGTTGTCATATGCCCCCATCTTTGGCCATTGTCGTATGACCTAGTCCACTTTTCGACCGGTATGTTGTCGATCCACGTACCGGCTTCTGGGTTAGACAAACGGATCTCGTTGCGGTAATATTTGAATGTGGGCTGTGTCAGTGCGTATCCCGCATTCATCACCGCTTTCCGCAATATTTTGTCCTTGACCTCCCTCGAGAAATTCTGGACGATATGCCTGATGCAATAGACATGCGTAGAGGGAGGGTCATGCCAACCATTTGCCGGATTATTATATGCACTTTCAATAGAGGCATGTCTGTCCGAGATCAAACATAGATCCGGTTGAGGAGCCACGTGTGTACGAAGATTTTTCAGGAAAAAGCTCCAAGCACCACCGGTCTCCCCCTCGACAAGGGCAAACGCAACGGGGAAAATGTTATTGTTGCCATCTTGTGCAACTGCCATCAAAAGAGTGCCTTTGTACTTGCCATACAACCAAGTCCCGTCTATCTGTAGAATTGGTTTACATGATGCAAACCCTTCGATGCATGGTTGAAATGCCCAAAAGACGCGACTGAATATTCCGTTGCCATGTAGAACACTACCATCTTGGGCGTAAGCGGGCAATGTTTCCAGAACATAAACACTACCTGGAGAATATGTCTTTAGTGCATTGAGGTAGCGGGGAAGTTCTCGGTATGACTCCTCCCAGTTTCCATACACCCTTTCAATCGCCTTAGTCTTTGCTAACCACGCCTTACGGTAAGACGGAGTGTAATTAAAAACTGTGGTGATGTGGGAGATGATTGTTTTCACCTTCAAAGAAGGGTCGTTGCTCACCAGGGGTAGGATTTCTTGACAGATTAGATCATGGTTGAGTTTTCGGTGGTCTTGTGATTGAGTGGAACTTACACAAGTATGGGTTGTCATGGAACCTATGACCCAGCAGTCACCCCTTAGTCTGTATGAAGCGGTCAGCTTGAACATGCAGTCAGGGTGGACACACTTGATCTTGTACCTTTCCGGGTTTACACGATCCACCTTATAATCAACCGAGTTGAGCATGTGAAATTTTTTGATGGCCCTTATGCATTCCTCTCTATTACGAAACTTGTCCTTCTCTTTTAAATTTTCATCTGATTGCATATACGGTTGGAAAAACAAGTCCGTAGAAGGTTCATCTCCGCCCATGTTGAAGTTTGTCATGTGCGTAGGTGGTGTGTATATTTTGTCGGTAGGAATACTTGGGATGCCATCATCGTCAGAATCGTCGTTCACCATTTCATCGAACTCTAACTCGTTATCTTCTTCTTCATCATCAACTGCATCCACCTCGGCTTGCTCATTCTCCAAAGGATCAACCTCCTGTAACACCGGAGGCTCTACCTCCTGTGTCACCGGAGGCTCTTGAAACAGAACGTACAACTCAATAGAGTCGTTTCCAGAATAGACATGGCTGGAAATCATGTTCTGGAAATCCTCGTCATCTTGAATTGCAACCTTATAAAATATGACTTGGTTGTTTCCAAAAAAGACTGGACTCTGATAAAATATCTGGGATGTAGGGCCTCGTTCAAGTTTGGCCTCCAATCTTTTCTTAAAGTAGGAGAAATTTGCTTTCCCGTTTAAGAGAAATCGGACATTGTCGGTGTTTCTAAACAAAAACCCAACTGTGGGACACATGTATGTCTCACCGTTGAAATGTGCTTTGACAACAAATTGTGGTGAAGAGGCCATTGTGTAGAATTGTTTTGGGTATGAAGGTGGGAATGTTTTGGGTTTATTGATTATATGAAGGTATGAATGCTGGAATGTTTGAAGGTTAGATGACTGATTCGAAGGTTGGAAAATTTTACAGTTTATGTGAATGAATGTTATGTTCAACCTAAGGCAAAATATTTCAATTAAGTAAGTGATGCAACCCCCCAAGGCTGCCAATAATATTACATGCATGGGCTTATGCTGCCACCTAGCCTGGCCCTATTCTTCACACATAAAAGTTTTGTCTAAGCCTGCCACCCGTCTACTCCAATGGCCTTGCATGCAACAGAGAAAGGAATCCCAAAGGCTGTCACGTAGCCTGAGACAATGCTGTAAAACGTGACACCTCTTATTCGCCAAATGGGGTGGCGACAACATTCATTTTTGTACTATTTCGCCAAGTGAGATGGCGCCTCCCTTACTGTCCAATAATATTACATGCATGGGCTTATGCTGCCACCTAGCCTGGCCCTATTCTTCACACATAAAAGTTTTGTCTAAGCCTGCCACCCGTCTACTCCAATGGCCTTGCATGCAACAGAGAAAGGAATCCCAAAGGCTGTCACGTAGCCTGAGACAATGCTGTAAAACGTGACACCTCTTATTCGCCAAATGGGGTGGCGACAACATTCATTTTTGTACTATTTCGCCAAGTGAGATGGCGCCTCCCTTACTGTCCAATCGTATTACATGCATGGGCTTATGCTGCCACCTAGCCTGGCCCTATAATACACACATAAATGTTTTGTCTAAGCCTGCCACCCGTCTACTCCAATGGCCTTGCATGCAACAGAGAAAGGAATCCCAAAGGCTGTCACGTAGCCTGAGACAATGCTGTAAAACGTGACACCTCTTATTCGCCAAATGGGGTGGCGACAACATTCATTTTTGTACTATTTCGCCAAGTGAGATGGCGCCTCCCTTACTGTCCAATCGTATTACATGCATGGGCTTATGCTGCCACCTAGCCTGGCCCTATAATACACACATAAATGTTTTGTCTAAGCCTGCCACCCGTCTACTCCAATGGCCTTGCATGCAACAGAGAAAGGAATCCCAAAGGCTGCCACCTAGCCTGAGACAATGCTGTAAAACGTGACACCTCTTATTCGCCAAATGGGGTGGCGACAACATTCATTTTTGTACTATTTCGCCAAGTGAGATGGCGCCTCCCTTACTGTCCAATCGTATTACATGCATGGGCTTAGGCTGCCACCTAGCCTGCAAGAGTGACACCTTACATTATTTGTAAATGCATGCATGCATATGTGTAACTCCCTAAGCATGCAAATGTGACACCTCGCAGGCATGCAACCACTACATCAGAATTAGTTGCCTATAAATACATACCTTATGAAACATATCTCACACCCACACAACTCTCACTCTCTCACTCTCTGCTACGAAATATTTCTTAAGTCTCTCATACTCCTTATTTCTTCCTAAGTCTTTCATTCACTCAAGCGTTCTTAAGAATGGCCCTTCTAACAATGGGAGATACTCACAGAGGCACAAGGGAAAACATTGCTGCATTTGTAAGTCTCTTCTTTGGTTATACATTTTTCATACTTTAAAAAACGTGTTGTTCATCTTAATTAATCTTACTCTTGTTTAATTATGATCTCAGGATACACAAAGATTCAGAATCCGTTCGCACAAATACCTGGCCCCCGACCCTTTTATCGTCCCTTATCTGGAATATGCAGGTTTTGGACACGTGATAAAGATCTCCAACTGCACCATTGACTCCAAATTCATCCTTGCAATGTTGGAGAGGTGGAGACCGGAGACCCATACATTTCACCTACCAATAGGTGAATGTACCATCACTCTCGAAGATGTCTACATGCTACTGGGCCTCCCTATTGACGGTAAAGCGGTGAACGGGTCGGTTCAACAACCCAACTCACAGTGTGAAGAACTGTTGGGTAGGGACATGGTAGAAGGTGGTGGAGCAAGAGGGCAGGGAATACTACTCACTGACCTGAAACGGAATTATGCAAGTATGGAATTAAATGAAAATTCCTCAGAAAATGACCGAGTAGTAAAAGCCCGAACGTATATTATGATACTTTTTGGTACTTTTTTATTTCCCGAAAGTACGGGAAATAGTGTAAATTTCATGTACTTACATTTACTAACCAATTTTGATAAAACTAGAAAATTAAGTTGGGGTTCTGCAGTATTAGCCCACCTGTACAGTTCCTTGTGCAAAAACGCAGTCAAGGAAAAATGTACATTTTATGGGTGCGCATTTTTACTACAAGCCTGGGGTTGGTGGAGGATGGAGTCCTTAAACCCCATCAACAACAACACTTTTGGTTTCCCTTACGCAACAAAGTAAGTCATTAAGTTATAGCATTTATAACTATTCTTCTCTTTCCAAAATATATGCTAAAAATAACATGTTTCTCATTTCCTATAGGTACTGCGTGAGGGGTATGGATTACGGCAAGAATCCCAGATTCAATGTCGCACTCTACCGGAATCTGTTGGATCACCTAGGCCCAGATGACGTAAGTCGTAGCTTTTAACTTTTGTTCATTTTATTTATTTATACATTACTTTTGCGCTTACCTGATTTAAATTTTATCGCAGTTCGTCTGGAGACCATATTTGGGTCTGGACCATTCTCCAAATCCAGAGGATGCAGCAACTTGGACTGCAAAGACTGCACTCATTCGGTTCAACATTGTGGAGATGCACCACAGCGACCGCGTGAAGATGCAGTTCGGAATGATCCAAGAGATACCGAGTGACCCAACAGATTTGTCCCCCTGGCATCTAAAAAGGGTCGACGCCCAGTGGAATCTAACCAACTGGAAAGACTTTGCTCCAGAATGGTGTAAAATGTGGCAAAGGCGTCACCGCTTCATCTTGCAATCCCCTGTTTTCCTTACTCAAGGTAACATGCGACACACCGATCAATATATGTCGTGGTACAGGTCGGTTAGTAACCCAGATATGCACGTGTCTCATCCGAGGTACTTGGTTGACCCACGCACACAATGGGCACAACCCTCGATTCCCCACCAACAAACCCAAAATCCTTCAACCTCAAACCCACCCCCAAGAAGAAACAGACCAACAAACACACAACCACAATCCCCACCACAACACAACTACAACCAAATGCCGTACTACCAACCACAGTCACCGCCAAACTACCAATACCCAGATATGCCTCAAACCCAACCACAATACCAACCCCAATACCAGCAAACCCACATACCCCATACACAATTTCAGTCTTCCACATATCCCAATATGGGGCCCTCAACATCCAGCCTAAGCCCTGATATGGGAATGTCAGAAGATTACGACCAACCCGACCAAACCTACCATCAACCACCATATCACCAAACAACCCAACATCCACAGTACCAAACACCCCAAGATCCATTTCCTTTCTACCCCCCATACTCAGACGACCAATGCTACCGACCAACCATGGAACCCCACCCACCGCCAACACGACCAAACTTCGAGGGCATGGGTAACCGACTGTACCAGAGCGGATCTTCGAGATATGGAGATCTTACGGATTTTATGGATTCGGATCGCATTGACTTCGCTGGGCCATCGACCTTGCCGCAACAGGAAACGAGACGACACCCAGCAAGAGAAAGGCGAGGACGGGGTTGCGGGACAGGGGGTCATTACCGGGTTCCTGGGGATCATTGATGTATCTTTTTTTTTTTCAGTATTTTTTGTATCTATTTTTTTACTGTTATTTAAATGTAAAACAGTAGAATGTAATTATTTTTTTTCAAATAAAAATTCAATTTTGGTTATCTCTGTCTAATACGCAACGCGCAGGAAAGGAAAAAAAAAAATTTTTTTTTGCCCTAGCTTTACACATAGGCGCCATCTCATTTGGCTTAGGGCTTGCCATTTGCCCTTAGGCGCCAAATGAGATGGCGCCTCCCTTAAAAAATTAGGAGGATGCGCCAAATGAGATGGCTCCTCCTTTGTGGAGCCATCTCAAACATGGTTATTTGCGTAATTTTTTCCGAAACCCGGTTATTTGCGAAATATTTTTTTAATACTTGGTTATTAATAAAAAAAATTCGAGAAAATGCTTCAAGATGATAATATGCCCATCGTGATGGGAGGAATGGTAACAATGATAGCGAATGCTTTGGGTCTGCGGCAACCACTGTTGAGTTGCCATCCTTACGGAGGTATCCGACCAATGGATCTCAGTTTTTGTTTCAACAGAAGATTAATTGGAAACCATGGTCCACGAGAATTTGAATTGCTGATTAATAATGAGGTAGTTAACCTCTTTACCTTGCCTAGTCCACGCACCAGTGTTCACGATAAAGGAAATTGGCTGTATAATTTGGACGGTTTACCATCTCCTGCTCGCTCCACTGAAACAATCCAGGATTATGAGATACCTGAGATTTATGAATCTGATCCTGAGACACCACCTGGGTACCATGACTTTCCTGAGAAACCTTTGTCACCACCTGTAACTCCGGTGATTGAAGAAAATAGGCAAGGATCTGAACCCATGAACCAAGAAGAAACAATTAAGGAATTGAAGGAAGAAGTGAAGAATCTGAAAGAAAACCTCACAGCTGCGAACAATGAAGTTAATACACTCCGGATGGATCATTTAGGATTCGTCGACACGGTAACTATGCAATTTGATGAAGTGTTTCAACATATCTATTCCACGCAGAAGAATAAAGGAGACGATAATAAAAAAAGTGGCTAATGAGAGAATTTATTTAATTAGTTAGTTTTAGTTAGTTATTTATTTGATTTGCATTTAGATTTCATTTGAATTATGTTTTGCAATTTGGTTTATTTTATGTTCTTTGTAGTACAATTTGAATTATGCAATTTAAAGTTCAACATTATTTATCTTCTTGTTTTATTTCAATGTTATTTATATTAGTTATTAGATTATTAAGTGGTATCAAATAAAGCTGAAATGGTACTGTTTGCAAACACTATGCATTCTGTGCCTGAGATATATATTATAACGTACTGTATCAACAGAAAACAAAAAGAAAAGTTGAATTTCCCACGCAGGCACAGGACCGGACGGTCCCACGCACACCATGCCCCCTGGACCGACCGGTCCCCTTTTTTTGACTGAAAAGCAGGACCGACCGTCCCCCTGTCCTAGTACAAGAGGGAACGACCGGCCCCCTGTAGCATGCTGTAAAGCGTGTCTCTTTGTCTCCCACGCCAAATTAAATTCAAAACTCCTTTTTACCATTTATCTTCTCCATAAAACAACTTCAAACCACTCTTAAATTCCCATTACTCCACTATCTCATTTTTTTCAAATTTTTAACCCTTTCCAACTCCCCCATTAACTCTCATTAAATTCTCATTATCACCATTCAAACTCCCTCACAATATAAATACCCCTCATTTCTTACTATCTCTTCACACCATTTCTTACTTTCTACTACATTTCTCTAATATTTATCTTCATCTTCTCTAACTTCTTTCTACATCTACCACCATTTTCTTACCATTACCATGCCTCCGAGAACCATCCGTCCCGAAAGGCAACAACCCGACCTTTCAAACATTATCTTCCGCGATGATACGCAACGCACCATGTATCTCAACTTATACAAACGCTCGGTGGTTCCGACAAAGTATGTAGATATAAATTGTCTACAAACTTTAGGACTCACTGAAAGTGTGTCATGGTTGCTAAATAATACTGGTTTATACAATCTCTGTACCCAACCAAACCCAACCTTTGAACCTCTAGTGTTGGAGTTTTTGAGTTCTTTTTCTTACTCAACTGATATTAAAGATCCATACACTACGGGAACTGCTAGTTTCCGTATGTTCAACCGTGCGTATACGCTAGATCAAGAACAAATTGCTGAGGCACTAGGATTCTCACAAGGGGATGGTATTTATTACAAGCCATTTGAAGCGGAAGATGATATTCCAGCCTGGGAGGAGCAAGGTTTACAATTCTGGGAGGAGATAAGTGGGGAAGCCGCAAATGGTTGGAGACTATTATATGCGTCCCACATTCATAATCCAGCAATACGGTATTTTCACCGTATTTTGGCTCACACTATCTTCGGACGCACCTACAACCATAAGGTAACCAAAAATGAGTTATTTTTCTTATATTGTGCCTTAACTGGGAGCCGTGTCAACGCCGCACCATCTATAACTTGCTTTTTAAGAAAAGTGAAGTGACAAATCTCAAGTATTATACAAGCATGTTCTGAGATTCTTGAGACCTTAGACACATTGCTTTTTTTTATTATAGGGGTTGTGTGTGCAGAAAGAACAAGTGAGAAGCTCAAGACAAGTTGACTTTGTGATTAAAGCAACTTTTGAAGAATGGAATGGTAACTTTCTTCCTAAAATGGCAAATTGGCTTGGACAATGCTTGGAACACTTGGATAATAGCTCAAAAGCAAGTGTAATCTTCTGATTATGGATAGATCTTGAGGTTTAGAGGCCTGCAAAATAAGATTGTGCAGCATAGGTTTGAAATTGACTTCTTGTTCATCACAAAATGGCTTGTAATTTAAGTGACAAAACCCTAACTTCATCTCTTCGATTCTCCCTACTCAAGAATGATCTTGAAATTCTGGCAACAGATACTTAATGTCACAGTGAATGTTATGACACCGTATCTGACAAATTGTACACAAAGCAAACAGTAATTTAAAAGACAATAAAGAACACAATCAATTGTTAACCCAGTTCAGTGTATAACAACACCTACATCTGGGGGATACCAAGCCAAGGAGGAAATTCACTATAAGAGGTATTAATTTAGGAATAATCCAACCCGTTTATCTCCTTCACTTAAGACCTACCCAATGCAACTTCAATCTAAGTCCTACTTAAACCCGAGTTCCTACTCACTCCCCCTCAATCACAGGAGTGATACTAATCTACTGATTAATAAGATTATGAAGACATTCTTCAATACACACGCTTGATTTTGCTTCAAAGCTTTAATCAAGAGACATAACACTCGTGCTTCAAAGCTTTGAGTGATACATAACCCTTACAACCAAATCCTACTCTAAGTCACTTATCAAATGATAATTGCTTGGATCACAGTAATTACTAAAACTATCACAACTACAAAATGCCTTATTGATATTCTCTAAAAGCCCTGCACATCATTAGTATTCATGAGAAATATATATGCAATCTATTCTTCATTTTGGGCTTCCATAAAAATAGCTAGGGTTAACCAAAGTTAACCTAAAGACTTGGTCTTGGGCTTTCATCATAACAGATTAGGGTTAAGCAAGGTTAACCTAATATCCACGTGAGCATCTGATCTGGACAATATACTTCAACTTAGAATAGCACACCAGATTCCTGAAAATTCTCAGGAACAATAAATCTGCACAACAACTTGATCAGTACAGGATGTCTTAACATTTGTTATGACATTGGTTATGACATCATGTATCCTGCTCACTGATTTTGGTAGAATTCAGTACATATGATCATAGCTTAATCATCATGATATTCACTCATACTGAGTTGTTCCTGTAGAACATTCCTTCTGCAGAATTTATCTTTATCCCAGAATGTTATGACATCAGTCATGACATTCGCAAATCTGGTTTTACCAAAAAATAATGCCAACAAGAAAACACTTACAAACTCCCCCTTTGGCAAATTTTTGGCTAAAACCCCTAAACAATCAGAGATTAGAATGCAGAAGCAACATGCAGCAGAATTTTTAATAACAACTAATCTAACTCCCAATATCCAATTCTACCAAAATTACCCCAATTACTTCTCCCCCTTTTTAGCCATAAAGAGGCCAAAGGATCTAGAACTTCAAGTTATATAGTCATAAAAAAGAAATACAAAATACACAGAAATAGAGAGAAGGTATCAAATAGCAGCAGCAAGTTCCAGCATCAATCTTTACAACTCAGCAAACACAGACCTTCAGGTACTGTCATCCCCTGAGGAAGCACTATTTTCAGCAGCATCTTCTGGTAAGCTTCTTGCAGAACCATCATGCCGTTCTTCATCAGCATCCTCTTCCCTCATTTGTTCTTCATTCTCCTCCTGTTCCAGACTAGTAATCAGCTCTTCAAGAGTCCTTTTTCTTGCATCAAGCTCTCTGCAGGTTTCTTTTAGAACAACTATAACATCAGCTTTAGTGGAATGAGCTTTGACATTTGATGTCTCAGTAGATGTCATAACAATGTCAGGGACATGTGTTCCCTGAAACAGCTTATAGTGAAAACCAAGAGCAAGGGCTCTTTTACATACAGAGTCATTTTCAACCAGAATATCAGGATACTGATCAATGATTATACCACACAGGAGAGAGGGAAAACAATAGGGCCTTTAATAGCACAACTCTCAGCATGTTTCATTGTTTGATCAAAGATGTAGTTGCCATAATCAAAGTTTGTTCTGGTTCCAACAGCATAGATAAATCTTCCCAAACCATTGGAGATGGTGGATTTGTGGTTGGTGGGAACCCAGTTAGATGCACCAATTTTGTGCAGTATGGCAAACTTCACACTCAGCTTGCTTGCAGTTAGCTTCCCTTTCAAGGGACAGTGCTTGACTTGCTTGGCAGTGATGGTTTGACAAACCTTCCTTCCTCTCACATAAACACTCTTAAAATCAGCTGACTTTCCATCACCACATCCACCAGAAAAATTTACTATGAATTCTTTGACAAGAATCTCATAGCAGTTGGAAAACTTGATTAAAATATCTCTTTCAAACCTTGTATTAAGCAAAATTAATTGCTACATCTCTTCATATTGGAAAATACCCAACTTGCCCCTTAAATTCTCAAACTGACTAGCATCAAGTGCCTTGGTAAAAATATCAGCCAGTTGTAGTTCAGTGGAAACATGTTCCAGCTTAATCACCTTCTCCTCCACAAGATCTCTGATGAAGTGATGTCTAATGTCAATATGCTTAGTCCTGCTGTGCTGTATAGGATTCTTGGATATGTTAATAGTACTCAAATTGTCACAGTACAATGTCATGACATCTTGTGTGACATTATACTCAGTCAGCATCTGTTTCATCCAGATCATTTGAGAACAGCTGCTACCAGCTGCTATGTATTCAACTTCAGCAGTAGATAGAGACACACAGTTTTATTTCTTGTTGAACCAAGAAACAAGAATATTTCCCCAAAAGAAGCATCCTCCAGAGGTGCTCTTTCTATCATCAGCACTACCAACCCAATCAACATCACAATAACCAGGCAGAATTGGTTCACATCCATGAGAGTACAACATGCCATGATTGTAAGTTCCATTCACATACTTCAGAATTCTTTTCACCTGGTTGATGTGACTTACTTTGGGTTCAGCCTGGTATCTTGCACATACTCCAACTGCAAAGGCAATGTCAGGTCTGCTGGCTGTTAAGTATATCAGACTTTCTATCATGCTTCTGTACAAGCTTTGATCCACATTTGCCACCCTTGTGTCTTTGGACAACTTTAAATGAGTAGGTGCAGGAGTCCTTTTATGACTGGCATTCTCCATCCCAAACTTCTTGACAATATTGTTTGCATACTTGCTTTGAGACAGAAAAATTGAGTCTTCCATCTGTGTGACTTGTAGTCCAAGAAAGTAGGTCAGATCTCCCATGAGGCTCATTTCAAATTCAGCTTGCATCTGGTTAGCAAAATGTTTAACCATTTTATCTGACATTCCTCCAAACACTATGTCATCAACATAAATTTGAGCTGCCATTATCTTTCCTCCTTCATCCTTAACAAAAAGAGTTTTATCCAAACCTCCTTTCCTGTATGCTTTATCAGTGAGGAACTTTGTCAGCCTTTCATACCAAGCTCTAGGAGCTTGTTTCAGACCATATAATGCTTTCCTCAATTTGTAGACATGATCAGGACAGTTTGGATCCACAAATCCTTTAGGCTGTTCCACATACACTTCCTCATTTAAGTACCCATTAAGGAAGGCACTCTTCACATCCATCTGAAACAGCTTGAACTTAAGGAGACAAGCAACTCCCAAGAGAAGTCTGATTGATTCCAGTCTGGCTACAGGAGCAAAAGTCTCATCAAAATCAACCCCTTCAACTTGAGTGTATCCTTGAGCAACAAGCCTTGCCTTATTCCCGGTGACAACTCCTTCAGCATCTGACTTGTTCTTGTAGATCCACTTTGTGCCAATGATGTTTGTTCCTTCTGGTTTAGGAACCAACTCCCACACTTCATGTTGCTTGAACTGGTTTAATTCATCTTGCATTGCTCCAATACAGTATTCATCAGTCAAAGCCTCTTTAACATTTTTTGGTTCAATCTTAGACACAAAACAAGAGTTTGTGATGATTTTTCTAGATCTTGTAGTGACTCCACTGTTAGGATCTCCTATGATGAGTTCCTTAGGATGATCTTTCTGAATTCTGATGGAAGTATCTTTGTTAGCTTCCTTTGATTCAGACTCTGATGGAGTAGGATTAGGCACATCATCCTTTTTAGACACTTGTGTTGAAGTCTCAAAGAATATATCAACATCATATGGGACATTTGTTTCCTCATGGTGATCATCGACTATGACATTTATAGACTCCATCATAACTTTGGTCCTGGAATTGACCACCCTATATGCTCTGCTGTTGGTAGAGTATCCTAGGAATATTCCTTCATCACTTTTAGGGTCCATCTTTCTCCTTTGTTCACGATCTATCAGAATATAGAATTTTCTCCCAAAGACATGGAAGTACTTCACTGTGGGCTTTCTTCCTTTCCATAGTTCATAAAGGGTGGATGATGTTCCCTTTCTCAAGGTGACCCTGTTGTGGACATAACAGGCTGTATTCATAGCTTCAGCCCAAAAATGAATAGGAAGCTTCTTGGCATGTATCATTGCTCTGGCAGATTCCTGTATAGTCCTGTTTTTCCTTTCCACAACTCCATTTTGTTGAGGAGTTATAGGTGAAGAGAACTCATGATTGATTCCTTCTGAGGAACAGAACTCATCAAACTTACTATTTTCAAATTCCTTGCCATGATCACTTCTGATTCTGACAATGCATCCTTCTTTTTCTCTTTAAATTCTTTTGCACAATTCCTTAAATACATCAAATACATCATACTTTTCCCTAATGAAGTTTATCCAGGTGAATCTGGAAAAATCATCCACAACAACATATGCATATCTCTTTCCACCAAGACTTTCCACCTACATGGGACCCATCAGATCCATATGTAAAAGTTTTAGCACCTTAGAGGTGGTCAGATGTCTTGTCTTTGGATGTGACATTCTAGTTTGCTTTCTAACCTGGCATTCACCACAGACTCTCCCTTCATCAATTTGAAGCCTTGGAATCCCTCTGACAGTCTCCATGGATATGATCTTTTTCATCCCTCAAAGATGTAAATGACCAAGTTTTTGGTACCACAGTTTCACTTCCTTTTCTTCTTTGGCTATAGAGCACACAGAAGAGTAGTTCGTGTTCTCAGACTCCCATAAGTAACAGTTGTCTTTTGATCTGACTCCTCTCATTACAACTTCTTATTTTTCATTAGTTACAAGACATTCAGACTTGGTGAAGTTGACCTTGAATCCTAGATCACATAATTGACTGATACTTATGAGATTAGCAGTCAAACCATTTACCAGCAACACTTCATTTAGGTTTGGAACTCCAGGGCAGTCCAAGTTTCCAACTCCTTTGATTTCTCCTCTAGCACCATCTCCAAAAGTGACATAACTAGTAGTATGAGGTTTGACATCATTCAGCAGATTCTTGATTCCAGTCATGTGTTTAGAGCATCCACTATCAAAGTACTAGTCTTCCTTGGCAGAAACTCTAAGGGAGGTGTGAGCTATCAGGGCTGCAGTCTTTTTCTTCCACTGTTGAGTATATGGTTCCTTGTTAGTCTTAGGTTTGACATATGGGGTCTGATTAGGATATCCATATAAACTGAAGCAGAATGGCTTTATGTGACCAAACCTCCCACAATAATGACATCTCCATCTTTTATACTTTTTCTTCATATTTCTCTGTTCTTGATGTTGAGTCCTATGTTGTGACATCTGCTTTGACATTTGTTTATCAGGCCTGGTCTTCTTCTTGTCAACAGCAGATTTCTTTGCAGCCACAAATCCTAGACCAGACATGTTTCCTGCGTTTTGTCCAGCCTGAAGGATTTCTTCCAACTTGTCAGTTCCAGTTGTTAACATCTTGACAGACTTAGTCATCTGATCAAGTTTGGAGTTCAACATTAGAACTTCATCTTTGAGATGGATTATAGTAGCAGTGTCTGCCTTCTTCTCAGCCTCCAACTTCACTATGATATTTTTCTGTTTCTCATTTTCCTGACAGACTTCAGCACTTATGATACATAGCTTCTTGTAGGTGTCAGCAAGTTCTTCAAATTTCACTTCCTCATCACTAGAATCATTATCAGAGCTGCAAACACCAGTTAGTGCAGTAACTAGTTTAGCAGATTCTTCTTCAGAGTCACTTTCTGAGTCACCATCAGACCAAGTAATGGACATTCCTTTCTTTTGTTTCTTTAGAAAGGTAGGACATTCAGCTCGAATGTGCCCATATCCTTCACATCCATGACATTGGATTCCTCTGCTTTGATTTCCCTTTTCTTCAGACTTAGTTCTTCTGCTGGAGTCATAGGATCTGCTAATGTCAGAGGAAATGTTCTTGACATTTGACCTTGACTTTGGGTCCATTCTCTTGATGAGTTTGTTTAACCGCCTTCCAAGCATAGCTATAGCTTCTGATATATTCTCTTCATCACTCTCCTTGCTTTCATCTTCAGTATTGGATACAAGAGATATGCTCTTGTTTTTCTTGTCAACATTGTCACTGATCCCCATCTCAAATGTATGAAGTGACCCAATGAGTTCATCAACCTTCAAGTTGCAGATATCCTGAGCTTCCTCTATAGCAGTCACTTTCATTGCAAACCTTTTAGGCAAGGATCTGAGAATCTTTCTCACCAGCTTTTCTTCTGACATCTTTCCTCCCAATGCTCCTGAGGTGTTGGCAATTTCCAGGATGTTCATGTGAAACTCATGAATGGTCTCATCTTCCTTCATCCTTAGATTCTCAAATTTGGTAGTGAGCATCTGAAGTCTTGACATTTTTACTTTGGATGTACCCTCATGGGTGGTTTTGAGAGTGTCCCAAACATCCTTGGCCAGTTCACATTGATGTACTAGTCTGAATATGTTTCTATCAATTCCATTGAACAATGCATTCAATGCTTTAGAGTTACCCAGGGCTAACTGTTATTCTTCTTTTCTCCATTCTTCCTCAGGTTTCAGAATAGTCGTCCCATCTTTCCCAATTATGGTGGGATGGTTCCATCCTTTGTCAGCAACTCTCCAAGCTTTATTGTCCAGTGACTTCAAGAAGGCAATCATACGAGGTTTCCAGTAGTCATAGTTTGATCCATCCAGAATAGGTGGTCTGTTCCCAAATCCTCCTTCCTTGTCCATAGCGCCAGAAAATAATATCCCTAGATCTCACCCAGAAAGACAGGCAGGGTGCCTGCTCTGATGCCAATTGAAATTCTGGCAACAGATACTTAATGTCACAGTGAATGTTGTGACACTGTATCTGACAAATTGTACACAAACCAAATAGTAATTTAAAAGACAGTAAAGAACACAATCAATTGTTAACCCAGTTCAGTGTATAACAACACCTACATCTGGGGGCTACCAAGCCATGGAGGAAATTCACTATAAGAGGTATTAATTTAGGAATAAACCAACCAGTTTATCTCCTTCACTTAAGACCTACCCAATGCAACTTCAATCTAAGTCCTACTTAAACCTGAGTTCCTACTCATTTCCCCTCAATCACAACAGTGATACTAATCTACTAATTAATAAGATTATGAAGACATTCTTCAATACACACGCTTAATTTTGCTTCAAAGCTTTAATCAAGAGACACAACAACCGCGCTTCAAAGCTTTGAGTGATACACAACCCTTACAACCAAATCCTACTCTAAGTCACTTATCAAATGATAATTGCTTGGATCACAGTAATTACTAAAACTATCACAACTACAAAATGCCTTATTGATCTTCTCTAAAAGCCCTACACACCATTAGGATTCGTGAGAAATATATATGCAGTCTAATCTTCATTTTGGGCTTCCATAAAAATAGCTAGGGTTAACCAAAGTTAACCTAAAGACTTGGTCTTGGGCTTTCATCATAACAGATTAGGGTTAAGCAAAGTTAACCTAATATCCATGTGAGCATCTGATCTGGACAATATACTTCAACTTAGAATAGCACACCAGATTCCTGAAAATTCTCAGGAACAATATATCTTCACAACAACTTGATCAGTACAAGATGTCTTAACATTTGTTATGACATTGGTTATGACATCATGTATCCTGCTCACTGATTTTGGTAGAATTCAGTACATATAATCATAGCTTAATCATCATGATATTCACTCATACTTAGTTGTTCATGTAGAACATTCCTTCTGCAGAATTTGTCTTTATCCCAGAATGTTATGACATCAGTCATGACATTCACAAATCTGGTTTTACCAAAAAATAATGCCAACAAGCAAACACTTACAGATCTCAAGGAGTTCTTGGACATTTTGGAAAGCTTGTAACATTATCTAAAACCCCTATTTGAATTGCTTTTGAATATTACCCTTGGAACTATGTGAAATAGTGTCATGAAGTTAGGTCAAAATCCTGTCCAAATTAGGGCAAAATTTCACTAAGTGTTTTGTTTCATGACCCTATGTTCATAAAATTGTAACTTGAGATCCAAGCATTTTTGGAAGAAGTTGTGTGAAGAAAAGTTGTAGATTTCATGGAGATATACAACTTTCATGTTGGAAGTTTCTCTTGAATCATCTTGCATCATGGTGAAAATTTGGCTCAAAGTTATGAAAAAATAAGAAATTTTCCATACTTAGAAAAATTTCTAAGTTAAGAAATTTTAACATTTCAAGATGAAATCTTGAATTGTTGATTTCTTGATGAACAAGTTTCATATTTTGACATGTTTTGATGAATTGTAATCTTTGGTACTTGAATTTGACCAAAAAGTCAAAGTTTGACTTTTCAATACACATTTGACTTTGGATCAGTTGACTGCAAAATTCATCTGTCAACCCAATGGATTTGCAATGTTTTGAACCATGTCATTAGGTAAAAATGATGAAATTGGACCCTTAATGTCATGCCTTAAACCAATTGACCATTTTCTGGATTAAAAAATCAGAAATTGCCCTTTCCCAATCAAAACCCTAATTTTGACCATTTTGCCCTTTTGGAGATTTGATCAAATTTCTTGAGGAATTATGGTCCAAACTTTATCAAATGATACATATGAGTTTAAAATGTTGATTTGGATAAAAAATTATGAAGTTTGACTGTAAATTTCCTATAGTTGACTTTTTCCCCAATACATCTGATTTTTAGGTCAACTGCTCAATTGACTGGGCAAAAATGTGATCCAAGGCTTGAAACTTGACATGAGTAATCTTGGGGGTCCATAATGATCCATGAATTTCATATGAAGTATTTAAATTTCAAAAATCCTTGTGCAATCTCAAACCCCTTATTTTGGTTATCAATGCATAAGGAGGTAGGTGTCTTGAGCTGATCAACCCCTAATGCAGTCTTGAGTCAATGGAGATCTTGTCAGCAAATTTTTGATAAGTGAGAGGGAAAATTTTTGGGTACAACACTTTGAATTTGATGAAAGTCCATAAGGTGACCTATAATCTTTTCTAATTTTCAACCACTTTCTAAGCATGTTCATGTCTTGCTCATAAAAACAAAGTTTTAGTAGACATCCCAAATATTGTTGTGGAAAAATAATGGGCTCAAAGAGAAAAAAATTGACCTATTTATGAGCATCTGAAGTCATATGAGGGGACTTGATAGCCTATCTATAAGACTTGTAATCTTTCTCAATCATTAGTGATCTTTCACACAAAATTTGCTTGAAACTTTTGAACTGATTTATTGTTAACCCTTTAAAGAGAAGCATATCTTTGGAATCACTCAAAAATCTCAAAAGATGGACAAGATATAGCCCTTAGAAGTCCAAAAACCTAACTCCTAGAGCATCAAAATGGCTTGGGAACCCCTTTCAATTTTGACAATCTTCCTTGTACAAATACTTTTTCTATGTGAAGAGGAGTTTTTGTGGATGATAATAAGAACCTATAGTAACAATAACCATTTACGAATGTTGAGAAATGATGGAGTTATGAACTTGTGATCAAGGAATCAAGAAATTGTCCAATTAGGTCAAACTTCTTTAATCAATTCTTGCACCTCTTGACTTCCTTTGAAAATTGAAGCATGATGAATCATAGTAGGCCTTGTCATGACATTATTTTAAAGCACTCTTAATGATGAAGCTTAAATTTCAAAGCAGATTTGTTGAAGAAGGAATGTTTTGTACCCCAAAATTTTCCCTCCCATTTTTATTCAAGATATCTCCTCATGCTTATAAGATTTTCAATGGCTCAAATTTGCTCAAGTGTTGACTGGTCAAACCTTCTCCTAAGCAAATGGCATACAAATTAGGGTTTCACTTTTCTCAAAGAAAATTGAACTTATAATGCCTTAAGTGGACTTCATGGTTTCTCATAGGTCTTCAATATTGCTCATGTGAAATTTCAAGCCATGCATCACAAATTTGCTCTGTCAATTGCTCAGATGACTGAAAATCAACTATATTGGACAAAAAGTCAATTGTGGTCAACATACAGTCAAAATTCAAAGTTTTTTTCCAACATCAACATTTTGAGGTGTATTCATTATTTCATCAAGGGTTGATCATAATTCCTCAAGGAAAGCACTCAAATCATCAGAGGTCAAAATTGCCAAAATTAGGGTTTTGATTGAAAATGAGTGATCATTGACTTTTGACCTAGTACATGACCTAATACCTTAAATCATGATCTCAAGGATTAAAATGAAACATCTTGAGGTAATTACGTGGCTCAAGACATTTCCAAAGATACAAATGACTGATAGTTGGAAAATTGAATTGATTGATGAAAAAGTCAACTGTCACACAAAAGTCAAACTTTGACTTTTTGGTCAATATTGAACTTCAAAAATCAAGAATCATCAAACCATTCAAAATTATCAAGCTTGATCAACAAGAATCAACAAAGTCAAGAAAAGTCAACAAAAAGTCAAAATTTCCAACACTTAGAAAAAATTCTAAGTGTTTTGCCCTTAATAAAGTCACTACTTCATGACTATTTTTCACTAAGATGCAAGATGATTCAAGGAAAAATTTCAACATGAAAGTTATAGAGCATGATGAACTCTACAAATTTTTCCTTGAGGGTTGATATCCAAAAAATGTTTGGATTAAGAGTTATAGGCCCATGAAGTTGTGGCATTTTTATCCAACACTTAGAAATTTTTTCAACTAGTTTTGGCCAGTTTTTCATCCCAACTTCTTGACCAATTTTCACCTATTTCCTTGTTGATTTAGCCAAAGTGGTAAACATGAAAGTTGAAGATCATGTTTCAAGCTTTCCAAAACATCCAAGACCATGAATTTATCATACTTGAGCTAGGAGATTCGAAGAGATGAAGTTAGGCATCCATTCTTGAATTATATGTCATATTGGTGAAGAACACATAACCAAATCTCCATGCCATGCTGCATAATATTGCTTTTCAGGCCTCTTAACTTATGAATCTACCTTTAAGAAGAATATTACACAAGCTTTTGATCTATGTTCCATTTGATTTAAGCATTGTCCAAACCATTTTGGCATTTTAGGGAGAAAGTTTACATTTCCATTCTTGTAAAGCAAGCTTTAATCACAAAGTAAATGCATTGAGCTTCTAACTTTCTCCCTCTGCATAAACTCAACATGTATGCTCATAAGCAACATGTTTAAAGGGCCTAACAACCCTATGAGCTATTGTACCACACACTGGAAATTTGATTTCTCAAGAAATCACAAGTTATGTTTCAACCAAACCATAACTCTTCAACTTGACAATCTGATCAGCTCCTTCCCTCCAACCTTTTTCTATAAATAGAGAGGTCCATTTTCAAGCTAGGATACGAGTTGAGAAGCCCTAAAACACCCTCATACTCTCTGAAATCGGAATTTGAATCCAAAACTATATTTGTTGCAATTTCTGACCTTGAACTCTAAATCATTCACAAATCCTCTATAACTCATATTGAACCTATCCAAAGTCTTGTTTCATAACTGTAACATCATCTTCATCATCCTCCATTTTCAAAAACAGAGCCTTGCAACTTGATTTGGTTGGAGTGATTCAGCAACTTTCAGCATAAAGTAAGGATTGGAACAACTTCAATGAGGTCCAAGGAAACTTAATCAATCATCACTTTGCACCTTGAAGCATCCATACGCATTCTGAGATTTCACTTCAAGAGGTAAGTTTTAAAACTTTGAAATCCTTATTTAAGAATCATTTGCATTTGCTTTTAAAAGATAAAATGTAGATATCTTGCCTATGAAGCTAACCATGTCACCAGTTTTCACTTTTATTGACTGTGTGATGAGAATTTTGGAACTGAAGTTTCTGAAATATTAGGTTTCATTAAAATTTATATGGTTAGATTCGTGGTTAAATTTCTAGCAAGTTTGATTTTACATCTTTCAATTTGGTTGAGAAATGAGCATTTTCAGAAACTCAAAAATATGGTTGTTGTTGCTGGTGCGAGGAAGAAGATGAAGTGGGAAATTTCATTTTTGAAAACAGGTTTATAATATATTTACTAGGGGTCATTTAATAACCGGATGAAACAGCCACTCCAGTGGTAAAGAAAGCGCGCGTATACCTATAGGGACCTGGGTTCGAGCCCCAGCTGTACCTTTTTGTTTATTTCATATTTTCTTGTCTTAGATCATGTGCAGGCTAGTTCTACACGCACACCATGCGCCCCTCTCCATCATCCTCTGATCATCACAAGGCCATATCCAGCGCTCAGAAAGCAAGCCCGTGGTGAACCCCCTTGGAGCCAACCACACCGAACCATTACAGGTGCCTGGGCCCTCTATTTTGGGCCTGGATCATTTTTCTTTTCACCCCCCCTTTCCTTTTTCTAACGATGGCCCATTACCTTTTTTTATTATAAACATTTTTTTATTTCTCTGATTCAAAAAAGGCTTGTTTTGGGCCTAACAAAAATGATTTCTCACACCCCCTTGACTGCTTTACAAACACTAGCCATTTAATTTCTTATTTTATCTTTTCCAATTTAATTGTTTTCTTTTCTTTTTTAGTTAATTATATTTAAATCATAAAATCACAAAAAGATTAGTTTTAGGTTTTATTTGGTTAATTTAATCACTTTATTTTATTTTTTAATTAAATTATTAGAACTTGATTTTATTATTTATTTTACACTATAAAATATTTTTCCAAATTGATATTAACATCCAAATTATTTTCTAAACAATTAAAAATCATTAGACTTAGGTTTCATTTTAATTTCCTTAATTTCAATTAACTTAGATTTTTAGGTTTTCTTTAAAATAGTTAGTTAACTTCTCTTTTAATTAAAACTAATTAGTTTTCTTAGGTTAATGATCAAACTTTGTTTTCTATAAAAAAAATCACCAAAACAATTTATTTTTCCTTTTTCTCTACTTCACATTTTTGCGTATTTTATTATTTCGCATTATCATTTATGTAAATGGTATGTAATAGATAATTAGAGTTTATTGCTTTCCTCATCATTCACAAATTTATATCCACAAACCCAAAGCATTGTAATAGTGTAGGACATTTAATTTCTGCAATTTACTGCTTTCCTTATCACCATTAGTAATTAGGGTTTGTATGGAAAGATAAAGAACAAACGTTAGATAACCTAATCTCAAAGACAAATACTTGAAATTAAAACACTTCGCACACATGCACCTCTAGGGTTAACCTCACTTGTTGCTTCAGATAAAAAAGTCATGTCCCTCAAACGTGAGATGCTTTAGCAAATACCCTCGATTAAAAGATCGTAGTCCCTCGATGACCATTCAATGTTTCCTTTAGTAAACGATCTTATTCCCTTACGGCAATTGCTAAAGCGTCTTATAAGTTACCTTCTATGACTATACGATGACTCACACCTGTCCCTCACATCCAATGATAGGGCTTCCTACTAACTAATGGTAGGATATCATTATCTAAAGGAGGAGGAAAAGAACAAAAACCTTTTGAGTAGGTAGATCGCTCGTAATCGTTTACTCACAAACTAAAACAATTTTCACACCTCACACTTTCAAAACAACAACTTTCAAAGGCTTTATAAACACTCTTTAGGACTGATACAAGGGTTATTATAAAGGAAATTACCTTACATTGGCATCTTCAAAACACTTTCACAAAACCACACCTTCTTTCAAAATATTTTCAAAACAAACATTTTTGTATGCATTCTCAACGATACAAGAATCATTGCAAAATTGTTGCACTTAGGCATTTTAAAAATATTTTTCAAACACGCACAAAGAATTTCAAAAATGAGCTATCAATTAAGAGCCCATAGATAACTACGGATGAAAAGGCTGCTAACACTTTCCCTTTTCATAACCTACCCCCCAAACTCATGAAATTTCTCAAAGGTCTTTCGTGTTCTTTTCACCCTTTCCTTTATTGGATAAAAGAAAAGTCGGTGGCGACTCTTGCTATCCGCAACATTTGCGATAAAATGAAAAATCCAAAAATCAGTCCTCCCACCGTATTACATCATGGAAATAAACTCATGAATCTATGGATCAACCTGATGAAATGTGTTGTGCCATCAACTATAGTACCAACATTTATAGAGAAAACATTCATTATATTTGTTAGTTAAAAATCAATCATCACAAGACATATATGATTAAAATATACAAATCAAAGTGCTTGGTGATCCCTCATGAGAAAACCTAAAGATAGGGAGAAGAACCAAACCCTAGTGTGATCTTGATATGATTGGGTTGATGATAAAGGGGTCTTAGGGAAAAAATTGGGGTATAACAACTGCCCTTATTTAAGTGTCTTCTATCCGGAGATACGAAGGTTAAAATCTTTGTGTCGACGCAATTGAAGATACTTAAATATAAAACAAGCCCTATTTTTTTCTCTAAGATGCCATGAAATGCATATGATTGTGCATGCAAACAAACAAATCTAAAGGTGACATGGGACACCACTGGGGAAGCAGAAAATAAAATAAAGGATCAAAAGAAAATCTAAAAAGGAAAATAAATCACTGGTGAACAGAAGACTCAACTCCACTGGGGTAAAGCCCAAGGAGGAGATAAAACATCATCAATTCAAATATCGAGGAGAAAAGTAAAGGATGACAATGATCGACAAATAATTGCGAACTACCCACTCATAGAGAAGATAGAAAAAAAAAGTAATGTCGACTCACATGTAATATAAATGGTAATTAATACCGATAAATACCAATATTAAGGTAGATAACAAATTATTAGCATCAGTACTTATGACTAGAAACATGCGAACTTCTTTAGAGCAAGGTGAATCTCAATGACGAACTATCTCCCATAATGACGAGACTATCATTCATCGGAGTAACAAACATCTCAAAAACGAACTATCTCCCATAATAATGAGACTACCATTCATCGAAGTACAAACCTCAACAAAGAATTATCTCCCATAATGACGAGACTACTATTCATTAGAGTAACAAACCTCAACAACAAACTATCTCCCATAATGACGAGACTACCATTTATCGGAGTAAAAAACCTCAACAACAAACTATCTCCCATAATGACGAGACTACCATTCATCGGAGTAAAAAATCTCAATAATGAACTATATCCCATAATGACGAGACTACCATTCATCGGAGTAACAAATCTCAACAACGAACTATCTCCCATAACAATGAGACTACCATTCATCGGAGTAACAAATCTCAACAACAAACTATCTCCCATAAGGACGAGACTACCATTCATCGGAGTAACAAATCTCAATAACAAACTATCTCCCATAATGACGAGACTACCATTCATCGGAGTAACAAACCTCAACAACAAACTATCTCCTATAATGATGAGACAACCATTCATCAGAGTAATAAACCTCAATAACGAACTATCTCCCATAATGACGAGACTACCATTCATCGGAGTAACAAACCTCAACAACAAACTATATCCCATAATGACGAGACTACCATTCATTGGAGTAACAAATCTCAATAACGAACTATCTCCCATAATGACGAGACTACCATTCATCGGAGTAACAAATCTCAAAAACTAACTATCTCATATAATGACGAGACTACCATTCATCGGAGTAACAAATGAATCTTCTCTGGGAACTAACAGACTTACCAGGGAAGTACAGGTTGCTCAAATAAATAGGCCTTCCATTTGCTGTTATAAGAAGCCTGTTGGACAAAGAAATATGACTTCTCTGGGGAAATGCCAATATATTCATGCTGGGGAGATAAAGTATTTTTGTGAAAAATAAATGTACACTCTTAATCCAGGACTCAAAGCCTACAAAAATCATAATAATAATGTTTCCAGGGACCACTAATCCAAACCAGAAATAAACCGGAGTGAAACAGTCAACCAAGACAGCGCCTAATGAGAAATAAACTCAAAAGGGAACCATGTTCCATCCAGATAATGAGCTGAATAGGAAGGATGAAACAAAATTCTTCCACGAGGGATAACTCAGTGGGGAAATTGAAAGAATATACACTTTCTTCTTAAGGTCAACACTCTATTGGAGAGAGGGTAACATAATTCTGCAAAATAAGGTAATATGCCAACAAAAACAACAATAAATGCAAATGAGCAATGGATTTTAAATTCAGATATGCATTATGTATATATGAATGTATGAATATTATCATTGTTATATGCTGAAAAAACAGACATACAATACTGGGAATAACCAGACAAAAATAACTTGGGTAAAGTCAATACTCGGCTAAATCACATCCAGGATAAAGATTTCAAAAGAGAGTAAGCACCAAATGGGGAAAGAAATTCCTACTTAACGGCTTAATCCACTTGGAAGAAAACATGGCTTGAAATAATCAAAGCATAATCTGATAGCAATAGACCAATACAGATGCAGGGATATATCATCCCCCTCCAGACTTCACCGAGGAATATCATATCGACTTCACTAGGGAAGACAATGCCTCATCGTCTAGACTTCCACTAAAGATTATAATACTGACTCCACTAGGGAAACGGAAAACCACATCGTCGAGACTTCAATTGGAGATCTCGTGCTGACTTTATTGGGGAATACAACACCACATCATCTAAAGGAGCCCGAAATACATTCTTAAATATCAAGAGTAATGGTTACATAAACTTCTATGGGGATAAATTATGAAGCTTCAAGAGGATAACGACTTTCAGAGAGAAGCATAATCTCAGCTTAACTTGGAGGTCTAATAAGTTTAACAATACAACAGGAAATCAAAATTATGGGGATTTTAAATCAAACCCAAAACTTAGTGAGAGAAAACCCAAAAGGTTGACAATTGTTCCAACGCTTCTTAGAAAAGATATTTCCCTTGTCTAGTTGCTCAGTTGGAAAAAATACGCATCAAGTCCTAACTAGAGAATCTAGGATAGAGGCACCAAACTGTGCAAACCCATAACCAAAATAATCAACCTGGAGAAAAATCTTACCAAAGAATTGACTGGGGAAAATGGGATTACAGACCCAACATCGCACCATATATCAATTGGTATGAACTCTAACTATACGAGGAAAGACATACAAGATGATAATGCGCATATGAGCAAGAGTTACATGAGAGAACTTTCTTGGGGAATATTTTTTTCAAAACTTGGGAGTTCGTCCTTCCTTGGAATAACTACTTTTGTTCTACTTGAATCACAAAATTTGAAGTAAAAAGTAATTTGTAAATTCTTTTCAAAAACATTTTTATTATTAAATATTTTTGTTTTGAAAATTACTACTATCAATAATAAATGGAATCTTTGCAAACAAAATAAAATAAGAACTACAAGGAATTGGATAAAGGCTCAAACTTTATTAACAGAACAGTAGTCTACGAATGGTAAGACTCCATGAATGGTTACAAAGTTTGGAAAATGGTAATATATGGAAAAGATACATTAAAATACAATGACCACTATTCTCTCTAACAACTTTGAATTCCTGAGCAGTGACTTTAGTTGAAGTGTGATGAGGATCCGAGAAGATTGTTGCTTAAATGATCAAGTCTGTTCTGACGCAGTTACTTGCCAAGTAATCCCTAACTTTTGCCTAGGTTTCCCTTGCGGGTTTTTAACCTAGAGAGAAAATTTATTCTGTTTGTGTCTCTTATTTTTTCCTAGACCTCCCTTTCGAGTTTTCAGCCTATCGATACGCTCCTTTTTGCCTAAGCCGCCATTTTGGATTTTCGGCTTAGCGAGCTGTTCTTTTATTTCTTTAGGTGAAGTGTTTCTTAACTGCGTTATCATTCATAGGACGCGGGAACTCCTCACCATCCATAGTTTCAAGAATCAATGCACCACCGGAGAAGGCTTTCTTGACAACATATGGGCCTTCATAATTGGGAGTCCACTTGCCCCTAGAATCAGTGTTAAAAGACATGATCTTTCTGAGCTTGAGGTCGCCTTCTCTGAATTCATGAGGCTAGACCTTCTTATCAAAAGCTTTATTGATTCTCTTCTGATATAAATAACCATGGCACAAGACCGTCATTCTCTTTTCTTCAATAAAATTCAACTGGTCAAACCTGTTCTGGGCCCATTCAGCCTCTGACAATTTGGTTTCCATTATTACACGCAAAGAGGGAATCTCAACCTCACGGGAAGAACTGCTTCCATACAATATAAAAGAGAGAACGAGGTTGCCTCTGTTGAAGTGCAGACAAATGTACGATACCCATGCAAAGGAAAAGGGAGCATCTCATGCCAATCTTTATAGGTAACAACCATCTTCTGGATGATCTTCTTAATGCTTTTGTTAGCAGCTTCAACAACCCCATTCATCTTTGGCCTGTAAGGAGATGAATTGTGATGGACAATCTTGAATTCTTCACAAACTTCTTTATCATCTTGTTATTCAGATTCGGGCCATTGTCAGTGATAATCTTGCTTGGCACACCATACTGATATATAAGATTGTTCTTGTTAAAGCGTACTACCACCTACTTAGTGACATTAGCATAAGAAGTTACTTCCACCCATTTGATGAAATAATTTATTGCCACCAAGATGAAATGATGTCCATTTGACGCTTTGGGTTCAATCATTCCAATTATGTCAATACCCCACATAGAGAAAGGCCACGGGGAAGAAATAACATTGAGAAGCATCAGAGGCACATGAATTTTGTCAGCATAAATCTGGCACTTATGGCACTTCTTTTCAAATTTTTAATAGTTAGATTCCATTGTCAGCCAATAATAATCTGCCCTAAGCATCTTCTTTACCATCGAATGTCCATTGGCATGAGTACCAAAGGAACCTTTATGGATCTCATGCATCAACATGTCTGCTTCATGTCTATCCACGAATCTGAGCAAGACCATGTCATAATTTCTTATGTACATCACATATTCATTGAGGAAAAAGCTGCCTGCCAACCTTCTTAATATCTTTCTATCTTTGTTTGATGCACCAATCGGGTATTCCTTAGTCTGGAGAAAATGCTTGAGATCATAATACCAAGGTTTTTCGTCTAATGTTCCCTCTGTCGCAAACACGAGCTGGCATATCTAGACTTCGAGCTGTGATATGAGGTACATCGTTCCAAGTATTTACTTGGTACATAGAAGCCAAAGTGGCTAGAGCATTTGTCTTCTGATTCTCATCCCTGGGAATGTGATGGATTTCAACTTTAAATAAAGGTATTAATCTTCTAGCATAGTCTTTGTAGGGAATCAAGCCAACATGACGAGTATCCCATTCTCCTTTAATATAATTTATTACTAAAGTTTAACCGTCGTATACATCTAAAATTTTAATTCTAAGATATATAGCTTCTTCGAGACCCATGATAAAAGCTTCATTATCTGCCATATTATTGGTACAATCAAATGCCAATCTTGCAGTAAAAGGGATATGTGACCCATGCGGAGTGATAATCACGGCACCAATTCCTTTCCCATAAGCATTTATAGCTCCATCGAACAACATACTCCACCGAGATTCAGGATCAGGACCTTCTTCAGGAAAAGGTTCATCAGAATCTTTTACATTCAAATACATCTCATCCTCGTTAGGGAAATCATATTTAACAGGCTGGTAATCATCGACTGGTTGGTGAGCAAGATAATCTTCCAACATACTTCTTTTTATAGCCTTCTGAGTACGGTATTTAATATCATATTCAGACAACAGCATCTGCCAATGGGAAATTCTTCCAGTAAGAGCAGGCTTTTAAAAAATGTACTTAATCGGATCCATTTTGGAAATCAACCAAGTAGTATGATTCAACATATATTACCGTAATCGCTTTGTCGCCCAGGCCAAAGCACAACATGTTTTTTCTAGCATAGAATACCGCGACTCATAGTCAGTAAAATTATTAATGAGATAATTAATGGCATATACTTTTCTTCCTGTTTCATCTTGTTGTCCCAAAATACAGCCCCTAGAACTATCTAACACAGTCAGATACATAATTAATGGTCTTCCTTCAACTGGATGGATCAAGATAGGAGGTTCAAGATACTCTTTAATGCTTTCAAATGCCCTTTGGAAATCATCTGTCCACACACAACCTTGATCTTTCTTTAAAAAATTGAAGATCGGTTCACATGTTGCGGTCATATAGGAAATAAATCTAGAAATGTAATTCAAATGTCCAATGTAGCCTCTAACTTGCTTTTCAGTTCTTGGTGCAGTCATTTCTTGAATTGCCTTAAGTTTTCTAGGATCAACTTCAATTCCTTTTTGGATGAAATGAAACCTAACAATTTTCCTAAACGAACACCAAAAGTACACTTATTTGGATTCAAGCAGAGACGATACTTCCTCAAACACTGAAACAATTGCAACAAATCTTCTATATGCCCTTCTTCTGTCTGAGATTTGGCGATCATATCATCAACATATACCTCAATTTCCTTATGCATCAGATCATGGAATAGGGTTGTCATAGCCCTCTGGTATGTTGCACCAGCGTTCTTCAACCCGAAGGGCATCACTCTATAACAGAATATTCCTTAGGGTGTGATAAATGTTATTTTTTCCATGTCCTCAAGATCCATTCTGATTTGATTGTATCCGGAAAATACGTCCATGAACGAAAATACTTTGAATTTTGTTGTACTGTCAACCAACATATCAATATTTGGCAACAAAAAGTCATCTTTTAGACTAGCTTTGTTGAAATCTCTATAATCAACGCACATGTGAACTTTTCTGTCTTTCTTTAGTAGTGGAACACTATTGGTAATCCACTGAGGGTACATTGATGTCACAAGAAAACCGACATCAATTTGCTTTAAAACTTCTTCTTTAATTTTCACTACCATATTAGGGTGAGTTCTTCGAACATCTGCTTGATTGGTGGGCATTCTGGCTTTAGCGGCAAATGATGTTCCACAATATCAGTATCCAAACCAAGCATTTCTTGATAAGACCAAGCAGAGATATCCACATAATCTTTCATTAATTCAATCAATCTTCTCTTCACATAGGGATGAAGCAATGCTCCAATATTGAATCCTTTCGATCTTCCTCTGAACCCAAATTGATCATCTCCAACGGATATTTATACGGCTGAATGGTACTTTCCTCGCGCTCAAGCAACCGTGAAACCTCTTCTTGGATTTCATCATATTATTCTTCTTCAGCCACATACACGGGATATTCAAAGTTGGGAGAGGGTGAAGGGTCATTGTACTCAACGAGTTTTTTAATTAATTTGCACATATGATTTATGATTGATTTTAGAAACTGACAAATATATAGCAAGTGATTATGCAGATTTATTTACAGTTATTATTTACTTTGAAAGGATTTTTCTAATTACCATTTTCCAAGAAAAAAAGAGAATAAATACATAATTTGGGAATCAAAAAGCAGCTTTTATTAATGATTTTAAAAATCAAAACAACAAATATGCCCATACAACATTAGTACTTTCACCTTGGGCAGAGTGAAAGATTTTTGAAAAAACTGACAAAAAACAAATTACTTTGAAACGTGAATTCAAGAAGGAACATCAACAGTGATCTAATTTTGGACTCTTACTCCATGCATCATGTAGTTCGACATCTCTTGCTCTGATTCATCTACCAGAATAGCGTTGATCTTAAGGGTAGTTGGATGAAGATAGCCTCCACTATGAAAGATGTTCTTATATTTAACCAAAGCAGACTTTGGCTTCACGATTTCCTTTTTCAGGGAGAAACCCAGACTAGTGCCATTCTTGTTCACAGGAGGATCGATAACCTGCCCCCACACCTTGCTCGGGCCTTTCTGCACTACATGTTGTGCATCCTTAAATAAGGCTATAGAATTATCATTCTTCCTTACTTTATCAATGGACAAAGCTTGGAACTGAGTTCTAACAGCAGCTTCGTTAGCTTCTACAATGCTAAAGGAAGATAAATGAGATATCAACAGAGCTTGATCACCGTACATAATGACCACCTTTCCTTCGCGAACAAATTTTAACTTATGGTGCGAGGTTTAAGTAACAACTCCTGCTTTATGGATTCACGGTCGTCCCAATAAACAACTGTAGGTGGGAACAATATCCATAACATAGAAAGTAATATGAAATAAATGAGGACCTATGTGAATAGGCAAATCTACTTCTTCGATGACAGACTTCCTAGAACCATCAAAAGCTTTCACTATAATTTCGCTTGGATGCATGGGAGTTCTCTGGTACTTAAGCTTCATGAGTGTACTCCTTGGTCTAACATTCAAAGAAAACCCATTGTCAATCATCACATTGGATAGAGAGTCATTCTTACAATTCATGGAGATATAGAGAGCCAGTTATGGTTCCTCCCTTCATCGGGAAATTTGTCATCACAAAAATCAGATTATTACAAGCTATAATATTCCCCACAACACTGCTGAACTGGTCCAGAGACATATCACTTTCCATAAAATCTTGATCCAACACTCTCATTGGAGATTCCCGATGAGTAGAGGAGTTCATTAGCAAGGCTAGAATGGAAATCTTAGATGGAGTTTGCAACAATTGATCTACAATCTTGTAGTCACTCATCTTGATAATTTTAAACAAGTCATCCACATCCTTTTCCAAAACAGTGCCACTAGATTCTCCAGCCACTTTCTTAGATTCAGTATCTTCAACAACCTTTTTACCAGATTAATATCCCCTCGAAAGACAGCAGCGAAGCCACGACCACTGCGGGTTACCCGACTAGCTTCAACAATATTCTTTACATTAGACAAAGGTTGAATAAGAATTTCCACACCATCTTCCAGGATAGTCGCATTGTATTTATATGGCACAACTTTGTGTGATTCATATGGGATAGGACTAGGAAGATAAATAACCACTTGAGCAACAACTGGCTTGCTATGGTACTCAATCTCAGTAGAGCGAGAGCACAAAAACATGACACAATAACATTCACCCCTTCTTCAGAATATTCAGGCATCACATAATCATTATCGAAGAACATATCTTCATCAGAAGAAAATAACTCATCAGCAGAAACATATTCATCATCAGACATGGCCTCAACCGAGCT
Source organism: Vicia faba (assembly GCA_948472305.1). Taxonomy (NCBI): domain Eukaryota; kingdom Viridiplantae; phylum Streptophyta; class Magnoliopsida; order Fabales; family Fabaceae; genus Vicia; species Vicia faba. Next base: position 210,174,082 of record OX451737.1, read on the forward strand.
ATCTTCAATCACATTAACTCCATTGTAATCATCTCTATTTCCCGTGAATTTAATAACACCATTATCTAACAACAATTGAATGCTTCTTCTTACGATAAAACAACCAAGAGAATCCATACAGAAGATCTGACAAGACTCATTATGATGTTCTTCTTGGCCATCCATGTGATAGAATGTTGCGTGCAGCTGTACCAAATCATCATTCATATAATTCACATCAAAAATCCAGAATTCACCGGGACATCCATAAACCATATTCACGCCATCTTCATACTCATCCCTTGGCCTGATTATGCAGATAAGACCTTCGTCCATCATTTCTTGAAGATCAACTCTTATTTTATCACATCCATGGATATCTGTACTGCAAATACTACAATCGGCATGGTCGTGCGTATAATAGTTGAGTTCACATAGATCAACATGTATCTTTACTAAATCCCCTCTAACCAGGTTGATATCAAAAATTCGAAAGTCCCCAGGACAACCAGCAACCATATTCACAGTATTTCCACCTCCATGTTTGGGTAGTGAATTATCTTTCATATTAGGACCAACACCTTTAAATGGTAGGAGGCCATATCTCACCATATATTATATCTCAGATTTCAAGGGATAGCAGTTTTTGCTGTTGTGCCCTGGGGCTCCTTGATGAAAAGCACAAGTCTGATCCGCCTTATAATACCATGGTAAAGGTGAGGGTATATTAGGAGAGGCCTAGTTTGAACCAATTTCTTCTGAATCAAAGCCGGAAATAACTCTGCATAGCTCATAGGAATAGAGTCAAAAGCTTCTCTCTTTTGACATTGCCCTTGATTTCCATGAGGAGGTGGTCTCTGATAGGCAACAGTAGTCGGAGCTACATTGATGACTGGAGTTACAGAAGCAACCTATTGTTGGTACCGATGATGTCTTCTCGGTGGCCTAAACTTTCTTTCTTCAACGACAACATTCGCTTCACTTTCTTTCTTTCTAGAAACTCGTATGATGAATTCTTTGTTCCTTCGTCTTTCGTCAAGCATCCTTCCCTGACAGCTTCTTCTAGACGAACACCCATGCTTACCATATCAGTGAAATCACTCGGTGTGCTGGCGACCATCCTTTCATAATAAAATGATCCAAGAGTTTTCAGGAAGACCTTGGTCATTTTTTGTTCTCCCATCGGGGGTACAACCTGGGAAGCTATCTCGCACCAGTGCTGCGCTTATTCTTTGAACGACTCCTTATCTTTCTGAGCCATCACTCTCAATTGGTCACGGCCAGGCACCATTAACATATTATACTTATACTGCCTGATGAAAGCTTCACCTAGATCATCGAAGGTGCATATATTACTACTGCCCAAACCCATATACCACTTCAAAGCGACACTGGTTAAACTATCCTGGAAGAAATGAATAATCAAACACGGATCATCAATATGGGTGGACATCTTTCTGATATAAATCCCCAGGTGGTCACGAGGACAAGAGTTTCCTTTATACCTCTTAAATTCTGGCACTTTAAACTTCGCTGGCACTTTTACGTTAGGAACTAAGTAGAGTTCACTGACGTTTTGTCCGAATAATTCTTTTCCTCTAAGAGGTTTCATTTCTTTCTGCATCTCGTTGAACTAATCTTGAAAATCATCCAATCGGTCATAGAAACCCACACTTTCACTTGGTGGATGAACAAGACGATAAACTTTATCATTGACAAATGGCATAACATTCACCATAGGAGGTGCAGTATAATGAATCTCTTTTTTAGCAACAGGAGTAACATGCACCACAAGAGGTGCCGGAGTAGCAGTAGTTTGAGCAAATGGGGCAACTTGAGCATCAAGATTGTAACCTTCTGGCATGAAATTTCCAGGAATTCCCCATGGGTAACCCTGAGGCATACGGTTTTGAGCAGCGATAACTAGAGTAACAAAAATCAGAACTATCGGAGCTTCAGAAGCAACCGTTGTTTGTTGTGGCTGAGCAATATGAGGAGACAGAGGAGCAAGTGGTGGCTGATTGTGAGCAGCCACCAATGATTCCATCAAATCAGTCAGATTAGCCATACTGGCCTTCAAAGTAGTAACTTCTTCACACATCTCATGATTATTTTGTTAGAGATTCTTCATTTTCTTCCTAGAATTAGCCCGAGTATTATACCGGTGAGACAACTTGCTGAACGAAGTAGAGAAACATAGTAAGACACCTGAGTATGAACAGAGATGCAAATTTTTTTTTGCAAAATGATGCATGATATGCAATTCACATGATTTATTTATCGTTATTAATATTTCAAAGGACTCAAAGAATTATGGACATTTTCCCAATATTAAAGTACTAACATATTTTGAAATACTGAAAACATCATCATTATAACTTCATAATGGATTACAACTTTTAGTACAAGAGAATAAAGATAGAATCTAAAACCCTAAGGAGGCAAAGCTGATGAAAATCTCTAAACACACTGACGCTTTCCCATGAGTCTTGCAATATGAGCTTTCAACTGCTAGTTCTCTTCCAGATACATGTCGGCGACTTCTTTCCAATTACCTCCAATTACCAGAGTCAGAAAGTGAGCATCTAGGTTCGGACTAAGCTATAGAGGAAAATAAATCCCCTTTCTTCTCCATCATCTCCATAACATGAATCTCAAGAATCTCGATCAAGTCATCCTTCTCTTTCAATTCTGCTTGGTAGGACATCTCTAAAGTCTGACACTTGTTCTTCCATCCTAACTAGGGCAAGATGAAGTTCTTCCATGTCATCTAAAAAGGGATGAGTAGTATTCATAGACACATCAGGTATGGGTTCTTCCCGAGAATATGGCATCTTCAATTAAATTACCCTTGCTTGTACCCAACGAAGATGAGGCTCCAAAGAAATATCTTCTCTTGGTCCTAAGTCTTTTCTACTCTTCCTATGAATATGGTGCAAAGCCTTTTCAATTTCCTCCTTAGCTTCCTTATGATCCTCTCCCTCTCAGAGAAAGAAACCACTCAGATGAATACTATTTGGCTTGTCTCTCATTGGATATCCAAGCTGACGACACGCAAGAACGGGATTGTAGTTAATTCCTCCCTTTGTACCAAGAAGAGGTACATTAGGGAAACTACCACAACTATCGACAATCTCCGCGTCTTAATAAGCATGATGATACCAAACAATGTCAGAATGAGTGAGAGCCATAATCTTAGGAGCCTAACGAGGTTCCTTCTTGATATCCCAGAAAGCATCAGACCGAGGTAAGTGAGAAATAAACCACTGATATAACAAAGGCGCACAATAAATGATCATCCCTCAATGATAAAAATCTCAAAGATGAATGGAATAATAAGTATCTCCTAATAACATAGGGACTGGATTCTCGGTTAAAAATATCCTAATGGCATTGACGTCCATAAATTTATCGACGTTGGGAAATAAGAACAACCCATAGGTGAGCAAAGCAAAGATAGCCTCAAAAGCAACTGTACTCTTCATCCTAGCAAAGTAGATAGCTTTTTCTAATAAAAACTGAGCGGGCAATCCTCAGATTCCTCCTTTGGTAGTCATGTTAGCCTCAATCTCAAACTTCCCCAAATGAATCAAGGCAGCAATCTCATGAGACTCGGGCTCTCCCTCTAAACCGGGGAAAGGAACATGATCGGTAACAGGTAAACCCAATAAGTAAGAATACTCCTCCAATGTTGGCATCAGTTGATGATCACAGAAAGTAAAGAATCGATACAATAGATCATAGAACTAGACCAAAGTAGAAATAATACCCCCTTCACCTTGAACTTCATAAGAGACACGATGGATCCATATTTCCTCCGAAAATCTGTAGAACTCTCGATCTCAGGAATCAAACTCATTAATTCCTCTATCTTAGGATCCTTGAAACTGTACTTTTGAGTCTTTCTTTTTCCAGAATCCATGGTTAGAAAGTACCTGGGATATTTGCAAATAGTCAACTTTAAGTCCCTTGAAACAAATGTTTTAAAGGATGCTCATGGGTGCATAGATGCATGATGCAACAATCACACACAAGATCACAAACATGGGGGGGGGGGGGGGTTCATAGGTTTGACGTCATGAGCATGAGTTCAAAGGTACTACCTATTGTACCCCAATTTCCCCCCCTAATATTCCTCTATCATCTCATACCATCACAATACAACAAGATCACACACTGAGGTTTGACTCTTCTCCTTATCTTTAGCTTTGCTCACGGGGAATCACTAAGCACATTGACTTGTAATTTTGTGATAATCTATGTTTTGTATTTATTAACATTTTAACTAATAAATATAACAATTTTTTTCCCTAATTGATGATGTTATAGGTGAAAGCACAATGCATTCCATCAATTTGATCTACAGGTTCATGAGTCTATTGCCATGCCTTCTTCAACAAAGCTTCATTGAGATTTAAGCTTCATCATTGAAGATGATTTGAGGTAGTATCATGAAAAATTCTATTATGAATCATCATGCCTCAAGTTATCAAAGATAGTTTAAAGATACAAGGGTTGATTGAAGAAGTTTTACCTAATTGGGCAAGTTTTTGATTTCTTGGTCACAAGTGCATATTTCTTTCAATTCTCAATATTTGGAAGTGGTTATGGTTGCTATAGTTCCTCATCATCATCCTCAACAACTTGTATTTACATGACAAAAGTATTTGTGCAAGGAGGCTTGTCAAAATTGAAAAGGGTTTCCAAGGCATTTTGTTGCTCTAGGGGGCTAGGGTTTTGAACTTCTAAAGGATATATCTTTCTCATATTTTGGTATTTTGAGTGATTCCAAAAACATGATTCTCCTCAAAGGGTTATCAACAAATAACTTTAAAATTTTCAAGAAAATTTTGTGTGAAAGATACCTAATGATGAAGAAAGAATTACAAGTCCTCTAGATAAGCCATCAAATTCCCTTAAGGTGACTTCAAAAGATCATAACTTGGTCAATTTTTATCTCCTTGAGCCCATTATCTTTCCACAATGATCTTGAAGATGTGAACTTAAACTCTTCTTTTATGTGCAAAGTTTGAAAATGGATGGAAGATGCCCTAAGGATGCAAAATATTATAGGTAATCTCATGAATTTTCACCAACTTCAACAAGTCATAAATTTCTCATTTTTTGGATATTTTAAATGGTTCAAGTATAAAAATGTCATTCAAGATATCTAATTCATTCCATCTTTTTTGGTCAAGAGAAAATTTCAACTGGAAGGCCATGTTTGGATGCAAGACATTATAGGTCATTTTTAAAGAAAAAACAGAGAATTTTTCTAAGTACAAAAGTCAACCTCTTTTTCTCAACTTTGACTCATCATAATTTTCAGCTCAAGCATCCATTTTATTCCATTCTTTGCACATCGTAAAGCTTGTGATCTCATCTTTCCAATGCATCAATAATCAAGTCTTGAGATGCCCTGAATCATGCACACCATTGATATGAACATGGTACCTTGAAACTGAAGTTTTACCTCAAGTCAGAATTTGAAATCCTTGATTTGGCTTCTAAACCCAAATTTTCTACATGTTTTTGCTTCTAATCATGTTTAATGGACTTCCAAAAGTGATTAGCATATTAAAACGCAAACTTTAGATGAGTTTTGATCAAAATAGAAGTCACACTTTTCTTGTTTGCAACTTCACACGATTTCCCTCCAAACTTCATCGTTTCACATGCTTGAGCATTCAATAAGCTTCCCTATAAATAGAGGGTCATACCTCATTCATTTTATCAAGCTTAGAGAGCTAGAATCACCCTGTCAAACTTCTTCTTGAACCCAATTTTCTGCAACTTCAAATTTTCTTTTACAACTTTCCTCAATCCATTTTCTTTGTCAATTTTTCATCCTTGAACCTCACTGAAGCTAACAGAAGAAGAACCAAGCTGTAAGACTTCCTAAATCATGCTAGCCAAGTCAAGTTCCAGATCTCTACAATTGAACTTCAATAGGTAGATTCCTTCACCAATTCTCTCAAACTTTGATAATGTTATGAAGCTCTCATCATCTTGATTCTAGTCGCAACACTTGTTTTCAAATGGAAGTGTGTTTTGACCATGAAATTTCAAATCCCTTTTCAAATCTTTCCTTCCAAAACGACTAAGCTACACCTTATATAAATTTTTTGCGAAGGTACCATTGGAATCGTTTTGAAGAGACGAAGCGAATGGTATCGATCTCGTGTTCTAATTTTATCATTTCAAGAACCTACAAATCTCGTGGCTGGAAGTTGAAGATGACCAATGTGTCATCTTGCAACCAATGATAGCATGCCAAACTTTTTTCTTTCAAATTCTGATTTAATAAATGATTCTGTGTTTTATTCACTAAAGATCATGATATGCAAAACGCGTCTGATCCATTGGATTAACTTACTAACGTATTTTGACTCTCATCCATTGGTCCATATTTTTTTGACTTTATTTTATTTTCGGATTTTATATATATTTTTTTAAACTTCAAAAATTTATAAAAAATCTTAACTTCAAAAAATCTAGAAAAATCATAAAAAATACTTTTGATTTTTCTCTTTCTGATTATTATTTTTTAACAATTTTATTTTATGTTTTGATATTTTTATAATTTTTCACTTTATTTGAATTGTTTTAAAGGTTTAAAAATACTTTTCTTAATTTTTAAATTCTGAAGAAAAAAATATGGAAGGATCCAATGACCACTTGACAAATATTGGTGACCTCATTTTATCTTTATTTCTAATTTACTGTTTTTCACAATTTTTGGTTTATTTTTCCTATTTCTTTTAATCTTAAAAATAGTTTCTGACTTTAAAAAATTGTCAAAAAATTTATAAAAATATTTGAGCTTATTTCTGATTTTTCTATGGTCTCATTGAATTTTTCTTAGATGTTTTGAATATAGTTGTTATTTTCTCCTCTTATTTTCATTTTTAAATCATTTTAAAAAAATACTTTTCTTTATTATTAAATAAAATTTATTTTTGTATATATTCTTGTTAATCTTGGACTATGAGATTTTGATCATGAGCTTTATTAACATCATTGGATCCATTGTGTTGAGTTTAACTCCAAAAAAAAGGATGAATGATAATAGCTTGATTAAATTTTTGGTTCAAATGTGGTTTAATTCTTACCTCATCCCTCTTCATATCATCCCCTTCTTATTGTACTAAATGTTATTGGATAATAATTTATATACCATTTCTCAAAACAAATATTACATAAATTGTTATTGACCGGCCTTAAAATAGGTGCGACTTCTATATAAGTACACTTACGATTGCTTAACATAGCGCTAAATTTTGCCCCGATTCAAAAAATGATCATTAGTGGCCCAAACTAATGTTTGTAAGCCCAAGTATGTTAATTTGAATCCTTTGATCTAATAACCTTGAGATTCATTGTTAGGAGGCTTTGGTGTTATCAATCCTCTAATGAATCTTCATAAACTTTGGTCAAAGTGAATTACTTAAACATCATTGATCATTTATTGTTGCCTTGAGAATTTTAAATGGATGATATACTTGACAAAAAGCAAATGAAACTTGTTGTTGAGAGGCTTTGATTTTATCAATCTTCCAATGAGTTTCAAATGCAAGTTTCAAGATGGTCATTCAACTAATCTCTAATTCCTAACAATTGATTTTATTTTGTGCCTTTACTTTATGCTCTTTACTTTAAGCACATTTATTTTAGCATTTACATTTCATTGTATTTTCATTTTTGCTCATTTGAGCATTTACTTTTATTTCATTTTTACTTTGCTCACTTGAGCTTCTCATTTTCTTTTTGAAGATACCTAATAACCAACTTGAACAATAAAAAGCTTTAGTGTTACTTGGACTACTTGGTTACTATCCTTGGCATTATGGAGATTGTGAACTTCTTGGACTTAGGATTTGAAACCTTGACCTACCTTGAGACCATGTGACCTCAACTGTTATTTTGTCTGGAGCTCTTAGGGTTTACCTCAAGATATTAGGTTGGTTGTTTTCTTTGTGTGCAGGTTGTTTTGATTGCATGCTTTACCTATGATCGGGAATTCATTTGTATACAACCGTCACTCTACCCAATTTTTGTGAAGACTTAATGCAATTGAAGCTTGGTTTTCTTAAGAGGTTTGTAAGTGTTTGTTCGTAGCAATTTTGGTAAAACAATGACTTGATAATGTTTTTCTAAATGTCTTAACATTTGAAGCAAAACTATTTTGAATGATGTCAAAACAGATGTCTTGACATCTGTCTCCTGAACTGAATTCAGGCCAATATCAGTTTAAGTTTTATGTTTCTTATTTTTCTGCGCACTATAATTCAGGATTTGTGACTCATAGGCTGCGAAAAATATGGAGGGATATTTTTATATTTGAATTATCTTTATGGATTATATCTTGGCCTGTTTTCATGGAAATATTCAAAAGATTTGAATATTTGTCTTTCAACCCAAGCCAACTGCTGCACATATATACGGACCTGCTTCCTTATTCAGACTACTTCAACTTTTGAAGAAGAATACTTTCTTTCTGTTTTAGAAGTCTAAGTCTTTTAATTGTCAAACACTCTAGTATTGATTTAATACTTGTGTTGTTATTGGGATTATTAATTGTGTATCATTCATAAGCTTTTAAGCATTGAATGATTGAAGTTTTTAAACTTATTATTTCTGTTGTTTCTTCACTGTAAGTGATTGAAGGGATTTAAGGAGGGCCTCATACCTAGGCGAGTCTTAGGTAGAATTACAGTACGAGTAGTGATTAAGTGATTAGATCGTAAACTGGTTGTTTACTAAGGGTCTATGAATTGATACTATTTAGTGGACTTGTCCCTGGCTTGGTAGCCCCAGAATAGGTGTTGTTGTACACTGAATTGGGTTAACAATCCATTGTGTTTTTAATGCATTTATTATTGTTGCACTTTACTTTGTTCCTCAGATATTTGTGTCATGACATCACATATCTGATACCAGAATTTCAATTGGTATCAGAGCAGGCATTCTGCTCTTTATCTGGGTGAGATCCAGGGAAGATGCTTTTTGGTACTATGGGCAAGGAAGGAGGATTTGTGAAAAGACCACCCATTTTGGATGGAAGTAATTATGACTAATGGAAATCACGTATGGTTTCCTTTTTAAAGTCTTTGGACAGCAGGGCTTGGAAAGCTGCTTTAAAAGGATTGAAACACCTTGTCAAATTAGGATAAAATGGAGAACCTACTTCTGGGTTAAAACAAGAGGAATATTGGTCTAAAGCAGAAGATGAATTTGCTCTTGGAAATTCTAAGGCCTTGAATGCTATATTTAATGGAATTAACAAGAAGATTTTCAGATTAGTGAACACGTGTGAAGTAGCTAAGGATGCATGGGGAATTCTTAAATCTACTCATGAAGGGACATCCAAAGTTAAGATGTCAAGACTTCAGTTGCTCACCATAAAATTTAAGAATTTGATAATTTGAGAATGAAGGATGATGAAAGTATTAATGACTTTCATATGAACATTCTTGAAATTGCTAATGCATCCAGTGCTTTAGGAGAGAAAATACCTGAAGACAAATTAGTGAGAAAGATGCTCAGGTCTATTCCTAAGAGATTTGATATAAAAGTGAGTGATATAGAAGAAGCTCAAGACATTGACAAAATGAAAGTCGATGAACTTGTTGGATCCCTTATGGCATTTGAATTAAGCATCAATGAAATATCTGAAAAGAAGAACAAAAGCATATCCTTTGTATCAAATACTGAAGATGAAGAGGAAGAATGTGACCTGGATACAGATGGAGGAATATCAAATGCCTTAGCTATGCTTGGAAGATAGTTTAACAAAGTGATAAAAATAATGGATAGGAACCAAAGATAAAATTTCAAGAACATCTCATCTGACATCCATATGTCAAATGAGTTTGGAAGAAAAAGGGCTGAAGAAAAATCCACTCAAGAGAAGGGAGTACAATGTCATGAATGTGAAGGCTTTGGTCACATTAGAACTGAATGTCCTACATATCTTAAGAAACAAAAGAAGAATCTGTCTGTTACTTGGTATGAAGAGGACTCAGAGAGTGATCTTGAAGAATCTGCCAAGTATGTTAAAGCATCGACAGGGAAATATGTATCTGATGAAGAGTTTAGTGATGGGTAACTAACCTTTGATGAGTTATATGCTTCATACAAAGAATTGTGTCTCAGAAGTGCAGAAGTGTGCCTTGAAGGGGAGAAACAGAAAGTCCTCATAACTCAGCTGAAGGCAGAAAGAGAAGAGCATTTAAAATCTATTTCTAAACTGGAAAGTCAAGTGACCTCCTTGAATTCAAACCTTGATATAATGGTCAAATCTCTCAAAATGTTGAATAAAGGGTCTGACACTTTAAATGAAATTCTTCAAGAAGGAAGAGTGATAGGAGACAAGAGTGGTCTAGGGTTTAATGAGAAAAAGGAACCAAATTCTAAAGAACCTTCAGTAGATTACACTCATGCCAAGTCTAAACCAAGGATGTTGAATTAAATGTCTAAACATCATGGCAAGAAAGGACATCACGGCAAGAAAAAGTTTAATCACACCAAGGAGAATCCCCAACCTTGGAGATGTCATCACTGTGGAAGGCTTGGTCATATAAGGCCCTTCTATTTCAAGTTGTATGGGTATCCTAAGATTCCTCCTCCTCCCAAGACTGATTAGATTCCACAAAATAGAAAAAAGAAGAAACAATGGATTCACAATTCTAATGTTTCTAGTTCCATAGCTCACACCTCCCTCGAAGTATCAACCAAAGATGACTTGTTTTTTGACAGCGGTTGTTCTAGACACATGACATGTGTCAAGAATCTATTGGTGGATTTCAAATCTCATTCCACCAGTTATGTGAGTTTTGGTGATGGAGCAAAAGGTGAAATCAAAGGTGTTTTCAAGCTTTACTGTTCAGGAGTCCCTAAGCTTTGATGTGTTACTTGTTAAACGGTTAACAACTAATTTGATAAGTATAAGCCAATTGTGTGATCAAGGATTCAATGTTAACTTCACCAAGGAAGAATGTATTGTGTGTAATGAAATGAATGAAGTTATTATGAAAGGAATCAAATCTAAAGAAAACTTTTATCTATGGGTTCTTCAAGAGTTAAACCTCTCTGCAATATGTGTTCTAGCCAAAGAGAATGAAGTTAAACTATTGCATCAAAAATTGGGGCACTTGCATCGGAAAGGTATGAAAATAATTATATCTGAAGAAGCAGTGAGAGGGTTTCCTAAGCTCAAGATAGAAGAAGGAAGGGTATATGGTGACTGCCAGATTGGAAAGCAGACTAAGATGTCACATCATAAGATCCAACATCTTACTACATAAAAAGTTTTAGAACTTCTTCACATGGACTTGATGGGACCTATGCAGGTTGAAAGTCTTGGTGGAAAGAAGTATGCCTATGTTGTTGTAGATGAATTATCTAGATACACATGGATAAGTTTTATTAGAGAAAAATCAAAAACTTTTGAAGTATTTAAAGATCTCTTTCAAAAACTTCAAAGGGAAAAAGATAGTCATGTCATCAGCATTAGAAGTGATCAAGGAAAGGAATTTGAGAACAACAAATTCGCTAACTATTGCTCTTCTGTAGGAATCAACCACGAATTCTATTTTCTAATTACTCCTCAACAAAATGGGATTGTGGAATGCAAGAACAGAACCCTTCAAGAATCTACCAGTGCCAAGATTCATGCTAAGAAGTTACACTACCATTTTTGGGATGAAGCTATGAATACTGCATGCTATATCTATAACAGAGTCACTCTAAGTAAGGGCACTTCAGCCACATTGTATGAAATATGGAAGGGAAGAAAACCAACTATTAAATACTTTCATATTTTTGGAAGTAAATGTTACATCTTATCTGATCGTGAACAAAGGAGGAAGATGGATCCCAAGAGTGATGAAGGAATTTTCCTGGGTTACTCTACAAATAGCAGAGCTTACATAGTTTTTAACTCCAGAACCAAAGTTATGATGGAGTCAATAAATGTTATTATTGATGATAGATGATGGAATGTTGAATAAGATGTCTCAGAATATGTTGGAACATCTTTGTTTGATATTCCAATATAATCAAATGATAGAAGTATTGATTCTAATCCACCTCAAGAAGATCCTGAGCCTAGTCATCTCAATAAAGGACCTTCAATTAGAACCCAGAGAGATCATCCTAAGGAGCTCATCATAGGAGAACTAAATAAAGGAGTTACTACCAGATCAAGAGATGGGATATCAAACTCTTGCTTTGTGTCAAAAATTGAGCCTAAGAATGTCAAAGAGGCACTAACTGATGAGTTCCATATTAAAGCTATGCAGGAAGAGCTAAAACAATTTAGTAGAAATGAAGTTTGGGATCTAGTTCCAAGACCTGAAGGGACAAATGAGATTGGTACTAAATGGGTGTACAAGAATAAATATGATGAAAAAGGGGTGGTCACTAGAAACAAGGTAAGGTTAGTTGCACAAGGGTACACTCAAATTGAAGGAGTTGACTTTTATGAAACCTTTGCTTCTGTGGCCAGACTTGAATCAATCAGACTTCTCTTGGGATTTGCATGCATACTAAAATTTAAATTGTTTCAAATGGATGTAAAGAGTTCCTTCTTAAATGGCTATCTGAATGAAGAAGTTTATGTGGAACAACCAAAGGGATTTGTTGATCCAAGTTTCCCTAAACATGTTTACAAACTGAAGAAAGCTCTGTATGGATTAAAATAAGCTCCAAGAGCTTGGTATGATAGGTTAACATAATTTCTTGGTGAGAATGGATACAGGAAAGGTGGCATAGACAAAAATATTTTTGTCAAGGAAGAAGAAGGGAAGATCATGATTGCACAGATATATGTTGATGATATTGTGTTTGGTGGGATGTCAAATGAGATGGTTCAACATTTTTTCAAGCAAATGTGATCTGAATTTGAGATGAGCCTTGTTGGTGAATTAACTTATTTTCTTGGTCTGCAAGTTAAACAAATGGAAGATTCCATATTTTTATCTCAGAGCAAGTATGCCAAGAATATAGTAAAGAAAATTGGGATGGAAAATGCCAGCCACAAAAGAACTCTTGCTCCCACACATCTGAAGTTGTCTAAAGACGAAAAAGGAGTAAGTGTGGATCAAAGTGTTTACAGGAGTATGATAGGCAGTCTTCTATATCGCACAACTAGAAGACCTGGCATTGCCTTTGTTGTAGGGGTGTTTGCAAGATATCAAGATGATCCTAAAATTATCCATGCCAACCATGTGAAGAGAATTCTTAAATATGTAAATGGGACAAGTGACTATGGTATGCTATACTCTCATGGATCTAATTCTACCTTAACTGGTTATTGCGATGTTGATTGGGCAGGAAGTGCTGATGGTAGAAAAAGTACACCAAGAGGATGCTTCTTTCTGGGAAATAATCTCTTATCTTGGTTCAGTAAGAAGAAAAATTGTGTGTCTATGTCCAATGCAGAGGCTGAATATATTGCTGCAGGGAGAAGTTGTTCTCAATTGGTTTGGATGAAACAAATGTTAACATAATACAATGTCAAACAAGATGTCATGACATTATTTTATGACAATCTAAGTGCCATAAACATATCAAAGAATCCCATTCAACACATCAGGACCAAACATATTGATATCTGTCATCACTTCATAAGAGAGCTTGTTGAAGAAATGATTGTTGCCTTAGAACATGTAGCCACTGAATTGCAACTGGCTAACATCTTCACGAATGCCTTGGATGCTAATCAGTTTGAGAACTTAAGAAGAAAATTAGGGATTTTCCTATATGAAGGTTTGTAGAAATTAAGGGCGTGTGGGAATATCATTAAAATGATATTATTTTATTTTTTTTCCAACAAATAAAATTTCGAAAGAAATCATTACAAGACTTCCTCATAGTGTTTCCCACATGCTACAAAATTTCATCTTTCTACTTTCACAAACTCTTCATTCTCCTCTACAAAAAAAGAACCCTTGTCATTCTTTATCTCCTTGCTCAAAAATCTTCAAAGATGTCTCAACATCATACATCGTCTTTCTCAAAATCTATCAACCTCCCTGAAAATCTCTCCCTTGACAGAGTACTTGATGCTACTCCTCTAGTAGCCATCCCACCTCTTGAGAAAAAGGTCAAGAAACCCAGATCATCACCTGCAAAGAAATCTAAAGATGATAAAGGTAACTTTTATACTGCTACTGAAAATAGGACAAAATAAGAGATTGTCAATGTTGATAGAAGCATCAGAAGGCTAGTAGACAAAGTATTAAATGAAGGCTTTGTTTTTCCTAGGATATCTACTCCTCTTGCTCGCATGCCTCCTCCGCTAACAAAGGAAGTAACCCAAAAAGTGCTGTTGTTGAATCATCCACCTTCAAGAAAGATGTTGTTGAAAGAAAACTTGAGAAGCTTGCTATCTCTGCTCTAAAGGAAGTGGAAGAAGAAAATGTTGAACAAGATGTTAAAGAGAACTCTGATACTAAGGAAGATGTTGCTGCCTCCAAGGATGCAGAAGGTCAAAATGCTGAGAATGTAGTTAATGTAGAAGAGCTATCTGACAATAAGCTCATTACTAATGTGGTGTCTGGTAATGCAAAAAGGCTCAAATCCAGGAAAGTGAAGGATGCAAGTGTCATACCCCCTGCCAAGACAATCAAGAAGAAAACCATGTATGGACCCCCAAAGCCCAGAAGTAAAGTGGTTCCTCCCTCTAGAAAAAGAAAATCTAGACCTAAAAGCTCCACAGATGATGATGAGGATGCTATAAAGAGATCTAAGAGTAATAAGAAAGATGTACTAGTTGAATAAACTGACTCTGAGTATGATGTCGAGCAAGATGTCTAGGACATCTCTCCTATCAAAAAGTATGCAAGCAAGAAACTGTTTGTTAGGGTACCTGATGCCCCTCTTGACAACATTTCCTTCCATTCTGTTGGGAATGCTGAAAAGTGGAAGTATGTGTTTCAAAGAAGAATTGCCCTGGAAAGGGAATTGGGAGCTGGTGCTCTAGAATGCAAAGAAATCATGAAGCTGATATCTTATACTGGACTGATGAAAACTGTTACCAGGTTTGTCAAATGCTATGAGACTCTTATTAAGAAATTTATTGTTAATATTCCTGTTGACTGTGTTGATCATAAAAGTAAGGAGTATAGAAAGTTGTATGTTAGGCGTAGGTGTGTATAATTTTCCCCTGCTATCATAAACAGATTTCTGGATAGGTCTAAAGATGACTTTTGTGAGCTAGAAGTAACAGATAATCAAGTGTGCAGAGCCATCACTGCCAATCAAGTAAGTGACTGGCCCTTGAATAACAAGCTTCCTATTAGCAAGCTAAGTGTGAATTATGCTATTTTACACATAATTGAAGCTGCAAATTGGGTTCCTACAAATCATACTTCAACCATCACTATTGGCTTAGGAAAGTTTACTTATGTTGTTGGAAACAAGAAACTATTTGATTATGGTACTTACATCATTGATTAGACTATTAAGCATGCATGAACTTGTACCATTAAGATGCCAATTGCTTTTCCTTCCCTCATCTGTAGAATTATTCTTAATCGACATCATGGGATTCTAAGTGGTAATGATGTAATGTGCAAGAGGGAGTCTGCTTTGACTCTTTATTTTAAGCTTTTTTCAGGAAAACATGTCGCAGACATTGTTTTGACATCTGCACCTGCTGAAAATAAGACCTCCACCAAGAATGACATGATCACTGAATTGAAAGAATCCTGCAAAGAACTAGATGATGTGATCAAAGTTAGCTCAGCAAGGAAGCTAACTTTTGAGAAGATGATCAAGGATCTGCAAAAGGACAACAACTTTGATGATAGAGTGTGCTCTGAAGAAGGAGATTCTAGTGAGGAAGGAAGTTCAGACTCATCCAAGTCTACTGGTCCTGACAACAGTTAGACTATTTGTGTTTCTTAATCTGAAACCTTTGTTTCCTTTTTACACTTGCATGTGCTTGGCATTTGATTTCTATGGTCTGTACCTAAATTACTGATCCACTCTTGAATGCATCCTTTTATTTGGCATATTATGATTAAAAGGGGGAGAGAAAGTGACTGACTAACCACTGACCACTGACTGACCACTGATTGAGGGGAGCTTAATACTTGAGGGGGAGCCTCATGTCTCAGAAGATGTTTTGACATCTTACTTTTCTAATAGCTAACAAAGTTTTTTTTCTTCTGTTTTGCTTGCTTTACTTATGTTGCTGCTCTGATAATGCTCTGATAATGTTCTGAGAATGTGCTCTGATAATGTTTTAGACAAAATTTCCCAAAGGGGGAGTTTGTTAGTGTTTTTTGGCAGCAACTTTGGTAAAACAATAACTTGATAATGTTTTTCTAAATGTCTTAACATTTGAAGCAAAATTGTATTGAATAATGTCAAAGCAGGTGTCTTGACATCTACCTCCTGAACTAAACTCAGCCCAATATCAGTTTAAGTTTTCTGTTTCCTGTTTTCCTGCGCACTATAATTCAGGATTTGTGACTCATAGACTGCGAAAAATATGGAGGAATATTTTTCTATTTGAATTATCTTAATGGATTATATCTTGGTATGTTTTCAAGGAAATATTAAAAAGATTTGAATATTTGTTTTTCAGCCCAAGCCCACTGCTGCGCATATATAAGGACATGTTTCCTTATTCAGACTACTGCAACTTTTGAAGAAGAATAATTTCTTTCTGTTTTAGAAGTCTAAGTCTTTTAATTTTCAAACACTCTAGTATTGATTTAATACTTGTGTTGTTATTTGGATTGTTAATTGTGTATCATTCATAAGCTTTTAAGCATTGAATGATTGAAGTTTTTAAACTTATTATTTATGTTGTTTCTTCATTGTAAGTGATTGAAGGGATTTGAGGAGGACCTCGTACCTAGGTGAGTCTTAGCTAGAAGTATAGCATGGGTAGTGATTAAGTGATTAGATCGTAAACTGGTTATTTACTGAGGGTCTATGAATTGATACTATTTAGTAGACTTGTCCCTAGCTTGGTAGCCCCCAGAGTAGGTGTTGTTGTACACTGAGCTGGGTTAACAATTCCTTGTGTTTTTTACTACATTTATTATTGTTGCACTTTACTTTGTTCCTCATATATTTGTGTCATGACTGTTGTACCCCAATTTTTTCCGCTAAGATCCCTTCATCATACCATGTTGGTTTATTCACAACAAGATTACACTATGATTCTTGGTTCCCCTCCCTACTTTAAGTTTTTCTCCTTTTGAGGGATTACCAAGCACCTTGACTTATGTTCCTTTTGTGATCATAAATATTGTTTTGATTTCTTCATTTAACTAATAAAATGCAATGTTGGCTTGTCTTGCTTGTTATCCATGTAGGTGAGGGCAATGAGATTTAACAAGTTACTCCATGGGTTCAAGAGTTTATTTCCATGCCCTAGTCAATAAAGCTTGAGAAGTTCAAACCTCACCATTGGATTGGTTTTGGAAGGATTGGCATGGAAATGTTGTTTGGTTCATCACATTTCAAGGTTATTAGATTTGACTCAAAAGTACAAGGGGTTTTGATTGGAGAAGTTGTCATGTTTGGACAAGGTTTTATTCCCATTGGTCACAAGAGCATATTTCTCTCAAATTTCAAGATATGGAAGTGGTTTTGGAAGCTATGAATCCTCATTATAATCCTCAACAACTTCTATTCACAAAGCAAGAATATTCGTACAAGAAATTTGTTCAAGCTTGTTAAAGTTCTTTAAAGCATTTTCTTGATCTAGGAGCTAGGGTTTTGAACTTCAAAGGAGCATATCTTGCTCAACTTTTGGTATTTTTGAATTATTCCAAATACATCCTTCTCTTCAAAGGGTTATCAACAAATCACTTCAAAAGTTCCATAGAGTTTTCATGTGGAAGAAACTTGGTGAAGAAGAAAGATTACAAGTCCTCTAGATGAATCCCCAATTTTCCATGTGTGACTTCAAATTATCATAACTTGGTCAATGTTTATCACCTTGAGACCATTATTTTTCCAAAATGATCTTGAGGATGTGAACTTTATACCTTCTTTTATGTGCAAAGTGGGAAAACGAATGGAAGTCGCCTTACAGATGCAAAATATTATAGGTCATTTCATGAAAGTTTTCCACCTTCAACAAGTCATAACTTGCTCAAATTTTGGATTTCTTGAATGATTCAAGTTTCAAAATGTCATTCAATAGATCTACTTCATGCCATCTTTTTTTATCAAGAGCAAATTCCAAGTGGAAGGCCATGTTTGGATGCAAGACATTATAGGACATTTTTGATGAAGAATTTGAAATATTTCTAAGTATGGAAAGTCAACCTTTTTTCTTCAACTTTGACTCAATATAACTTTCAGCTCAAGCATCCATTTAACCCCATTATTTTTCCATTGAAAAGCTTGTAACTTCATCTTTCTAAAGTATCAAGAATCATGCCTTAAGACCCCTTGAGCTGAGAATGCCATAGTTTCAAAAATGGTAACTTGGAATTGAAGTTTCCTTGCAAGTCAGAATTTGAATTTCATGTTACAACCTCTAAACCTCAAATTAACACACGTTTTGGGTCTAAACATGATTATCCAACTTTCCTAAGTGGATTAGTGCATCAAAACGCAAGAACTGAATGAGTTTTGGTGAAGTTTGGGTCACACTTCACTCGTGCATCAGGTTTGCACGAATTCCCTCCAAAATGCATCATTCACTCTTCCTTTTGATCCCCATCGCTTCTCCTATAAATACATGAACTATCCCATTCAGTTTCCCAAGCTTGGATAGCCAGAATCACCCTGCCAAACTTGCTCCATAACTCAATTTTCTGTAACTTCAAAATCCATTCTCGAGCCTTTTTCAATCCAATTTTTCCATCAAATCACCTTCCTTAATCTTCCCTAAAGCTAAACACATAATTACATTCAAGAATCGTGCCCTATATTGCTCCATAGAAGTCCAGTTTCAGAGCTTTGCAACTCAACTTCAATAGGTAGATTCCTTCATCAATTCTTCAAAACTCTGATATCATTGTGTTGCTCTCATTGCCTTGGTTCTAGTCGCAACACTTACCTTTTACTGGAAACACGTTTTGACCATGAAATTTCAAATCCCTTTTCAAAACTTTCCTTCCAAATTGCTTGAGCTACGGTTTATATAAATTTGGCAAAAGGGTGTGGTTGTCTTCGTCTTGAAGAGACGAAGCGAATGTCATAGGTCTGAGCTTATGATTTTATAGTTTGGGAGACCTGCAATTCGTGATGGCTGAAGGTTGAAGATGACTAACATGTCATCTTCCAACTAATGAAGGCGCGCCATCTGTATTTTTCAAATCCTGATTTAATTAATGATTTTGTACAATATTCACTAATGACCATAATATGCACAACACGCCAGATCCCTTGGATTTGATTACTAACGCATTTTGACTCTCATCCAATGGTCCACATATTTTACTTTTATTTTCATTTTCTGATTTTTATATTTTAATTGTTTTAAATTTCAAAAAATCATAGAAAATTCATTTTTAGTCCAAAAAATCTTTAAAAAATTATGAAAAATATTTTTGATTATTCTCTTTCTGATTTTTATTTTTTCACAATTTAATTTTGTGTTTTGGTATTTTTTATAAATTTTACACTTATTTATTTGTTTTAAATGTTTAAAAATACTTGTATACATTTTAAAATTCTGGAAAAATTATGGGATGATCCAATGATATTGTGACAAATATTGGTGACCTTATTTTATTTTTGTTTATGACTTTACTATTTTTTTTACCATTTTTTGTTTATTTTACCCATTCATTTTATTTTAAAAATAGTTTCTGACTTTAAAAAATTATCAAAAAAAATTTAAAATTATTTGAGCCTTTTTCTGATTTTTCTATGGTCTTACTTTTTATTTCTTGATTAATTTGAACATAGTTGATATTTTTCTCTTTATTTTCTATTTTTAAACATTATTTTAAAACCCTTTTATGTATATTAAAATGTGATATTATTTTGTGACTATTTTCTGGCTGATCTTGGGTTAGGTTTTGGATCATGAACTTTATTAACATCATTGGATCCATGGTGTTGAGTTTAACTCCACAAAAATGGATGAATGATTTTAATAATAGTTTGATTAAAATTTAATTCAAATGTGGTTTGTATATATTTTCCCCATCCCTCTTCATCTCATCCCCTTCTTATTACACTAGATATTGTTGGAGCATGATCTCTATATGATGTCTCAAAATAAATGGTGCATAGATTGCTATTGACCAGCCTCAAAATAGGTGCGACTTCTATATAAGTCCACTTACGATTGCTTAACATATCGCTAAATTTTGTCCCGATTCGAATAAATGATCATTCGTGGCCCAAACTTATGATTGCAAGCCCAAGTATGTTAATTTGATCTCTTTGATCTAATAACCTTGAGATTAATTGTGTGGAGGCTTTGGTTCTACCAATCCTCTAATGGATCTACAACACCTTTGGTCAACGCAGATCACTTAAACATCGTTGATCATTAAATGGTACTTATGAGAATTCCAAATGGATGATATACTTGACAAAAAGCAAATGCAACTTGTTATGTGGAGGATTTGGTTCTACCAATCCTCTAATGAGTTCCAAATGCAAGCTTCAAGATGGTCATCCAACTAACCACTAATTATTGACTTGTTTTACCTTATGCTTTCATTCTTTTTTATGCTTTATGTACCATTTACTTTTAGCATTTACATTTCATGCCATTTTCATCTTTGCTCATTTGAGCATTTACTTTCTTGCCATTTTTACTTTGCTCACTTGAGCTTTTCTTTTCCTTTCTTAAGATACTTAATAATCAACATAAACCCTAAAAAATCTTTAATGGTACTTGGACTATTTGGTTACTATCCTTGGCATTATGGAGCATGAGACTTTTCTTGGACTTGGAATTAGAAACCTTGGCCTATCTTGGAGACTTTGTGACCTTATCTGATTATTTTGTCTAGACTTCTTGAGGTTCACCTCAAGACATTGGGTTGCTTTTTTGTTTTTGTGTGTAGGTTTTTGTGATTACACCCTCTGTTTGTAATCTGGAATTCGCCCGTATACAGTCGTTACTCTACCAAATTTTTGTGAAGACTTAATACACTTGAAGTTTGGTTCTCTCAAGAGGTCTAGTATGTTTGCTTGCTTGGTTTTAATCCAAGGAATGGGAATTCAATCTTGGCTCATAATGTCAAGTATTGGCTTCTTGTTGGTTAGATGGTTCTTATCCTTAGCTTTTATTTTATGCTTTAGGATAGTCCCTTCTTCTCCTCCCATCTTCTTCAATTTCAAAAATCTTCTTCCTCCCTTTTTTTTGAAAAAAAAATCTTCTTGTTTTTGAACTTGACATTTTTGAACTTGAAAAATATTCAAAACATTTTCATAAATAAAGCCCAATCAGCTTAATTATACCTTGACATTTTTTGTGGGAAGACTAAAAGTCAATCAATCTCATTTCAAACCATCTTGCAATTTTGGATTTTTTATCTTTAAAATTTTCTCAAAAGATTAGACTTTTGTCAATCCTTGTAGTGATGCAAACAACTATTCTTCTACAATATGTAGTGAAGAGAGATATTTTCCACTTGGGTGTTGAGTGAGGCATTGTTGATTTTAAAATCTAAGCCATATCCTTCACTTTGAGATGATGCAAATTCTACTTTCTCATGGTTGTCGGTAGTAGGTATGTTTTCCACACAGACAATGAGGATGATGTTTTATCTCATAAAATTAACCAAAGCATTTGTGTTTCAAATTTTTAAAAGAGGAACTACGTGTAACCTGATCCCCTATTGCATGAAATGTGGTATGTAGGCACTAAAGATTCGCAACCGCGACGGGTGCAAATATTATAAAAATAAATATGCTTTTTTCCTCACCTCCACCATCCACTTTTTATATACAACCGTTTTTATAGCCAAAATATAAAGATTTTACAAAGAGGCTCATGCGGAGTACCGTAGATGTTTAGGGTGCTAATACCTTCCCTTTGCATAACCAACCCCCTTACCTTGAATCTTTCCCCCTATTTTTCGGTTATTCACTCTTTTCCCATTCCTTTGGAAACAATAAAGCGCGGTGGCAATTTTGATTTTGATTTGTATAAAGTCTAGTCAATCCAATGGCTTAGTCTTAAACATTTCTACCGCTACAGAAAAATGGCGACTTCACTGGCGAAAGATTGACCTCTTGCTGGTCCATCCCTAAGTGGGTTAAGCCTATCTTTGTTTATATCTGTATATGTGTTATTACTGTTTTTGTGTTATATGTTGTATATATGTTTTGTCTTGATTTTCCTGGTTTTCAGGGTGCTTGGTGATTACTCATAAGTCCTATACCCGGACTTGGGAAAACTTTAAGATAGGATGGGCGGTATAGTCATGTTAAATTTGAGGGAGTAATCCCAAAAAAGGAGGCAGGAGATCCCCCACTCAGTGGAGGCCCCTTTGACTGTAGTGTCGTTTACCGAGTAATCAGGAAGACGTATTGCTTTCGACCTGGGAGCCTGCTGAAACTGAGGACCGTAGAATACCAAACCCATCTTTTCCTTTTAGGTGTAATGCAGAAGCTATGATAGAGTAATCTAGAAATGGTTGTCACGCGATACTACGCTCGGAGGAGTCTTTCTTGAGAATATTACTAATTACCGAGTTAATCGGGAAGTTGGTAATACCCGAAGGAAGGATGTAGACTTTGCGAACCTCTAGAACCTTGTTCGACAGGTGATAACTTTTAGAACAATACCTTATGGGTAGTACCTTCGACCTCATGCTTGTGACGTTGAACCTATGAACCCTATATGTGTGATATTGTGTGTGATTGTTGCATCATGCATCCATGCACTCATAAGCATCTTTTGGAGAAATCTTATTTCAAGGGATTTTAAAGGTTGACTATTTGTGAATATCTCAGGTACTTTTAACCATGGATTCTGGAAAGAGAAATACCGGGAAATACAGTTTCAAGGATCCCAAGATAGATGAGTTGATCAGAATAATCCCCGAGATCGAGTGTTCTGCAGACTTTTGGAAGAAGTATGGGTCCATTATTCCTCTCATGAAGCTGAAGATGAAGGAGGGTATTCTCTCGACCTTGGTCTAGTTCTATGATTCGATGTATCATTGCTTTACTTTTACCGACTATTAGTTGATGCCTATAATGAAGGAGTATTCTTATCTGTTGGATTTACCTATTACCGACCGTGTTCCTTTTACTGATTTGGAGGGTGAGCCAAAACCACATGAGATTTCTGCCTTGATTCACCTGGGGAAGTCTGAGGTGGAAACCAATATGACTACTAAAGGGGGGATTAGAGGATTACCAGCTCAGTTCTTATTGGAGAAAGCTCGTTACTTTGCCAGAATGAAGAGTATAGTTGCTTTTGAGGCCATTTTTGCTCTACTTGCTTACGGGTTGTTCTTATTTCCTAATGTGGACAAGTTTGTTAACGTTAACGCTATTAGGATCTTCATGATTGGAAACCCAATTCCTACATTGTTGGGTGATACTAATTACTTTATCCATCTTCGGAATTCTTATCATGTGGGGATGATTATCTGTTGCACGCCTCTGTTGTACCGGTAGTTTATCTCTCATATGCCTCAGTTTGATGCTTTTTAGGATATCAAGAAGGAACCCCGTTGGGATCCTAATATCATGGCACTTACTCACTCAGACATTGATTGGTATCATCGAGCTTACCAGGATGTAGAGATTATTGACAATTGTGGTAGTTTCCCCAATGTACCTCTTCTTGGTACAAAGGGAGGAATTAACTATAACCCTATTCTTGCACGGCGATAGCTTGGTTATCCGATGAGGGATAAACTGAATAGTATTCATTTGAGTAGTTTCTTTCTGAAGGATGGAGAAGACCATAGGGAAGCTAGGGAGCAGGTTGCGAAGGACTGGCGTCATATTCATAAGAAGAGTAGGAAGGATTTGGGACCTAGAGGTGCTGTTTCTTTGGAGCCATATCTTCAACGGATCCGATCGAGAGCCATTCAGTTAAAGATGCCATATACATGGGAGACACCCATGCCTGATCTATTTATGAAGACCACTCCTCCCTTATTAGATGATCCGGAAGAGCTGCAACTTGCTTTGGTTAGGATGCAAAAGGAAAGGGATTCTTGGAAGAACAAGTTCCAAATTTTAGAGAGTTCCTACAGAGCAGACATGAAGGAGAAAGACGACTTTATTGAGATTCTTGAGAGTCGAGCAGTAGAGTCTATGAAGAGGAAAGGGGATTTATTTTTTCCTGGGCCTCAATCAGGTGCTGATCACTCACTTCCTGATTCAGATGATTGGAAGGAGATTGCCATCAGATATACGGAAGAAAACCAGAGGTTGAAGGCTCAGATTTCCAGGCTCACGGGGAAGCGTCAGCGTACAGATTGATCTCCATCAGTTCTTTTTCTCAGGATTTTAGATTTTATTTTCATCTTGTACTTGGGATCATTGAAACTTGTAATCCATTTTGGAGTTATTATAATAAAAAAATTTCAGTATTTCAAAAGCGCTATTACTTTGATGATTGCAATATGTCTATAAACTTTAAATCCCTTGAAATATTAAATAACAAAGTAAAAATAATCATATGCATTGCATATAATGCATCATATTGCACATATTTCTTGCATTTGTTATGCATATCCAAGTGTCTTACCAAGCTTCTTTACTTCGTTCAGCAAGCTGACTCATCACTCCAACACTCGGGCTAATTTCAAAAAGAAGATGGACAACTTAGAACAAGAGAATCGTGAGCTGCACGAGGAAGTTTCTGCTTTGAAGGCCGGCATGGCAAATCTGACTACTCTGATGGAAGCTCTGGTGGCTGCTCAGAATCAGCCACCGAGTGTTCAACCCCAACCAACAAGGGCAAATACTGAAGCTCTGACTGTTCCCGTATCTGCTACTTCGGCTGTTGTTCAAAACCGTATGCCTCAAGGTTATCCATGGGCAATGCTAGAGAATTTTGCACCTGAAGGTTTCAATCTTGGGCCTCAAGATACTCCAGTGGTTCAGACTATTGTTACTCCAGCCCCTCCTGTTGTGCATGTTGTTCCTGCTGTGCCTCCTTTGGTGAATATGGTTCCGTTTGTTAATGATGATGTGTGTTGTCCTTTCCCTCCACCAAGTGAGGACTTGGATCTTTATGACAGAATGGATGATTTTCAAGAGCAGTTTGACAAGATGCAGAGAGAGATGAAGGCCCTCAAGGGGAAAGAGCTATTTGGGTAGAATGTGAATGAGCTATGCTTGGTCCCAAATGTTAAGATACTTGCTAAGTTTAAGGTCCCAGAGTTTTAGAAGTATAAGGGCAACACTTGCCGTCGTGCTCATCTGGTGATGTACGTGAGGAGAATGTCTACCCATACTGATGATCAGTGTCTGCTGATTCACTTTTTTCAGGATAGTTTGACTAGTGTTGTGTTGAAGTGGTATATGAGTTTGGATAGCGCCAATATCCATACTTTTAATGATTTGGGAGAAACATTCATCAAACAATACAAGTACAACGTGGACATGGCGCCTGACCGTGATCAACTTAGGGCCATGGTTCAGAAAGACAAAATTGTTCAAAGAGTATGCGCAAAGATGGCGTGAGGTGGCCGCCCAAGTGATTCCTCCCATGGAAGAGAATGAGATGACTAAGATTTTCTTAAAGACGCTAGGTGCTTTCTACTACGAAAGAATGGTAGCAAGTGCACCAAGTGACTTTACTGAGATGGTAGGAATGGGTATCCGCCTAGAAGAGGCTGTAAGAGAAGGCTGTTTGACAAAGATTGAAGGATATGGAGGTGCGAAGAAGCCATCTTATGGGTTTACCAAGAAGAAAGAAGGGGATGCAAATGTTGTCGTACAAGAGATGAGGGTAAACTCTCCTAGAAGGATTTATCAACGTCATCAGCAAGTCGCCTCAGTTACTCCTGTTATAAATACCGCTCCGACTACCGTTGCTTATCAGAGACCGTCCCAGCAGGAGAATCAAGGGTATAATCAGAGAAGGGAGAGTTATGACCCTATTCCCATGAGCTATACAGAGTTAATATCGGCATTGATTCGGAAAAAGTTGGTCCAGACACGACTACCTCCCGCCATACCATCACCATTGCGTTGGTATTACAAGGCAGACCAAACATGTGCTTTTCATCAGGGAGCACCAGGGAAAATTGTCGAGAATTGTTATCCTTTGAAGACCGAGGTATAGAAATTGGTAAAGTATGGTGTTCTATCTTTCAAAGACGTGGGACCTAATGTGAAAGATAATCCTCTACCTAAGCATGTGGGAGTAAATGATGTGAATATGGTGGCCGGGTGTCCAGGCGACTTCCCGATTTTTTATATTAATCTGGTTAGAGGAGATTTGGTGAAAAACATGCAGACCTCTGTGAATTTATCTACTACACGCATGACCATGCCGGTTGTGCTATTTGCAGTACAAACATACAGGGTTGCAAGAAGATAAAGGTTGATTTACAGGAGATGATGGATGAGGGCCTCATCCACAAAATCAGGCCTAGGGTAGAGTATGAAAAGGAAGTGAACATGGTTTCTGGATGTCCTGGTGAGTTCAGAATTTTTGATGTGGAGTATATGAATGAGGACCTCGTGCAGTTGCATGCTACCTTCTGCCATACGGCTGGTCAGGTTGAAAACCAATATGGATCTTACATAGTTTGCTGTCAAGACCCCCGAGGATGTTCAATCGTGAAGAAGGGTGTTCAGTTGTTGTTAGATAATGGAACTATCAAGATCACAGGTCAGAGGGATGATTACCATGAAGTTGATATGATTGAGGTTTGTTTAACGGAAGAAGAGTCAGAGGAGGAGTATGCCTCTGCATATGAGTATTTCTCTTCAGACGAAGATTTGTTTTTCAGAAATGACTCATTAATGACTGATTGCATTGAAGAAGGGGTAAACGTCATTGTGCCTTGTTTTGGTGCACCCGCCCATTTTGAAGTGGAGTATCATGGCAAGCCATCTGTTACCCCATTATTAATTAGTTTTCCAGGTCCTATCCCCTACAAATCAGATAAGGTTGTGCCTTACAAATACAACGCTACAATCTTGGAGGACGGTGTGGAGGTTCCCATCCAGCCAATGCCTGATGTTGGAAATATAGCTGAAAATAGCAGAGTGACCCGTAGCGGCCGTGTGTTTGCACCGGTTGTTCGGAGAGATGTTGATGCTGGAAAGAAAGTTGTTGAGAATGATGAACCGAAGAAGGCTACGGGAGAGAATAGTGGAGCTACATTAGAGAAAGAAGTAGATGATATTTTAAAGATAATTAAGATGAGCGACTACAGAATTGTAGATCAGCTACTGCAGTCTCCTTCAAAAATATCCATCTTGGCTTCATTGATGAACTCCTCTGCTCATAGAGAATCCTTGATGAGGGTACTAGACCAAGCTTTTGTGGAGAGTGATATGCCAATAGATCAATTCAACAGCGTAATAGGAAATATTACATCGTGTAATAACTTGAGTTTCTGCGATGATGAATTACAAGATGAACGGAGGAATCACAACTTGGCCCTCCACATCTCTATGAACTGCAAGAATGATTCGCTATCCAATGTGCTGATTGATAATGGATCCACGTTGAATGTTATACCAAGAAGTACCCTTATAAAGTTGAAATATCAAGGAACGCCTATGCGCCCTAGTGGTATCATTATGAAAGCATTTGTGAAGATGTGAAAAACACAAGAAGGGGGGGGGTTAAATTGAAAACTTTAATTTAAAAACTCAATGACAATATTTTTATCCTAGTTCAATTGATCTCAAACTTCTCCAGTCCACCTGTCAAGGTAATTTCTCCTCTCTCCAATGAGGTCTTAATCCACTAATCTCAAAAGATTACAATTACTACTTTACCAACTATTAAAGTCTTCTTGAGTACAACCACAATTTGGTTAATCTCAAGGAACACTGATTCAATGCAATTATATAAGATATGTGTTGTTGTGTTTCTAACAAAGCTTGTTTATCACAACTGTGATAAATTACACAGGATTATAGCTTGGAAATATAAAGAATATTGCTTGCAGCTTTGAATATGCGTGAGTGGTAAGATGGAAAAATCGTTATTGATTTTGAAAGCTGACTTTGTTTATATAGGAAGTGGAATGACGTTGATCATAAATCATGTTTAATGTCATTAACACACTTTCCATTTGGAGAAGATCATGTCTGAAAGAAGCCGTTGGAATTGATGCTGTCTTGAATGATCAATAACGCTTCAGAATCTTATCTCCTTACTTGCTGATGACACTTCAAAATATTGATGATTTGGATTGGTATGTTCTTGTTCAGAGTCAGAGTTTACTTTGATTAAGTGCAGGTTTTGGTCATCAATCTTCAACGCATGTTTTGATTGCTTCAGCGTATAACTCTTATGGCTCATCTTCTGATGGATATGGTCAGAGCTTCTGCATTCATAAAACTTAATTTTTAGGGTGCATATTTGTTCTATGAATTTATTATTTATTCTTTGTATTTGTTATCATCAAAACTCTAACCAAGGGTTGTAGAATCAAACTATGTTCTAACAATCTCCCCCTTTTTGATGTGTACAAAAACTAGATTTTTCAATTAAAAATAAATAATAAAAGGTTTAAGAGAAACTCCCCCTGAGTTGATTACTTCCCTTAAGTTCCTTGATCATCAGAGTTTAGCTGCATCTTTCATCAGAGTTTGTACCTGTTCAAGCTTTTCAGAAGATAGAAGTTAAGTAATTCAGAATGTTTGAGACTTCTGTCTCGGTAAACCGTTATTGAAAATATCTTACTTTCTCCCCCTTTTTGTCATTGATCAAAAAGGAAATATAATTAGAGCAAAAATAGTTGAATTATATTAAAAAGCATGACGCAATGATAAGTTCCAAAATAGAAAAGGTAAAAAAAAATTAAGCGTTACAGATAAACAAATTTAAAAAAAAAATCTAAGAAGGAGGAGGAAGACGTGTGAACAAAGCTTCCAGCAAGCTCTTGATTTGAGTATTAGACTCCTCTTGCTTGCCCAAAATGCTTTTAATCTCTTTGTTTGTGTCCTCCTGCTTATCCAACCTTGCATGGATTAGAGCATTTTCTTTATTCAACTCTTCCATATTTTGCATGACTAAGAAAGATGCTGGAGCTTCTTCAGGAGTTGGACGATTCTCAGAGCATTCTGCAGCTTGTTCAGAGTGAACCATTTCCTCTGTTGTGATCATCTCTTCTAGAGCAGCAGTCAGGGAGAGACTTTCTGATTCTGGTTGAACTTCATCTGAGGGATGATGCTCTGTCCAGGGAGCATTATCCAGAGGGAGAATATATTTCTTGAGCAGATGGATCAAAACTTGGTCTTCAAAAGCCTTTAGCGTAGCACTAAAGTTTGGTTGAACCTGTTCATAACTCTGTTCCTTCAGCTTCAGTGTTTCAGAACTAAGCCAGTTTCTGAATTTTGTCCATATATAATCAGAAGCAGCATGATTAGTCATCTCCTGACTAGCATGCTTCAAAGATTTTATCCATTCCTGTATTCCTATTTCAAAAATCAACAAACTTGTACCAACATCTGATGTGTTTTCAGTTGGTTTAGGTTTGGGAATGGCAGTTTTGTGAGAGATAGCAGCTAGTCTTTCCAGCGCAATTGGATCAATGACAAGTCTTACGTTGTCAGCTGGACTGCTAGTGGGTGAAGGAGTGTGAGAGTCAAGTATGATGATTGGACTGGTAGGGGAGTTTGGTGGTGTGGATTCCAGAGAAGAAGGAATTTCTGGAATGTCGTGGATGGTGACAGGCATGCGAATGGAAAGTGGTTATGTGATTCCAGGTATTGGGATTGTATCAGAATCTGAATGAGGTTCTTCAGATTGGTTTGTTGGAACACGGTGAGGTTCTGGTTCATGGATATCAGAAGATTGATTCTCAGAAGGTTGAGCTTCTGGTTGTTTTATTTTAGGTTGAGGTGATTGTGGAGAGTGAGGTTGCAGACTTTTTGGTGTGGTATCAGAGTTTGGATTTTCAGGGAGTTGAGAATTTGGATTTTATGGTACGGGAGCTGAAAAGTCTTGGTCAAATGAATCAATGTCAGACAGAACTTTGGCAAGTTCTGGTTGAGTTTGTTCAGGATTTGGATTATGAGAAAGGAAGTGAGTTTCATTCAAACCTAGAGTTTCTGATGGATCAAACCATATGTCAAAGTCTTCAAATGTTTGTGGAGTTGGGTGTTCTAGTTGAATAGGCATGGGTTCAGATGTAGATACATTAATTGATTCTGTAACAGAAACAAAGGAAGGATTACCTTTCTTTTTGACAACTTTTGGAGTCCTCTGAGATGATCCTTCTGCTGCAGCTTTCCTCTTCTTGGTCTTCTTTAAAGAAACTTCTGGAGCAGACTTGTGTAAGTCCTGGATATTGATTTATGGTGCAGTACCATCTTCCTTGCAAGCATCCAGATATCTGACTATTATTTCTGGCCTTGAGTCAATATCAGAAAATAGAGGAAAATCATCCAGAGGAATCCTTCTTGAAGTGATGGTTGCATGAGAAGTAATAGAAGGTTCCTTCTTGATATTCTCAATGATTTTCATCTTCTTCAGATTTTTTGTGTTCAGGGGCTTCCCAGCGGTTGCTTCCAAAGTGTTGATTTCTTGGGCTTCAGTCAAATGCTCTATCAGCCTATTCTCTGTCAGAATATCTGATATGAGTCTTCCTAAGGGTATCCAGTCCCTTTTGGTTTGTTCATTTTCTCTTGTTTCCTCCAAACTAGTTCTAAGATGATTAAACAACAAGTGTGGGAGGTTTACCTTAGTCCTCTTGGCAATGAAATAGATCAGAAACTGTTGATCAATGTTTATATAATCAGGAGAGCTAGTTGGCTTCCTGTGGTTGATACACCCCAGAATAATTTTAGCCCAGATTCTGTGGTGATCCTTCAGATCTCTGATTTTGCTGGAGGGAAGTCCAAGAGTAAATATTTCCCTTGCAATAGAGCCTACGTCAGAGCATCTCTCAGCCATGTCAATACATCTGACACCTCCACCATTGTAACCAATGAGCTTTGAAATTAGGTCTTCTATAATGACAATTTTCTTCCCCATGACATAAGAGGTAACTTGATGATTTGAAGAAGAAGCATGTATCCAGAATTCTTTGACAAGAATTGGAAATGTTGGCCCCAGAAGACGATCAAAGTATCTGTTCCAACCTTGAGCATTAACTTCTTCATACAGATTGAAGTCGTTTTCTTGCAAGCTTTCAAAGTCAATAATCAGTTCTGAAAGAACTTCCAGATTATCAATGGGAGTGAGTAGCGTTCTGTAAGGTTCTTCATACTGTTCCATTGAAGCAGATTCCTGAGTACTGATGTTTTGGATGCTTGAAGAAGCCATTGTTCACACAAGATTTGAGGAAGATGAAAGGGGTTTTTGAAAATACGAACTTGAAATGATAGAAAGTATTTAGAGAGTAAAAAGAAGTGAATGTAAAAAGTGAGATTTGAGCTTAAATAGTTTTTCTTGAAAGCGTAAACAGTAAGAGAGAGAAATAATTAGTCATGATTATAAGCATTAATGACAGCTGAAATTAGGGGATTCAGAAAGATACTGGAACGGTTACCCATGACGTGTGTCTCAATGCACCCAATCAGCGCTTTTGACCTTTCAGAAAAGTGAACGCGTGTTCAGCCTCAGAAAGTAGCTAATAAATGGATGACAACTGTTTGATTATGTGAACATCACACTTCTATCCTTAAAATGAAACGTTCAGATCTTCATGGATAGATTCTGATGCAATATGTACTTCTAAAACTCTGAAGGCAGGTTGATCAGTAGTTCACAGAAAATAACAAAGCTCTGAAGGTTAAGATATGTAAATAAAACAATTTATACTGGGCATAGCTTCATGCTGAGATGTTTCAGAATGAAGTTAAACCTATCTTCAGAAAGAGGTTTTGTAAAGACATCAGCCCATTGATGGTCTGTGTCAATGAATTTTAAGTTAAAAATCCCTTTCTAAATATAGTCCCTAATAAAATGATGTTTTATTTCTATATGCTTAGCCCTAGAATGCAAAATTGGATTTTTACTGAGACAAATAGTAGAAGTATTGTCACAGAGGATAGGAATGTTACTCTCAAATATGATGAAGTCTTCAAGTTGACTTTTCATCCAGAGCATTTGCGTGCTACATCCAGCAGCTGCTATGTATTCAGCTTCTGCTGTTGATAGTGCTATTGTGGATTGTCTCTTGCTGGACCATGAGATCAGATTTTCTCCCAGAAACTGGCAGCTTCCAGAAGTGCTTTTACGTTCTACTCTGTCTCCAGCGAAGTCAGCATCACAATATCCTACTAAGCTGTAATCATTTGATTTTCTATAAAACAAACCCAAATTAGCAGTACCTTTCAGATACTTGAAAATTCGCTTAACTATTGTTTAGTGAGATTCTCTAGGATCTGATTGGAATCTAGCACATATGCAAACACTAAATAATATGTCAGGCCTTGACGCCGTCAGATAGAGGAGAGAACCAATCATACCTCTGTAGACCTTCTGTTCTACCTTTTTACTTACCTCTTCCTTTTCCAGAATGCACGTGGGATGCATTGGAATCTTTGAGGGCTTAAATTCTGAGAGATCAAATTTCTTTAGAAGTTCTCTGACATATTTGCTCTGATGAATGTAAGTTCCTTCTAGAGTTTGGTTTATCTGAATGCCCAGAAAGAATTTGAGTTCCCCCATTAAGCTCATCTTAAACTCTGCCTGCATACATTTAGCAAACTCTCTCCCCAGAGAGGGTTTAGTAGATCCAAATATAATGTCATCAACATAAATCTGACATACTAACATGTCATTCTTAATTGTCTTACAGAATAAGGTTGTGTCCACTTTCCCTCTGGTGAATTCCTTTTCTAACAGGAAGTTACTTAGTCTTTCATACCAAGCTCTGGGAGATTGTTTCAGACCATATAGTGACTTCTTTAGTTTGAAAACATATTCTGGATTTTTGGAATTCTCAAAACTAGGGGGTTGGTGCACATATACCTCTTCATCTATATAGCCATTTAAGAATTCACTTTTGACATCCATTTGATACAGAGTGATGCCTTTGTTTATAGCAAGTGATATTAAAAGTCTGATAGATTCTAACCTGGCGACTGGAGAAAAGGTTTATGTATAGTCTATCCCGTCTTGCTGACTGAAACCTTATGCTACCAATCGTTCTTTATTTCTGATGACTTCACCTTGCTCGTTCAGTTTGTTTCTGAACACCCACTTTGTACCAATGACGTTGAATCCTTTTGGTTTGGGAACCAGTCCCATACGTCATTTCTGGTGAATTGATTTAGTTCCTCTTGCATTGCCAGAATCCAGTCATTGTCCAGAAGTGCTTCATCAATTGTTGTTGGTTCAATCAGAGAGACCACTCCCATGAGGGATTCTTCAGAGTTTCTGAATGTTGATCTGGTTCTAATTGGATCATCTTTATTTCCTAGTATTGTATCTTCTGGGTGATCAATGCTGCTTCTGGATAGTCTTTTCTGGAGTTAATCAACAGAAAGTGTTGGATTTCTTGAAGTAACTCTTTCTGATGTTGAGGGAGTGTCTCTGTTGAGAACTTCTGATGAGTTGTCTTCAGTACCTGTGAGTTCAACTTCCATACCTGCAAGGAATTCACTCTGCTTTGACTTTTAAAAGTCAAGCTTATCATCAAACCTAACATTGATTGACTCTTCAACAATCCGTGTTTCTGTATTGTATACTCTGTACCCTCTTCAGCATTCATAGTATCCTAACATAATACATTTTTGTGCTTTAAAGTCAAACTTGTTCAAATAATTTTTTGTATTCAGAATAAAGCATGTGCATCCAAATGGATGAAAATAAGAAATGTTGGGCTTTCTGTTCTTCCACAATTCATATGGAGTCTTTTCCAGAATAGGTCTTATAGAGATTCTATTCTGAATGTAACACGCTGTGTTAATTGCCTCTGCCCAGAAGATCTTAGCAACATTAGTCTCGTTGATCATGGTTCTGGCCATTTCTTGCAATGTTCTGTTCTTTCGTTCTACAACTCCATTTTGCTGGGGAGTTCTAGGACAAGAGAAGTAATGCAAGATGCCTTTTTCATTAAAAAATAATTCAAAATTTTTATTTTCAAATTCCCCACCATGATCACTTCTGAATTTGACAATTCTAAGATCCTTTTCATTCTGAACTTGGTTGCAGAAGGTAACAAACACAAAGTGTGACTCGTCCTTGCGTCTTAAGAACTTTACCCATGTCCATCTGCTATAGTCATCTACGATTACTAACCCATACTTCTTGCCACTGATTGAAGCAGTTTTTACTGGTCCAAATAAGTCAATGTGCAGAAGTTCTAATGGCTTAGAGGTGGAAACAACATTTTTGGATTTGAAAGCAGGTTTTGCAAATTTGCCTTTCTGACATGCTTCACACAAAGCATCTGAGTTGAACTTCAAATTTGGAAGTCCTCTGACCAGATTGAGTTTGTTAATCTGAGATATTCTTTTCATACTAACATGCCCCAATCTTCTGTGCCAGACCCATTGCTCGTTGTTAACAGAAAGTAGGCATTTTACATTCTGACTCTTTAGTTCAAAAAGTTTTATTTTATAAATGTTGTTTTTCCTCTTTCCATTAAATAGGATAGTCCCATCTTTCTGACTAACAACTTTGCATGAATTTTGATTGAAGATTGTATCATAACCATTATCACTTAATTGACTTATGGATAACAGGTTATGCATTAATCCATCAAGTAATAATACATTACTTATAGAGGGACGATTTCCATTACCTACTGTTCCAGAGCCAATGATCTTTCCTCTCTGATTACCTCCAAAGCCCACGTAGCCTCCAGGCTTAAGTTCCAGGCTTTGGAACATATGCCTTCTTCCCATCATGTGTCGCGAGCAGCCAGAGTCCAGGTACCATGATTAGTGTCTTAGCCTTGCTGCTAAAGATATCTTCTACATGTATAATTTTATTTCTAGGAACCCACATTTTCTTGGGTCTTGATTTGTTAGTTTTACCAAAATTCTGATTGAATTTTGGTTTGACAGAATAATCACTACTTGTGTATTTTATGTCATGTGTGTGCCCATATATAAAATGTGAATTGAGTGATGTGCGTTTTATAACTAAGTCCATGGCATTTTTTGGTGTAGATACCTTACCTTGAGATCCCATCCCTTTTCTGCCATTTCTGCTAACTCCATAGATTATTGAAGCCATCTTGCTTCTGTCTATGTTTTTAGCTAGAAACTTCTGAAAGCTGTGATCATACTCTTTGATGATCTCATCAGCATTGCTGGGAGTTTCAGAGATTGTTTCCTTCTGAGAGTTTTGCAAATCATTTGATAATTTTGAAATTTTTTCTTTTAACTCAGAATTCTCCAATTTGAGACTCTCAGACTTTTCAGAGTCAGAGGTAAGATTCCTTTTCAGGTTCCTGAAATTTGACTCTGATTTGCTGATACCTTTCCAGAATTTCATTTAGACTTTCTGCAAGCTCAGCCTTAGTAAAGTTTATGGTAAAGTCAGGAAATACCTCTTCAGTGTCTGATTCTGAGTCTGAACCAGAAGCTTCACTGTCTTCTGATATGTTTGCCATGAGAGCTATGTTTGCTCTTTCATCATCTAATTCTGAGTCAGCTTCAGATGTGTCAGAGTCATCCCATGTAGCCATGAGGCTTTTCTTCTTTTCCTTAAAGAACTTCTTTTTGGGCTTTTCTTTCTGAAGCTTTGGGCAGTCACTTTTATAGTGCCCTTTCTTGTTACATTCATAGAAGATGATGTCCTTGTTGTTTGGATTTCTATATCCTGAAGAACCATCAGATCTTCTGTGTCCAGAGGAAGACTCAGACTTTCTGTATCTGGAGGAGGATTCATTCTGATTCTCTGATCTTCTGGGATTTCTGAACTTCCTTTGTCTCTGCTTCCACAGTTAGTTCACCCTTCTGGAGAGGAGAGACGATTCATCTTCTTCTGATGAGGATCCATCAGAAGTTTCTTCCACAGCCTACAAAACCTTATAGTCAGATTTTCTGTTAGATTTTAATGCTAATGGCTTACCTTTCTTTTGAGGCTCATCTTCTTCCAGCTCTATCTCATGACTTCTGAGGGAGCTAACAAGTTCCTCCAGAGAAATTTTGTTGAGATCTTTGGCTAGCTTAAGTGTTGTTACCATTGGCCTCCATTGCTTGGGTAAGCTTCTGATGATCTTCTTAACGTGATCAACAGTAGAGTACCCTTTGTCAAGAACCTTTAGTCCAGTAACAAGAATTTGGAATCTTGAAAACATAGTTTCTATTGATTCACTATCTTCCATCTTGAATGCCTCATACTTCTGAATGAGTGCAAGGGCCTTGGTCTCTTTGACTTGAATGTTGCCTTCATGCGTCATTCTCAGAGAGTTAAACATGTTCTTGGAAGTTTCTATGTTTTATATTTTCTCATATTCTGAATATGAGATGGCGCTGAGGAGAATTGTTCTGGCCTTGTGGTGGTTTCTGAATTCACGCTTTTGTTTATCAGAAATCATTTTTCTGTCTATCTTCTGACCACGTCCATCCACTGGGTGCATGTATCCATCAGTCACCATGTCCCACAGATCAGCATCATGAGCCAGAAAGAAACCCTCAATTCTGTCTTTCCAGCAGTCAAAGTTTTCTCCATCAAAGACTGGAGGTTTGCCACTGAATTTGTCCTTGTCTTCATGGTTGTCACTGTTGATGTTTTGGCTTGGTCCCACCATAGTGTTTTTCTGAAGCTTGGATCTTGTACTGACACAGTTAAGTGTTTAAGCTCAGAACCAGACGCTCTGATGCTAATTGAAGATGTGAAAAACACAAGAAGGGGGGGGGGGGGGTGAATTGAAAACTTTATTTTAAAAACTCAATGACACAGTACTTTTATCCTGGTTCGTTTGATCTAAAACTACTCCAGTCCACCCGTCAAGGTGATTTCTCCTCTCTCCAACGAGGTCGTAATCCACTAATCTCAAAAGATTATAATCACTACTTTAACAACTGTTAAAGTCTTCTTGAGTACAACCACAATTTGGTTAATCTCAAGGAACACTGATTCAATGCAATTATACAAGATATGTGTTGTTGTGTTTCTAACAAAAACTGTTTATCACAATTGTGATAAATTACACAGGATTATAGCTTGGAAATATAAAGAATATTGCTGGCTGCTTTGAATATGCGTGAGTGGTAATATGGAAAAATCGTTATTGATTTTGAAATCTGACTTTGTTTATATAGGAAGTGGAATGACGTTGATCATAACACATGTTTAATGTCATTAACACACTTTCCATTTGGAGAAGATCCTGTCTGAAAGAAGTCGTTGGAATTGATGTTGTCTTGAATGATCAGTAATGCTTCAGAATCTTATCTCCTTACTTGCTGATGACGCTTCATAATATTGATGACTTGGATTGGTATGTTCTTGTTCAGAGTCAGAGTTTACTTTGATTAAGCGCAGGTTATGGTCATCAATCTTCAGCGCATGTTCTGATTGCTTCAGCGTATAGCTCTTATGGCTCATCTTCTGATGGATATGGTCAGAGCTTCTGCATTCATAAAACATAATTTTTAGGGTGCATATTTGTTCTATGAATTTATTATATATTCTTTGTTTTTGTTATCATCAAAGCTCTAACCAAGGGTTGTAGAATCAAACTATGTTCTAACAGTTTGATGGGTCAAGGAAATCTATCATCGGTGAAGTAGACTTACCTATCCATATAGGATCACATTTGTTTCAGATAACCTTCAAGTTCATGGACATTGTTCCCGCTTACAGTTGTTTACTAGGATGACCGTGGATACATGAAGCAGGGGATGTCACTTCAACTTCACACCAAAAGCTAAAGTTCGTGCGTGAAGGGAAGGTGGTGATCATAAATAGGGAGCAGGCATTGTTGATATCTCATTTGTCCTCTTTCAGTATTGTAGAAGCGGATGAAGCTACTGTTGGAACCCAGTTCCAAGCCTTATCCATTGATAACATAAGAGGAAATGATAATTCCATGGTTTCGCTGAAGGATGCGCAACAAGTTGTGCGTAATGGTCATAGTGAAGTTTGGGGATGAATTCTGGATCCACCTGTAAACAAGAACATAACTGGCTTAGGGTTTTCTTCGAAGAATTACAAAGGTAAGGGCATGAAGCCGAAGTCTGCTACAGGTAGGTATCAAGACATTTTCCATAGTGGAGGCTATCTTCATCCAACTGTTTCTAGGATTAACGCCATTGTGGAGGATGAAGCAGAGCAGGAAATGCTGAATTATGTGACGCACGGAGTCAGGGTTCAGAACTGGATCACCATTGATGTTCCCTTTTGCATACATGTTTCAAAGTAATTTTATTTGTTAATCTTTCTTTTGAAAAGATTTCACTCTGCCCAAGGTGGAAGTATTAATGTTGTGGGGCTTATCTGTTTGCAATGACTGTTAAGATCAATAATAAAAGTTGTCTTTGTTTCCCAAATTATGTCTTTATTTTTCTACTTTTTCTCGGAAAATGGTAATAAAAAAAACCTTTCAAAATAAATAATAACTGAAATTTAATCTGCATGATCACTTGTTATATATGTCAGTTTCTAAATGCAATCACAAATCATATGTGCAGATTAATTAAAAAACCCGTTGAATATAATGACCCTGCACCCTCTCCCAACTTTGAATGTCCTGTGTATGAGGCTGAAGAAGAAGATTATGATGAGATTCCAGAAGAGGTCTCACAGTTTCTTGAGCACGAGGAAAATACCATTCAGCCATATAAAGAGCCTTTAGAAGTAATCAATTTGGGTTCAGAAGAAGATCCAAAGGAAGTCAAGATTGGAGCATCACTGCATCCTGATGTGAAGAGAAGGTTGATGGAGCTGTTTAAAGAGTATGTGGATATTTTTTCTTGGTCTTACCAAGATATTACCGGTCTAGATACAGATATTGTCGAGCACCATTTGTTGTTGAAGCCAAAGTGTCCGCCAATTAAACAAAAGTTGATAAGAACTCACCCAGATATGGCAGTAAAGATCAAAGAGGAGGTTCTAAAGCAGATTAATGATGGTTTTCTTGTAACGTCAGTGTATCCTCAATGGATTGCCAATATTGTCCCAGTACTGAAAAAAGACAGAAAAGTCTGCATGTGCGTAGATTAAAGAGATCTAAATAAATCTAGTCCAAAATATGATTTTCCATTACCTCACATCGACATGTTAGTGGATAGCACAGCAAAACTCAAAGTATTCTCGTTCATGGACGGATTTTCCGGGTATAATCAAATAAGAATGGCTCCAGAGGACATGGAAAAAATAATGTTTATCACACCCTGGGGAACATTCTGTTACAGAGTGATGCCTTTCGGGTTGAAGAACGTTGGTGCAACGTACCAGAGGGCTATGACAACCCTATTCCATGATCTGATGCACAAGGAAATTGAAGTATATGTTGATGATATGATTTCAAAATCCCAGACTGAAGAAGGGCATATAGAAGATTTATTGAAGTTGTTTCAGCGTTTGAGGAAGTATCGTCTCCGCTTGAATCCAAATAAATGCACCTTCGATGTTCAATCAGGGAAATTGTTGGGTTTCATTGTTAGCTAGAAAGTAATTGAAGTTGACCCTGATAAAGTCAAGGCAATTCAAGAAATGCCAACACTGAGAACTGAAAAGCAGGTTAGAAGCTTCCTCGGGCGTTTGAATTATATTTCTAGATTCATTTCCCACATGACTGCAACATGTGAACCGATCTTTAAGTTGTTAAAGAAAGATCAAGGTTGTGTGTTGACGGATGACTGCCAAAGGGCATTTGAGTATTAAGGAATATCTGCTTGAACCTCCTATCTTGCTCCCTACCGTAGAAGGAAGACCGTTGATTATGTATCTGACAGTGTTAGATAAATCCATGGATTGTATTCTGGGACAACAAGATGAAACAGGGAATAAGGAGTTCTCCATCTATTATCTCAGTAAATAATTCACTGATTGTGAGTCGCGGTATTCCATGCTGGAAAAAACATGTTGTGCTTTGTCCTGGGCGGCAAAGCGTTTGCGGAAGTATATGTTGAATCACACCACTTGGTTGATCTCCAAAATGGACCCAATCAAGTACATTTTTGAAAAACCCGCTCTTACTGGAAAAATTGACCGCTGGCAGATATTGTTATCTGAATACGATATCGAATACCGCACTCAAAAGGCTATTAAAAGTAGTGTGTTGGTAGATTATCTTACTCACCAACCAGTGGAGGATCACCAGTATGTAGAATATAATTTTCCCGATGAGGATGCGATGTTCCTGAAAGTGAAGGATTGTGATGGGTCGTTGCCTGAGGAAGGCCCTGACCCTGAATCTCATTGGAGTATGATATTTGATGGAGCTGTGAATGCTTATGGTAAAGGAATTAGTGTTGTGATTGTCACTCCTCATGGATCGCACATTCCTTTTACTGCAAGGTTAACATTCGATTGTACTAATAATATGGAAGAATATGAGGCTTGCATCATGGGTCTCGAAGAAGCTATTGATCTCAAAATTAAAATTCTCGATGTGTATGGTGATTCAGCTCTGGTAATAAATCAGATTAAAGGAGAATGGGATACTTGTCACCCCGACTTGATCCCTTACAAAGATTATGCTAGAAGATTATTACCATTCTTCAATAAAGTTGAATTCCATCACATCCCTAGAGACGAAAATCAAATGGAGGATGCTCTGGCAACCCTGGCTTCTATGTACGAAGTGAATACTTGGAATGATATACCCTGAATTGTGGTTCGACGACTGGATAGACCCGCTCATGTGTTTACAATAGAGGAGGTAGCAGATGAAAAACCTTGGTATCATGATATCAAGCATTTTCTTTAGACTCAAGAATACCCGATCAGTGCATCAAAGAAAGATAGAAAGATACTGAGAAGATTGGCTGGCAGTTTCTTCCTCAATGAAAAGGTGTTATACAAGAGAAATTATGACATGGTCTTGCTCAGATGCGTGGATAGACACGAAGCAGACATGTTGATGCATGAGATTCATGAAGGTTCATTTGTCACTCATGCCAATGGATATTCAATGGCTAAAAAGATGTTAAGGGCAGGTTACTATTGGTTGACAATGGTATCCGATTGTTATAAGTTTGCAAATAAGTGTCATAAATGCCAGATTTATGCAGACAAGGTCCATGTTCCTCCGACACTTCTAAATATGATTTCCTCCCCGTGGCCTTTCTCTATTTGGGGTATTGACATGATTGGGATGATAGAACCCAAAGCTTTGAATGGGCACCTTTTTATCTTAGTAGCAATTGATTACTTCACCAAGTGTGTGGAGGCTGCTTCATATTCCAATGTTACTAAGCAGGTGGTTGTGCGCTTCATTAAGAATAACCTTATATGTCAGTATGGTGTGCCAAGAAGGATTATCACTGATAATGGCTCAAATTTTAACAACAAGATGATGACAGAACTGTGCGAAGAATTCAAGATTGTCCATCACAATTCATCTCCATACAGGAATAAGATGAATGGGGCTGTTGAAGCTGGTAATAAGAATATCAAGAGAATTATCCAGAAAATGGTTGTTACTTATAAGGATTGACATGAAATGCTTCCTTTTGCTCTGCATGGATATCGAACATATGTCTGCACTTCAACAGGAGCAACCCCGTTCTCCCTGGTGTATGGAATGGAAGCTGTACTCCCTGTCGAGGTAGAGATTCCCTCATTGCGTGTGATAATGGAAACCAAGTTGACAGAGGCTGAATGGGTCCAGAACAGGTTTGACCAATTGAATTTGATTGAAGAGAAGAGAATGACAGCTTTGTGTTATGGCCAGTTATATCTGAGAAGAATGAAGAAAGCTTTTGATAAAAAGGTCAAACCTCGTGAATTCAGAGAAGGCGACCTCGTGTTCAGGAAGATCATGTCTTTCAACACTGATTCTAGGGGCAAGTGGACTCCCAAATTTGAAGGCCCATATGTTGTCAAGAAAGCCTTCTCTGGTGGTGCATTAATTCTTGAAACTATGGATGGCGAGGAGTTCCCACGTCCCATGAATGTTGACGCAGTCAAGAAAAACTTCGCCTAAATAAATAAAAGAACAACTCGCTAAGTTGAAAACCCGAAAGGGAGGTCTAGGCAAAAATTAGAAACATAAACAAAATAAAATTCCCGCTAAGTTGAAAACCCGCAAGGGCAGCTTAGGCAAAAGTTAGGGACTTTCAGGGAAAGTAACTACGTCAGACAAGATTTGATCATTGAAGCAACACTCTTCTCGGATCCTCACCATACTTCAACAGAAGCCGATGCTCAGGATTTCAAAAGTTGTTAGAGGGGATAGTTGACATTGTATCTCATCTATGGAGTCTCGCCATTCGCAGACTACCATTCTATTAATGAAATTTGAGCTTTTACCCAATTCTTTGTATTTCTTATTTTATTTAGTTTGCAAAGACTCCATTTATTATTGATAATAACTTTCAACGCAAAAAAAGATTAAATAACAAAATTGACTTTTAAAAAAAAAGAGATTTTAAAATCTGTTTTTACTTTGATATTTGTGATGAAACAATGACAACAAAAATGATGATCCAAGAATGGACAAACTCCAGTTGCTTTGAGAAGTTTTCGTTCCCCTCGGGAAGGTCTACTCGGGTTTTTTTTCGCCGTATTGGGTTTATGGTTCCGCTATCCTCGGTCAAGTTTGGATTCATTTCTCCTCTTTTCTGAATTTTCATGATGTGAAGTTTCAATTTGCATTTTCTCCAGTGAAGTTTTTGTTTGGCCCGATAGAAGTTCTTTTTTCCAGAGAGATTAGTACCATACTCTCTCTTGAAGAACGTAGGTCCCTGGTTTCTCCAAATGAAGGACATATTGTGAATATGATGTTAACCTCGCCAATGAAGTGAGTCTGATTTCCCCAATGAATGTTCAGATGTTTTGGTGTCAGTCTGCTTTGCTTGAGACTGGTTTTGTAATCTCCAGTAGGAATGTTACTTTCGAAAAAACTTGTTTCCCCGGTGAAGCCTGAAGAAGGATGTTTTATCCATGTATCCTTACTATTTCATCACTTTGATTTATCTACCTCCGGATCATGTTTCTCCTCAGTAAAGTTAAAGCAGGCAGTAGGTTTTGTTTCCTCAGCTGGCCTTTACCTTTCTTGGAATGATCATCCTGGATGAAGTTTAGCCGAGTGTTGTTAGTGCCCGAGGCATTTTTACCTGGTTGTTCCCAATGTTGTATATTTGTTATGTCAGCATACACACGATAACGCTCATACATTCATGCATACATCATGCATAGCTAAAATTGGCAAGTCATTTTTCATTGACATTTGTTAATATTTTTTTGTTGACAAATTACCTGGTTTTGCAGATTTACATTGTCCTCTCTTCAACAGAGTGTTGGTCCTAAGTAGAAAGCTTATATTCTTTCAATGTCCCCACTGAGTTGTCCCTCATGGAAGATTTTTGCTTTAACCTTCCGGTACAACTCCTTTTTTGGTTGGATTTGGTTTTCCCTCTTGAGTTTATTTCTCAAAGGATGTATTTTGGTTGTCGGTTTCATTCCAGTTTATTTCTGGTTTGAATATGTGGTTCCACGACAACGTTATTTACTTTGGATTTCTGAAAACTCCAGATTTTGGTTGGTGCATTTATTTTGCACGAGAAGACTTTATCCCCTCAGCAAGAATATCATGGCATCTCCCTAGGAAGTCACACCTCCTTCCCAAAAATCCATTTCTTTTTACAATCTTCCGTGACAATAAGTAGAAAATCTCTTTATTTGAGATAGCTCCTTACGTTATCCTTTCCAGGCAGAGCGCCTTGGTTAAAGAAGAAGTTGAGACCTGTTCTAGGTGAAACACCAGAATTTTGGGGAAACTTGTTATCTTTTTGCTACCCTCAATGAACGTTGGTAGTTCATGGTCAGTGAACGG
Organism: Vicia faba; assembly: GCA_948472305.1. Taxonomy (NCBI): domain Eukaryota; kingdom Viridiplantae; phylum Streptophyta; class Magnoliopsida; order Fabales; family Fabaceae; genus Vicia; species Vicia faba. The sequence goes on from OX451737.1 coordinate 210,218,022, forward strand.
TAGTGATATGATATTATCTTTCTACCTTCAGTGAAAGTTGGTAGACCATCGACAGTGAACATTGATTTTGTTATCTTTTTTCTACCCTCAGTGAATGTTGGTAGTTCATCATCAGTGAACGGCAGTGCTATGATATTTTCTCTTTCTACCTTCAGTGAAAGTTGGTAGACCATCGGCAGTGAACGTCAATGTTTGTTATCTTTTTGCTACCCTTAGTGAATGTCGGTAGTTCATCGTCAGTGAACGACAATGATATTATATTCTCTTTCTACCTTCAGTGAAAGTTGGTAGACCATCGACAGTGAACGTCGATATTTATTATCTTTTTTCTACCCTTAGTGAATGTTGGTAGTTCATCGTCAGTGAACAGCAGTGATATGATATTCTCTTTCTACCTTCAGTGAAATTTGGTAGACTATCGACAGTGAACGTCGATGTTTATTATCTTTTTGCTTCCCTCAGTGAATGTTGGTAGTTCATCGTCAGTGAACGGCGGTGATATGATATATTCTCTTTCTACCTTCAGTGAAAGTTGGTAGACCATCGGCAGTGAACATCGATGTTTATTATCTTTTTGCTACCCTCAGTGAATGTTGGTAGTTCATCATCAATGAACGGCGGTGATATGATATATTCTATTTCTACCTTCAGTGAAAGTTGGTAGACCATCAGCAGTGAACGTTGATGTTTGTTATCTTTTTTCTACCCTTAGTGAACGTTGGTAGTTCATCATCAGTGAACAGCGGTGATATGATATTCTATTTCTACCTTCAGTGAAAGTTGGTAGACCATCGGCAGTGAACGTCGATGTTTATTATCTTTTTGCTACCTTCAGTGAACGTTGGTAGTTCATCGTCAGTGAACGGAAATGATATGATATTCTATTTCTACCTTCAGTGAAAGTTGGTAGACCATCGGCAGTGAACGTCAATGTTTATTATCTTTTTGCTATCCTCAGGGAATGTTGGCAGTTCATCGTCATTGAACGGTGGTGCTATGATATTCTCTTTCTACCTTCAGTGAAAGTTGGTAGACCATCGACAGTGAATTTCGATGTTTGTTATCTTTCTCTCTGCCTTCAGTAAACGTTGGTAGCTTCGCCTTCGGTAGAAGTTGGTGTATCCTTTGATCATTCTACCATCCTATTTGATTCAGGTCTTTTGGTATACCAGTGATTTATTTTCCTGGTGGGGTTTCTCCTTTGTTTCTTTATTGATGTTGCATCCCCAGTTATACTTTGCGTCTCTTTGGTCCTGTTCATATGCATTCATATGCATAAGTATTTGCATGGCATCTTAGGGACAAAAATAGTTTTTTTTATATTTAAGTATCTTTGATCGCGTCGACACGAATATTTTTAACCTTCGTATCTCCGGATAGAAGAAACTTAAATAAGGACAGTTGTTGTACCCCAATTTTTGCCCCTAAGATCCCTTCATCATACCATGTTGGTTTATTCACAACAAGATTACACTAGGATTCTTGGTTCCCCTCCCTACTTTGAGTTTTGCTCCTTTTGAGGGATTACCAAGCACCTTGACTTATGTTCCTTTTATGATCATAAATATTGTTTTTATTTCTTCATTTAACTAATAAAATGCAATGTTGGCTTGTCTTTCTTGTTATCCATGTAGGTAAGGGCAATGAGATTTAACAAGTTACTCCATGGGTTCATGAGTTAATTTCCATGCCCTAGTCAATAAAGCTTGAGAAATTCAAACCTCACCATTTGATTGGTTTTGGAAGGATTGGCATGGCAAGGTTGCTTTGGTTCATCACATTTCAAGGTTATTAGATTTGACTCAAAAGTACAAGGGGTTTTTATTGGAGAAGTTGTCATGTTTGGACAAGGTTTTGTTCCCATTGGTCACAAGAGCATATTTCTATCAAATTTCAAGATATGGAAGTGGTTTTGGTAGCTATGAATCCTCATTATCATCCTCAACAACTTCTATTCACAAATCAAGAATATTGGTACAAGAAGTTTGTTCAAGCTTGTCAAAGTTCTTCAAAGCATTTTCTTAATCTAGGAGCTAGGGTTTTGAACTTCAAAGGAGCATATCTTGCTCACCTTTTGGTATTTTTAAATGATTCCAAATTCATCCTTCTCTTAAAAGTGTTATCAACAAATCACTTCAAAAGTTCCAAAGAGTTTTCATGTGGAAGAAACTTGGTGAAGAAGAAAGATTACAAGTCCTCTAGATGAATCCCCAATTTTCCAAGTGTGACTTCAAATGATCATAACTTGGTCAATTTTTATCACCTTGAGCCCATTATTTTTCCAAAATTATCTTGAGGATGTGAACTTTATGCCTTATTTTATGTGCAAAGTAGGAAAATGAATGGAAGTTGCTTTAAAGATGCAAAAGATTATAGGTCATTTCATCAAATTTTTCCAACTTCAACAAGACATAACTTGCTCAAATTTTGGATATTTTGAATGATTCAAGTTTCAAAATGTCATTCAAGAGATCTACTTCATGCCATCTTTTTTGATCAAGAGCAAGTTCCAATTGGAAGGCCATGTTTGGATGCAGGACATTATAGGACATTTTTGATAAAGAATTTGAAATATTTCAAAGTATGGAAAGTCAACCCTTTTTCTTCAACTTTGACTCAATATAACTTTCAGCTCAAGCATCCATTTAACTCCATTATTTTTCCATTGCAAATCTTGTAACCTCATCTTTCTAAAGCATCAATAATCATGCCTTAAGACCCCTTGAGCTGAGAATGCCATAGTTTCAAAAATGGTAACTTGAAATTGAAGTTTCCTTGAAAAATCAGAATTTGAATTTCATGTTGCAACCTCTAAACCTCAAATTAACACGCGTTTTGGGTCTAAAAATGATTAGCCAACTTTCTTAAGTGGATTAGTGCATCAAAACGCAAGAATTGGATGAGTTTTGGTGAAGTTTGGATCACACTTCACTCGTGCATCAGGTTTGCATGAATTCCCTCCAAAATGCATCATTCACTCTTCCTTTTGATACCATTCACTTCTCCTATAAATACATGAACTATCCCATTCATTTTCCCAAGCTTGTATAGCCAGAATCACCCTGCCAAACTTGCTACATAACTCAATTTTCTGTAACTTCAAAATCCATTCTCGAGCCTTTTTCAATCCAATTTTTCCATCAATTCACCTTCCTTGATATTCCCTGAAGCTAACCACATAATTACATTCAAGAATCGTGCCCTATATTGCTCCATAGAAGTCCAGTTTCAGAGCTTTGCAACTCAACTTCAACAGGTAGATTCCTTCATCAATTCTTCAAAACTCTGATATCATTGTGTTGCTCTCATTACCTTGGTTCTAGTCGCAACACTTACCTTTTACAGGAAACAAGTTTTGCCCATGAAATTTCAAATCCCTTTTCAAAACTTTCCTTCCAAATTGCTTGAGTTACAATTTATATAATTTTGGTGCGAGGGTGTGGTTGTCTTCGTCTTGAAGAGACGAAATGAATGACATAGGTCTGAGCTTCTGATTTTACAGTTTGAGAGACCTACAATTCGTGATGGATGGAGGTTGAAGATGAACAACGTGTCATCTACCAACCAATGAAGGCGCGCCATCTGTATTTTTCAAATCCTGATTTAATTAATGATTTTGTACAATATTCATTAATGACCATGATATGCACAGCGCGCCAGATCCCTTGGATTTGATTACTAACGCGTTTTGACTCTCATCCAATGGTCCACATATTTTACTTTTATTTTCTTTTTCTGATTTTTATATTTTAATTGTTTTAAATTTTAAAAAATCATAGAAAATTCATTTTTAGTCCAAAAAATCTGGAAAAAAATTATGAAATTTTTTTTTGATTATTCTCTTTCGGATTTTTATTTTTTCACAATTTAATTTTGTGTTTTGGTATTTTTTTATAAATTTTACACTTATTTGATTTGTTTTAAATGTTTAAAAATACTTTTATACATTTTAAAATTCTGAAAAAAATTATGGAATGATCAAATGATATTGTGACAAATATTGGTGACCTTATTTTATTTTTGTTTCTGAATTTACTATTTTTTACCATTTGTTGTTTATTTTACCCATTTATTTTAATTTTAAAAATAGTTTCCGACTTTAAAAAATTACCAAAAAATTTGTAAAATTATTTGAGCATTTTTTTTTCTATGGTCTTACTTTTTATTTCTTGATTAATTTGAACATAGTTGATATTTTTCTCTTTATTTTCTATTTTTAAACATTATTTTTAAATCCTTTTATGAATATTAAAATGTGATATTATTTTGTGACTATTTTCTGGCTGATCTTGGGTTAGATTTTGGATCATGAACTTTATTAACATCATTGGATCCATGGTGTTGAGTTTAACTCCACAAAAATGGATGAATGATTTTAATAATAGTTTGATTAAAATTTAATTCAAATGTGGTTTGTATATTTTTCCCCATCCCTCTTCATCTCATCCCCTTGTTGCACTAGATATTGTTGGAGCATGATCTCTATATGATGTCTCAAAACAAATGGTGCATAGATTGCTATTGACCGACCTCAAAATAGGTGCGACTTCTATATAAGTCCACATACGATTGCTTAACGTAGCGCTAAATTTTGTCCTGATTCGAATAAATGATCACTCGTGGCCCAAACTTATGATTGCAAGCCCAAGTATGTTAAGTTGATCTCTTTGATCTAATAACCTTGAGATTAATTGTGTGGAGGCTTTGGTTCTACCAATCCTCTAATGGATCTACAACACCTTTGGTCAACGCATATCACTTAAACATCGTTGATCATTAAATGGTACTTATGAGAATTCCAAATGGATGATATACTTGACAAAAAGAAAATGCAACTTGTTATGTGGAGGCTTTGGTTCTACCAATCCTCTAATGAGTTCCAAATGCAAGTTTCAAGATGTTCATCCAACTAACCACTAATTATTGACTTGTTTTACCTTATGCTTTCATTCTTTTTTATGCTTTATGTACCATTTACTTTTAGCGTTTACATTTCATGCCATTTTCATCTTTGCTCATTTGAGAATTTACTTTCTTGCCATTTTTACTTTGCTCACTTGAGCTTTTCTTTTCCTTTCTTAAGATACTTAATAATCAACATAAACCCTAAAAAATATTTAATGGTACTTGGACTATTTGGTTACTATCCTTGGCACTATGGAGCATGGGACTTTTCTTGGACTTGGAATTAGAAACCTTGGCCTATCTTGGAGACTTTGTGACCTTATCTGATTATTTTGTCTGGAGTTCTTGAGGTTCACCTCAAGACATTGAGTTGCTTGTTTGTTTTTGTGTGCAGGTTTTTGTGATTACACCCTCTGTTTGTAATCTGGAATTCACCCGTATACAGCCGTTACTCTGCCCAATTTTTGTGAAGACTTAATACACATAGAGTTTGGTTCTCTCAAGAGGTCTAGTATTTTTTCTTTCTTGGTTTTAATACAAGGAATGGGAATTCTATCTTGACTGATAATGTCAAGTATTGGATTCTTGTTAGTTAGATGTTTCTTATCCCTAGCTTTTATTTTATGCTTTAGGATAGTCCCTTCTTCTCCTCCCATCTTCTTCAATTTCAAAAATCTTCTTCCTCCCTTTTTTTTTTGAAAAAAAATCTTCTTGTTTTTGAACTTGAACCACTTTTATAATAAACTTGGACTTATGTCCATGTATTTTCAAAACATTTTCATAAACAAACCCCAATATACTTAATGATACCTTGACATTTTTTGTGAGAAGACTAAAAGTCAATCAATCTTATTTTAAACCATCTTGCCATTTTGGCTTTTTTATCTTTAAAATTTTATCAAAAGATTAGACTCTTGTCAGTCCTTGTAGTGATGCAAACAACTATACTTCTACAATATGTAGTGAAGAGAGAGATTTTCCACTTGGATTTTAAGTGAGGCATTGTTGATTTTAAAATCCAAGCCATATCCTCCACTTTGAGATGATGCAAATTCTCCTTTCTCATGGTTGTGGGTAGTAGGTATGTTTTCCACACGGACAATGACGATGATGTTTTATCTCATAAAAGTAACCAACGCATTTGTGTTTCAAATTTATAAAAGAGGAACTACATGTACCTTGATCCCCTATTGCACGAAAGGTGGTACGTAGACACTAAAGGTTCACAACCACAGCGGGTGTAAAAATTACAAAAATAAATATGCTTCTTTCTTCACTTCCACCATACACTTTTTATATACAACAGTTTTTATAGCCAAAATATACATATTTTACAAAGAGGCTCCTGCGGAGTACCGTAGATATTTAGGGTGCTAATACCTTCCCTTTGAATAACCAACCCCCTTACCTTGAATCTTTCCCCCTCTTTTTGGGCTATTCGCTCTTTTCCCATTCCTTTGGAAACAATAAAGCGCGGTGGGAATTTTTATTTTGATTTGTATAAACTCTAGTCAATCCAATACCTTAGTCTTAAACATTTCTACCGCTACAATGACATCTCATTCGACATCACATATATGATACCAGAATTTCAAGGTTTATTATCTTTTCTTGTTTGATTACAGATCTAGAGGATGGGAATTCTACATTGACTCATTGTGTCAAGTGTTGGCTTCTTGTTAGTTAGATGGTTCTTTTCCTTAGCTTTTACCTTATGCTTTAGGATAATCCCTTCATCTCCTCCCATCTTCTTTAATTTCAAAAATCTTCTCCCTCCTTTTGAAAACTATTCTTGTTTCTAAACTTGAACCGCTTTCGTAATAAACTTGGACTTAGGTCCATGCATTTTCAAAACATTTTCTTAATCAAACCTTAATCAATTTAATAATAATTTGACATTTTTGTGAGAATAATAAAAGTCAATTAAGCCTATTCAAACTATTTTGCAACTTTGGCTTTTTATTTTAAAATTTTCTCAAAAGATTAGACTCTTGTCAATCCTTGTAGTGATAAGAGCTACTATACTTCTACGATATGTAGTGAAGTGAGAAATTTTCCACTTGGGTGTTGAGCAAGGCTTTGTTGATTTTAAATTCCAAGCTATATCCTCCATTTTGAGATGACACAAATTCTCCTTTCTCATAATCGTGGGTAGTAAGTATGTTTTCCACTCGGATAAGATGATAACGTCTTGTCTCTTAAAATTAACCAACACACTTGTGTTTTAAAATTTTTAAAAGGTGAACTACGAGTATCCTGATCCCCTATTGCACGGAAAATGGTATGTAGGAACTAAAGTTTCGTAACTGCGGCGGGTGCAAAAATTGTAAAAAATACTTCTTTTCTCATCCCTACAATCTATCTTTATATACAAAATTTATAGCCAAAATACACAGATTTTCAAAGAGGTTCCTGCAGAGTACCGTATATGTTTAGGATGCTAGTACCTTCCCTTTGCATAACCAACCCCCAAACTTAGATTCTCTCGCCCTCTTTTGGTTTATTCGCTCTTTTCCCATTCCTTTGGAAATAATAAAGCGTGATGGTGATTTTTATTTTTGATCTGTGTGACTCAAGTAAATCCAATGGCTTTGTCTTAACATTTCTACCGCTACACTACCCACAAGGTATGGACTAATAGTTTATCACCTGCCGAACAAGGTTCTAAAAGGTTCCCAGAATCTATATCTTTCCTTCGGATATTGCCAACGTCCCAATTAACTCAATAGTTAGTAATATTCTCAAGAAAAACTCGTCTGAGTATAGTATCATATGACAACTACTTTCGAATTACTCCGTCATAGTTTACTCACTACACCTAAAAGGCTAAGATGGGTTAAGGCTTCTACGAACCTCAGTTTCAGCAGGCTCACAGGTTGAAAGCAACACGTCTTTCCGATTACTCAATAAACGACACTACAGACAAAGGGGCCTCCACTGAGTAGGGGATCTCATGCCTCCTTTTTTGGGATTACTCCCTCAAAGTTAACATGACTCTACCGCCCATCCTATCTTAAGTTTGCCCAAGTCCGGGTAGAGGACTTATGAGAAATCACCAAGCACCCTGAAAACCAGGAAAATCCAGACAAACATATATACATCACATAATATACAACAAACAATAGCACATGTACAAATAAACAAAGATAGGCTCAACCCACTTAGAGATAGACCAGCATTTGGTAGATCTTTCCCCAGTGAAGTCGCCATTTTTCTTTAGTGGTAGAAATGTTGAAACTAAGCCATTGGATTGACTTAACTCGCACATATCAAATAAAAATGGCCACCGCGCTTTATTGTTTCCGAGGAATGGGAAAAGAACGAATAACCCGAAAAAAGAGGGGGAGAGCATCTAGGTATGGGGGTTGGTTATGCAAAGGGAAGGTATTAGAACCCTAAACATCTATGGTACTCCATAGGAACCTCTTTGAAAATTTGTGTATTTTATCTATAAGTGTTGTATAAAAAATAGATGGTGGATATGGGAAAAGAAGTATTTTTTATAATTTTTGCACCCACTGCAGTTGTGAATCTCTAGCGCCTATGTACCATCTTTCATACAATAGGGGATCAGAGTACTCGTAGTTCACCTTTAAAAAATTTAAAACACAAGTGTGTTGGTTAATTTTAAGAGATGAGACATCATCGTCATATCTGAGTTGAAAACATACTTACTACCCACGATTATGATAAAGGAGAAATTTGCATCATCTCAAAGTGGAGAATATAGCTTGGATTTTAAAATCAAAATAGCCTCGCTCAACACCCAAGTGGAAAATGTCTCACTTTACTATATATCATAGAAGTATAGTAGTTCACATCACTTCAAGGGTTAACAAGAGTCTAATCTTTTGAGAAACTTTTAAGGTAAAAAGCCAAAATGGAAAAACTGGTTTGAATGAGATTGATTGAATTTTAGTCTTCTCACAAAAAATGTTAAAGTATGATTAAGTTGTTTAAAGTTTAATTAAGAAAATATTTTTGAAAATGCATGGACCTAAGTCCAAGTTTATTGTGAAAGTGGTTCAAGTTTAGAAAACAAGAATAGGTTTGAAAAGGAGGGAGAAGATTTTTAAAATTAAAGAAGATGGGAGGAGATGAATGG